>PPLF02000004.1:0-600000 GCA_003706395.2 Danielozyma ontarioensis
AAAAACCCGTACATCCTCTCCCTGTGAAAAACCCGTACATCCTCTCCCTGTGAAAAACCCGTACATCCTCTCCCTGTGAAACAATTAATTTACATTCATAAAACTAAACACTATCCTTGTCTGCAGAAACTTGATGGCTCCCCTGTTCGTCATCTTCCACATAGACCTCATATTCATGCTTATTCTTAAGAATTCCCTTCTTCTCTAAGTGCTGAATCAACGCAATTGAGAGAGCACACAAAGCTTCAATAACAAAGAACATAAACGTTACTGGATAAGCGTATTTGTACCTTGGAGCCTCGTCTGCTGGGTACAAATAAAGCGGGACCCACGCACTAAATGTGAACGAAACCGTCTCTACCAACCCAATCAACAAGTATCTTTGCTCAACATTTGTACTCATCGTCTCAGCGATCCATGAAATAAACAAAGCTCCAGCTCCTGTCTCAAGGAACAAAAGATACCATCCAGCAAACAATGCAGCACGATTATGCTCGGGCCACGCCCATAAAATGATTGTTCCGATAATGGCAGGCACCGTGGCCAACGTCACCACCGGCCAACGCTTGCCAATACCATCGGACAACCATGCCCAGCACAATGTAAAGAATATTTGTGCTCCGTACCCAGCAGTAGGAAGATTATTGAGCTGTTGCACCGAGTAGTCTCCAGTTGATTTAAGCCACAAATTCATGTAAGAGTATAATTTAATTCCCAACACATGGCCAGTGAAAGCCAAGCTAAAGATATAGAATGGCCAGTCTTTGACCAATGCAACAAGGTCGGCCACTTTGATTTTTGGTTTGGTGTTAATCTTTCCTTTTCTCATTCTCTCAGTACCAATCCGTCTATCATTTTCATTGAACCAAATAGCCTTTGAACTAAAAGGTTCATCAGGAATGGCGAAATAGCCCACAAACGCAACGGGGAATGTAATAATACCATCGAAAATGAACAACCATCTCCAGGCTGCAAGACCTCCTCTTCCGTTCATTCCGCTGTACAAAGCCGATTGTAAATATCCCAGGAACATCTGAGCAGCACTCGAAGAGGTTTGAAAGATACATGTTCTCTTCCCCATCTCTGAAGGAAGATAGAAGTTGGAAAGAAGTGTCATAATTCCCACGTACGCGGTACTTTCAAACAAACCCACAAAAAAACGGAAACAGTATACTTGATGCACGGTGGTGGCACCAGCAGTGGCCATCACAAACGCCCCGTAAAGAATCTCCATGGTTGGCAACCAAATGGACGGCCGAATCCTGTTGATGGCGTACTGAGAAGGCACCTGGCCAATAATATATCCGATTGTGTACCAGGTTGTCAACCAGTTATACTGTTTTCCTCCAAAACTCAAGTCTTCTTTCATTCCCGACACATAGGCATTGGACACGTTGGTGGAGTCCAAATACTTGACAAAGTATGACACACAAACATATGTCATGATCCAGCAGTCGATTTTGAAAACGTATTTTCTTTCTTCTGGTGATTTATCCAAAGAGTCCCATACTACTCTTTTGATCTTGTCCAAAGTAGACGTTCTTAGTTCTGCCGACGATATGGGCGACACCTGTTCGGCTGTGGCAATATCAGCGGATTTAACACTCATGGCAACAATGGAAAACTGACCTGGAGGTAATCCTCTTATATGCTATTTGCAGTCGGATTGTGGCTCCCATGTAGGTTTTAACATCGCGCTATATGGCTTCTCATCGAGATAAACAAAGTCCGCTAATTTTTTTCCGCATTGGGGAACTCCATCGATGACTTTTCTGCTTATCAGTTATTTGGCTGGGGCATCGACCTGAGAGGTTGGCACTTTAATCCCCGATAACCTACTACTCAGACGGGTAGCTATTCTCCCCCAGTGAGCCACCACTGTCACTGACTTGGATGGTTGTCAAAATGTGGCATTTGCATGATTCCGATCCGTACCTGCCGCATAAGGAAATGTGCGCTCCAGGTGATAAGATGCAATCGCCTCAAAAGTATTTAAGCACGATCACTGAAACATTAATATCGCCAACATGGTTTCGGAACAGGAAGCAAGACAAATATATAGAGACTCCATACACGTTGATGGTCTCAACATCTGCAACTTCGGGGAAGATATTTTCAGGTCCTGGCACCAGGGTGGCATCACCGCCGTTTCTTGTACCTGCGGATTATGGGAAAATTTCCATGACACCATTGCAAATGTGATCCAGTGGAAGAAATGGTTCGACGAGTTCCCAGACTTGATCATGCAGGTACACACGGTGGAAGACATCAAAGCTGCCAAAAAAGCTGGCAAAACCGGGGTATTGTTATCATGGCAAAACACTTCAGGTATCGAAGACCAACTTGGTTACCTCAGAATCTTCAGGGATTTAGGGGTCCGCAAAATGCAACTTACCTACAACACCCAAAACTACTCAGGAGCCGGATACACCGAGTTGAAGGACTCAGGACTCACTGGTTTCGGTAGAGAAGTGGTCGATGAGATGGCACGGTTGGGTATAGTGTGTGATTTATCGCATGTTGGAGAGCAGACCACGAGAGACGTGATTGAGTACGCGTCCAAACCACCATGTTTCTCGCACATCTTGCCTGCTGCTTTGAAAGAAAGTGGTAGAAACAAGAGTGACGAGTTGATCAAGTTGATTGGAGAAAGGGGAGGATTCGTGGGAATCAGCCAGTTTGGGCCCCATATGCCCAAGGGTAATGAGTCCACCATCGACGACTATGTGGACGTGGTGGACTACGTGATCTCGTTGATCGGAGAAGATTTGGTGGGAATTGGATCGGATGCTTCTGAAGGCCATGGTAGACCTTCTCCATTCATGGAATGGTGCAACAGAGACAAAGGATACGCCAGGAAAATGGCTCCTTGGGGTTCGCAGAAGGTCGTTAAGCCACTTGGGCCTTTGGCTGATCGAGAAGAGTTGGCGGTGGCCATGGCCAAAAAAGGGTGGTCCCTGACCAAGATGGAGAAGGTGTTGGGATTGAACTGGATGGCGTATTTGGAGACCATTTTTGATTCAGAGGCGTAGATAGAGTGTGTATATATCATATGTATAGCATAGATACAACCACACAGCCACAGTTGTCTTCCATTCACTTGGTACTCAATTTAAGTGTGTTTTATGTCATCAATCTCTCGTATATGTTTCCCATCTCACTTTCGCGCGCAGCTTAAAATTTGGCGGCATACAGCCACTTCTTATCTATGGGCTCCAATTTGGTATCACGTTTCAAGATCCAGAAACCCTCTTCTTACAACAAGAACTCCTCCAAGAGTAGATACTCGTGCACAAAATGCCGGCAGTTGAAGAAAAAGTGCACCAAGGAGATTTCGGGGTGTTATAATTGTCTGCGCTACTCGAGACAGTGCACCTACCTTGACAAAAAAGCCTCTATTTCTAAGCCGGTACCAAATGGACCGCCTGCTCTCCCTGATGAACCTCCTCCATACCATGATAAGCCCTTTCTCGTTCCGTATCCTTCACCGCTGCCTAGCACCTCCGAACTGCACCTTTTGCTCCAGTCTCTAGGGTTTTCTCAGTGGCTGCTCAACAAAGCTGACACAGTCGTATGTCCGCCCATCACCAAAGAACTAGCGCTGAAGTTCGTGGAGGCGTACTTCAAGCATAACCACAGGTCGTATCCTTTTATCTGTCAATCGGCTTTCATCCAGGAGTTCAATAAGTTGGAATCTTTGGAAGATTCTGTCACCAACTACTTCGGGTTTGAAATTTTCATGATTATGGCCATAGGATGCACCACGCTCTCTAGAGTCGGACTTCTCCAACAGGAAGATATCTACAGCAAGTTTTTTTCCCGCCAGTGTGTGAAGTTTTTGTCACAAGGTATGACTTTCACATCGGTTGAGACCATCAAAATGCTTCTACTTCTTTGTATATATTCGTTTTTTGAACCCCAGGGACTCCAGACCTGGAATTTGTTTGGACAAGTTGCTCGGGCAACTATCTCGTCTGGCCTCAATAAGGGCGTGGAGGGTGGTGGCTTGGATAATGAAATGAAAAACCGGTTGTTTTGGAGTATCCACAATATGGACAGGCTTTTGTCCATAAGTCTCGGAAGACCACTTACTATCGACGAATATGACATCGACGTACCACTTCCAGCCAAATTGGATGACGAAGAAAATTTCACCTACAATACCATCGTCGCCATTATCAATCTCCGGCAGATTGAAGGGTTAATTATCAAGAAACTATACTCCATACGAGCAAGGGATATTTATCAAGAAAAGGAGTTCACGGAGATCAACGACCAGCTTGACCAGTGGCTTAAGCTACGGCCCAACAGGCCTGAGAATTTAAAGTTTTTCTCGTTCCACGGATCCGACGTCTGGTACTTCGCACGGTATTACCACAATCTTATGCTCTTGTACCGGCCCAGCTATTTGATACCGAGGCCATCCATCACTCAGTTGAACCTGTTGGGTGACTACTGTCTCCAGAGTCTTTCTTACACGCATAAACTTTTCGAGGCGAAACTTCTCCCGTTGAACTGGATCACTTTGTACAGGTTCTTGACAGTATGTTCCAGTGTGCTCTATTGTCTTTGCAAATGGAGCATTGATCTCAACGAGTCGAAGACTGAAATCTATTTTTTGGTGGAGATTCTTGATGCCTTCGGTGCCAACTGGGTGTTTGCATCCAAATGCTCAAAAGTGGTGAAGAACATTGTTGACAACATATTGGAGGTGTCGTTAACTGCTAGCGGAGATGGGTTTTCAAATGTGAAGTTGCTTTCGAGCGAGTTGTTGGGGGCTAGCAGCGCCTACCACGAGATCTTGAGTGACAATTCCATTGACATTTCATTTCCCAGTTATTTATATGACGATATCATGCCCTGACTGTAATATAATAATTTGAGTGCATTTGACACTCATTCAGCTTACGAGGTAAATTTCGCAGTAATTGAAACAGCAGTTGCAAGCGCTGATTTTCACTGGAGTTTTTAAAAAAGTTTACGTGATTTGAAGATGGGTGGCCTGTATTCAGAAACAGTCTCAGAGTCAATTGAAAGTCCAGTATCGAATGATGTCACAGTTCTAGAAAGTGACTTGGTATCGGATGGCGACCCAAAATCAAGTGATGTTTCATTATGTTGTCACTTTGATGCTTTTTGATTCAGTCCAAGAAAGTGAACTCCAGCTAGGGTTTGCACGCTTTCGTTGTGGACATCGACCTCCTAATATCTGCAAATGGATGCCTTAAAGATAGCTCGTTCCATTTCTAAGTGTTGACTGGCTCTCAGTTGAGGAGTTGAGTTGCACTAGAGATCCGTGTTACCATAATGCACTGAATGTTTTTTATCAATTTGTCTCATTTTGGAGATATTTGCATTTTGTCTCAAAATGTGACTATATTTTACTGTGAGTAAATTGGAAATTTTCATAATTCGCAAAATCGACATTTTAAAGATATAAGTTTCGCATGCCTTCTATGTTGATAGTAGAAAATGGCTCCCGATCTATCTTCGTACAACTTTAGGGCCAGCGGTGACCACCCAGTCAAATCGCATCACCAACCCTTTCTGCCGATGTCAGCAGAACGAGTATGGGCACCCCACCACCTACAACTATATCCCCACGGCTACGGTATATGACAATACCAGCGAAACCCATGGTTCGAAACTACCGTCAGCTTTCCTTTCCCTTTTTGCCAATGACTTGATAAAACCACCCTGGAAATACCCCGGACCCTGGAATGACCCTGGAATAACCCTGGAATAAATCTGGTCGTGCTGTGAGAGCAGTTTCCACTGATGAGATTTGGTAGTGCTTTGACCAATTTTCTGAATGCTGCAAAATATACATTATATGAGAAGCAACACAACACACCAACGAAGTGTATAGAATCACCTCAGTATACTTCATTCTTTGGAACTAACATCGTTTGCTAACAAGGCTAAAGGAACATACTAGCTCAGGGAGTCATCAAATGCAATCGAAGTGATCGAATACATAGTCCATCCACTTCGCTAGCGTTCTCCATCTCCATATGTCCTCCAGCGTTATGGACCATATCCTTGCACCATGAGACAAACCGGAACAATGATTGCTTGAGACAAAAATCAGAAAAATACTAGAGTCCAATGCCTTTCACCAATCTACACAAGCTCTCGTGCATTGCATATATCCTGGCCTGCAATTCTTGTGCACAAACACATATTTGTGGCAACCGAGTGTCTCTACTCTTTAGATTTCAACTACTCTCCTTCTCAATGTGAAATGAGTGCCCCCCCCTCCTTTCCCCGGTAGCTTACTTCCTTCCCAAGTCCAGGACATAATCTCTGTGAAACCTGAAAGCAGTCCCTTCAGACGATTTATCAACTTGTTTCGCCCTTGCACTGAAACTTCCACTGGCCCTGAAGATCATGCCCCCTCTACCAGCCGTAATGTTTGGATTTACAAGCTCAGCTGCCTATTATTCAATGGAGTTGGTCTGGCTCTAGGTTTGGCCCTAGGCCTTAAGGATTACATTCCATATAAAGTCGGAAAAGCCGGATGTATCGTCATGGCAAGTGCTTCATTTCTTGTGCTCATGGCCGGCCAGGTCATAGGTCTCTTTTTTCAGCCCAAAGTAACTCAGCTTGATCCAAAACCTGATATTCAAGAACCAGTTAGCCACTCAGCATCAAATAATCCACCGGTATCGCATGGCTCTGGACCAACTGATAACTCAGCATCAAATAGCTCACCGCAGCTTAAAGTAACTCAGCCTGATCCAAAACCTGATGCCCAAGAACCAGTTAGCCACTTAGCATCAAATAATCCACTGGTATCGCATGTCCCTGGATCAAGTGATAACTCAGCGTCACTTCATGGCACTAGTTCCGCAAGCCAGTCTTTGAAACTTGGACTGATTGACTTCAGCGGTAATGGAGTACGCAGTGGGTCTGAGGAGGAAATGGTTTCTACGAGGCCTGCGAAAACCAACCCAAAATAATCTGTATGCGGTAGTAATGTAGTTCTATTTTTATTGTACTATAGTTGTGATTGCTGATAACTATATGGAGAATACAACCTTCTCATATAAGTGTGTGAGCTGTACATTGTTATTGAGCGGCTTCATACTCGCCAACAGTTTACTGCCGGTGCGTTGCACACTTCATATGTCGCAGCCGTCCCTCATCACTTCTTGTTTCGATACATCGAGAACATAATCTCCACACATGTATAACAGTCGTGCTCAATTACCAAAAAATGACCTCAATAATCCTTCCGGCGATGGCTCGTTATAATGCTCGGTATAGCTTTTGAAGTACTCCTTTCTTGTTTTTTCGAAATGCTCCTTTATATCTTCATCTAAGGGAGTTATGACAGGTGTACCAAAGAACTGCGAAGACTCGACCATGAGATGGTGACAAGAAAGTCGGTGAGTTGTGGCCATGAGTAGAACATCACTCAGATAACAGAATGTTTCATCGGATTGTTGAGACAACATAAATACTCTTTGATATTTCCTGGATGCAATGGCTAGATTTTTTAGAAGCCGTTCGTTGTCTACCCACCTGAGGCGATCCAACTTCTTGATGATCTTCATTTGAATTTTCAAAAGACGGACCCACTCTCCATCAAACATAAATTTTTGAGGGTGATCGATAGTGAGATACGCTAGGCCTTTTGGATAATAGGAAGAAAGAACTTTTGACTTCTGATCACTCTTATCCTGGCAGAGCTCGCTCACGACATCCTTATAATCTCTTGCAAAACATAATGGAATCCCCATCGCTTTAGTTTTGAGAGCTTTATCGAATTTGAAAAGGCTTCGGGAACTTCTCTTTGGATAAGAGAATTCAGAGTGACATGACCACAATCCTGGAAACATCCGCTCCTTCGACTGGATATCCGCCTGAAACTGCAGGTTTCGTATATCTGATGTAGTCACACGGTGTTTGTATAATCCAGCTCCAGCGTGCATCTCGTTAATTAGAGAAAAGTCTTTACAGAAAAGCAGCGCAAACGGGCATGTCCCTAACTTGAGATTGGTGACGGGACAATAGATGTCCACCTCCATATTAGAGTCAAAATTCTCCTCAGGCCAGTACTCAACAGGGCTCATATGGCATCTCATGAGCCTATTGAACCTCGCCACCAACCGAGAACTGGGTCTGAAACGGTAGTTCTTGTCTATGGCTTCGTCAACGAGGTGTAGTGGGAACGGGTGAAACATGATATGGAGCATCGAGTTTCTTCCAAAATCATCGAGCGCCAGTTGGTAGTCCAATAAGCTGCAATGCCAGAACATCAAGATATCAAGTGGAGGTAGCATATGGTTTAGGATCTCAACTTTCATCGGCACCAGCAGAAGCGTGGGAACTGTGTCCTCCGTATATGGCTCTACTCCGGTTTCAAGTTTCAACGCAGTCATAAACATACTGAACCTTCTCATAGCATTGGCACAAAATACTGACCAGAAGCGATCCTTAGTCATGCCTGCTCTCCACTTGTATTTTTTCATTACCTCCGCTCTGAGAGCCGAGAAGGCGTGAAGCATTCTGAAATGTGCCCTAGCTTCTGATACTCGAGGAAAGTATCGCTGGTCGCTGGAGTAAGCGCTGCCGTGTTCGCTGAGAAACGTTTTCCGTGACAGACGGAGCCTGGGTAAAAATGCCCCCGGTTTTCCATAGCTAAATGCACCAAGTGTCGTTTTCCTTCTAAAGCACTCATAGGTATAGACGTGGGCAAAGAGCTGATGGGTGCTTCTCACAACGTCAGCGAGAAAGGTTGAGTCTGACGTCTTTTGCGTCTTATCTCGCAGTAATGTAGAGAAGTGATTCTGGTATCTTCTGCATTCAGTAGCCAACATCTCCAAGTTTTCAGGGCTACCCACCAAAGACATACCTTCCAACCTCTCAATGAAATCCTCTTGGTATGACATATGACGGCCCCAGTCTCCGCTAAACACGACTCTGTCAGGATCATCGACAGTGAGATACACGAGGTCCATTGTTGTGTATCGGCTGAAAGCCAGTGACATTAGGCCATTCTTCCGCTGGCAGAGATCCGCAACAACATCCTCAAGATCAGTGTAGAAGTTTGAGGCCACTACTTCCAACGCTTCCTTTTTAAAAGTCTCGTCCATCTTGAAAATTTTCCCACTATTGATTGCACAATTAGAAGCCATGTAAAACTGCTCCCAGATGCCGGGTAGAACGCTTTTACCAGAAATGTCCCAGCTCAATTGCATCATCCGTAGAATCTCATGCGAGACGTAGGGCGACTCCCACTTACCGGGAACGATTTCGCATATGTGATAGCAGTTCCTCTCGACTTTTGCATTGAGATCAGGGCGACTGAATTCCCGAAGGGTGCAGTGGGCCCTCTCGATGTTGCACACCGGGCAGTATATGCTTACCTTGGCATCTGCATCAAAACTTTTCTCCGCCAGATATGCCATGAGAAGCTTGTGCGAACCCATAAATTCAACGAAATCCTCCATTACCAGCAGCCCTGGATTGAAGAGGTATTTTTCATCGATGGCTTCGTCCACAAGGTGAAGCGGAAACGGATGCCATAGAATGTGGAGCATGGAATTTCTCCCAAAAATATCGAGCGCCTCCGCAGTATTCAACAATAGGGAGTGCCAGATCATCAACACATCGAGCGGTGGTAACAACTCATTGATAACTTCACAGCGTTTCTCGGTTGCTTCCGGAAATTTGGGCACCGAATTGGCGGTATATGCTCCTCTGCCAACCTCAGCCTTCAACGCCGTCATGAATGCAAGGAATCTCATGGTAGCGTAAGTTGTAAATGCCTTCCACCTTTCTCTTGCCTTGTCCTTCTCTTCTCCACCCATAACTCTGTGCTTTAGCAGCGAGAATGCCCGTAGCATCTTCAAATGAGCTCGGGCCTCGACTGCAGTTGGAAAGTGTGACCTCACAACATCATTAGAGTAGTAACCATTGTTCAAGAAATCCTTCTGTACAGTGCTGGAGTAGCAAGGAGGTGGCAATTCGGTGTTCTGACCCATTGGCTAATAATGAAGCAGACAAGCATATATATAAAGCTTGCTTTCAACAAGCATAGCAAGGAATGGCTTGATGGCGGATCATATGTATAACTATTGTTTCCAATTCTGGTGTTGATGTCATGCACGGATCAGTTTCTGACCAATTTGTATAGTTTTGGAAAACATACACTTTTTCTCAAAAAGTAACTATATTCCATTGCGTGAAACTCACTGTCTATGGTTTCCAATTTCTGCAAAAATTAGAAGTCTTAGAAAGCCAGTTTCGAAGTCCTTTCAGCATATCTCTTTTCAGCGTATCTCCACATTCAGCTATGAATTGAGACCATAGTTAAAGCAAAAATAGCGGGAGGGGGACTAAATGCGCATTACTCTATTACTTTACTAACGCCAAACTTTTTAGTGAAAACAGTGGGATTCATCTGCTGTCCTGTTAGTAGATGAAGATGTCACTGTGCATCTCATCAATGCTACACTATATACTCAATAGCTCGTTGTCGGAATCTTTTAATTTGTTTCACTAGCACCCTATTGTTGGCAGGGTATATCAGTATTGTGGAAGTTGACTCCATCCTTAAGAACTGGTGATTGGAAATCAGCATTCTTCCACCAAATGCTATAGATTATACCGGTACGACAGGTAGGAGAACACGATGTCCCGTTCTGGTCTTTGCATTCACTTATACTCATCTATGTTGCACCCAAATAAATACCCTTCTCAAAAGGTTCAAAAACTTGAACCCAAGATACATGAGAGTTTAGCGGACAACTGGAAATAGAAACCCAATAAATACTTCAGCAGTCAATGTCTCTAGATACTCATGGGTCATTTAATTAATTCCTCTATATCCCATGGTCAATGGAGACATATTTAGCATTTCGAAACATTCGCACACTACCCCAGGCGTAAGTCGTTTATGAACCAAAATCCCTTCTCGTTGAAAATATTAACAGGTCATACTCCATATTTCCCCAGCAAACATGTCCGAAAAAGAGGGAGGAAGCCACCACCACCACCATCATCACCACCACCATCACCATAACAATGCGGATGGTGAATTACAGCAGCCCGAACCACAGTACCCGATAGATCCTTCTGCAAATCCCGCTCACCGTATAGGAAAGTACCAGGTGATCAAGACCCTTGGAGAAGGATCTTTTGGTAAGGTGAAGTTGGCCCAACACTTGACTACTGGCCAAAAAGTTGCATTAAAGATCATCAATCGTAAGACCCTTGCCAAGTCTGACATGCAAGGAAGAGTTGAGAGAGAGATTTCATACTTGAGGCTTTTGAGACATCCTCACATCATCAAACTATACGATGTCATTAAGTCCAAAGACGAGATTATCATGGTGATTGAGTATGCTGGGAAGGAATTGTTTGATTATATTGTTCATCGGGGTAAAATGCCTGAAGATGAAGCGAGAAGATTCTTCCAACAAATTATTGCTGCCGTTGAATACTGTCATCGACACAAAATTGTGCATCGTGACTTGAAGCCAGAGAATTTATTATTGGATGACCAACTCAACGTTAAGATTGCCGATTTTGGATTGTCTAACATTATGACGGATGGTAATTTCTTGAAGACTAGTTGTGGATCCCCCAATTATGCTGCTCCCGAGGTGATTTCCGGTAAATTGTACGCGGGACCCGAAGTGGACGTGTGGTCGTCTGGAGTCATTCTCTACGTGATGCTTTGCGGAAGATTGCCTTTTGATGATGATTTCATTCCCGCATTATTCAGAAAGATCAGTAATGGTGTTTACACTTTACCCAACTATCTATCGCAAGGAGCAAAGACTCTTTTGACCCGGATGTTGGTGGTCAACCCATTGAATAGAGTAACGATCCATGAGATCATGGAGGATGAATGGTTCAAGCAGGGTATTGCCGACTACTTATTGCCCCCTGATTTGTCCAAGAGCAAGAACAATAAGGTGGAGGTTGATGAGGATGTGATTTCTGCTTTGACCGTGACTATGGGATATGACCGTGACGAAATTCTAAACGTAATTCAAAGCTGCAACAAGCATGTACACCCTCAACAGCAGTCGAATGAAATTCTTGATGCATACTTGTTGATGAAGGATAATCACTCGCTTGTGAAGGACTTGAAGAAGAATAAGACAGAGAGAATGGACACATTTTTATCTCAGTCCCCTCCCCCATCGTGGAACACAACCAACAGTTCCAATTCCTCGGGAGTATCCCACCGGGCTCCCGGTGTTCAACAATCGTTGACATATCAAACCTTGGCCACGGTGCCAGACTTATCAACTTTGCCTAATTCTACCATTGCCATTCTTCCATCTTCGCTTCCCTCCATCCATCGCGCCTACATGATGGAAAATACTAACCCCAACCAGCCCAAAATCAATCCGGTGCTGTCAAAGAAGTCAAAAACCAGATGGCATTTTGGTATCAGATCAAGGTCGTATCCTCTTGATGTGATGGGGGAGATATATCGTGCTCTTAAGAACCTCGGGGCAGAATGGGCCAAGCCCACTGAGGAGGAATTGTGGACGATTAGAGTTAGATGGAAGTACGGACCTACATCAGCAGAGGCGGAGAATGATATATCACCTGACATGATGAAGATGCAAATTCAATTATTTCAACTCGAGCCCAACAACTATCTTGTTGATTTCAAGTTTGACGGATGGGAAAGCTCGGAGAAGCAGCAGCAGCAGCTCAAGGCCCAGATGTCCACTTCATTTGATGAGGTTCCAAAGCAGGATGTCGATGAGATGAGTTCGTTCTCGGCCTATCCTTTTCTTCATTTGGCCACTAGGTTGATCATGGAACTTGCTGTCAACAGTCAGTCTAGCTAAGACATGGTGTATACTATTAAACATATAAACGGTACTAAGCACAGTGATGCCATTACATTGAGTATGACAACGAGCACCACTTTCAGAAACGCTTTCGTTCGAAGAAGCATGGGTGGAAGCGAATGACCGAACGCGATAAGCATAATGAGGATGAACTCTCGATGGCATGGGTGGAGTTGTACTCGGCCAACTCTGAGAATTCATATCGACATAATGACGCACCGCATTTGCCACACAGGTTTCTTGGCCACGGAGCAGTGGAGAATATCACCTGCCCTACAAATCGGTGCTTTTTGATGAAAGAATGATTCCGAAACACAGTTTCGTCGGCTGCATTGATACCTCTCCAATGTCCGGTCTAGCCATCATTTCCGTCAATTCCATCACACCGAATCAAGACACCTGGGGAATGATGTGGAGTTATTGAATGGTAGGTTCTGCACTGCATTGTGAGCAAGTTGGCAGCAGCCGGGAGGCCCAAACTTGGTCCAGAAGTGAGCCCGCTCGTGGCGGAGATCTTGCTGATGAGTCTCTTCGGAAAGTGGACCTAACCCAAGTTAGAAAGCGTACTCCATAAATATATGGCGGCAAGAGTGCAAGCAATTGTTGCAATCTGCTGTATAAGCCATCGCGCTGCGAAATTCCGTGGAGATAGCGGGTTTCGCGTGGAACTACCCCAATTAGGAATGCGCTATTCCTTATATAGCCCCGGCTCACTTCCTCTCCACTCATCACCATGGTGTTCAGAAACCTATTGGTGTTGGTGCCATTGGTACTTGCAGTGTCGGTAGACACATCAATAAAGCAAGAGGCGTTCCAGTTGGAGTTGCCCGAAACGTTTCTCGACTCTATCTACGGAGAAGTCGTTGCTAACGAGCAATCTTCCATCTACAAACTATCCCAGTTGAGAGAAGGCCATATGGAGCTCGACCATCCCGCCAATTGGGACGTTAGTCTCGAATCGATGCGGGAGGAGTCCGAGGATCTCGGGGCGTTTTTGTCGAAGATGCAGTTCGAGGGGTTCGACCAGATCAAAGCACATGGCCGTCGAAAGGCACATGAAGGATATCTCAAGTACCGGACCAAGCTAAATCTCCCCTCTGACGATGAAACATCCGACCTCAACAATCACAACTTGTTTGGAGGGATTCTTACGTTTGCTGGTTTTCCCCACTTCAATTGCTTTGATCCTAAACTCTATGACAAGCACGCAGACATCGCCATTGTTGGAGCCCCATTTGATACTGGAACTTCGTACCGTCCTGGTGCCCGAATGGGGCCTGAGGCTATTCGGTCTGCCTCGCGTCGGTTGGGGCTAGGACGCACTCCAGTTCGTGGTAAGCGAGGGTCGAAGCTCTCCAAGTTTGATCCTTACAACACTACTGCCCATGGCTATAGTATCGTGGACTGTGGAGATATTGCCATGACCCCATTCGACAACCGGATTGCGCTTAATCAGCTCTACCGGGGTCAAAGGGCCATTCATAACCATTCTTCCAAACTTTCCCACCCCAAGGTAATCACCATGGGAGGTGATCACACCATCACGTTGATGACCATCAAGTCGGCGTTTGAAAAATATGGCCCGGTAGCAGTTCTTCACTTCGACAGCCATATTGACACCTGGAATCCAAAGGTATTGGGGGGAGGTGTTTCCGACTATATGGGATTGAATCATGGTACATTCCTCCACTACGCTGCCGAACAGGGGTATCTTGAAAAGGACCACTGTTCTCATATTGGCTTAAGAGCACCGTACATTGATCCCAGCTACGACATCAAACACGACAAGGACTGTGGCTTCCACACAATCACTGCCAGAGACTTGGATACGTTTGGTATCGATGGAATAACAGATCAGTTGAAGAAAATCGTAGGAGATAAGCCGGTGTACATTTCGGTGGATATTGACGTGTTGGATCCGTCCACGGCACCAGGAACTGGCACCATGGAGGTAGGAGGTTGGACTTCAAGAGAGCTAATTACCGTGCTTGATGGATTAGAAGGAATCAATGTTGTGGGAGCAGATGTGGTGGAGGTAAGTCCTCCTTACGATACCAATAGTGGAATCACATCATTGGCAGCCACGGCGGTGATTGACTCCATTCTTGGACTCATGATTATTACGGAACTATAACGGAGAAAAAAATTATGAATATATTTTTGATAGCACGATCACGTATACACTTAATCCAACTTGGCAAGAATGGCATCAGTGAACTCAGTGGTGGAAGCAGAACCACCGATATCCTTGGTCTGAGTACCCTCAGCGATGACATCGTAGGTAGCCTTGGTAATTTTGTCAGCATGTTCATTAAGACCCAAGTGTCTCAACATCATGGTAGCCGACAAGATCATGGCAGTAGGGTTGGCGGTGTTTTGACCCTTGATGTCTAAACCAACGTGTCTGCAACCAGGTTCGAAAACAGCGAATTCTCTACCAAAGTTGGCACCAGGAACCAAACCTGGACCACCAATCAAAGCAGCACCAATGTTGGACAAGATAGAACCGTACAAGTTAGGAGTAACAAGCACGTCAAATTGTTGGGGCTTGGAGACAGCTTGCATAGAAGCGTTGTCGACAATCAAGTCATTCACCTCAATACCAGCGTAGTCTTGACCAACATCCTTGACGGTATTTCTGAACAAACCATCACCCAACTTCATAATGTTGGCCTTGTGAATAGCAGTAACCAACTTTCTGTTGTTCTTCTTGGCAAAGTCAAAGGCAAACTTAGCAATTCTCTCCGACTTAAATCTAGTCATAATCTTAAGAGATTCAACAACACCAGGGTAAGATTGATGTTCCAAACCAGAGTATTCACCTTCGGTGTTTTCTCTAACAAGAGCGAAATCAATACCGTCCAATCTTGACTTAACACCTGGAATGTTTTTGATCAAAACCAACGAAGCGTAAATGTCCAATTCCTTTCTCAATGCAACGTTAAGGGATTTACCGGAGGAACCGGTTGGGGTATACAAGATACCCTTCAAACCAACCTTGTTTCTCTTGAGAGACTCAACAGCCTCGGCAACTCCAGTACCTTCACCCAAACCAGAGACGTCAACGACTTCCCATTCAATGGGGACGTTTTGTTTCTTGAAAATGGTTTGAACAGAGTCGGTAATTTCCTTACCAACACCATCACCAGGAATAAGGGTCACGGTGTACTTTCCACCGTACTTCTTGGGCAATACGGATTCTGGAGAAGCAAAAGTGGCCAAAGTACGAAGAGTCGACTAGAAGTTAGTAAGTATTCGGAGTTGGTCGGAAACACCATACTCATCATATTGATCTGGTGAAACATGGTTGACTCCTTGGAGATAATCAATCCCGGTCCAAAGGCCGGCTCCGAGATTTCCCAACCATCACCCTGGACGATTAATCAACCACCATCGATTCAATCGAAATCACTGGCCGAATGCACGAGATGAGACAGTTGCAACATGATTTGGTTATATACACACCTTTTGGATTGCAGCTTGTCTAAACATGACGAATGTGAAAAATGAAACTAAAGTCTGGAAGAAAGGAAGTTAGAAAAATTCCAAACTAATATAGTGAACAATTGATCCATTTCCCACGCCAAAAATATTTTAGTAGTGAAGGGATAGTTAGGAAATCCTGCACACTGGTCACTTCGGTTCCGAGATTGTCCACCAAGTCCGAGGCAATTGGGAAAATCCCCCACCGGTAAGTGCAAATCTTACGGTAGCGCCGGCTGTGATTGGCCATCCCGGAGAAAGGGGATCGTGCCGTGCGCCAACCAACCCAGCACTCCGGACGGTACGGATGTTAATATGGTGAGCGCGGCATTTTTTTTTTCATCATGACTCGCCTGGTGCTTTTGAAGAACCTCCAAGAGGAGCTTAAAGTTATCACCGAACTGACAGTCAAGACTCACTTGGCCAAGGAATTGACTCGTCAGAAGGCCCTTCTTCTGTATAAGAAGATCCAGTTGGTGAAATCCGGTCAGCCTATCCAAGAAATCACCAAGAAGTTGGGAAACTTGGATCAAGATGTCAAAGTGTCTCCACCCGCCATCAACGTTAGCCTTCATGAAGAATTGGCCACCAATCATGATGGTTCTGAAATTCATTCCCATTTGTTAGAGAACATCACCAAGTTTCTCAACTCCCAGCGCATCTATACTGAGTTACTTGAACGGTACAACCCAGGAGCCAACGTTGATTCCCAAGACCATGTGCGAAGGACTGCCAACCGAGTAGGGCTTAGTGTACCTGAGTAGTGATGCTCATGCATTGCAGACACATGGATGATTGAGGCCAGCCAGATAATGAAGAGCGTGGAGTTATGAGTGATGGAGGTTGTCATATCTGTATCTAATGGCTCACCTTTTGACTTATTTCTGAATGATTTACGAAAGCTTGTAAATAAACATATCATCAAAATCTGTAGATTCGGCTAGTAGCACCCCTTGAATGGCGTTTCGTGACGAGACTTAATTTAGTTAAAGAAATTTCTATTTTACATACTTTACGCAAATATCATTATGGTCTTTCTGGGGTCGCTGCCAGCAACGACTACATGGAGAAATGACCGCTGGGATACATGATTTTTCTCTTTCTGTCAGCGCCTCGGCAGCTCACGTCTTCGTCGTCTTCGTTGCATCTTTTGAGATTGTAGTTGGTCGTTAAAATGTGGGGGTTCATCAGCTTGATGATTTTGTTCTCATGATAAAACTTCTTTAGATTATCTACCATAAGCACATCATCGTAGAAAGAGGTGGTGAATTTTTGTACCGGATACAATCTTTGGATTGTTTTGTAAGCAGCATCAAAATTGAGATTGTAGGTGTCCATGAGAATGGAGATCACAATGGCCGTGGAAAGAGGAGCATCTCCATTTTCTGAAACAATCAAGGTCTGGATGGTGGGGTCAATATTCTGACACAACTTGATAAACCGATTGATGTTGAAAAGGTGGTTAAGAAGGTTTCCGGTAAGAAGCGGCGAGTTCATGGAAAGATTGTAGGTGTTGTTGGAGGTATTGTGGATAAGATAACGTAATCGGTCATTGGACTTATAGAAATAACTCAAGTAGTTTTGAAGCACGCGGTTGTAAGTTTTGTTAAACTCCATCAACTGATACTGTTCATCCTGGTTCAAGTTCGCCACACTAAAATGAGGGTCAAGATTAAGAATCATCACGTTGCTGGGGATAACAATTCCCGACGAAGTGTTAAAATACTTTAGAAACTTATGAGTTGGCGAACAGTTTATGATGATATGAATATTGGCATCGCCAAGAAACTGCGAGTCCGTCAACACATTAAAGTTCCCTAGCCAAACAGATGGGCACATTTCCATAGGTAAACCATCAAATGAAGGTTTGGGACGTGAGTATCCATGATCAAGTAACGAGGCCGAGTGTGGTGAAATGGTATCCATGCTCATCGAAAGACGCGGGCGAGAGGTTAAGCTGGGCAGACGTGTCTAGCGCAAGGGTCCAGTTAAATGGAGATGACCAAGAGGGAAAACAGAAAATGAAACACGTCAAAAAAAGATGAAACCCGTTTCAGCAGACGGGAAAGCGGAGTTTATATACTTTGGCTGCAGTCCAGTCAGACCTAGCCTCCAAGACCGACCAAAATGGGTGGTATTCGCGTGCAGGATATCCAGCAGATAATCGGAGAAGAAATGCGAGTACTGTATTTTCTGTGGACGCGCGGGGCTCATAATCTCTTGTGCCGTCGGGTGTGTGCACGACCTGGTCGGCGCACACCGAGGCGGTGGCCTGGCCCGCTCTCCTCCCTTTGGTACATGTGCAGGAGTCGTAATTCTGGTTGCAGCAATCTCTTTTTACTCCACCATGTTCAGACTAACTCCCATAGCCAGAGGCTTTCAACCATTATTTAAAGGGTTCCAATCTTCGCGGCCTTTCTCATCGGCGTTTCGCCCTATTTCGCGGGCACTGGCGAGTCGTTCGATTTCCAAGGTCCCTCTTTTGTTGGCATCCACGTCGTTTGTTGCGTTCACCGCCATCCATTCTAAGCCGGCTGTGTTGAATGACGTGGCCGTCCAATCTCCCAATATCCAGATCCCCCAGCCCGTGAAGCATAAGTCTCGGTTAAATGGGAAGTTGGACTATCAGGAATTGTGTATCGGATCCATGACTGGTCTCTTTTTAGGAATAATTGTTGGGAAATTAAGTAGTGCTATTGTGTTCCTTCTGTTATCAACCTATTTTCTTCTTCAATTCTTGGAGTCTCGAAACATCATTACCATTCCTTGGAATACCATTTTGAACCTTGGCTCTAAAAAAATTGACGTTAAAAACATGTTCCTTCATCAGCCCAGTTTCAAAATTTCATTTGTTTTGACGTTCCTCATAGCGGCATATAATATCTAGATTTGGCCTCATGATACATCAATTCGATAACTCCAAGTTGTGCTAAGACCCTACACCATTACACCTTCTAAATGTACATGTATTATTTTAGATTACCACTTAGGCATTTTGGCGAAAACATCAAACGATCCTGTTCCCACATTCGAGAGCTTACCAAGCACAATACGAGCCGAAGGTGATTCTAAGTCCTCTCTTTCACCATCCAACACCGCCTTGGTCAAGAATTGACATGTGGTTTCGTATGACATCTTCATGAATGAGGATGTAGAAGAGTCCATACCTTGTCTATTGAACGCAAGGTAGGTACCTTCTCTGGTCATCATATCGGCAATCAAGTCCAAATGACGACTTGACACATTAATGGCATATTTGTCAAACACATTGTTAATTTCATAAACAATGGTGTTTCTAGCTGCTTCCACACCATATGTCTTAAGCATAGAGGAAATATCGTTGGAGGTGATTCTGTTGACGTCAATGAAGTCGTCTTGTTCCCACATGGCCTTGAAGTTGACACCCTCAGTAGTCAAGTATCTAAATCCTGACTTGTCAGCAGCAGGGTGAAGACATCTTCCAATGTTTGGAACTTCTCTCACCACCACCTTACGACACAAATCCTCCAAAATGTTGACCATCAACAACTTCTTGGTATCACCAAGAAGCTCAAGTTCGAACTCGCACCATTCTCCATCGTCATCATCAAAGTTGAAAGAACGAACGAGACTGTGAGAGGCAATAACCTCCGCTTGTCTATCCTTAGCTTCTCTGGAAAGAGGAGTAGATTTCTTATCAGCCTTGGCAGGAGCCTTGGATAATTGTTCAGCTTCAGACTCAGAATCGGACTCAGAGTCGGAGGTAGAGTCGGAGTCAGAGCCGGAGTCCATATCTTCGTCACTGGTTTCTTCGCCCTTTCTCATGGTCTCGATCTCTTCGTCGTCAGGCCCATCGTAGGAAACAGATTGCTTGGTATTGCTCTTCAACTTCTCGTCAGATGCATCGCCTTCCTCCTCAATCTTACCGGAAGCGAGGGCAGCGTCTGTTTGGTTCTTTGGAACTGCCTTACCCACATTGGGCAAGGATTCTCCCTTACGGTGCTTCTTGACTTCCTTAATAATCACTCCTTCGAGAGCGTGGAGGAACTCCGAAATAACCACATGTTCAAGGTACTTTTGCGAAACATCGTATTCACCTTCGTACTCTTCCTTGGTGTAAAAGTTTAGCTTGATGCTGTAGGCTCTGTAGTTGTTGCTACTGGCTTCTTCCACACCGGTTGTTTCAGTAACAATAATCTTGTTGATGAACTCAGAGAGGACAATCTTGGTGACGGACTTACAGAAGGAATCTGCCATCTCATCACTCACGTCATCGAGAATAGGAAGGGTCATCTGTGGGGTCTTGATAGCAGAAGATGCTGTCATGATGATTTCTCTCATACGCGGAATACCAAGTGTCACGTTGGCAGCACCGTGTCCGGCAAAGTGGAAAGTATTCAACGTCATCTGGGTGGATGGCTCACCCACCGATTGAGATGCAATAATACCCACTGCTTCACCAGGATTAATAAGCGAGCGCATGTACTTCAATTGCATCAATGCACGGAACTTCTTTTCGCTAACACCATTCTTGCTCTTGAACATGGCGGCGTTCTTGTCGCAAAAGGCGTCCAACTTCTCCTGGAACTTCTCAGAAACAGATCCAAGGTACTTGGCAGGGTTGTAAACAGATAACACTGGGTCGTACTTGAGTGTTTCGGCGTAATGGGGAACGTCCTTTTGTTTCTTCAAGCTCTTCTTGACCTTCTTATTATAAGATAATGCAGTTTCGGTATCAAGATGGTGTGTCAAGTCTCCAGGGTTATACTTGGTCAACAAAGCATCATAATTATCCACACAGAACTTGAACTGGTTCATGTGAGATTGCTTGGTGGTATCAACAGCATCTCCTCCATAGAGGAATTGGATCAAAGTTCCATCAGCATCTCTCACCGAGTTATCGTATGTAACGTGAACACCTTCAAGTTGTTTGGTCAAACAACGTTGCAAGTAACCAGATCTAGAAGTCTTGACAGCAGTATCAATCAAACCTTCACGACCAGCCATACAATGGAAATAGTATTCCTGAGGTCTGATACCAGAGTAGAATCGACTCTTGATATAGCCACCTGCACGAGCGTCGGTCTCGAATGGTTTGAACGAAGGGAGTGTCTTACCACTAACCATAACTGGAACTCTTCTACCTTCCAAAGCCTGTTGACCTAAAAGACACATAATTTGAGACACATTCACACCAGAACCCTTGGCACCCGAAAGAGCCATAGCTTGCATACTGTTGTAAGGGAATCTCTTCATGGTACCTTCAGGAATACACTTGGCCACGACTTCGGTAGAAATCTCATTTACCTTCTTTTGGGTGATAGCATCCAAAATACCAAGCTTGTTGTCATCACGAAGAATTTCCTCCAATCTATTCAATAACTCAGGGTCGTCGTTGGCGGTTTCCTTGTCAAGATTAGTAACTTCAGACGCAGCAACACGACCAATGTCCACTGACTTCTTGAGAATGTTAGATCTCCATTCATTACCTTCGGCGGTTAATCTCAAATCATCCATACCACACGTGAAAGCAGTCATCATGATGTAGTTGGTGAAGAGACGCCCAAGAACAGAGAGAGCCTTACCAGCCACGTCGGGGCCGTAAATCTCATGCAACGAGTGAACAATACCGAATTGCGAGGCACCATACTGGGACTTGTCAAGGATACCACAAAGCAATTCTCCATTCTTGAAGATAACCTCGTTTTCATTGGAGCCGGCACCCCAGTAACTGCTCTTAACCTTATTCAGAGATACAAGATTAACACCAGGAACATTACGGGGCTTGATGTTCAACAAGATTGTGGTGATGACTTGCTTACCAGTCCACAAAGGTTCAGGCTTGAAAATTGTGGGAGGAACAGTAAGAATCCGAGCAGCACCATTGGTGTGACCATCTTCAGGACGAATACATCCGTAAATGAGCTGTTGATACGTTTCACGGTTGAAGAAACTATCCTTGCTAGTCAACCAAACACCAGCGGAAATGTGATCTTGAATTAAACCTCTCAAAGGAGAACCAGAAGTAGGAGTCAAGTATTGAGAATCGGTGTTGGCCAAATTCAATGCTTCAGCCTTTGCGTTTTCATTTTGAGGAAAGTGCATATTCATTTCATCACCATCGAAATCTGCATTATAAGCACCAGTATTTGCATAGTGCAAACGTAAAGTCTTCTCACCTGGTAACACTCTAACTTTATGACCCATCATGGAAGCTTTATGAAGAGTGGGTTGACGATTCATAATCACAACATCCTTGTTCTTGATGTGTCTGTAAACCTTTTTGTTCACCACACTTGAACCATTAGCAGGGGTTAGTAATTGGTTTGCGATTGTTTTTCTTTGTTCAAGAGTCATTCCTACCAATGAAACCATCGAACCATCTTCGTTTTGTACCTGAACAGCACCAGGCCACTTGTCGGGACCGTTTATCACTGCCTTTCTAAGTTCAGAGACATTGTAGGCGGTGACAGGCTCTGGGTAAGTCAATTTCACCGCAAACACTGGAGGAACACCAATTTCGTTGGTCTCCAACATGGGGTCAGGGGAGATAACCGAACGAGCAGCGTAATTCACCCGCTTACCCATCATGTGCTTTCTGAACAAACCTTCCTTCTTTTCCAAGGCTTGCTTGATACCAGGGTTGGGGAGCTTACCTGCTTGAGCACTTTGGTCCTTGGTGGAATCAATGAACGCATTGACAGCGTTTTGAATGGTGACAAATGAGTTCATTAACCGGTTGAACAAGATCTTTCTTTCGTCACCTGATATCTTACCCTTGAGGTATGAGTTGGAGATTTGATCGTTTAAGTCTCTGATGACCAAGGAGGTCTTGAGAACCCGGGCCAAAAGCTCATTTTGAGAGTTTTCATGGATTTCGTCTCCAAGCTTAGATGGCAATCTAAATCTAGTGGGAGGAACCACAAGAGCTTGGATAAAGAAGATGTCGGCCTCGATGGTGGCAGTGTTCCAGGGACGAGAGTGGAAAAGTTTCTGCATGATTTGTTGTTCATTTTGAAACACCGCCCGGAGAACGTTTCTAATCTCGGTGGAAATGACGTACTTGGAACCACCCTTATGCTTAATATTAGGAATGTCGCTAGAGGACGTGGACGAGGAAGTGTTGGCACCACCATTTGTCTTCAAAACATCTGGACGTGGCACACCCTTGACTCTGTTGTTGGTGATTTGCTTATCCTTCAAAGTGTTTTCGAAAATCTTAGTGAAACCATCCTTTCTGAAACTGGGGGAGTACATTCCACAATGGTCACACTTGAGTCTAGCAAGGATCTTACGGTAAAACTCGTGAATGACTTGCTTTCTTTCATCCCCAACAGAAGCAGTAACAACTCCATGCTCGGAAGTTCTTCCATCACTGATGGCCTTAGCGATGGATGTTTCCACAAAAAGTTCCCGGCGTTCTTTGAGTTCCTTCTTTACCGCAGGGGTAATGGATGCAATCACCGACTCTTCATCCTCGTCATGGCCAGCAACCATGTTATCAAGTTCGAGACATTCTGATAACAATCCGTACTGGATGAGGCGTAATTTACAGGTGTATCTGTGAACCTCCAAGTCACCGAGTCTGAACCGGTGACAGTATAAACATGATGACCTCAAAAACATGTACAACTGGTTAAAAAACAACGGGTTGTAAACAGGAATAGGAAGTTCTATATGACCTTGATGACCAGGACAGAACTTTTCGTCAAGTCCACATGTTGTGCATAGGTTTCGAAGAAATGCTCCTAATGCCAAATCATAGAGACCATTGTTAATTGGATGGCCTAAATTGTCAAACACAGCAGGATTGGTGATCTGCTTGGCAGAGAGTTTACGAATCTCGTCTGCCGAGAGAATCCCAAAGTCCACCGATGTGATTTCGGATCCAACTGGTTTGGAGATATCCATGGTGAGTCTTTTTGGAGGAGGATCTTTCAATGCTCATCTCAAGAAAAAAATGAAAATTTTAAGTGCGCACTGGGTCGCTGCAAAAAAAAAATGAGAACGTACCGATAAAAAACTACTTAACATGCCAAGTGAGGTTATCATAACCAAAGAGCCACGGGCCAACGGTATGACGAACAGCAATCATGGCAACTCCTACTGTAAGTTGAATGGCCAAGATGAGTAGACATAAATGGTCCTCCCTCATGGGACCGAACCACACAAGAGTAAGGTTTATAATGGTTAGATTGGAGAAATGGGAAATGTGACCGTTGGTTCTCCTGAGTTCAGCCAACCCCAATTTCTCGAGAACCAGAAGGAAAAATGGGGCGATTTTAGAAGATTTTTTAAGCTCCCCGAAGCTGGGATACATGAGCCCATCCTTTAGGTTAAATTTAGGTAAGCGGTGTCTGGGGCAAGGAATGATGCCAAAGATCTGAGGGGCAGAGTAGATAAAGTTCACGATTTGAGGTAAAAGAAAAATAAGAAGTGTCTTTGAAAAGTGACCAAGAATCCCCACAATGGCAAATACCATACCACTGAAGTAGCAGTATGTGTCCCCGACAAACACCTTAGCAGGAAAGAAGTTATACTGAAAGAGTGCCAACGAGACACCAAGAAAAGGAATGATGAAAATAGCCGAGAATAAGTGAGAGTCTCTAGCGGCGGTCGATATGGAGGTTGACATCAAGTAGCATGCATCATTGATGAGGAAAATAACTCCAAGCACAATGGACTGGCCTACCTCAAGTCCGTTGATGCCTGCGAGGATATTGATAGAATTGGGAGAAAAGATCAGAATGGCCGACATGTACATGTAGTAGAAAATTCCAAGATCCAAAAGCTTAGGCTGTCCAGGGGAATACTCATAATCATTGGCAAGGGTGCTAAATGATAGACCCGTCACCTTGGTGACAACGTGGTTACCCAACCGGATGAGTTGATTGAGAAATTCAAGCGACAAGTTTCCCCCGGGTAACTCGGTGACAAATTTTGGCACCACGATGGAGGTCACACTAAAGTCGACATAGTAGACAATCAACAATGGCAATGAGGCAATGGCAGGAAGGAAGAACTTGTGCCTCCATCTGATGTCAAACAAATCGTCAAAGAGCCCAAGTAACACAGTGCTTTGAAGGCACAACACCGCACTTAAGTATTCCGCAAGCTTGTTGTGAGGGAAAAGGTGGTTGTCACTCACCAGAAGGTATTGGTTGGTATAAATTGTCGACACGTCCAGATCATTGGCACTCGTGACCGACACCAAGTATTTGAAGAACACAAACGGGATTAGACCAAACATCAAGAATAGGTATGTAATTGATGAGACAATTCCCATTGACTCGGCAATCTCCTCCACCGGAGGTGGTTTAGAGAGATCTTTGCCCTTGAGGCCAATCTTAATGAAGCTATTGCTTAGCCGAGGAATGAGGTGGAGCGTGATCAAGTACCCAAGCCCGGAAAATGCCAACAGTGTTTGTAGCGGATGGTTGGGAGCAATAAGCGACAACGAAACCACCAAGATGGTACTTTTGATCACCGTACTTAATGCCATTATCAATACGTTGCAACAAAACCCATAGGAGTGTATAAAAAAATGGCCGCGCCTTCTGCCTACACGACACTTTGATGGATTTTATGGTGGTCGCGCCTTTTTAGCGGTGCCCTGTCACATTCCTAGGTTACCAGACAGCAAATTAATCCCTGCCGGGCTAGACTCTTAATTGAGTAGCTTGTATTAATTTGTATTGAGCGGACTCTCTGAGCCTGCCACCCTAGCACGTGTACCTCCTACAGTCTTTCCAATCCGTGCTAGTCTGAATTCCAGCTCTATTTGAACTAAGTAATGATCTTTCGGGCCATGCAGTTATAAACACGTCTCAGACCTGTCTACTTCGTCACACCTTCGACTCAGTGTCCGCTAGGTATGTGAGTCCTGGCAGTAGACTCGGGTTGTCCAGGAGACTCATTTTACCATTTCTTCAACCTGTGGAAGTTCGGTGCTGTAAGTGGTTTGGTGAACATGTCAGCTATATTCAACTTTGATTCAACGTACTCGAGATCGAGCTCTTTCCGTGCGACCAGTTCTTTCAAACTCTGAAAAATTATATCTACGAATTTTTTAGAATTTGAAGCTTTCTCAATTTTACTGAGGTGAATCACAGCTTCGTTATCCTCCCTGATGATTTTGGTTTCAATGTCGATATTGAGACTGCGTAAAATGCTCTTCATCCATCTCATGAGATTGACTGTACTGAATAGAGCAACCATTTCCGCTACCGTCGCGCTGTGTACGATTCTTGCTTGTCTTTTAGTGTACCACTGAATCAACGACTTGTTCAAGTAGATTACACCCCCTGAAATCAGCTTCCTATCTTTCTCTGGAGCGAGGGTTGCGTCCGAGTATGATAGAATTTGGAATTTCGATCCCCCTGAAGATCTCTTATACGTAAGTGATTCATTCAACGTCCCTTTGACGTAGCGTATAAGGTTTATCAAATCTTTCCAGTCCGACTTAGTTGGCTTCAAAGCTTTTGCTGGCGAAAGTGATATCCGGCCTCATCGCATTTGCAGCATAAAGCAACTTTCCGACCCCCGATTGAAAATTCTTTATTTCATCTTTTGACAATGTTGGTTCCTCTTCGTGTTCGGAGGGGGCCTCTTCCTCGGAGCGATGAAATTTGTCTTGGTTCCGCTTCTTGATCGGCGTCTTTTGACGTACGCATCGTCCGGTAAGGAGTCATTCACCACATCTTCTAGATATGTTTTCTGGGAGAGTTGGTAAGAGAATATATTCTTACTTTGGGATTTGATGAAGTCAGTGCCAAGGAATGTTGTGACCTCGCCGGAATACTTTGGCGATAATTGGTGTCCGAGCTCAGCTTGGAAGTTCTCAATTTCTGTAGCCGTAGAACCAATCATGAATAGGTCATTGACGTGAAGGGCTATAATTATCTGTCCTTCTTGTCGCTTCCTTACGAATATTCCTTTTGCGTGAAAATCGGCACTGAAACCCATCTTGCATAGGATCAGGTAGATACATTCATACCATTCGAATCCTGCTTGTTTCATTCCATAGACTGCTTTGTTGAGTTCCCAGATTTTTCCTTTCGCCAAAGAAAATTCTTTTGGTGGCTGAACGTATATCTTCAAATCTTTGATATTTGCATTGAGGTAGGCATCTTTGATGTGAAGGTGGTGTATTAGCCATTGCTTCTCCACGGCAATGGCAGTAAGTAGTTTGATTGCTTGAAAATCGACCACTGTCGTTGAGACTCGACGAGGGTTGTAATGGACTCCTGGTCTCGGTAAATATCCCAAGATTACTAACCTTACTTTCAACGTGACATCTTTTAGGCTGTTCTGCTTTTCGGTAAGCACCCATTTCGCTCTGAGTGGCATTATACCTTTCGTTAAATCCACAATGAAGTACACTTCTTTGTCTTTGAAGGATTGAAGCTCCATCCGTTTTGGTATTGACCATTTAGAATCGTTGCTATTTTACTTCAAGGACCGTACCGTTTGTACATAAGCATTCCTTGGAATCGGTTTAGAGATCTTTGTCATCCTTTTGGAATTTCTGTGGGGTCTTTTGGATTCCATCTCTTGTGTTTCTACTACATAAGTCAATTCACGTGCGATTGCATCCCATTCCTTCATGATAAATTTAGGATCCGTCTTTGCATTGTAGTTCATGAGCCGGTTAACCAATTGCCTCAACATAATCTCTTTGAGCTCTTGCATTTTTGACGTCCATAAAACTATGACTATGTGGAGAACGGGTACATCCATCATCAGTTGAAAGTTTCTGATAATCTTCGTTTGAGATCGGATGACTCTCTCTTGAACTGTTTGAACGGGCTCCTCTGGGTTGGTCCGTGGGGATGGCTCCATTGCCTGGCTCCATTGGTCCAAATACCTCCTCAACGCCCACTCATAAATGTCGACTTTTCTTCGTTCGATGTATTTCATGATGCCGAAACTCAGAAACTCTCTCGTTTCTTGGGTCTGAGATTATAAGCATGTTTTCTTCTGACAAAAAGATAGTTTCGAAGTAACGAACCACCGTTCCATCGAACTTTCCGATAGCTCTTTTCGCCTCGGATCCTCTCAAAACTTGATCACCGAAGAGGAACCCCATATCGTCATTGATTCTGTCAAAGGGGTTGGTTTCGAGTAAGTGTTTCATTATTGCGAATTCCTCCCCAATTGACTTCAATTTGCGCTGGATTATAACGAGTGATTCAACATCGATTCCTAATTTTACCCTCGTGGGGAACATCAACTAATCCATGATCAATTTTTCGTTGACTTTAGTCTCCCCTATTATGGTAAGAAAGTTCCCATTCCTGTCCATTGTGTTGGGGGAGGAATCCACGGCGGTTTCATTGGTGGTGGTTTTCTCGAATAGATTTTGGATTGATTTACTCATTCTTGATTGCTTGGATAGTAATTGCTGATCTCCCACAAATCAATGATTCATGTTCTCCTTTTATATTAGATCGATTGTTCTAAAAATCTTCCAAACATTTGTGCAATTAGGGTTCGAAGTGGTTGTGTGGCCATTACGTTTCGGTCTGGAATTTTAGCACAATCATGCCTTCCCAACTTCAGAATACTATCACTTCATAGCATTCGTGGTATGCGTCATTTGACTTCTAATGTGATGGATTATACGGTCGCGCCTTTTAGGCGGTGCCCTACCACGCTCCTGGGTACTAGACAGCAGATTAACCCCTGCGGGGCTAGACTATAGATTTAGTAACTTGTATTGAGCCGGACGCTCTGATCCTGCCATCCTAGCACGTGTACTTCCTACAGTTTTTTCAATCTGTGCTAGTCTGGATTTCCAACTTTATTTATACTATCTAATGGTCTTTCAATCCCACCATGCAGGATATGTGGTTTTATATATGTCTCAGACCTGTTTACTTCATCATATTTTCCCATGCTTCCATTCATAACGGGCCACGAAGAAATAATTCATGACATAAAGTATGATTTCTACGGTAAGCACCTAGCTACAGCTTCTTCTGATCAACATATCAAGGTGTTCAATCTTGATTCCAATACCTCAACTTGGGTACTCAATGATTCCTGGAAGGCTCACGACTCCCTGGTGGTCAAGGTGTCATGGGCTCACCCTGAGTTCTCCAGCTCCAAAATTCTTGCCAGTTGCTCCTACGACCGTACGGTTAAGATTTGGCAAGAGCAACCCGAAGAGCTTCATGGTTCGGGTCGTCGATGGGCCAAATTGGCTACCTTGGCCATTGAGTCATATGGTCCAATATATGATGTTGTGTTTGCGCCCAATCATCTTGGATTGAAGCTAGGGTGCGTTGGATCGGACGGAATCTTCAGAATCTATGAGTCTCTTGATCCTTCCGATTTAACCAGTTGGGCACTTGTGACGGAAATCCCTATTCTATCCTCGCAGCTCCCCGCCAAAAGTCTTCAAAGTAGTTTCGGCGTGGAGTGGTGTCCGTCCAAATTTGCCACCTCCGAGAAATTCATTGTCATTGCCTTGGACCAAGGTTTCATTTATTGTGCTTCAACCGACAACGGCCATTTGGCTGATTCTTCTAGTGAGTTTGGCTCTGATCTCATTGATCAAGCCCCTCAGAAGTATACCAAAATCGGCAATCTTCCCGAACACAATGGACTAATCAGGTCTGTGAGCTGGGCACCTTCTATGGGGAGAAGTTATAATTTGGTGGCTACTGGATGTAAAGACGGATACGTTCGTATTTTCAAAATCACTGAGACTTCGGGTGAACTCAAGATTGACACTTTGGCCAAGCTTAACGATCATAAGCTTGAAGTATGGCATGTTAGTTGGAATCAAACAGGTACCATATTATCGTCTGCTGGAGATGATGGCAAGGTTCGGCTCTGGAAGTGTAATTATCTCAACGAGTGGAAGTGTATGAGTGTGGTGAGTTCTTCAAGCATGCTGGATCCAAGGTTGGATGATAAGAAGTAGTGTACTATAATAACGTTTCTATACATGTAATCATTATATTTTTCTTTTTTTGTCAGAAACCTCTTCAAGCTGGTCCCAAACATCCTCCTCTGCATCGTCATTTTCTTCATCGTCTAGTCTTCTCTTTTTGGAAGTGATTTTGATTTGTCCATTTTCGTCCAACTCAGGTTCCTCTTCAGGATCAACCATGATAACATCAGAAATCTGGGTTCCCAAGTAAACTTTGACTAAGAGCTTTCTGGTGGAAATATCAAATACTCGTAAGTATCTATCCAATCCACCAAACGCCACCACACCGTCCTCATATGAGATGTCGACGCCAAAAAGAGCACCAGTATTGCCTCCTTCGGAAAACTTTCCCATAAGCTTCGGAGTTGGTCTTTCCAACGTTCCTGCTGTGGCAGTTTTAATTTTGTATCCCCGGGGGTCAATTTTAATCAACGAGAATTTACCAACGTAATTGTGGGTATCAGATGCGATCACTTCCGTTTGTTCGTCATTGGCAAAGTTGAGGGTTGAAATTGGTTTTTCAGTGATTTTGTAGTCACAGGTTGGTCTCTCGCCAATGGACGTATCGTACTGGCGTAATTGACCATATCTGGTTGCGGTGATGAGCCTATAAGAATCCTTGGTGAAATCCTTGATAAATTTAACCTTTGTAATCCACACTGGCACTCTCAAGCCCAAATGATCAAAGGGTACATTCTTGGCACTGAAAATCAACTCGGTGCTTAAGGCATCAACACCAAAATTCTTGGAAAGTTTTTTCTTTTTAAACAAACGAATGATCTTGACATCGTTTTCCTTTCCTCCGTAGGCATACACACCTTCTTCGTAAGGATTAGCCTCAAAAGTCTCGATAGTGGTATTCTTCTTCCATCCTTGGACCGTCACAGAAATTGGTTCCACATCGAAGTCATCGGTTATTTTAACTACCGACACTTTACTCAGTTGATAGGCGACAATCACAAAGTCATCGACAATAGAGACTGACACCGGCTTATCACCAGCACTGGACAATGAATATGTGTGCAATAGCTTATAAAGCCCATCGTCATCTTCGTCAAGTTCGTGGACTCTCAATGTTCCATCAAGACGGGCCGCCACAAGGTACTTGTTCTGAAATGGCTCCATGCAAATGACTCGAGACTTTAGGCTGAACTCGGTCGTCTTTTCAATAACTGTTTTTATACTTTGAGGTTGAGGTGCATCCTTGTTGGAAGTATCGACTCCACGATTACATACAACTTCTTTTATGGCGCCTGTCTCATCAGCGCTTACCAAGAATCTCATGGTGATGAATGCGATGAGGTTAATTTTCAAATGCGACTTTGGGTGCAAGACTAAACACCCTGGCCCCGATATAAAACATAGGCCCGAAAATTTCATGGTAACAATGGGGAACACTCTGGTCGGCCATTTATACTGAAATTCAGTTTTCAAATGTAGCTTTAAGTTGACCAATCATCTCAACCGAGTATAATGTCTAAAAGTCAAGTCAGAGACTTTGGTTTTTTTGTTCAGTAAGAACCTGAAGACATTTACAGCTAACGAAATATCGGTTTATGCCATTAGCAAAAGCAGAGTTGTATGTTAGCATTGACATCTAACACCACCATTCTGGTTTTTTCCAATGTCTTTGTGGGCTCGCTTGGCTCTTACATGCATACATGAAGTATTGCACTGGCTGACGTAATGATTCTCATCGCCTCATCAATTCATTCTAATCGCCTCACTCTCCATGACACTCTTCTTGACTAGACTAATGTCAAAAGTGAACATTACACAGCTAGCTTATATTAAAGAAGCAAAAAAATGGACGAGTCAGGAGTCGAACCCGAGACCTTTCGCATGCTAAGCGAACGCGCTACCAACTACGCCACACGCCCAGAGAAGAAATGGTCCCTAGCAGGATCGAACTGCTGATCTTGGCGTTATTAGCACCACGCCTTAACCAACTGGGCCAAGGGACCTCTTCTTGTGATACTGCTTCGCGATGCGAGATGCGGAGGCGAAATATAGTTTGTTCCCCTAGTTTCATAACTTTGAAAGTTATAAGTAATCTTGACAATGTGAACTATAACTTTTGGTAGCTTTGTATGGCTTCTATAACCGTAGAAACTGACGGTTCTTATTTCTTATTTAGGTGCTTGCTCTCTATTTTTTTAGCTTGACTCCATACACTTGTCTAACCATAAGCAACTCAAGCTAGAAAAGGTAACGTGAGCGTATCCAGGCATACACATAGATCTGCAAAATTCTTGCATTTCTTCTTTTGATGAGTGATGATTTGTCCAGATATCAAAGACTAACAACATTCAATTCGTTGTTTTCTTATTTAGGAGTCTTCTCCGAATGCCTATGACCCAGGTTTGAATTACTCCCATCAGCATTAGCGTTCGTTAGTCGATACAGACACCGTCATTTAGATCAGATTTTTTTTTGGGCTTGTCAATTACGAGGCATCTCGGAATGGCGTCTATACTAAAACATAAAAGTGCAGCAGAATTGGGATATAGTTCTTGAGTCTTCCTCCTATACTTACCCTTTTTCTTTTTGATTGCTTTGTAGGTTTAAATGAAGTTAAGCCAGAAGGATCTGTGAGTAGGACCTATGAGACTACTAATTTTCGTAAATATCAGGATCTGTCAAGAGTGCTACTTCTCTCACAATCGAAAATGGTCACTTTTCGAGAAAAACAACAAATCTTCTCAAAAACAAACAAATTGAAAATACTCATCAATGCAAAAAGTCACCACCAGATCATGAAACAACTCTCTATGACTACGTGATAGGACTAACACACCCAGCCTACGTCAGACCGCCAACTGAAAATCTAGTGAGTGACGAACGATTTCTGAGGCACTCGGGTGCGAAAAGAAAGCAATATTCGAAACGAAAATCTGCAAACATCAACTTTGTAGGGATGAAAAAACAGAAAAGTATCGAAGGATCGGTTGTTGCTTGGGCTATGGTCACGGTACCCTGATTTTTCTTGCTCGAACAATTGTAACAGAGATCTCTTCGAACGCGACAAAGCTATTAAGAAGCAGGCAGGAAAGATTCTAACATCAAGTCGAATTAAAGCTTTACTGGACGTGATGGTTGACCTTTACAGGCAAAAGAATGGTGACATGTCACCTGATTTTTCCTGACACCACTCATTGAATCTCGTATACCTCACAACTAAAAATCTCAACAGGTTTGTGTTTACTGGAAATTGGAACTATCCCATGTCAATTCAAATGGGAATGATAAAGAGGTTGGATCGCCTTAGATGGAAAGACAATGAACAGCTTTTGAAGAATCTAGCTGTTGCATCCAAAAAGTATCAGAAAGTTTTGATTTTGGTCGGAAGTCCATATGGACCGTCAGATGCTGTAATTGATGTCGAACTCATGATGTCAACACACCGACTTTCATGCCACCATTTTATTGTTGAGTGTTGGAGACTTCTTGGTAAATTTTTCAACATTTCCATGCCGCCAGGTTCGAAGGAATTAGGTAAAAAGATGAGAGCTTTACTCTAGAGATTCTCAAGAGCGATCTAACGATCCATCTTCAGGAAGCTGTTTCAAGGCATTTTTCCATGTTTGAGTTGCTTTGTATTGGGGGTAGTCATCAATGTTTGGGGAGGTTGAAAGATAGAGTAGCGCATCAATTGAGTCAGCACACCATTTACAGTAAACCGTTTGCAAGTTTGAGACAGCTCATATTGTGCACATTTGAGAGGGGCTTCTAAATGCTCCTTTTTGATGTTAATAGCCCACATATAGAAAACAATCTAACTATTTATCACTTCCTAGCCAATAATCCGAGCTCAATTGGGTATTGACTCAATCTGCGGACTTTCCATATTAGTACTAGCATTTGGTGCTGCTACGTTGCCATCCCTGAGCTGGGGCAACTTATCAAGCTAAAAAAAAAACTTCAAGCATGAGTAGGCAACACCGAAAACACAAGCAAGTATTGAAAACACATAAGGAGACACAATGGTTTCATGTTCCGGAGTCATGCTTGCGACCATGTTGTCCGCAAGAAATCCAACTTGAAGCATTATAGATAACACAAAACATAAAAATTTTATCTGAAATGCATTAGTGCTGGCAAGAGAGTCAGGATCATGGGGTTCTTGACTTGCTGAAGATCTAAATGGGAGACAACTACCCAAAAAGTTGAGAATGTTGCCGGCGCTTAATTGATAAGAAGTCCCTTCGGCTGCAGATTCGTCTGTATCGCCATGAGGTTTCAAGGGGTCATGGCGTCTAAACCATCCTTCATCAAAATAGACTGGAATTGCACCTAAGACAAAGGGAGTCAAGATAACAATAATGTGGTTCATTTTGGAGATGAAGAAGATAGAGTAAAAATAGAAAAGACTGCCACAAATACATTTCGCTTGAGAATTGCATCTGCACAACGGGGTGCCGTCTCGTGTACACGCTTAGCAATTAGATGCAATTCTTTGGCTATCCATTCTTATCAGTCTTAGGAGGCATAGAATACAGAAACAGGTACTCCTTTTTTCTGTAGCATCTAGCCCCATGAGTGTATATAGGTAACATTGTGAAATTGGAATGGTTTGGCTCAGCTTTTTTTCGAAAATCAATGACATGGACAATTTTCAGGAGGCTGAGTGGATTCTGTTTTGAATGATCGGTGAAAGGACAAGGGAACTGTTGATACTAATGTAGTATAATTTTGACTGCAAAACTTCTTATACAGGAACGGTTATTTAGGTGTAGCATGAGGTAGTGTACATCCCAAAATACTACGAATTTCCATCAGCAGCAACCCCATCAGGTTTCCAAGTAGTGGATATATAGGTAAATTCAGTGTATTTAGACGGTAGAGAATACCAAGATCCACTAAGTATTAGGTGGCAGGGACAATCCCTTCAGTTCTCAAAAGGTTAGCCCTGGTTCTGCTAATACCCTGTGACTGCAGGAAACAAAGACAAAGTCCTTAAACCAGACATCCAATGTGATGCAATTGACCTGGATAGGATAAACCTCCGTTAGCATTGGAATCACGGTACCGGTAGAATTACAGTTGTCTATGACGAAAGTTCTAGAAGAAGGGTTTGATGGGGCAAAACCAGCGGTGCCGGGTAACCGAGATGCCTGGCAGCGAGAAGAAAAAAAAAAAATTTCTAGGGAAGAGTATAAATACAGACGAAGGAGCGCTCATCTCTCAGTATTTTATTCAACAACATCATTTCTTTTACAGCACCACTTTTTGTTACGGGCTTAGGGATATGGCTAATTGATTGAAGATTGCTCATGAAGGTGATGAAATTAAGTCTACTTCTTTCCCAGTCTGACTCGACTATGACGACAGGGTTGAAAACTGTTTCTTAAATATTGATCCACTCTTGCAGGTGGTGTTTTAGGAAGCTTATACTTGCCAGTATTTAACAGTTCTGATTCATCTAGCAATCCATAAATCAGCCTAATCTATAAGCACGTACCAAAGAGTGGTGTGTATCGATGGATATATTCATAGATGATGAAATATACCATAAACATTCGCAGTTTCCACGGTAGCATACGCCAAGAACCCATCTTATGTATGTCGGTGACCGCCAATCGACCTTCCATGGATGTCTGATTATGAATATATCTATTGGATACAAAATGATGTTGAAGAATTACACCAACTGATGAATACGTAAGACGTTAATTTTCGATTTAACTAAAGTAGAGCTCATCACACATTGACCATATTAGATTTTTCCCTTAATGTCAGGATGGGTCAAAGGCCATTGGTAAGTACCTTCATCGTTAAAGACATAACCGTGTCTTCCGAGGAATGGTCTCAATGATGTTGGGCCCTTGGAACCATAAGCATAAGACACTGGGGTTGGGGCATCGTCCGACTCAATGTAATTCAACAATGGAGTAAATAATTTCCAAGATTCATCCAATTCATCATCTCTTACAAAGTTGGCATGATTACCCAAGTAACAATCTCTGATCAAAGCTTCGTAGGCTTCGGGAATCCAAAAATCCTTTGAGTATCTGGTGGAATAGGTTAAATCCAAATCAGTCATGGAAGTTTCGGTCGAGATACCAGGAATCTTGGAATTGATCTTCATGTAGATGGCCTCATTGGGTTGGACTCTGATGACCAATTCGTTTCTTTGAATTTCCTTGAAAATCCCCTTGGCCACAGGCTTGAATTGAATTCTGATTTCCACCTTAGATTCATCCAAAGCTTTTCCTGCTCTTAATACAATTGGAACCCCATCCCATCTTTCGTTGTGAATTGAAACTCCAATGGCAGCATATGTAACACACTTGGAATCGGGCTTGACGGTTTCATCATCCAAATAACCAGGCTCAGAACCATCTTCAGACTTGGTATATTGACCTAGAATGAGATCATCGGTGTTTAAAGTATCAAATGCCTTCAAAACCTTCACCTTCTCATCTCTGACAGCTTCAGGATCAAACGAAACCGGTCTTTCCATGGTGAGAAGGGTCAAAACTTGCAACAAATGGTTTTGCATGACATCCCGAACAATTCCAATGGTATCAAAGTATCCACCTCTACCTTGCGTACCGAATGCTTCCTTAAACGAAATCTGAATTGAGCTGATATGATTTTTGTTCCAAGCAGCATTGAGGAATTCATTGCCAAATCTCAAAACTAACAAATTTTTGACCATTTCCTTACCCAAGTAATGGTCGATTCTGTATAATTCTTCCTCGGTAAATAAAGGAGCCAAGTCGGCCTGCAACTTTCTTGAAGATTCCAAATCACGACCAAAAGGCTTCTCCACGATCATTCTGAGTCTACCATTTAAAGGATATGCATATTCTTTGATGTGGGCACCGACGGTAGTGAAGACAGAAGGTGGTAAGGCCAAATAGAATAATCTTTCGGGTTTGGAGACATTATTGGCCTTTTCATATTTCTCCATTGCTTCATTAAGGGCCTTGAAACCATCCGGTTGATCATAGGGACCAGCAATATAGCTAATCAACTTGAGGAAACCTTCCACCTTAGATTTGGCCTTCTCATCCTTCAACTTCAAATGCTCAACGATTCTTTGTCTCAATTCTTCAATAGTCAATTTGGATCTAGCGTACCCAACAATATTAACGGTTTTGGGTAACTGACCTTCACGGTACAAGCCAAAAAGAGCTGGAAAGGTCTTCTTCTTAGCGAGATCACCAGAAGCTCCAAATACAACAATGGTACTGTAATCACCAAAAGAATCCGACATTATCTATATCAATTGACTTACTGGAAAGGATATTGCAAAGGAGAAGGATATTCAAGAAAAAGATCCGGACCAGGAATTGTGAGAGTTTTCTTTTTTTTTTATAATGGCGAGCAATTAACCCGAGACACCATTACTAATTTTTTTTTGATTTTTTTGGTGCCCGCCCATGGGTGGCGATTCCGGCCGTTTGTGCCTATCTACTCTCTTCTGAGCTAAACTCTACATTGACAAAGATTTGTCATCATGACCATTAGTCAACTTGATTGTTTATCATGACAAACGTGGTACACATGAAGATGATAAGTCCCACATGCTAACAGTTACGACCGCGCTAACGGAGAAATTTTGCCGGACACAAGGGAAACAGATCCAGCCGCTGTATTACTAAGGAGTGGTGAGGCCTGGCTCCATTTTTGCAATATCCTGGGACGGGTGCGGGTAAGAAACAGATTCCAACGTGGTAAGGAAAAATAGACCGACGATCACGTGTGATCGTGACATGAAGGCCCCAACATTAATGCACCCACTAAGGAAAAAAATACCTGAGGCCGGAACCGTTGGTTTTGATAAGAGCGCAAGCCAATGGAAAAGGGCGCCCACAAGAGGAAGGTGCAAAAGCGGTGCCCACAGGCCCGATAATCGGAGAATTTTTTTTTGGAGGGGAGACAAGGTGTGCGCACGACTGGCCCTTTGTACCGTACAGGATAATTGCGGGAGCGATACATTGCTGCGAATATTGAACAAACGTATAAATAATCTACCGAGCAGATGTTTGTGGGGATGCCGAGTCGTGAGACGAAGGTTTGGTAGAGGGTTTGGCTGCAACAGCAGCAGCGTCATCATCATCAATGATGAACATATCATCATCGTAATCGGGAACGGCCTCTGCATTGAATTCATCAAACAACCGGTCTCTCGCCTCAGCACTAGACCGAGGTCTATCATTACGATGGCCCAAGTCAAGCGAATCTGCATTGGAACCATTATCGTCACTATCGGTGTAATCTTCACCAGGAATAATGTCGAACTCATATTCCTCTCTGCGTCTGCGCCTCGAGCTGCCAGGAGTCTTGTGGAATCTCATGAGCAAGATTACCACAATGAATCCCACGACCGCAAGGCCCATAAAATACTGTCCAGTGTGATCATTGGTGTACTGTTTATTTTTGCCACTGCCTGCACTGGTGGTGGTGGCGGAAGAAGGGGATGATGACGACGAGGCGGAGTTGGAGGCATCGGTGGATGTAGTTGTCTTTGCGTTGGTGGCTTTTGCGTCCGTTGTTGATGTCTTGGCGTCGATGATTTTTGCATCGGTGTTTGTTGTCTTTGCGTCGGTAGTCTCTGCATCGGTGGTCGTTGTCTTTGCGTCAGAGGTGGCCTTTGCGTTGGTGGTGGTCTTTGCGTTGGTGGATGTAGTCGCAGAGACGGGCTCCACGTTCTTCATGGCATCTCTTCTCTCTGCAGCGTAATCTTTGCTCAAGTCAAACACCAGTTTGTCATTTCCATCTGTTGATTGACCGAATAATCTCAATTGCCAGTGATTCAAGCTAATTTTGGCCTGGGTGTCAGGATTGGAAAACACCTCCAATGTCCAGTCTCCCAATCCGTCTTCGCCCCAATGAGCAACCGACATAAAAGTCCAATCATGTAATCCCTTATTCGACAAATCACTGGGTCTAAACGTAGCAAGGTCGCTCTTCACGCCAAACGGAGAAATTAGCCGGGCGCCAATGGCCCCGCGAATATTAGAGTCAATGTTAACCACCACGGTTACGTGTTCGACATTCTTGAGTTTGGCATAATCAATATTCTCCTTGGTAATGGTGATGACACCCTTGACCACCGCGTTACCAGAAACATGCGCATTCACCTTGACGGTATCAGCGTACAACCAGGTTTGAGGATTGACATTCTTCCACTTTTCAGCATGCTTGACAATGGCATAAGCATCCAACTTTCCAAACCCATACTTATGAGAGTACTTGCGGCCAAGAGCGGTCATTTGATAGTGTCCATCGTTTTCATTGATTGGTACCGCACTCATGGCACTAACGTATTGAACGTCTCTCCACGTAAGGTTGGGGTTTACCGAGAGCACAAGTGAGTATATACCCGCTGCCAATGGTGCTGCGGCAGATGTACCGCCATGGGAGTTGGAGCATTTGCCCTTTATGTCGGTGGTATGAATGTGTTCACCAGATCCAGATGAATAAGTCACCACCATCACCGCAGAACAAGCTTCTGAATATACTGGATGCAATCCTTTGAAGTCAATAGCACCCACAGTAATGGAGTAGATAGAATTGGTATATCCATCGAAGTTACATGAATCAGATGCTCGGCCTCCATTACCAGAGGCAAACACATACACGGCACCCTTTTTATCACGTCCTTCCTGCACTCCCTTGACAATAGCCTTCTTCACCAACATTTCGGGGGCCGACACCGTACGGCCATCATCTGTAGGACCCCACGAACAAGAATAAATATCATTGGTATCTAAACCATAAATCATGGCAGCCGCCTCTTCCTCGGCGGTAATCCCACCAGAAAGAATCCGAATACCACTGACTTGAGAACCATATGATACCCCAACACCGCATACTCCGTTCTTGACGGCGGCAATCTCTCCAGCACATCTGGTGCCATGGTAATCATCAAACAAACGGGGCTTTGGTAAATCTGTGTTGTCATTGAAATCCCAGGACCCTTTGGCATTAAAATTGTCCATCAAGTCTTCACTGTCCCAATCCAATCCATCATCCACAATGGCGCTCACTGCTCCTTTTCCAGTAATTCCTTCGAGCCACAACCCTGTCACGTTGACGTCGTGGCCAGGGTATGCGGTATTCATCAAGTGCCACTGTTCTTTGAAAAGAGGATCGTTGATATCAAGCTGCTCCGCCACTTTCTTGAGCGGTTCTTGGGATGAATCCACAATGTCTAATCGGTTGATAATCTCATCGTGATCTATAAATACCGGCATTCTTTTTTGAAGCTTCTTGGGTTTGAGCATATGAATGGCCTTAACCTGTTCCACAAGTTGCCCCGCCTCGTGTTCATAGTCACCATCTCGCTTCAAGAGCGTATGGCTGTCTGAGTTATAGTTGCCGAGAAATGTATTATAATCGTGTGTCTTACTGATACTGAACACATAGTGATTTTCTAGTCCACGAACTTGGTGTTCAAAATCAATCACTCCTCGGTATTGGTTAATGAAATCATGCAACGGCTTGAGACTAACACCCGTGTCGAACTCAAGCACCATGTAATTTTTGTGGTCAAAATCCCGCTTGGGGATCTCAAATCCTAGTGCAACACAGCAAACGCTGAGAAGCCATAACAAATGAACCACAATCATACGTTCATTCACTTGGGTTTAGAATGACGAGGATGTTCACTGAAACTTTTCTGTGCTTTTTTTTCTTTTGGAGGGTGCGGGTGAGTTACGTAAAGCGTGTCACAGATGGCCAAATCAAGAACATCGCCTAATCGGGGCTGTCACAACTGCCAAAATTTCGCCAATTGCCACTACAACCAATGTGATGGATTGTGTTCAATGGTGGTAATCTCAACCTTGGAGGCAACGATAAAGGGCGGTGGATATCGATATGGGGTAGGGGCAGTCACCACGTGACCCCGATCCCGTCAGCCACCGCGTTCGGAATTGAAGACGGTTTTATTTGTAACCGACAACATCATGAGATTCGTGTCTATTGCTAGTGTGTTGGCACTAACCTTGGCGTTTGTTTCTGCAGACGACCACGAGGGCCACGAGGGTCACGAAGGAATGGATATGGCAGCACCTAAGGAGTTCCATCCTGTCAACGCAGGATCCAAAACGTTCCACTGGATCTTGACGCTTGCGGTTCTCGTTATGCTCCCATCTGTGTCAGCGGTGTTGGCGGTGGCCAACCGTCTTCACTGGTCACTTGTGTTGCAGATTGTCTCCACGGGATATTCTGTATTTGAATCGTTATTCCTCGATTTTCCCGACAACACCGACAACCACGAGAACAGAACCTCCAAGGGTACTTCATGGTTTCTCTCTCTCCTACTCGGGTTGACTATCTTCATGGGAACCCTTATCAACGGCTCCAATGTTGTTATCAACAAATTTTACCCCCACATAAAAACCAACGAGTACGGCTTCTCTTACAAGGCCTACAAAATTCTCTCGGTGATGGTAGTGGCCACAGGTTGGGTACGTACATGCTTGGCACCGGTGGCGCTTTTTGGCTTCTGCTACAGTAAACATACCGGCCAGTGCATCGCTCATGGAATCATGGGGACATCTTTCGTGTTTTATGGGTTTGTACTCGGGTTGGTGTTGATGATTCCCTGGATTCGCAACCACCAACTTCTCAATCCCAATTATAATGGCCGCTCGCAAGAGTTTTACGATTCCTCTATCATGTGTCTCTGGGGAGTTGTAAATACCTTCACGGAGCACAGATGGGGTAAAGAAGGGTGGTCGCATGGTGACTACCAACACACAGCCATGGGGATCATTTGGTGGTGTGGAGGACTCCTTGGGATGTGGTTGACGCGGAAAAACAACGTCCGGTCTTTTGTGCCAGCTTTGTTGTTAATCTTTACCGGATGGGCCATGTCAGAGCATGCACAGAAGTTGGTGATTTCTACCAAGGTCCATCGTGTTTTCGGAATGGCATTGATGTCAGGAGGGTTGACCCGAATCATTGAAATTTCCTTCCTTCTTGGTGAGGGTGCAGCCCATTCGTCGGGAAAAATACTCTCGTTTCAGCACTTACCACCATTCTGTCTTGTATTATCAGGACTCCTCTTCATGTCTGCCCACGAACAACAATTGATCTTGGTCAAGGACCTTGGCGCCGACCATTCGGCTTACATTCTAGTGGTCACTGGGGCAGCATTTGTGGTGTATCTCTGGATGATTTTAATGTTAAACTTCTATCTTCGCCTCGTGGGCTACGACGAGAACGGCGAATTAGGCGTCCAAAACTATAACACTCTAGGCAATGAAGTCCAGGAGTTTGAACTCTCAGACATGGACGACGAGTAGCACGCAGGCTCAGTAAATATTTGTGAAATGAACGACGGCATTTGCATTACTAATGTGGACAAAATATGCGACATTACTCATCTTATCAACGATTGGCTAGGTCACGTGCGGGTGCGGATGACGCAAAAAAAATATATAGAGCCCACTCCCATCATCTTGCTTCTTTTCTCTAGTCATGAGTGCTATACTTTCGGCCGATGATTTGAACGATTTCATATCCCCTGGAGTGGCGTGTATTAAACCCGTTGCCGAAGTGGGAGACAGCAACAACGAAAGTGGAGAGGTGGAGATACAGATTGATGATCAGGGCAACCCGCTCGAGATCTCCAAGATCGATGGCAAAATCAACTCCCTTGCTCCAGCTCAAATATCGCTTGCAGATTGTTTGGCGTGTTCAGGGTGTATCACCTCAGCCGAGGAAATTTTGGTGGCCCAGCATTCCCATGAAGAACTCATCAAGGCGCTCAAGGATAAGGCTGACAACAATTCTGACAAGATTTTTGTGGCCAGTATTTCTCACCAACTGAGAGCATCGTTGGCCACCGCCTTCAACCTTTCTGTGGAGGCTATCGATCGTTTGCTTATTAACCTTTTCATCCATCAGATGGGCTTCACATATATCGTGGGAACGTCGCTAGGCCGCAAGCTTTCGCTTATCCACGAAGCCCAGAATATAATGCATAAGAAGGACTCCACCGATGGTCCTATTCTCTCGTCCATCTGTCCAGGATGGGTTCTTTACGCCGAGAAGACACATCCGTATATTCTTCCCCGAGTCTCTCAAACAAAGTCCCCACAACAAATTGTGGGGTGCCTTTTGAAGACTCTTTGCGCCCATGACTTTGGTGTGTCCAGAGACAAAGTATACCACTTGTCAATCATGCCTTGCTTTGATAAGAAGCTTGAGAGCGCACGACCTGAACACGAGAGCATGCTTGAAGGAAATGATGTGGACTGTGTATTGACTCCCAAGGAATTGGTGACGCTTCTTGACCAGTACCAAGACACTTTCCAGTTAATTCCTTCTTACTCTGAAAATCTCATCAACTCCACTACACCACTTTGCGAGCTATACGACCAGTACTCCCCTCGTGACTGGCCATTTGTGGAGATGTCGTGGGCGAACGACTCCGGATCCGCCTCGGGTGGCTACGCCTACAACTATCTCAAGATGTTACAAAACGATCTCATTCTCAAGGATCCCATCAAGTACCCAGAAACTCGCTTTTCCATCATCACCGTCAAGGGCCGCAATACCGACATCTACGAGATGCGGTTGATGTTTGACTCCACCAAGGTGGCATCGTCCGCCATTGTCAATGGATTTAAAAACATCCAAAACTTGGTTCGGAAGCTCAAACCAGTGCCTGGTGCAAAGGTGGGAGCCAAGAAGGTCAATCCGCTTGTGGCCCGCCGCCGTGCTCGTGTCAAGGAGTCCTCCAACGATGCGGAAGAAGTGGCGGACGCTTCAAAGTGTGACTACGTGGAAATCATGGCGTGCCCTAGTGGTTGTATCAATGGAGGAGGCCAAATTGCCCCTCCCAAAGACATATCAGAAAAGGACTGGCTCGCTACTGCGCTTGCCAGGTACGACTCCATTCCCGCCATTGAACTCACGTCTCTCCAGAATGCTGAGCTCGTGGCTCGGTTCTTGAACTGGACCCAGGACTTTTGCACACAGTTTAACATCAACGAGAATCGGCTTCTTAACACTTGGTTCAAGGAGGTGGAAAAGCCCACAGATCCTAACGCCATTCTTCTCGGTGCTAAGTGGTAGCTATTATTTATTCACGAATTCATGATCAATGTATATACACTATTTTTCGCATTCAAAAAAAAATTTAGGGATTAATGATGAGACCGTTCCTTGTTCGTACCTTTTGTTATAGCAGATCCCTCCTGCTGCCGCTTGATTTGAAGCGAGCATCATCTGGAGTTAATATAGATGCCATCCTCAGCAAACCGCCCGGGTCCAAGAACATGTCCAGCAACCGGTTTGCGCTGAAGTACCAAGAAGACAACAAGAGAAGACAGGAACGCCGAACACCTGGCGCCAAACCCCAGCGCAAACCACGGTTCGAGTTCAAGACCGGGTCCCTACATGCACAAAGTGCCATGAAGGATTTAATCACTAGTGTTCATGCCATAAATCCATCGTATATGGTGAATTACCTCAATGAGTCGCAAACCATAGAGAGACGCCGTCTTGTTGATATTGTCAACTCCATCAACCTAGACGAAGAAGGGCTTTTTGTGGTGCCTCCGTCTCCAGGATCTACTCTACCGTTGGTCAAGAAGAACAAGGTGCAAGAAATGATCAAGGCATATGGTGATAAGCTTGCCAAAAAGAGAGAACAGGAACTTCTAGCAAGCGGCAGTTCTTCCGTCCAGCGTGCCCTCCGGCAGCGGGAAAAGAGCGACAAGAAAAAGAGTGCCACCAAACTCGTGGCCATTTCCTGGAATATCAGCAAAGGAGATCTCAACAACCAGAAACGTGCCGAGATTGGCCGCCGCGTCAATAAGGCCGAAAGCTTTGTCATTTATCTTGGAGAAAAAAGAAGCATTTATGCGGCCAAGAAGTCAGCTGACAAGGAGGACGGAATCGTGAGTTCCATATCGCTGTCGGAAGATGCCATTCGCCGGGTGGACCACGAACCCATCAATCTTGATGAAGATATCAACATTGAACTTCGTAAGCGACTGATGGTGTTGGAACAAGTGGAGGCCATTCTCAATGAACATCAGTGCAACTTTGAGGTGGAGGGTGCATTGGATGCCCGTATTGCCATCAAGTGTGAGGCCAAGAAGATTACCGAGGAAGCGGCATCTGCCAATGCTCCATCTTCGACCAAAGAGTTAAAAAAGCAACGGGCTCTTGAAAAGCAAAGAAAGAAGGAAGCAGAGAAGGAAAAACGAAAGGCTGAAAAGCCAGATCTTGACGCCATGTATCTGTTTAAAATTGAAGATTGAACATATACTTGTACATAGAATCATCACCATTTGCACATATAAATAATCTTAAACTACAGAACCATACCGATTACTCTCGTAGCTTTCTCTCCGTAACAGCAGGTCCTCCCCCATGCGAGTGAGACGATCTTCTCGGAGTTTCTTCACCTTATAGCCAAACACATGACCACCGACCATTTCATCCACCACCGGGTAATTCAACAACCGCTTAACTTCGGTCTGATCAAGTCGATAGTTGTTGACCACAGAACATGCAATTTGATAGAATGACTCATCTTCATCAAGAAGCTCGGCATCATAGTTGATGTCACCATCCTTGTTTAGTGTTTCGGTGATGGATTGTGTCCCAAGGACCGGCGAGTCCGGTGGCGAAGCCTTGGGAGATTGAGGGTATATCGCACGAGTAGAAGTGGCCACCGACTTTAAGGATGGCGCCATGGATGGATGGAATGCATTGGTTTCTGAGGTGCTGTGAATGGTGGGAGAGGAGAGACGCGGCGACAGTGTGGGTAACCAATGCTTAGAGCGACCATCGGAATGGTATCTTAAACCTTGATTGATACGGCTCATACGTCCCTTCGAGTCTGGATGGGAAATCATAGCCTCCACCGAATCAAACTGCTTGTAGTCTTTGTAATAATCACCATAGAAGGTGATTTGAAAGTCATTGATAAGGTCTTTAATACCAAACATATCCTTTACGGCGTAGAAGAATTGAATCCGACCAGTGGGAAGATGGGAGATGGTGTATGGTTTGTAGGTGAAGGAAATCCAATGGCCAATGGAAAATGCAATAAGCTCCACGCAGAGAAGCGAGTTTTGGATTGAGACCCCAATATTGGGAGCACCGCCCTCTTCTTGGGAAGCTCCGGGAAGCACGTCAAGGAAGTTAAGAATGGCCAAAATAACACCTTGCCAGTAAGATGCAAAAATGATGAGTTTCACACAGAGAAACTTTCCCACGGGGCGGAATGGTTTGAGGTCCAGCCAAAGCACCTTCCAAAATATTGCCAAGCAATACAACGACAACGTCACCGAGAAATTGTAGATGATCATCAAATAAAGGTAAATCGATGTTGGTCCCATGTCATTAACATCGTACAATCCAAGCACCTCACTCAACAACATGCCAAAGCAAATCACCGGTTTAAGCCACACATACTGGAGGATACCCCGTTTGATACCCAAAAACGTATAGGGATCAGAGATATCAATGTCAGGAAGAATGTAACCAATAAATCCCGGGTGGGGGATGGGAGTTCTGCCTGAGGTCATGATGATGATATTTCTCTCGCCCCCCAACATATCAGTAAGAAGAGAGAAGAAAGTGTAAATGACGAATGCTTCATAGATTTCTCGAATGGGTTCAAACACAAACTTATTCACCACGGCCTCCGGGTCCACCAACATGCAATAGCAGGATAAAGCAAAGAGGGGCACAATCAACTGGATCCGAATCATAAGCCGCTGTTGGAAAGGCTTGCGGTAGTTTCGAAGATGGAGAAAGATGCTACCAAATATGATGAAAGTTGATAAGAGGGACGAGTACCCGGACACCGTGGTGATCCACAGGGGTAATCGGAACTGATCAGTCATGAACTTTTTCCTTGTGGCTAGAGGGTCACAGATAGAGGTTGTTTATATTGCGCCGCGATTTAGAATGAAACAATATGCATTGCCATTTGGAGAGCAATGAGCTCTTCTCACAATGACTATTACTAAGGGCAATTTAAGCGTTTACGTTTATAGTACAAACATTTGCTGTAGGTGTTCACAAGGCCAGATGTGGCAAATGATGGGATGATAGTGGGGAGGTTCAAAGTGACGAGCTATAAACCAGGAGAGGGAGATTAAGCGACGCCATTCTCTCGTAACTTCTTCAGACGTTCTTTCTCAAGATCGATCTGCTTGAGTTCTTCTTCCGATACGAGATGGTGAGGATGTGGCTTTATTGTAATTCCTCCCTCCTGAACTTGACAATGGGTGATGGAGGAGAAAAACTCATCATTGGTTACATGCTCAATGAGAAAGCGTTTTTTTGGATTAATTTCAAGCATATTGAGAATGAGGCTTCGAGATTCTTGCGGAAGGAGACGGAGAAGTCGATGAGGGCCCTTGGGGCCCTTAGATGAGGTAGGATCGTGTTCAGTTGCCAGTTCTTCTGAAGACCCCACGAACGATTTATACGAAGGATCAGTAAGCTTGGGGAGTTTCCAGGGAAATCTTCGAAGTGCCATACAACAGTAGATGATAGCGATGGACCAGACATCAACCAAACGAGGGTCATAACCAAAATTGGAGGGTTCCAAGACCTCGGGGGCCAAATAAGGATCAGAACCAACTACCCCTCGTGCTCTCACGAGACGATACTCACCATCGATGATATCATCTTCTGGTACCGTGGATCCGTTTAGCTCGCGTCTGAATTGGACGGCAGACCCAAAGTCAATCAATTTAAGAATACCTTCGGCATTGACCACACAATTGTCAAGTTTAAGATCACGGTGAGCTATTCCATGAGTATGTAAGTAAGAAACTCCATGAGTGATTTGTTTGAAGTAACATGCAATCTCTGGGGGATCCATCAATCCCGACATCACCAAATTGAAAAAATCAAAAGGACAATATTCCATGACAATGTAGTATTCGATGTCACCGAGAATGCGGCCTCCATTTTGCTCCTTAAATAATTCGATGGTATGGATGAGGTTTTGATGACTAAGGTACTGGCCGATCTTAAACTCATTTTTTACCTTGATCTTGTAATCATGGTCGGTTTCGTTAGGAAGTCGTTCTCTGAATTTTTTGACGGCAAAAACTTCGTGAGGATTATTATGGGCAGTAACAAGGTTCACGCTACCGCTAGCACCGGTTCCTACCAACCGTCCTGGTTTGCTATACTTCTTGAATAGCTCTGACGAGTGATTGGTGGGTAATATATGCTTATGGTGAAGTCTCTTTTCATGAGAGTCAGTGTGTTTGAGTTTCTTGAGGAACCTGCGGAGGGATAAGTGGCTATGCTTCTTGGCCTTTTCATGACGGGATTTCTCACCCACATCAGAAGGAGCGTTACTTTCGGAAATACTAGGGGTTTCGTGCATGGTGGTGGAAGCATTGGAGGAAGGGGGGTTGGAATCCACCGGTTCCGAGCTCCCAATACTAAGCGTGGAGTCATTCAGGATCAATGGAGGATTCTGTTCTCTAGCCAACGGTTCAATGAAACTTCGATCATTTTTTTTCAACAATGATGACAGCGAAGATGTCGAAGAGGGAGATAAAGATACCCGAGAGCTTCTTTTCTTAAGGAAAAATCGGTGGGATTGTTCTGAATGATTGGTTTGTTGAGTACTCGCGGAGTTAACAGACGAGTCTTTGTTCATTGAGCTTGACGAAAAAAAGCTTCTGAGGGAGGGTCGAGACCCACCATGTTCGTGTTCGTCTACCATTTAGGATATGATGCTTCAATTTGACAAGATGACGTTAATTCATAAGATAAAAAAGAGCAAAAAAAAAGAGCAAAAAAAGGTGTACACACACGGAGAGGCCGAGGCCACCAGAAAAAAGGTTGAAGCGGAAACCGTGAAATCAGAGATTGCCGAGAATGCTTTACAAATGATGCATCGTGTCCACCGACGTAAACGTAGCCCGAAAAACCACCGCTGCAATCGTCACTAAAACAGTGTCTAGACAAGGCCGTCGGAATTATACAATAGTGGAAGATCTGGCAGCCCACAGCTAATGTGTCAATTGGACACGAGCCCGCGCTATAGCCGGTAAAGTAATGATGATTTAGCCTACACAGCATGAACATGAACTATCAATAATACAAGCGTATAGATACAAACGAGCGACAGGAAGCATAGGAGGTTTTGTTTAAATGGCATGACTTTTTTTTTTTTAGATTACTCTTATTGTAATAATCTCTCTCTTTGTATGCTCTTTATTAATGAAGGAGGGGGGAAAGTCCATAGGGTTAGGTCCACATGGAATGCTTACTTTGAGATGAACCGAGTGACACGGTAGAGCTTTTCTTCTTCAGTCCCGATATAAGCCCCTGGTCCAAGTCATCATCGTCCACGTCGAAGCTCTTATGAGAACCCAGCGAGTGCGCCGATATCTCGTCAATCTCATCATCACTAATGTGCTCGATGATGGTCTTGTGAACACCTTGGACATTCACAACCGACTCCACAATTCCACCCGTACGATAAGATCTCAGTTCCTGGTACTCAGGGACAGGGGGACCATGGTAATGCGACCCTTCAATCTCACTGACGTCGGTTTCTCGCTCTTGGGGTAGAAGGAAGCTATGGTTACTGTGATTGCCATTGATCATGGGAGTGTCAAGAGAATTGCGGGCCGCTTCCTGAATAGCGCCCTCTTCCGTCATGTGGATAGCTCCATAGGTATTACCGTTGGTTAACGGTTCTCGTTTGGGGCTGGGCAAGACGGAATCAGCAGCAGGACGTTTAATATGCACAAAAGATTTGTTGGTTTCGAGAGGATTGGAGGCTGGGTTCTTGGGTTTCCAGTTTTTGCTATTGGCCACCGCTCCCAAAAGAGGAGATGCCACTGCAGGTGTTACGGTGCCATTGACAATAGGAGTTAAACGTTTGGTGGGGGACACGGGGGGAGGGTTGGCAGGAGGTTCTTCGAGAGAATTTCGTTTGGAGTTGGCGGCGGATTTCTGATAGAGATCGTGAAGATAGGAGGTGAGGTTTCTCTTGGCCAACGGTCCAGGCTGGGCCCGCTTGATATTCTTATTGATATCAATATAAACATCGGATTCATCAACGATTTCTTCACCAATAAGTTCTTCAATGACATCTTCAAGCGTGAGCACACCCAAAGCTCCGGTGGGTTCACCAGGATGGTCACTAACCACAATCATATGACTCTTACCTTCCTGAAAGTAATTCAAAATGTTCAAGCATGAAGTCTCGGTACCTGTTTCTGGAAGAGTGGCAAGTGGGAACAGCGCCACTGGCAAGGCATCTTCTGGGTCATAACTAATCAACACACGCACCAAAAGCATACCAATGAAATTCATGGGCTCGTTGGGCAAGTGAATGGGGATACGAGAAAATCCAGCATTGAAGATTTCTTCCACCGACGCCTCATCTAAGATTGTATCAGCACTCATCGTATACACACGGTCCATTGGTGTCATAATATGCGACACTGGCTTTTCTTTGAGATCAAGCACGGCGGAAATGATGGTGACTTCATCTTGATTCAATCTTTCCACACCCATGGTCTTATGAAGAGTGACGAGCGTCTTCAATCCCGACTTTTTATAAACGGTACCATGGTCTTCTCCAAGAATATAATCAAGAAGTAAAGCACATGGATAGGCCACCGGGTACATCACATACATCAATACCAACACAAATGGCGCAAACATGGCACCCACTTCGAGACCATACCGAACACAGATGGACTGAGGAATAATTTCTCCGAAAATAACGATACTGGCGGTGGCCGTGACAACTGCAGGCCATCCTCCTCCCAAACATCTATCAAGCACAATGGGAAGTGTTTCGTTGGTGATCACATTCGACAATAATAGCGTCACCAACACCCAATGTTTACCGCGACCAATTAACTTTAACACCTTACGGGCACATCTTCGTTCGTTGGCGTCTCCACTGGAGGCCATAACCTTCAAGTACACTTCATCTTGTCCCATAAGTCCTAGCGTAAGTCCGGCAAATACACCTCCACACAACACCAAGAAAATGGAGGTGAAAAGATTCATATAAAATTGTTCTGGCGTCATCTTGGTAGCTTCCACATCATTATGATCAAGATGAGAGGTCATTCTCATCACTGGAAGCGAGTGGACAATTTTGGGAAGGAACGAGAACACCATAAACAACTTGGATAAAGCATAGGCAGGTCCTGTTGCTAGAGAAGAGGCATGGCGACTATTTCGAGCTGGTAGGCGGGGTGTAGACATATACTAAAAAAGTTAGTAAGCAATTCATTATCAACAAATTGTCCAATGATTCTGTAATCACCGATGATCCCCATGTTAATAATCAAAAACGTACGTGGTATACTTCAATAAGGTAGAAAAGAGCAAAGTAGAGAAGATATATCCCGTCAATTTCAGTGTGCGCTGTACGTGTAGACACCAATCCGTACACCGCAGGGGTATACCAAGAAACAATTATTTCACGCTTCCGTCAAACCATGCCCCAATTGGCGTCAACCACTCTGACACATCTTCATCTCACCACTTATCTCGCCATTCACCGACTGGCTGTGCGTTCCAACCAGTTGTAGATTTTCCCAAATGGATCCCGGGAGTGATGAGATCCACGATCTTGGATCTGGGTCAGGAACCCCAGGTTGTGATTACATAAGCGCGCGGTGGCTCGTGTGGTTTATCAATTAATTGCTCCTCATCAAGACGCCTGGAAGAAGCATCCGTCTGTACATGACCGTCTACACAAAGTTTTCCAACAAAGTCTCTGTTTCCTACATCGTATACTGACATATGTCCGCCTACTGAACCCTCCACATAGCCTCCGAATCAACAAGAAAACTTCTTAGAAAGCTTTATGCTAGATAGACTACCTGAAAGGGTGCTATTTAATATCTTGAATTATACCCTATCTGCTGACCTTAAGTCGCTTTATTTCACCAGCAGACAGCTATCCCGCCAGATTACCACCTTTATCACCATGAGAGAACTAATGTTTGACGAACGGGTCAAACAAGAGCTCCGCCGCTTCTCGTCGTCTTCCCATGAAACCGCCACGTCTGGAGATGGCGAGTTACCAGATACCCTTGAAATTGACGCCTCCTTCGTGTATACCACGCTACCTACTGATCGCAAGCTTCAGCTATACATCCATCACCTCAGCCATAGTTCGCTTGGCCAATTTGAGGTTGTGGTGAATAACCACGCTGCCAACGTGGTCGCCCTCAATATCCAAGTCTCCAAGGACACCCCGCACGGCTTTCTCAAGTCCCTCAGACATTTTGTAAATGTCACGGCCATTTCTGTTTCGTTCACAGAGCAATCGGACGATGAGGATGAGGAGGTGAACTGCCTTTATTCGCTTACCAAGGCTATGGTGCTCCCCGCCAAGCTTCGGTCGCTCTCTGTCTCTTACGAGGCCGACAACAAGCTCAACGAGAACAACCACAACAGCGTGCGGTTGATGATGTTTCTTAATCTCATTGGCCAAATTGACTGGAGCCAGTGCTCGGTGGATATCAACATGCAAGTGAATAAGCTTCACCTGGATGACATGGTCAAACTTGATCTTTTCAAGGAGCTTCCGGTGTCACTTGACATTGATGCCGCCGAAGAGTCTGATATTGAAGAAGTATCGGATTCTCTCAATATGATTTACAAAAAGTATTCGTATCTCCAGTCCATTTAAGACTCTGGTCGGATGCCTTGCTTATATAAGCGCGCAACCCACGAAATATATGTTGTCATTTTTTTTCTACTGTAGTGGCGTGTATTACATAAAAAAAACGTGACGCTTACCTAATTGTTTATTTACCCATCATCTCCATGAGCCAAGAGTCTATGGATGGCATGCCAGGTGATACCTCCGCCAACGATACTCGTGGCTCGGTGGGATCACCCTCGTCCATGAGGGTATCCGATTTGAAGGACTTTCTTGATGTTCATGAGGTGGAGTACTCCTCCAGTGCTCGGAAGCACGAACTCGTGGATTTGGTTGAACAGTTCAATGCCAAACAAGCTAAGAAGAAGAAAACCAAAAAGACACAGAAAAGCGGCGTTAAGAAGGAGCCCAAGGACAAGAAGGAGCCCAAGGACAAGAAGAAGAGAGAGTCCAAAGATCGTAAGAAGAAAGCAACCACTCCGGAGCCGCCCACCAGGGTAAAAAGTGATTCACCTCCCAGAAAGGTGGAGAAGTTTGACATCTCAGAAGACGACGACAGCGACGACACCAATCCGTTTGAAAACTCTAAAAAGCGGCCATTGAAGGAAGATGCCAGCGCCAGCCCCAAGCAGGCAAAGAAGAAGCGGGTTGATACTCCCGACAAAAAGTCTATCACGCCGTCCAAAAGGACCCCCAAGCGCAACAGTGCCAAGTCTACTCCTCGGTCTGTGCGTGCTTCTCCAGCGCCTCCATCACTTGAGAAGTCTGATATACCGCCATCAAAGCATCTGTCGCCACAAAAAGGTAATCTATTTGAAGTTGACAGCGAAGATGACTTGTTTCCTTCGACCAAGTCTGCCAAGTCGAGCGAACCACCTCAATCCAGCGAGCCCCGTTCGGAAGTGGTGCTGGAGGTTGCCTCAACTGTTGAGGCCGAAGCGTACTCGTTTGACGAAGGCCTCAAGCGCATCAAAAAGACACCATCCCCCTTTGTGTCCAGCCCCTCGCCTGTGGTGGACGAGGCTGAGATCCGCCGCCAAATCGACCAAGAATTGGCTGCTCGTCTTCACGTCAGTGTTTCCTCTGGCAAGAAGCCGCGGTCTCGTCAGGCCTCTGGTCGCAAGTCCAAGCCATCGCTGCCACTTCCGGCAGTTGAATTAGATGATGACACCGACGACGACGATGAGCCCAAAGCACTTCCAGTGGAGTTGAAAAAGGTGGTCAAAAAGTCACCCGCAATCGGCATCTTCAAGATCATTGGGTACCTACTTGTGTGGGTAGCTACAATTTCCTTGGGAGTGTTTGGATACTGGTACAGAGAACAGCAGTACCTCATTGGTTACTGTGGTCAGGAGATTGATATCGCCACCATTCCCGAAGATGGGACCACCCACGAACTTCTCATCCAGGCAGGAAACTACCTCGATTATCACTTCAAACCTGGGTGCGTGGCGTGCCCTCCACATGCCCGGTGCTTCCCCAACCTCGAGTTAGGGTGCTTCGACGACTTTGTGGAGTACAAGCCATGGTATTTTGACTACACTCCCATCATCAATCGCACCCTCAAACGATGCGTTTCTGACACCAAGAAGGCAGAGAAACTCGAGATAATGATTGACGTGGCGTTAGACCTCTTACGTTCAAAGAATGCCGACAAGAATTGTGGCAAGACCGATGCCGAAAGCATGGATGCCGGAATTCTGTTGGGTGAGCTCCACGACCTTCTTCTTCTTATGAAGGCTCCCTTCATCACCGAAAAGGAATTCGAGGAACTTTGGCAGCGCTCCATCGTGGAGCTTGAAAAGGAACCTGAAATCATAGTAAGGCAAGTACGTATGGAGAGGCCACTCTTCTTTCCTTCCCCCATTGATTCTTATACTAACCATCAGGTCGGACGAGTTGATCACTTATCATCAGCCAATGACTCTTACCACTCGAATGGAACGACGCAAGCCCAGGACAAAATTCTTCGATCAACGTCCTTACAAAACCTTAGTTTAACATGCGAAGTCTCCAACACCCTTATCGGGTCGTTGATGCACTTCAAAAAGGTCTTGGTCACTATGACAATTGTGGCGGCGGTGTTTTTAGCCATCAAGGTCAAGTTTGATGCTTACCAACGGGAGGCCCATAAGGTGGACTTCTTCTACCATGAAGTGTTAAAGCGTCTTCAGCGCCAACTCAAGCTGTCCAAGTCTTCTACAGAAATCCCTGCATATATTGGATCCATTCAACTTCGTGATATAATACTCCATAAGGAATCCAATCTCAAACGAAAACTCAACCTTTGGAAAAAGGTGAGTCAAAAGGTTGAACACAACACTAACGTGCGTCATCAGTCCATTGAAAACTACGGAGAGATCATGAAAGTATGGGAGTGGATCAGTGACCTTGAACCCATGTAATATATAGAATACGTATTAATATAGCTTAGTTTACACTTATCTTCTTGAGTCCTTCAATTAGTTCCTCATCTGCATCAAGTCCCGCGAGTCCCTTTTCGAAAATTTCCCGCCCTGTCATCTTACCTCCATGAATTCGTTCATATGCTTGTCTGTCTTTGGCCTCAAAGTTCATTTCCAAGCGGAATTTCTTTCTCCATTCCTCAAATGATTCCTTGGTCACCTTGGTACCGTTGAACTTCTTTTGTTCCTCCCTTTCCGTCGCGAGTAGAGCATGATCATACTCTTTTTGAGCTCGCTCAACCTTGGCCTCAAATCTTTGCTCGGCTTCATCTTTTAGAAGAGTGGCAAGCGTGAATACCGATGGCATCCCAATCAGCATCTCTGCTTCTTCGATGAGCTTGGAAGTAAGGGTATCAATATCTAGCCTGGAGAATTCAATTGTTTCGGCTATGTGGACCACTTTGTGGGAGTCATCATCATCACTATCATCATAGTCATCGTAATGGTCTTCATCTTCGTCTTCATCAACGGTTATGCTAAAATCAGGAATCACCTCGGGATATGTTTCTGGGTACTTCACATGAAGTAATAATGCATGTTTTCGGTCACTGGAGGTATCCAAGGCTAGGCGGAGAACGTATTGGGTATCTGAGATGCGTGATAACTCATCAGGATAAATCGATTCCAACACCTCAAGCTCCTGGGCCTGTTCTTCCTTATAGTCCATGGTGATCAACGGGAAAAAAAAATCGACGGGATGTACAGATGTTTTTTTCTGGATTCTCTTGAGGGTGCGTTGGTCACGTTACCTTTCGTAAAAATAGCACGAAAAAAAGATCACCAGCCTACTCTTGATTTGGAATTGCCCATTATATATCCATCCAAGGCCCGTGGGATTTCCTCCAACTGAAACACCAAGCCAATCAGGCATTAAACCCGCCATCCAATTACTCAACTATCTTTTCAGCGTCCATTACTTCCAGAAAAGGCGGGAACCATTGTGCAGGTGGAGAACTATTTCATTTCCGTTTCATTTCAGGCTACCTATAATAAGACCCTGCTTACTAGCCATTTGAACAACCACAGCGGTACCGATAATACAACTAAAATTTTTGGGGGCCACTAGTGTACAATGACAGAAGTCGAAACACAGGAGCCACTTATAACGGCTGATAAGTCCACCACCCCTAGTCAAGATGCCACCTCTCCCTCTTTACTCCAGGGACGGCATTTTTTAAGTTTATTCCCTCCCACCACTTCCATCAAAGACTTTGCATATCCCGACCTGCACCCACTCAGGACCGGCGACTTCACCTTACCGGACGAACTGGCCCAATCACCGGAAGAGTATGAATATTATGAAGATGATGATTACGAAGATAACGATACCGATGAGATTAATCGCAAAGCTATTGCGCTATTTGACTTTAAAGCAGAGAACGATAATGAGGTTGGACTCCATGAGGGCCAAGTGATTTGGATATCCTATCGCCATGGCCAAGGGTGGCTTGTTGCCGAGGACCCCGAAACGGGAGAAAATGGACTTGTACCAGAAGAATATGTTCAGATAAGCTACGAGGACGAGGTCAAAGAGGATGAACCCAAGCGATTTCTACCCGAGATTCTTTCCTATGCCGAAAACAATCGTCACGAAGACAGTGAGTGGGTTGATACCGACGACGAAGCTGATGCCCACAACAGCAATGTTGACCAGCTTTCGAGTGAAGTGGGGAAGCTCGCGGTGCAGTCAGAATGACACGCAAGAACAGTTGAATGAAGCCTTTCCCTCATGCCCCTATCCTTTGTAACTTAATATTGTATTACTACCCACGTATATATAGTGCGACGTGAATATAACTACTCATCTGGTGCGAACACTGCGCGTACACAAATTGTTAACCATACAGAACATGACATGGATTCGATAGTCAAACAAGAAGATCCTCAGTTGTCAATTGACGACACCAGCATGGTTGCGGATGCTCCGTTACCGAGCCTATTCTCAGATGAGAAGAAGAGGAAAGAAGAGAAGAGGAGAAGGAAATTAGAGAAGCGAAGGAGAAAGGAAGAAAAGCGAAGGAGAAAAGAGGAAAAACGAAGAAGGAGGGATGAGAGACGCATAAGGAAAGAACAGAAGCGCCAGATCCAGGTTGAGCGCTCATCACTGCCACAGCAAAAGCACCCAACTCCACACCTCCAAACGCTGCATAAACGTAAAATTAAACTTGAAGACGACGATGATTTGGCGACCAAGAGATCCAAGATGATCCCACTGGACCATGAAGAGTTCCACGACACAAAGCAACAATTTGATGAGTCTTATGTGCCTGAATATGATGTCAGTACCAGCCAGCAAGACGAAACCACTATTTTGCCCAGCATGGAAGACGAAGAACCAGACACCGGGTCTGAGTACGAAGATGATGGCGATACCGCTCATACTAGCATCACCAGCATGAGTCCCGACGGTGGCGAGCCAGTCAAGCTTAACAAGCGAGCGTTTCGAGGAAACCCCAACTACGTGAGTTTCTTCAACCGAGAGGTGGAGGCCTTTTTCCGTGGGGATGGCTTCCTCGCCTACAACAACAATCGTCTTTCCGTCAGCAAAATCAACCACGAAGGAATGACGTACCGAGACGCCCTTAGTGAAGAACATTCGTTGGAAGAGTCTCACCGCATTTTTGACGAAGAAACCCCTGGAACCGTGTGGACCAGTAAGGAGAAAGAGACTTTTTTTAATGCCTTGGCTCGGTTCTCCATTCATCGTATCGACTGCATTGTATCACAACTTTCCGACAAATCAGAGGCGGAAGTGATGAACTACTACAACCTTCTCTCGGAGGAATTGCACACGTTAAAGAAAAGGCGACGCATTCGGTTTAAGGTCAAGGTGGGGGATGATAAATACCGGGTGTTCAAGCGGCTCAAGCACCTCCCCCGATGCGTCAAGTATGAGAACATCCCCATTGCATTTGAGATGAGTGAAGAGTTTATTCACATGGAGGAAGTCCAAGCTAACTACATCAACAAGCGAGAGACCATTCTTCAAACTGACAATAATCGATTTTACAAGTCCAGTCTCGACGAATACACTACCGACGCTGAACACAACCTAATTAATATCCACACGTGTTTTGATCTTAACAAAAGCATTTACACCAAGAACAATCTCTTTGATCATGAAGACGATCACATTACGCCCAACTTGGTTCCGAGTCTTAACCTCAAGTCGTTGGTGTTTCTCGAGGAAATTGTCAAGTTGGTGACGGAGAGGATTGTGTTGAAGCTTTATGAAGTCAAAGGAAGACAACGCTTTATTGGACTTGGTAGCCGGTCGCTAGCGATGCCCGAGTCACTCCTGGTGAACTCGGTGGACATAATGAATGCTGTCAATAGCCTCAAGCTCTTTGAAACGCCATGCTCCGGATATGCATCCACAATGAATGACGGCAAGGGGATCAAATTGCGGCAGTACTGGGACAACATTAGCCAGTCACTCCGTCTCAACACCGGAAAACAGGAAAGACATGCCAACAACTCCAAGTATCAAAACCTAATGCCGCCGTATGAGAATTCCCATGAGTTTTTTTTTGATGGTGACCAAGTGGAGCATGAGAAGTGGGAAGGGGAGCACGCCAAGGACATTTCGTCCGTTCCTCATCTCCCACCTCCTATTCGTCCTCACGTTTTGGATGATATGATTGAAGATGAACTTTGGTGCCAGGAAACTCGGCACCTTGAGGAAGTGGACTACGCCGACTCGCTTCGACATGAATATGCTATTCTTACCATGCTTTCAACCACCAATTATGAGCGAGAAGAGGTGAGGCGAAGCATGTATACAGAGGCTGAGGTGATGGATGCCGTGGTTGAGGAGAGACTAAAAATACCCGAAGCCATGGTGCCCTCGCAAAGCCCCGACCCTCCTAGTAACGAAGCTTTGCCTTCCAATGACAGCGACAGTGACAGTGACGTCGAAGAAGAAGGAGAGATTAACGAACAGAACATTCCTGTGGATGCCATCAGAGTCCTCAGGCAGGCGGACTGGCAGGTGGAGGTGGATGGTACTTTGGTTGAGATGTTTGGAAGAACATTTGCCAACTATGAATCAGACGCAGAGGACAATGAGGTGATGTAAATGTAGTTTATGTATTTTTAAAAGTGTATGATAGGTGCATATGCAACCACAAAGAGTTTTAATGGGCTAGAAGCCAAAAAGTAGGAGTTGACACCCCTCACTCCCTCCAAACAAAAATAAAAAACCAGGAATTAGAAAAAAAACAACTTACATAGCCGTGGAAGGTATCTTGATATATTATTAATTCATAAGTGAAGAGCATTAGCTTAATGAGTGGTGGATTACAATGTAGACCAAGTCAAAGGCGACTGGCACACCACATGCTAGAAACAAAAACCAGTGCTTTTTTGAGTAAACACGGCTCCACCAGGACTTCGTGAGAGGAGATAACTCCACGGGGGTGTACAATGAAGCGTAATCGGTGGTTCTAATGCCATGAACCACCACCAGAATACCGTAAAGCACAAACTGGTAAATGCAAAAGAATTTAATGGAAAAGGCACTGATTTTGTAAATGAGGATATGGTAGTAATACCTATCATCAAGTAACACGGGGAAATTGAAATTCAAAAGCACATAAGAATGACTGATGAAAATCGGAAGGAAGTTGTCGTTGGTATCACTGACAAACAGGATCCACGAGGTGATGGCAGTTTCAGGTTGATGTTTTTCGGCAGCCGCCGAGTGGGTCCAGAAATAATCACAGAGGTTCATGACTAAAATCACATACGGGCAAAGGTTTTGCCACACCACAAACAACTTAAACAACACATTTAGGTCCGTAAACAAAAGCGACTTATCTTGGTCAAACAACAAAACGTAGCATCCAATATTCTGCACCACAAATAATAGCGTCTCAACGACCACATGGTCCCTCCACGTGCTAAAGGGAGATGCAAACCGCCACACGAAGATGGCATTGATAACATTCTGGATGATATCGTAGTAGTAGTCTTCCATGAACAAGAACTGAAACTGCTGACTTCGATGAAGTTGAATCAACTGGGTCATATGGAGTATACTGGAGGATAATATAAGGATGATGCTAAATATTACCGGATTATGGAGCCCTTGACAGAACCACCGGTCAAACAACCTCATATATGATGTGGATGAACTAATAGTGAAAGTCATGATTTAATCACTACTATGAAGAAGTAACCGGTAGGTGGTATTTTTTACAGATTATCTCAAACCGCAGGGGCGGCCTCGACCTTTATAAAGTAGTCTGGTTTACAAATGGAAACTGGGACATGTGGGTGTGACGCACGTACTGCATATACACTCGTAAACACGTTTTGGTACGTCTTCGAAAATGTGCAATCGTCCTTTTTTTTTACAATGCCCTCAGCCGGTCAACGTCGTTTGGGTATCGGAACGATGCTGATTGTAAATGGAACAAGGGACCATTGACGCTCAAAATTTTTTCCACAGTATGTCAAAGCGAAGCAGCATTCATTATAAGGAACGTAACATCGATTTCAACTCCGTGTGGTAAGTAACTATTCCGACTCCATGTGGTAAGGTTTTGTCTCTTGCTTTACTAAGCACGATGACACCCAGCCGCTGGCTCTCCCAACCACAGAGACCTAGGCTTTTTTTCCTGCGGTCAATTATCCCTGGATTCAAACGAGGCTTGCAGATCATCCCCCACCTTTTTTGATGTCATACTCTGAGGGATGGCAGTGTAATAATACTGCCCGGTGACTTTTGTCGAAAATATTTTTTAGCATCTAGCGAGGGATTATTTATAAAGTTAACAGTGCTCACATCAATTGTAACACAATGTGACCAGCCGTGTGCCACATATGGGCAAGTGTCAATTTAAAAAAATCATGCTTCTATTTTCGTCTGAGAAAATATACCTCATGTGGGCACACCATGCACGCGATCTCTTACGCGAAATGTCTAGGGCGCAGACATCAAAAAAAAGAAACAATGTGACCTAATTGGCAGCTCCCCGGCACACGTGCTGATCACGTGCCTTTCTCTGGCACAGGGCCAGCAACGTCACGGGGGCGAACGGTGGGCGCACTCTTTACCACGTGACGGGAAGACTACACCCCGTGTGCCTGCACACTGGTGAAAAAAAAGAGTGGTGGGGACAAAGAGTTCAATTGCCTTCGTGTTCTTTTTCTTAAAAAACTCAAACAATTAACAAATCAATCATGTCTAAGGTTTATTTCGACGTTTCTGCTGACGGATCCAAGTTGGGAAGAATTATTTTCACTTTGTACAACGACGTTGTGCCAAAGACTGCTGAGAACTTCCGTGCTCTCTGTACTGGAGAAAAGGGTTTTGGATACGCTGGTTCTGCTTTCCACAGAGTTATCCCTGAATTCATGTTGCAAGGTGGTGACTTCACCAGAGGTAACGGTACCGGTGGTAAGTCCATCTACGGTGAAAGATTCCCAGATGAGAACTTTTCCAAGAAGCACACCCGTCCAGGTTTGTTGTCCATGGCCAACGCTGGTCCAAACACCAACGGTTCTCAATTCTTTATCACCACTGTTCCATGCTCGTGGTTGGATGGTAAGCACGTTGTGTTTGGAGAAGTCTCTGAAGGTTTTGACATTGTCAAGACCATTGAGTCTTACGGTTCCGGTTCTGGTTCTCCCAGAGCTAGAGTCACCATCGATGCCTCCGGCGAATTGTAAGCAATTTATATCAATAAATGATGGCTGCTAATACTTGTAAGAATATTCGATCGGAGTACCATCGAACATGTTCATTGGTGATCAAAGATGTCCATTGATGAAGGCCATGGCTAACGTTTCGTCGGGCCTATGACTTTTATAATAGTGGTGAAGGTTCATCCAAGTATGTATTGGCTATTGACGTCATCGAAACTACAAACGACCTATAACTTGGCGTTGAGAACAGCATCGAGTCCACTGTACTTGACCCCCCGTTCCACCTCCTTACCCAAATAGGTAACCTTTCTGGTGTGACCATCAATCACCAACGCAAATCTGGCACTTCTGATCCCCATTCCGTTAGCGGACGCATCCACAGAGAGATCATGGGCGGCCGTGAACTTAGCAAGTGGATCGGACGCAAAGATGATCTTGGGAAGTCCCGACACAGATTGCTCCACCAACTTGCTTTGCTGCAAGAGAAGTTTACCCCATGCATTCAACACAAAGGCATCATTGGCACTGATCACAATGATGGCCTTGATATCCTTATCATTTGCAAGCTTTCCGGCTTCATCAAGGAAAGGAGGAACGTGGTTTTCGGTACATGTGGGAGTAAATGCTCCAGGGACACTGACAATAAGTACTTTGCCGTCATCCTCAATCACCTTGTCAAGAGAAAGAGTAATTGGACGGGCACAAGAAAGAGGACTGGAGTTTTTAATTTCTGCTAGGTCAATGGGAATGTATGTGAACTCAACCCCACGGGGGAATTCATCACCTTGTTGAAGAGACATGTTAACTGTGGTAATAAACTATGGAGATATCCGAATGTGCACGTGATTTCTCGCTACCCATAAGTTGATCCTCCCGGCCTCCTTAAGATGCCGGCCGGGCCCAGGCCTTCGACATTTTCCCGCCCCCGTCTTCCCTACCGATGGACGACGAGGAATTCTGAAGCTTTTTTTTTTGGTGCCCTCCATCCGCCATTCGGTTTTATCTAGCAGTTCACGGTGGTAGCAGTGTCTACGCCTGTGATAAGGCTAGGGCGACACTCTAATGGCACCCAGCGATACGTCATAGGATGTCAAAGGCACCAAAGGATACTAAGACACATTTGTTGCTACTATAACCGTGACATCAAGGCCATCGTCTTTTAAGCTTTCGATAATTGCATGCCGGCATTTCAATCACCGATTACCGATGTACATCACCGTAAATGCCAGGTCCCCGTTAACCCAACTCTCTAGATCTCATGTACATGTAAAATGGCAAGACCGCCATCTTCTCTCATATAACATCTACCACACCATTGTGTGGGATGTTTATTGTAGTGTTTGTGTTTTGCAATCGCACCGAAAAAGAATACGACCATGAGTGATCACGAAGAGGCCGAGATCCGGGACATCAAACCCCTTCGTCTAGCCAAAAGACGACTGGAGGCTCCGAAACCTTCCGAAGAAGTAGGGCTGCCCACGCTGGATGAGTTTGTATGTCGACCAATGAGACTTGGGTCGAAGAAAGAGGGGGTTCTGACTCCATCTACCAACACTACCACCTCCACCCATTCACTGTCGGTGGCGCTGACACCGCAAACATTCCGTTCAGATGATCACCGCCGTTATAATTTGTTCAACGTAACCGAGTCTACTCCCCACGAGACCCCTGTGTCAAGCCGAAGAAGTTCCATGACGAGCTCGGTGTCCCCTCGAGTTAATCGCAAGCTGATCCAAATTAAAAACCTCCCCATTGTTGAAAGCCCCAGGCAACAGTTCACCACCGAGAGTGATGACATGATTTTTGCACTTTGTCTCGTTGACTTCCATCATGTACGAGGACCCGAAATCCAATGGTGGAAGAGCAACTACCACCCCATCTTCGATGAGAACAACAGACTCTTCAAAAATCTCCCCTTTCAGGCACTACCCGACGGATCCCATCTATTTGAAGAAACCTTCTCCAACTTTAATCTTGTTTATGATTTCAATCTGGGAGTTTCCCTTGATGAACTTACTGATATCGACCATTTTGAAGGTAACCCTAACCTTTTAAAAACCCTCTTTGGGTGTTCATGTGTTCGCCAGGTCAAAACATCAGATCTATCAGAAGAGGAACGTTCTCGGCACAAGGATATCACTCGATCCATTGTGCAAAAGGCGGTAGTGGTGATTGTTCGTAAGCAACCTATCTTCACCAAAATCAAGGAGAAGTTAAGCATCATCACTCGCTCGTACTTTGAGCAGGACGATTTCAACAACACCGATATACTTGAACATCTCTTCGAGAATCTTAATGACAACTACAAGCTCGTGGAGCAAGACGATGGCTCTACCTACATTGATGACCGGTTGGAGGTAAAGAAGAATGAAAAGGAGGAGGAATTCTTCGTCAACTTGAACCTACGAAGCACCATCCTTGACTACAAGGCATCATTTCTCATTATCTTCAAGGCGCTTCTACTAGAAAAGAAGATTCTCATATACTCCAACCACAATCTTGAAATGCTTACCCAGTTTCAAAATAATCTCATTTCTCTTATCCCCAACCTCATCAACAATCTAGACTATTCTGGGTGCCCTCTCTCCGACTACACCGAGGCAAACCAATTAACCCGTCCCAACACTCTCAACACCAACAACCGGGTGTCAATGCTTCGGTTCTTCGGGCTCCCGCTTCAGATTTTCAACACCAAGAACAATTTTTGGAACCCCTACCTTCCCCTCCAGCAGTTGGATGAGCTCAAAGCCAAGTCGTTTATGGCTGGGTGCTCGAATCTTCTCTTCCTTAATCTGGCAAAGTCATATGGCGTGGATGTCATTGTCAACCTCGATACCCACGAAGCGACGTTTCCATGCGAAAAGCCCAGTGATCTTTCCCTCTCTTTTCAGGACAAGAAGTTCATCAACAATCTCATTGTCAACATCAAGGACAACAGTGCGTTTATTGGGAACGACGACTACATTCGATATCAGTTCGAGGACTACCTCCTGGCTCTTGTGGCCAGTACTCGGTTCTACCAGTACAAGTCCCAATTCACTGCCGACCCCCCTGGTTTTGATTCTGTCCAAAACCCAGGATTTGGAGACCTTCGTCTTTTCAACGAGGATTTCATCAATTCCTGGCAGCAATCCCAGAACTTCTACATATGGGACAAGATGTGTGATGAATTCATCTTCAACTTCTTCGAGCCCCAACACATTGGCGTCAAGATCGAAGACTCTCAGGCCTACAAGATCTCCAATTTGTTTAACAGCTTCCGGTCCCGCTTGCAAACGGACATTACCAACATGAACGTCACTAACAGTGGCACCATCCAACCGCAGAAGTTCATCCAGGAAGAACTGGACCCTCCCGCCGAGGAAAATCTCCAGAGTCCTAAGCGAGTTACCAGCTGGGGCTGGGGATTCAAGAAGAAGTGATAGCCTACTATAGTCATAGCAGAACCAACCAAATGTACTTACCACCGTAAAGTGGTGAACTATTTGCAACTCGCACAAAGTCATCGCAAAAAAATCAACCATCTCGTAATGAAGCATCCTTTGCAGATTATCATCACCGACAAGGCAGGTGTCCACCTTTTTGCTTCTGTAAAGAACCATCTACTTGTTTTCAAGTTGGATGACGGTCTGCTTGTGGGTAGTTGGGTCGACAATGTCGATGTGTTAGCTCCATTAAAGAAACAACAGGTAGAGAAGATCAAGAAGTTGGAGGCCGACAACAAACGCCAGAAAAGTGGCGATGGAATCAAGATCCCCAAAATTCCCGTTCCAGGTCCTGGAGCTCCTCCAATCTATAATTACATTCGCTCGTTGACTTTGACCGACAACGAACAATACCTTGTGGGAACCACCGATAGTGACAAGGCTGCTATTGTATTCAAGGTAGATTTCTCCAAAGACAATTGTATCCAGCTTGTCAAGCGCCAAGTCTTCCCCAAGCGGCCATGTGCGGTGTCTGCCGTCCTCAATGACAAGTTAATTGTGGCCGACAAGTTTGGAGATGTGTATGAGATTGGCATCGACGACTCCGAGCCCGTGGACGAAAAGTCGCTCGTGCCCCTTCTTGGTCATGTTTCCATGCTTTCTGATGTGTTGGTGGCAAACTCAGGCAACAAAACCTACGTTTTAACTGGTGATAGAGACGAACATATTCGAATCACCAACTACCCAAAGACATATGTGATTAAAAAATGGTTGTTTGGCCACCACGAATTTGTATCTAGTTTGCATGTACCAGAGTTTGATCCCTCCATTCTCATAAGTGGAGGAGGTGACGATTTCTTGATGGTATGGAAGTGGCATCAGGGCTCCCTCCTACAAAAGGTTGAGTTGCGGGAGTTGGTGGAAGCTTTCCTCACTGATGCACATCTCCCTCCTGAACGATTCTTGACGGAAACTTCTCCCCGGGAGATTTCTGTTTCCAAAATTATCACCAGAAACAAGCTCTTGGTGGTGTTGATTGAGAATACAAAGTGCATTTTAACCTTCGACATTGGTGATGAAATCATCCATAAGCAGACTCTCGCCACGTCTTCGCCTATAGTGGACATCACTATCGCCAACGACACCTTGATTGCTTGCGTGGACACCGAGAATGACGCTCTTGTTGAGTTCTACGACTTCGATGCCAATGACACACTCAAACCACAAACATCGTGTCAAGTCGCCGAAGCCATTTCCCGATCTTCTGTGGATGTGGAGTCCCGGGAAAATTTCTACCCGTTGTACTACATCAACTCATTAAGAAAACGCAGTGAGCATTAAGTGTATATATCTCATAATTTCTTATCCTCCTCGTCTGTGACAAAACCGCCCTGTTTACAAAGGCCGTAGAACAATGAATCAGGTTTCTTTAATAAATTGGCAGGAGTGTCAAACTCAGCCACTTCACCCTTTTCCAACACAATGATACGATCAGAGTCAAGAATGGTGTTCAATCTGTGGGCAATGGTGAGAATAGTACGGTCCTTGAATTCAGAACGAATGGTCTCCTGCAACACTTGATCAGTTTCCACATCAACAGCAGCGGTAGCTTCGTCAAGAACAAGAATATGCGATGGGATCAAGAGGGCTCTGGCCAAACACATCAATTGTCTTTGACCAACAGAGAGGTTCGAACCTCCTTCCGACACTACCACATCTAATGCATTGGATACTTCATCATCGTCATGCTTTTCGTTGAACATTCTAAGCACGTGGTCCTTAAGATGGGAAAGCTCTAAAGCTTTCCATAGCTGATCGTCGGTACTGACACTGGTAGGATCAAGGTTGGAACGAATGGTACCCTCAAAAACCTGAGAGTCCTGGGGAATAATGGAAAGCTTATGTCTGAGATCAGAAAGCCCGATTTCACTGGTGTTGATATCATCAATAACAATGTTACCAGAAACACTTTCTATGATTCTGAATAACGCCAACGTAAGTGATGACTTACCCGCACCGGTTCTACCAACAATGCCCACTTTCTCGTGAGGTCTGATGTTAAGATTGATGTTCTTAAGCACCAAGTCAAGTTCAGGACGGTACTTGGTGGAGTAGTCCACAAACTTCACTTCACCTTGTTGAGGCCATTGCTGAGAGGGTCTCTTGTCCTCGATGATTTCTGGGGCTTCAGGTGTAAGTCTAGAATATTCCATCACTCTCTCCACCGACACAATGTTGGTTTCAACTTCGACTGTCATTCTCACAATCCAGTTAAGCGATTGGGTCACTTGAAGAGCGTAAGAAACAGACAACCCCACCAAACCAGCTGACAAGTTACCTGACTTGAGAGTGAGAATAGACAATCCTGAAGCACCAAGAATGATGATGGAACCCAAAAATTCAAGACGAACAGCCAACCATCTGTTACAATTAATGGCTGGATGGTATGCTCTCATGTTCTTGTCGATACGAGATTCATTCAAGAAGCGGAAGCGGTCTTCTTGGCCATAAGCACGAATAATGGAAACACCAGTAAGGGACTCTTGGAAGTTGGCAAAGATGGGCGATCTGGACACAGATTCCAATCTCTTCAATTCTCTGGAAGTCTTAAGGTAGTATTGTTGATAGTAGACGTACAACACAAGCAAGGGAAAAATAATGAAAACAAATTGCCAGGTGGAGAAACAAATCACCAAGATGGTGAACAAAACTTTGAAAGCATTACCAAAGAACATACCAAACACACGTCCGAGAAGTTCATCAATCTTGTAAATATCGTTAGAAAAACGATTCAAAATACGACCAACGGGAGTGGTTTCGAAGAATGACATGGGTGCTCTCAAAACAGAGGCAGCCATACCATTGTGAAGCTTTTTAGAACCTTGAATAGTACAGAACATCCACATAAACACAACCGAACAAAGCGAAGAGGCCGAGAAACCCAATCCAAGTAGAAGATAGATACCAAGATACTTGACGATCAGGGGGTTGTAGCCGTAGTGGGTGTTGACTTCTGACCAATGCTTTAACCACACGTTGGAGGCGACGTTAAGACAGATGGTTATGACAGTACTTCCCAAATAAATCATCACATTCTTAGGATTACAGGCACGGGCGTATTCAAGGTAAACGTCCCATTTGACCTTACCCTGTTCAATGTGCTCACGACGACGCTTGGCTTCTTCATCATCGTCGTCATCGTCGTGAATAGATGTCAAAGAAGCATCACTGGCACGTCTAAGACTCACGACATCCAAAAGCTTGTCATCGGTATCAAGTTCAGACACGCTGACGGAGGAAGATTGAGTAGCAGAAGAAGATTCTCTCTCCTTACCGAACTCCTTGATCAACTGACGGATTTGACTCTTCTCCAGAGACATGAGTTCCTCATAACTTCCCTGCTCAACGATACTACCATTCTTGACCATATTGATGTTGTTGGCAATACTGAGCACACCAATGGAGTTGGTGGCAAGAACCTTACACTTGGATTTTAAAAGACCGTCAGGACCAAGAACGTGGTCGATGATATGCTTTCCAACGTGTTCATCAACAGCACTAAGAGGATCGTCAAGAAGGTAGACATCAGCACGAGCGTACACGGCTCTGGCAAGAGAAAGGCGGGCTTTTTGACCACCGGAAAGCGAGATACCCTTCTCACCAACCGCAGTCATGTCACCCTTCGGAAGAATTTTCAAATCAACTGATAAAGCACATGCCTTGAGGACATGTTGATAGAACTCGGGGTCGTATTTGTGGCCAAAGAGAATGTTGTCTTTGACGGTACCATTCAGAATCCAAGGCACCTGAGAGACATAGGCAACTTTACCGTGGACTCTCACCTCACCATCGAGCTTGTACAAATCACCAAGAATGGCCTGGATAATAGATGACTTACCAGAGCCAACCTTACCGACGATACAATCAAGTTCTCCCTTTTTGGCGTTAAAATTGACATTGGAGAGGGCCACCTTGTAGTTTTTGTCGCCCTTTTGCTTGGACCAGAGGAAGGTACCGTTTCTAACATAGACAGCCGTCTCTCCATTCGTGGTGACACGAGGAGCTTTGATCACGGCATCCGATTGAAGCTCGGTGGAGGTAAGAAACTTGGTAAGACGCGAAATAGCAACCTGGGCCTCAACAATGTTGGTGATGACCAAAGGGACCATGGCAAGAGGGAAGGAAAGCAAGTTAAAAAGTGACAAACATGGGAACACAAGATCGGTGGACAAGGTTTTATTCTTTTCCGTCAACACAAACACAGCAAAAGTGCTGCATGAAACGAGAAAGGGGGTTAGGGTCCATGTAAAGTTAGAGATAGCATTGGTGATACCCATGCGCTTTAGGTTGGCCAACTCCTTGTTGTTTCTGACATGATTGAGCTTCTCGAGGTATGGATGCTCCCAACCGTAGAGCTTCAACGATTTTATGTTATTGAGAATTTCACTGGTCAATCTTGATCTCTCGTCCTTGTTCTTCATTTGGATTTTCTGTAACTTCTTTTGGTACTTGGCAATCACACTGTTAAGGGGAATCATCACAATCATGATAAACACACCAGCCCACATACTCTTACCAATCAAGTTGTAAAGCGAGTACAAACAAATAATGATTTGGAAGGGACCAGACCAAATAATCTGGAGGTTCTGGGAGGTATCAGAGAGTCTTTGAACATCCACCGACATCAAGTTGACAATGTCACCGGTAGTGCTTCCTTGTCTAGTTTCATTAGAAAGCACAATGGCCTTGTTGTAGATGATGGCGGTAAGAGAAGACTTTATCTTCATACCAGTACCGAAGGCACGTTCAAAGTATTGGTGAAGGAAAGCAGTTTGACCAACCGACACCACGAACATACTTCCGGCAATCATGAGACCGCGAGTCAACGGGAGTGGATCGCCCTCCTTGAGCGATTCCGAGTAGTCGTTGACAAACTGAATAAGAAGTTTAAGAAGCTGGGGTTGCACAAACGCAAGTGCATCCTGCAAACCCTTGAATAAACCACCCACAAGGTATGGGGTACCAAAAGACTTGAAGATAGCAGAGAAAATTGACGGCTTGGCTTGGGTCTTCCAGTGGTGGTTGAACTGTGATGACAATGTTTGCGATGTCATTTCGGCAGGGAGCACTGGCAAGTCACGTTCGGTCAAGAACTGGGCATAGCCCTTCTTCATCAACTCTTGCATCCAGTTGAAGGTGATTTTAGAAAACACATTTGCTCTGTCATAAGGAGAAACCTTCATGGCGGAGAGTTGATCCATGCTGACGGGAGGGAATACGAGTTCCAAGCCTAAAATGAGGAAGGCATTAACCACGGTAATTATGGTGAGAGTGCCGGCAGACGTGGAAAGAGTGCCTCTGAGATTCAAGTTAACAATCTTGGCTAGCCCGAACAATCCTTGAAAGAGCCAGAAGAAGAGGAGCACTCCGTTCGAGATGGTGGACTTGAATTGCTCCACGTAGTGAAGAGCAAAACTCACTCCTACACTGAGCACCGTCAAGAAAAGAGACGAAGAGACGATGTCAGTCTCGGAGTGCTTGGCGTATAGGGAAGCCTGAAACACGAATTGAAGGGCCACAAGGAGCAACTTGACATAGAAGGACCACGCCACCCGGTTACCAACATTTATCTTTTTGTTTCTCAATGAATAAACCTGATAAGAACCTGGCCCAAGCATAAACAACGCTGTCAACCCAAAGAGAATGCCTTGAAGGAAACACGGCGTGAAGTCAAGATACCTTGCCGAAAGAGGCCCCCAGCCTTCCGACAGGGAACATTGTAGCCATCCTGTTTGAGATGAAGTAGCGTTAGTCATCGCCGCCAAAATGTCATCCAACGATCCAGCCGAAAACATCATGGGAATACTCCACGAGTGCTGAAGAAACAGCACATCTATAGGATATTCAACGTGCTCCATAGTATCTTCAATTGGGTGGAGAAGAAGTTAGAGATAAGCGATGAAAGAGGCCACCTGAAAAATGCGCGTGTGTGCTTATTAATACCGTTGCATTGTATCAACGATCGGAAATTCGCTCGCTAGAAATCCCGACGCCATGCTCCCTTTAGGAAACTTGCCGAAATGGGGCCGCATATTTCAGCAAGATCCATTTACTTCCTCGATATTTACACTTCGCTGAAAGTAGCCGACAAGGCACGTTTGACCAAACGGTAGGTTCAGGCTGAGTAGTTGGGAATGGATGAAAATGAGGTCTTTCAACCTCCAAGCCAAGACAATTTTACTAGTTTTGATGCCGGCATTCTACCGTGTAGTGACTTGCTTGTAAAGGAGATACCGTAGATTCGAAATTACTTGACAGAGATTTACGAAGCCAACGATGGCAGCATGGTTGCATCCACAGCTTGCAGCAGGCACAACTATATATCTTGTCAATACGGAAAATATCCTAGAGGTCAAGACTTGGAGGCTCTGGGTATGGCTAATGTCGAATGCATGTTTTATTTCTATTTATCGAAAGAGGGTCTTGAGCTTGAATTTCTTTTTATCCTTCGAAGAAGCTGAAGACTCGGGACTATTAATCTGGGACCCCCGCTTTTGATAGTGGGATGGAATAGAGCTATTGGGAGTGCTGGGAGTATTGTAAATGTTCATGTCTGGCATGGGATTACCGTTCGCAGAAATTGGAGGCGCCTTTGGCTTGGCGTCTTCGAAAAGGTGAACAGGTGCAGAAGTTGGTTTGTGGGCATCCTTGAATAGCTGTAAGTCAAGGTTTTCCATATTTTTGACCTTATCGATACTCTGAAGGCCAATCAAGAAGTCACGAGGTCGTAAAAGCGTTTCTGAACCGATGTAAACATCCTTGTTGAGGGCAGATGCAAGCTCATAGATGGATCTTGTTTCCGAGTAGGTTATTCCACCCGCCACATAACAAAAGATCCTTTGCTTAGGTCGAGAGTGCTGAGCAATCTTGGAACTTGATTGGGCCCAAGATGCCTTAATTCGAGGATTACGAAGTGATCCTGATGCTAAGTCGGTGGCGCTGGCGGCCCGACTGGGAATATCATCTTCTAAAGGTTTGTCACGGAAATAAGGAAACCAACTTTCGTCCAATTGATACTTGGTGGCATTCTGAAGCACGTGCTTGACCCCCGGTCCAAATCTAGAAGTGTTATAGGTGCCTTCATTGTTGATAGTGTGAAACAGACGCTTGGCCACTTTTTTGTCGGTAATCTTATCCTTGACTATAGGAAAGCCCAACTTATGAAGATTAAAGAAACATCTGGTAATTAAAGAAGTGGTTTGACGCTCATTGACACCAATGAATTGGGCGAGCTTGGTGAAGTCTTGTTCCACTAATCCTCCACGGTACAATGCATAAATGAGAACGAGACGAATTTTGTCGTTTATGTGTAGGTCGTCACGGCCACAAAGAGCAATCAAATCATAATGAAGCTGCTTATTGTGAACGCCCTCGAAGCTTGTTCCTCCAGCTGCACATGTTTGTTCGAAGTCAGCGGCGAATTCTGCCAATTTCCGACGAGCGTTGATATCCAAACACTCATCAATCAATGTTTTATGAAGAGTTACCTGCTTTCTCTCATCGTCAAATCCCTTTAAATGCGCAACCACATACATGAGGTCGGATGACGTTGTGGCCCTGGTACGGTCCACCATCAATGGATTGTTTTTGATCAACTCGTTAATACGATTAATGATGAGCTCACTACTCTCGATAATGTGAAGATGACGCAAGCTGGTCCAATGTTCATCATTCTCGTCATCCAACGACACCTCAAGGGTCTGAGTTTCTCCGTTCTCTGCCTCCGAGTGATACTTATACTTACCGGTTCGCTCGAGACTTTCCACAATATCCATAGCCATGGCCTGGTAGCTAAACTCGTGTAACAATGGAGCATACAAATCAATGGTACGATCACAGATCAATAAAATTGACCGGGGACGATCGCTGGAAGGAGGAAAGTCGTGGTTTTCTCGAGCATAGTCATCGATTTGGCGCTGAAACTCGTCGGCAATCAATTCCGATAACCGAGATGCTTGGTGAAAGGAGTCCTGAGGACTGTAAAAGCGAATCAATGGATATTCCCCGGTAATCACCATCAAATTAACTAAGGCCTTGGCGGCCTTGCGGATTTGAGGAAGCACCAATTCAGCGCAATTCTCGTTATAGTAAATGGCCATGCTGTTGGGGGTTACCGGGTCAGCGAGAAACACCCTCAGCTCCACAGGGTGAAAGATGGCATTGATAGTCCGAATATGGGCTCCGTCATTGAAGTAATCCCGAACCCTGGAATTCTTGATGAACTTGGACGAGTGATATAAGTTATACGCCTGCGTATCCAGTGGTAGCAAAGGGAGAAACAATCCATGCCCTCGTTTATATCTTTTGGTTTGAACGTCAGCAATCAAACAATTGATGGTATAAGGAGTAAGTTCCACGAAGTAAAGTCCTTCTACGAACAGTTGCTGGCGACGTTTACCATCTAACCGTTCAATGGAAGTGACGAGCCGAAGAAGAACTTCCTTGCCAATTACCTTGTTGATAATCTGTTCGGTTCGTTCATCCAACACAAGCGTATAAAGTCCTCCGCCCTGCTGAATACTCTTAATGTAGTCAAGGATGTAATCCTTTTGAAGCTGGAGAAGCGACATGATGGAGTAACTCAAACAACTGAGCTGAAATTGTGATTTGATCTTTGTCGTGCGGGGATCAACATGTCCCTATTTTGTTTTTCCTCTGGCAAGCCTAGTGGATTACGTCTAGTAAAAGAAAAAAACACCAGACATGGAAGTATGAGTCGACTCAACCTGTCCCACCGACGTACCGCAGAAGCCGGTATCTACATCATAGGATGGTATTTCTTTTCGCTTTCCATTTCCATCTACAACAAATGGATGTTTGGAAAGGGCCTTGATTTCCAGTTCCCCATATTTATAACCGCGTTCCACCAATTATGCCTACTGATATTGAGTTGTGGAGTGTTATATTTTCAGCCCCATCTCCGTCCCACCATAAACCCGTCTGAAGGCAATGGAATTGGGGCGTTTTTCAGCATTTTTCGGATTCGAGTCCCCACCTACCTTCGTCAAATCTTCCCGTGTGCGTTGGCATCAGCGGGTGATATTGGGCTTTCGAACGTTTCATTCAAATTCGTGTCACTCTCACTCTACACCATGTTGAAGAGCTCCTCATTGATCTTTGTCTTGATTTTTGGACTCCTTTTCCGGCTAGAAAAATACCACTGGCGTCTTGTGCTGATTGTACTTGTGATGACATTGTCTGTAAGTATGATGGTAAAAAAACCCGAGGCCGAAGTTGATGATGAAAGAAGTGGTTGGGGCATTATACTTGTGCTCGGTGCATCTATGATGTCGGGACTAAGATGGTCATTCACCCAATTGTTATTGAAGCATAATGACTATACCAATAACTCAATTCTGACGATTTTTTATATCTCCCCCGCCATGTGCAGCGTCTTATTTATTTTTGGTTTGATGTTTGAGGGATGGAACAACTTTTTATCGTCTCCCATCTGGGAACTAAAAGGCGTGCTGTCCACCATTGGTTTGATGATCGTCCCCGGGTTTCTAGCATTCATGATGACGGTCTGTGAATTTAAGCTTTTGACGGTTGCCCAAATCATCACCCTTTCGATCGCCGGGATCTTTAAAGAACTTTTGACTATCATTCTTGGATCAGTGATCTTTGGAGATCGGCTTAGTTTCATCAATTGTCTTGGATTGATTTTCACATTCATAGATATCATGTGGTATAACTTCTATCGCTTTAAGGAAAATCAGGCTAAGCATGAATACGCGCTGGTGGACCCAGAAAGTTCCCCTGCCCTGGGAGAAATCACCAACATTCCAGTGGCAATTCCAAATATTGAATTACGAAAGTTATCCACCTAAAAACCGCTGGAGACCTTGACTTGATGGATAGTTTTTTAATAGAATAATGCATTACTATAAGAGAAGTAGAAAACCAAAGAATAACATAAGTCCCACCAAGCTAACTTGGGATAGAGTATGAAATCCGAGGGGGTTAGAAGTCGCAAACAATGAGCCTGCCGAGTATTTTTCATTTGATGAACTGGCACTTTTTGTGTTCAGTGTCGAGGTGACGGTAGTCACTTCAGATCCATAACCAGTGATGTAGACCTCTCCGGATCGAATCACAGCACCCGAAAGTCGGGCTGGGATTTTGCTGCCGCCATTCAGGGAAGTGGCAAACGTGAAGGTGGCAGTTGAGGAGCGATTATAATGGCTGGCGAAGGGAATGGAACCGGACTTGATGCTGCCGATCGATGCTTTTGTTTCTAAGGAATATGATGATGGTTCTGATAACGTAGGATAGTCCAGTGCACTATCAGCTACCACTGACAGGTTATAGTAGTAGTTTTTGTTGGCATTGGCCAACCCAATCTTGCGACCCTCGTTGTCAACAGCGAGATAAATCTCCTCCACGAATGGTAAACCGAGACTATAGAACCCGGAGAGTGATGCTGGCAAAATGGTGAGATAACAGGCATCTTTACCGTTGGAAAATTTAAGGACATCGTCTCCATAGTAGCCGGGTTCCACGAATTTGGAGAGATTCATAGTAATTTTTAGGTCGCCAAACACAAACTGAATGTCTGCATCCGCTTCATATATCAGATCACACTCCACAATCCACCGGGTGATATATGAACTGTAGACAGCGTTTGTTTGTACAGCCAAGTTTACCAACATGGCCACGGGAAGGTAAGAGAAGTAAGAGCGGGTATCAAGAATTAAAGAAATGGATTCATCGTTGGACCTAAGCGACACCGAGTCTCCCGTTTCGGTGTTCTCGATCAACACATCGTCCAACTGAATAGAGGGTAGCGGCACCGAGTTGCCAATACTATCGTAAAGACCGACGTACGGCGCCATGTCAAATTGGTAAAAATCCCCCTTGAAGTAGCTGGTATCAACCACTCCCGGGAGAAGTTCTGCCATCATCTTGTCGGTTTCCTCGTCAGGATTAGTGGAGAAAAACAACGAGTAGCCCAGTGATGCAATGAGATTTTGCAGCTTGAGGGAATCCAAGAATCCAGATCCTATGGGGTTACCAGCCAAGCCTAGGCCCCCGATGTCGACGTTGGTGTCATTGACAGCCAAAAATGTCAAGTTCGGAAGATGAACCCATTCCTCGTTAAGGTCGACTATGTCCACGTCATCGGTGTCAACCATCCCCGTAGCCAAGATGTAACCCGGATACTGGATGGAGTAATGGTCGCCGTTTTGGAGTCCCGTCTTAGATGGCGTGGGCATAGCATCAACGCTAGATCTAGAATAAGCTCCGCTAGTATAACAGTATAGCGGGTAGACACCACTGTCCCAGGTAGCACTGTCAGGAATGCTGGAAGATTGTTCGACGGTACTGTAATAGTTGTAGTACCAGTCATCTAACTCATCACAATCAAGCATGTGGGTTCCGTCCATTACCCATATGTCGGGTTGACAGATATCTAGGCGAAGGCCCACATCCTGGCCGCCAATTTTGGCGAACGCAATGTCATAATACAGATTGTAGTAGTCTTTGGTAAACATGAACCGAAGAAGGCTCTTGTCGTTGGCGTTCTCTGAGTACAGCGACGTCATTGTTGTGGTGGGACCATCGGTCTTGGTAAAAGATGTTGATGTTTTGGTGGTACCAAGAGTCACCTTGACCCTGTCATTGGATGACGTGTCCGACGCCAGTACACCGCTAATCAATCCACATAGAACCAGCAAGCGTAGTAGTTTCATTGGTTACAGTAAAAGGTTGAGATTAGCGGTTCAAAAAAAAAAATAATCAAGTACGCACACCCCCAAGCGTTTCCGATGGGTTAATTTTAGCTTATTGTACTAAGGTGGCTTAAGATGCATTTTGTTTCTATCCGCACGTCAGCACGTGACGTCATTTCGCCCCGTCTCGCCATAGTCTCCCCCTCCCCCGAGATTGGCCCGCCCTCGCTGTCTAGGCTTGCCTACAGTCAAACGGCCATAGGCTTAGCCTTGCCCCTCGGCCATTCCTTCCCTCCCCGATAATCGACCGGTAAATTACATGCGGCAACCCATCAAATAATCTTCTGGGCTCATGCACACAAATATTTCGGCCTTACCTTCGAACGTTGGAACCAGTGTTAAATTGTAATACTCTCGAACCGAGAGTGAGCCTGGAAAAAGACAACGGTATGGAACAAAAAAATAAAATAAAATAGAGAAAAAAATACGTTCTGAGGTCTTAGTCAGAAATACGAAAACAATCGCATTCGATATTCTCGCTGTTTTTTTTATCCTCCACTACTAACAAGAACAGGGCTTGACTAGATGGCAACATGAAAAGATTGAAAATTGGCATAAGGCCGCAGCTCATCATCTTGGTGGGATTTGCTTCACTTTTTTCACTTCTCATTCTATCTATTGTCACCTCAGTCTACTTTAGTGCCAACTTGTCAGCTCTTCGTGCTAATCGTCTTGAGGTCATATCTCAACTAAAAACTTCCCAAATCAAACAGTCGGTAGAATACATCTTTTATCAGGTACATTTCCTTAGCACAAAAGATCAAATCTATACTCCATTGTCATCATATAGAGCGGGGAATAATTCAAAATCCATCTTTACAGAAGCTCAGACTTCCATCGAGCAATTTCTAACATCTACCGAGCTCTTTGCTGCCGCCAGACTATATAACTTGGATTTGGAGGTGATGGCAGAGAGCTATTATAATGAAACAGAAATATCGCAGCCTACTCTAGATGTGTTGTTCCCCCTATCTGAAAATGCCAGCTTGCCATCAGCTCTTTTGAATACTTCCACCAGCAGTCGATACTTTACTGGTCCCATGAGTAATAGTAGTGACGGCGAGGGTGCTTACTTCATTGGCATCACAGTTCCAGTCTTTGCAAATACTTCTATCATTCTTAGTGACCCATCAGTGGCAGGGTACTTGACCGTTCTCGCAAGTGCTCTGAACATTCAGGCTGCCATCACAGATTATTCTACTGTTGACTCAAGCTCAAATTCTACCCTGGATTATAGCGTGGTGGCCGTTAAACCCGTATTCTTCAATGATCAAGAAGAAGATAAGACTTTAATTGGGTTTGAAACCGTTTTTCCCGTGGAAAATTCCGTGCTTATCCCCAATCATGTCTACAATATCAATACCTCAAATTCTATTCTGGAAGCACTCTCAAAAGATTATGGCTCTTCGTCAAATGTGCGTGCATATTCAGGAGAACGTTTTGCCATCGGGTTTACTCAAATTCAGTTGGATGAAGAGACCTATTGGGCCGTTATTATTGAGCAAGCTAGATCTACTTTCCTCGAGCCAGTTACAAAGTTCACCAGAATCATCATCGGTGTAGTGATTGGACTCGGAGCTTTTATGTGTCTTGTGACCTTCCCTCTTGCCGTTTGGTTTGTTCGTCCCATTACCAAGCTTCAAGAAGCCACCGAGGCCATCGTGTCCCTGAAAAAATATCATGATAAACTCTCCAAATCTTCCCCTTCCAACTCTTCCAATTCAACCGGTGCAGAAAAGGACCTTCCTCCTCCTCCTTATGGCTCCTTGACTCATCGCAAAACCACTTCTGCATCAAATGACGCCTCTAAGCGCCAAAGCATAACATCCGTAAATACCGGATCTTCCACCCAATATTCATCGGCCATTCGTCTTCCCAATAAGGTAAAAAATCCCAAGACTGTGTTCAAAGATGAGCTCACTGAGCTTTGTGATGCCTTCAATATCATGACTGAGGAACTTTCAAAACAATATACCCACTTGGAAGACAGAGTTCGACTCCGTACCAAAGAACTAGAAGCATCCAAACTTGAGGCTGAGGCTGCTAACGAAGCCAAAACCGTCTTCATTGCCAATATTTCCCACGAATTGCGAACTCCATTAAATGGTATTCTCGGAATGACATCCATTGCCATGGATGAACCCGACCAGTCTCGTATTCAGGAATCGTTAAAATTGATTCATCGTAGTGGTGAGCTTCTTTTACACATTTTAACGGAATTGCTCACATATTCCAAAAATACCCTCAATCGTTCCAAGCTCGAAAAATCTCCCTTTCAGATCGTCGATATCGCTAATCAAGTTCAATCCATTTTTGGAAAGCTCGCTATTGACCAGCGGGTAAACTTGAAGATTCTCCTTCGCCCCAACATCCTTCGGAAGATGGTTCTTCACGGTGACTCGAATCGTATTATTCAGATCGTAATGAACCTTGTATCCAACTCTTTGAAATTCACCCCTGTTGATGGCTCTGTGGACGTTTCATTCAAGCTCCTTGGTGAATATGATTTTGAGAAATCTCGCGATGCAAAGTTCGAAAAGGTGTTTATCAACAATCGTTCGGCTCCAGTATCCAGTTTCATCAAGCCTTCTCGTACCATCTCAAGTGCTCCGGAAGGAAACAACATCATCAGCACCTCTGGTCGCAAATACTACTTTGACAAATCCACTCCCAAGACTCCCGAAAACCTGCTGGCAGCCCCTAATGAGCAAAATACAAACCCAGTCTCTGGACCCACCATCAATGGCAATGAAATTGAGTTGGCATCTATTCACTCATCCTCGACTAGAAACATCTCTTTTGCCAATGACAGCATCAGTATCACCACTCTATCTACAACCGAGTATGATAATGTGATTTTCAATTCTCAGTTCAAAAGCCGTCACGATAAACCGCTTCCAATCCCGACCGATGAAGCAAATGGGGTCAAGGAACAGGGCTCTTCTCATGACACTCTAACTAATGATAAGGGTGATGGCAAAATTTTACATCAGGATTTTGTTCCTCCCAATGCTGCTCGTATTGGAGCTTCCCCCCGTCGAATATCGGTTTCGTCCAATATTTCACAGCCGGAATTTGCCAGCAATGAGTTTGAAACTAGGACTTTTTACGATCCTAAATCTTGGGTCATTCAAATACAGGTTACTGATACAGGTCCAGGTATTGAACCTGCTCTTCAAGAGAAGGTTTTTGAACCGTTCGTCCAAGGTGACCAAACTCTTTCGAGAAGCTACGGTGGTACGGGTCTTGGTTTATCAATTTGTCGACAGCTTGCTCGTATGATGAAGGGTACTCTCACTCTCAAGTCAACCATTGGTCAAGGGTCTACATTCACATTCACGGTCCCATTGCCCCAAACCGGGGAGCTTCTGGTTCCTGCGTCAAGTATGGAACAATTTTGCGAAGATCAATTTAACCCAAAGAGTAAGATGAACAGAAAGGTTGCATTTGACGTTGACATGACAGAAATGTCAAGGGAAGAACACCCTGACTATGCCACTGACAACACCATTGACTCAACTCCTCCTCGTAATCTACATTTCCACGATCCTACCGCGCTGATTGATGATCAAAGTCACTATGAAGAGCATTCCTCAGACAAGCCTGAGTATAATGCCCACTCGGACACTTCGTCAAGATCCGACGGCAAGAAAGATTCTAAGTTCAAGCACACCCTTGAACTTCCTTCTCGTGGAGTTCTTCTTGATAAACCCCATTTAATTGCTCGGTCTTCAACAGGAACGGCCAACTCGTCTAACGGCAGTGACCGTGCAGATCCCATCCTTGAGTATTTGTCTCATCTCCGCATTCTCGTTGCCGAAGATAACATGGTCAATCAAGAAGTTATCAAGCGAATGTTACGATTAGAAGGGTTTACTAACGTGGTTATGGCATGTAATGGAGCAGAGGCAGTCGACTTTGTCAAGGAATCTTACGAAAACTTTGAATATTTCGACCTTATCTTTATGGATGTTCAAATGCCCAAGATTGATGGACTTACTGCCACCAAGATGATTCGAAACAGTCTCCACTACGATAAACCCATCATCGCCCTCACTGCATTTGCAGATGAGAGTAACGTCAAGGAGTGCCTCAATAGTGGTATGTCCGGATTTCTTGCCAAACCCATCAAACGATCCAACCTTCGCAAAATCATTGCCGAATACAGTCCTAAATTACTTAATGATATCATCACGACGCCTCCCCCACCTCAACATAACGACGAAAAGCGTCTTGGATACTAGACTCATGATCCTTTATGCACAAACACACAAATCAAAAAACAAGTGTCGCTTACGTCGTCAACCCATGCATTACTTATTTCTTCTTCCGCCTTTATAATTCTCTTTCGCGTAATATATTTTAGATATACCACTCGTACTACCTGATATCTGCTCGTCAAAGCATATGGCTTCCGTGCGTCTGATTATGTCAGCAAGTTCCGTTTGATCACGCGGGGCTGGTCCAGCCATCTTAGTTTTCTGTGTGGCTCAATATATTTACTACACTTTTTCCTTCTTTTACCTACATTCTTTACACGACACCCGATGAAAGGTTTTGCTCTTAATGAGAAAGACCATATAAGCCAACGGGTGCTTCTTGTGGGTCCCATTCTTGCCATTATAATATGGGGTCTGGCATTCCTCCTTAATTCCATTGCAAGTTTCTCCAATCTTAACTCCCATAATTCAGCTCTCGATGATATGTTCACCAAGCTGGCTCCTCCTTTGGTATCGGATATAGTTGTACCAGGCCTGGCCATTTACCACAACGGAAATGAAATCCCTTTGAATTTTTCCTCGGTCAGAGAAGGTGAGTTTCGTCCCTCATTTAATAGAATTCAGTGGATTAAAGAACCCGAATCAATAATTAACGACAAGGGTACTTATGTTCTCACTGAGACCAAAGATTTGACCACCAGATATGTGATTAAAAGTGTGGTTGACGATTCGTATGAGTATGTGTTGTATAATGATAACTCATTCAAGTTTGAAACCATAACCTATGATATTGATGATTTGGTTGCATCTCCCGACTTGACCAAGGCAATACTCAAAACGAACACCACGAAGAGTTGGCGTCATTCATCATTTGCCATTTATTGGGTGTTGAACGTGTCTAGTCAAACGATTACTCCTCTATATAATACAGTTGACAAGCTTGCTGTTACCTCTTGGTCTCCTTCATCCACCGACGTTGCCTTCGTTTTCGAAAACAATGTTTACCTCAAGAATCTAGACTTTGATGCCATTACTCAAATTACCCACGACGGTGACGAAAATATTTTTTATGGTAAACCAGACTGGGTTTATGAGGAAGAAGTGTTTGGAACTGATATCGCTTTATGGTGGTCTCCAGATGGTAGTAAGGTTACATTTTTGAAAACGAACGATACCCATGTTCCAGAGTTTGTGATTCCTTATTACGTTCAAGATGGCTTCGAAGATTATCCAGAATTAGTGAGTATCAAGTATCCCAAGGCGGGCCATCCCAATCCAATCGTCGACCTCATTATTTATGATTTGCTTGCGGCAAAGACTTTAGATCAGCTGGCTTCTGCAACAGAATTCACTGACTCAGCGATTAACGATCGCCTCATCACCGAGGTTGTTTGGGTTTCCAACAATAACATTCTCGTGAAGACATCCAATCGTGCCAGTGATTTGCTCGAGATATACCTCATTGAAGCTGAAACAAACACTCCTTCTTTGATTCGATCTCATTCTGCTAAGGACTCGTGGTTTGAGGTCACTTCGAATACTGTGTTCGTACCGAGAAATGAGTCTTTGGGGAGACACTATGATGGATATATTGACACCATAGTGGTGGATGGCTACAATCATTTGGCTTATTTTTCTCCTCCTACCAATCCCCATGGTGTTCTTTTGACCAAAGGGGCTTGGGAAGTGGTGAATGGAGTCGAGTCATTTGACTTCGCCAACAACAAGATTATTTTTAAGAGTACCTTGAAGCTGTCTGTCGAAAGACATTTTCACTATGTTGATCTTGGTGAGGCCATTTCCACTTCAGAGTTGCCTCAAATTTACAACATCACCGATGTTACCACAGATGGGTGGTATTCAGGAACCTTCTCTTCGGGTTCTCGTTATCTTCTTCTCAACTACAATGGACCAGACGTACCCTCTCAACGTCTCGTTGACCTTCACGACTTGACCACTATCAAGACTCTCGAAACCAATAGAAAAGTGGCTGACAATTTGAAAAAATACTTGGTGCCTGAAACAAGACACTCCATTGTTACTCTTGGCATCGACGACACCACCGGCGAGGAAATCAAGGCAAACGCAATGGAGACTCTTCCTCTTAACTTCAACCCAAGTCTCAAGTACCCCGTTGTTTTCTTCGTCTATGGAGGTCCTGGCTCGCAGCTTGTGACCAAGGAGTTTGCCATTAGCTTTAGCGCTGTATTGGCTGCAGAGCTCAATGCCGTGGTCGTTACTGTTGACGGAAGAGGAACCGGTTACAATAACCATCATACCAGACTCGGTTCCAACTACAAGTTTCTTGTGCGTGATCAATTGGGACACTATGAACCATTGGACCAAATTGCTGCTGCTAAAGTTTGGAGAGAAAAGAGCTATGTTGACCCCGAAAGAATTGCCATTTGGGGATGGTCGTATGGTGGATTCCTCACACTTAAAACATTAGAAACGGACTTTTCTGATCATGTGTTCTCGTATGGAGTGGCTGTTGCTCCAGTTACGAAGTGGAAGTTGTATGACTCCATTTATACTGAGAGATACCTTCGTCTTCCACAGGACAATCCAATCGGTTACGAGACTGCCTCTATTCATAATGTCACAAATTTTGTCAATGTCAACCGTTTCTTGATCATGCATGGATCAGGTGACGATAATGTTCATTTTCAAAACAGTCTCAAGCTTTTGGACGAATTCAATCTCGCTGGCATCGAGAACTTTGATTTCATGGTATTTCCTGATTCAGATCATTCCATTCGATATCACAATGGAAACACAGTGGTATATGATCGAATAGTTACCTGGTTCAAAAAGGCCTTCAATAACGAGTTTACTAATTAAATAAAATTAAACTTCATATAGAATTCAACCTCATATTTTTCCTTCAGATTAAGGCAGTCTAAAAGTGACTACCGGCGTAAACAAAAAAAGTTGGATTTTGGTAGTTTTGCAACTATTTGACATAACTTGCGAAATATACAATGATGGGAGAAAAGAGGACCCCACGGGGCTCATAAATATCAAAATATCATACCCAACGAAAAAGAATACCTACACATCACCCAAAAGAGCTATTATTCCGGAAAAATCACTGGCGATACTGTCCCGGTACCACCAATCTTTTTAGCTTATCATCTAACCGTCGGTCATTATAGCAGGGCATCGGCATCGTGCGGGTAACCAAATCACGTGCGCCGAAAATTTTTCGTATGTAGAAAACCAGTTTGAATTTTTTTTTTTTCATCTATCCCCTTCATCAACACAATGATTATTTTCACTGACATTTTCTCCGGTGACGAGTTGCTCTCTGACGCTTACGACGTTAAGTTGGTTGACGGTGCCGTCTTTGAAGCCAACTGTGATATGGTCAACGTCGCCAACGGTGATGTTGACATTGGTGCTAACCCATCTGCTGAAGATGGTGCTGAAGACATGGAAGATGGTGTTGAGACCGTCAACAACGTCGTCTACTCTTTCAGATTGCAACAAACTAGCTTCGACAAGAAGTCTTTCTTGACTTACATCAAGGGTTACATGAAGAGAGTCAAGGCCTACTTGGCTGAGCACAACCCTGATGAAGTTGAAAAGTTCGAGAAGGGTGCTACTGCCTACGTTAAGAAGGTTGTTTCTTCTTTCAAGGACTGGGACTTTTACACCGGTGAGTCTATGGACCCAGATGCCATGGTTGTTTTGTTGAACTACCGTGAGGATGGTACCACTCCATACGTTGCTATTTGGAAGCATGGTATCAAGCAAGAGAAGGTCTAAGCGCATCTATAAACCTTAATAAAGACCTTTTTTATGTTTAATTGATCGTTTGTGTATTTCCTTGAGGAGTAATGCAGAGACACGAATTTTCCGGTGTTATATCAACCGAAGCGTAGGTAAACAATTCGGCGTGGAACCCTTTATGCTTGAGAATTTCATTTAAGGCTACCACCCGAGATTCATCCACAACACGGCGGGCCACAAAACCCATGGCCTCTCTATCTTTCAAAGTTAATTCGCTGACGTGACTGTCGTCAGTTTCATCTTTAGACCCGCAAACCGCCCAAGATACAATTTTCTTTAAGATTCTGAAAGACTGTTCGGTTGCAAATCCCTTCTCAGCAAGAAATCTTTTTGATTGTGGAAGTAACTGATCATATGCACAAACATGTCTACAACACATTGCGATTAACATCCCACCAAACTTAGGATCAGGCCCGTCAAGTAGCGATGAATTGAGAATCAGTTTTAAGGTAAGATCAGTGGCGGCTCCGCAAAGGTGCTTTGAAATGCCAACTACCCTTTGTATAGGAAGATCTTCAACAAACTTATCAATGTTGAGGTGCTGTATATCGATTCGACTTCTTCGAATAATCGGCTCCACTGATTTGTCGAATTTTTGGCAATCCTTAATGATCTTAGGGTCCATCTTCATTCGGTTGACTCCTCTATCAACCAATCCGAATCCATAGCCTTCGAAGCTATTGGAAGCGTTGTTTGAGTCGTGTAAATTGCACTGATTGAGTGCACGAGATAACTCAGCCTTCCCACATCCAAACTCTATGTAGAAGTTATTCACCTGTAACAAGCCGTTCTCCTTAAGATTTCCTATTAGTGACAGTTGCTGTAATGCATGCTTTTTGATCTGGAGCTCAGCCAATCTTCCATCTAACCCTTTATGTTGATATTCTCGAAGTTCAAGGGGCCTAACCTCTTTAGCTATGGATCTGAGAATAGGAATATACTTCTTATAAAGCAATTCATCGGACATGTCGTCATCACCAGCTTGCACGATCTCAGGTTCGGTCGAGCCTACTAAATGAGAATTATGTTTGAAATCGTACCATGCTTCATGGACCACTTTTTCTCGAGCATTGCACTTCTTTAGATGAGCTTGTAGTTGTTTTTCCCAAACGTTATGCTTCGGATCTAATGGACACGGCACTCGCTTATCCTGTATCTCCTTATCATGTATTAAGTGTTCAGAACAATATTTGCTGGTGACCTTGCATTGCATGGCACACTGGCGATTCTTTTGATTAAGCCAATATTGGCATCGGGAACCGACTTTTTGCTTCTTGTGCTCTGAAGCCATGAAGGATCAAATGCGCATCGAAAAATCGGATGCTCATCTCTTAAATTCCAACTATGTCAAAGAGAAACGATATGTGGAAGTTGGACTTGCTTGAAGCCAAGTTCAACAATACTCAACCCCGATTCCCTCATACTAAAAAGCTTCTCCTGGCTAGGAGCACAAAGTTGTGGAAACGGCTACCAACCACTTCGGAGGAAGCCCAGACTGAGATTTTAGCATTAAAGCGAGAATACTTCGACCGCAAGTACTACGCCTCCTATAAGAAGCTATCTCGGGAGGTGAATCGAATCGTCAAGACTGACTTGGGGAAAAAAAAAGAGAATTCGGTGGTTGAGTTTATTCTGAACCAGGACAATCTCGATACTTTGATCACATCTAAGTTAATCAAGGCAACCATGGTGACCATTCTTGTCAACAAGGAGCTCAGGCAAAACATTCCCAACTACATTTCTGATGATGTCAAGCAGGTTTTAGCTGACAAGTCTAACAAGGCCCACCCTTCACGATTTTTCATAGACCACTGTCAAAACAATAAAGAGTTGAACAGTTACATTTCCCACATGTGGAACACAAAAGCTATCAAAGTAGTGATGGCAGAGATTGAGTGGTCGTTTAGAATGGTACGAGGAGACCTTAGCAAAGAAGAACGGGATGCCCGTAAGAATATTTCAGGAAAGAAAATCGAAAATGATACCAATGAAAGCGAAGATGGAGCGGACAGCGGCGACAACAGCGATGACGAGTCTGCTGACCCCCGCGAGTCTATCGACGAGAAGAAATTGGAAGAGGATTACGAGAAGTATGCTATTTATGATAACCTTGTTGGTGACTCTGAGAACGAAGATGAAGACGTACTCCTGCTTGATCCCAACATTAATTACACTGAGATCACCGATGAAGAGCCCAGTGAAAACGAAGACGATAGCATGGATCAAAGTAAGGACGAACCTAGTGAAGATGAGTCCAGTGAAGACGATTTCTTCGATTTTAGTGATGCTGAAGTGAAAGACAGGAAAATCAAACAGGACATCAGAAGCGAAGAAAAAAAGTATAATCTTCCCGAGTTGGCTACGGGATACTTCTCCGGGGCTTCTGATGACGAGGATGACATTGACAATGACAGAGTGGTAAAAGAAGCCACCACAACCAGAAAAAATAGACGTGGTCAGAGAGCCAGACAGCAAATCTGGGCCAAAAAATATGGTAAGGAAGCAAAGCATGTTCAAGCTGAACAGGCAAGATACATGAGTGAGAGAGAACAACGGCAAGCGGATTACGAAGAAAGATGTCGAAAGAGAGAACTCAAGGCCAAGCTACTCATGGAAACTGCTCCAACCGGTTCTAATACGGCACCGTTGGGTAGCCGTAAACCCACCACATCTGAGGCCATGACCACCCCGAGTGACAAGCTCCACCCATCATGGGAGGCCAAGAAGATTGCCGAACAGAAACAAAAGAATACCAAATTCATGGGTAAGAAGATTGTTTTTGATTAGCATATATATATAAGGTCATCATCATCATAGTAATGTAAAATCAGGATGGAAAGAAGCCTGTATTTCCTGTTCGGAGACATTTTTACATCCAATAGGTGATTGAAGCTTGATGGTGTATTCACACTTCTGGGGCTCTCCAATCAAAAGAATTTTGTGTTCAGGTCCGCAAGTAAGCAGGACACGAGCACTACGATGGGGTCCATTCCAGCACTTTTCACCTTGGGAATAGACAATGGCACCATTCTCGATCCCGGAAAAACGTCCGATAAGAGTGTTATCTTGACTGATCGAGTCTAGGAAGTTGATTCTGTAGGTATAGCCATCTAGGGTCTGGCTGACAGTAGTACCGATAAGACCCATGAACACATTGTCTTCGCCGAAATCAAACTCGAGGTTTTCCTGTAAAATGGACATCTCCGCTAAAGCGGACTTGCGCTGTTTTTCGAGAGTTGCAATTTCCCCATTCATCTTGGATATGAATGACGATGATACTGGTTTGTCATAGCTAGGAGGTCCAAATAGCTTTTCTTTCACAAGCTCAAAGTACCACTGGACACCACTGGCCGCAACTCCACCACCCATAGCTTTTTGTTTGTTTAGTGCTTCTGTTTCACGTGTTATGGCCTGTTTGGCATCAGCAATCTTTTGGTCTACATTATTGAGCAAAGCTTGATTTTCAGCAATTGTTTTTTCCATTTTCACCTTGACTTGCTTGGCTTTGACCACCAACTTGTTTCGATAACTCATGGATGCATTGATGTTGCTTATCAATTCAGAATTGTAATTTTGGTATTGCTGATGAATTTCAGCACATTTGTTAGGACATCCTCCCATGGAATATTCGTCAGATCCGTCACAGCAAACATCGTAGTCGCATACTCCATCATTCAATTTGTAGTTCTCAATATAGCCGGGGAAGTGGCCTTCATTAGCACAATAGAATTTGATGTTAGAGTTGTATGGACACGCATTGGTTCCTGGTTCATCGCTGCCATCCGGGCAATCACACACATCGTCATTGATTTGACTATAGGAGATGACAATGGAGGGATCTCCAAGACACCGCCAAAGCTTTTCGCCAAGGCTATTAGTTGTGGGAGCATATAGAGCGTCGTCTTGAGGAGATACACCGATAATACTGGTTGTTGACACTGCCAATGCCAGCAGTAAAAGACAGACGATGTTGAAAAGCATAGTTTGGAGTAGTAGAAAACGCGTGTCGCAAAAAAAAAAGACCAGCCATAAATCCCCACCTCCATGGACCCGTTACTGATACAGCGATGTAGAAGGATTATACGGCCATTGCGGTCGAAGATCCACGCATTGACAGATATGAATACCAAATTTCCGTCGCTCATAAAGTTCGAACTCGTGGAAGACGACGCAAGCGAGACAGATTGCAAACGGCACCGAGAACGACGGCCCAATAAGAAGCGTAAGGTGGGCACGCCAAATGATGACGACTACGAAGACGCCAAAGAAAACTCCAAGACAAAGCTTCCTAGCAAGATCAATAGACTTCTCCATCCCAAAAACGGTCACGAGCGGCTTGTGGCCCTCGAACCGTTCATCCCCAAGGAGATATATCAAGCGTATGTGGAGCTCTTCATCATATTCAAAAACGTTATTGGCGGACTATGCTCGGTGGAAGAGCCCTCAGTAACCAAGCTCTCGACGTTATGTGCGTTTAAGATCGGGAAACTGATGGCATACACCACCAAATCTACGTACCATCAATTTAATCAAGCAATTCTCTTTGAGGACGACGAGGGAGCATCCCAGTCCAAGAGCAACTTTCATAAGAGAATGCTTGCTGATGACATCAACGAGTGGCTAGAAATGGAACCCAGTGTTATCACGAGGACGTATCGGCACCAACTCGTGTTGGGGTACGTGATCCATCTTACCATGTTCAACCTGCAGTGGCTTCTCTTTTTGCTCATTCCTGCTCTCATACACTGGCTCCACGACGAATATAAGAGGACGGGAAATGCACAGCTACTATCAGTATGTCAGACTATGTTTTATTCCTTTTGGAACCACGGATCCGACCAGGGAGATAATCGTGAGCTTACCGTTCTTTTGGGAGAGCATCCATGCGATGATAGTTTTGATCTCTTCTGGCAGCTTCATAAGATTGACTACTGGAAGTGGTTCATCGAGGATCTTTCGTTCGTGGGGCAATACCCAGCTCAAACTGCATACGACGGGCTCATGTTACAAGTACTTACCGTTATCGACAGAATCAACTTGGAGAAGTTCAGCAAGCTTTTCGAGTCACAACAAGAAGATGTCTTAGACTGTGAAATTTATCCGTTGATCCAACGCAACCCGCAACACCCATGTGTCAACCTTGTGCTTGCAAGGATTGCAACGCAAATTTTGTCGGTGGGGCGCAAGAACATAAAACAGTCCAAAACGGTAGTGGGTGCCATTGGCCATCTTTCCGATACACTATCCCAATTGATATCTTTTGGCGGAATTTGGCTATCTTTTAACTCTCCCATAGTATTCAACTCGTTATACCCGGGCAACGAGGACATCTTTGATGCTCTCATTCGCATGTCCACCTATATCAATCACTCTGCGAAGAAGATTGCAACACAACTAAAGAGGTACAATCATGTGTTACTCCCGAGTACAATGGCAACATTCGAGCGGGTTATCGAAGAGAGTCAATCATTGTTGGTGACGTTTGAAGTACTTAAGCACTACTTTCTTGAAATAAAGGGCCCGGTAATTCTCAACGGAAGCGACGAAGCTTTGAGAATGCTATTGCAACTTCATACCAACCTTCTCTTACCCAGTGAGGAGTTGATTGAATTTATTGCGTGGCTCCACACTCGCGGGGTCACCGAATTGGCAACTGCCATCTTTCACAAAGCCTACAACAATATCCATAACCCCCAGTCCAATTATCTATACGCATATATCTTCGGAAGGTGACCTTCCTCATACTCGATTAATCAGCTGGATATTTGAAGAGGTCTGACTGAGCCTCCGTCCACAATGAGATGCTGGCCGTTCAAAGAATCATCTAAAATCAACTGAAATACGACATCACACACTTCTGACAACGTAGCAAGCGGAAGTTTGGTAGCCTTGATATTGACCGAGTTTCCCATTTCAGTGTCGGGAATAAGGCCGGGGAGAATGGAATTGAAACGGATCTTTCCTCTTTGTTCCACTGCCAATGATTGGGTGAGGCCCAAGAGCCCCGCCTTGGTTGCTGTGTAGACACTGGTACCAGGAAGATTGACAGAAGTCACGGAGAGAACAGACGCAATGTTTATGATAACGGGACTGATTGGACTTTCTTTGGCAGCTCGGAGCATGGGTTTGTTTGCCAATTTACTCAATATGATGGGGGCAACAAGATTGAGATTCACGGTGTTGATGATTTCTTCTGATGAAATCCGCGAGAGGAGCTTGTGGTTGCTGACACCAGCACAGTTGATGAGAATAGAGGAACCATCCAAAGCATCTGTTAATTCGGGTGAAGGCTGGCTTTGACCGAGGGTGGAGAGATCATAAGGAAGGTAGCGGTGAACTTGGCCATGAGTAACTTGAGAGAGCAGGGTCACGTTTTCCTTTAGCAATCTTTCATCTCGAGCAATCAAAGTAACAGACAGACCATTGGATGCCAACTGGTTTGCTATGTATTTACCGAGGCCCTTTGAGGCTCCTGTGACGATAGCCTTCGTGTTTGAGAGAGTAACCATATGGATGAAAAAATTATTCGCGACTTATGCGAGATTGGAGTGTTTTATATTTGCACCCATCAGCAATCATAACTTTTATTAAAAACAAAATCCTAAAAATAAGGAGCCATGGGCCCACGAAAAAAAAACTTTTGCACGTTCAAGAATAAGAGATTAGTAAGAACCTCAGATTCTTTCCTTGACGTATTGAACAATGTCAAAGAATGACTTCTTGTAGTATCTTTCCTGGGTGGTTCTGTTAACCACTTGGAGACCGAATTGCTGTTCGTAGTCACCGAATTCCCAGTTATCGGCAAAGGACCAAGCAAAGGCACCCAAGACTTCAGCTCCATCTTCGTTGATGGCATTCAAGACAGCCTCCATAAAAGAACGGTAGTAGATGGAACGGGATTGATCGTAGAGTTGGTCACCTAAAGCCTTTTCGGCTTCTCTCCACTCTGGGAATCCAAATTCACTAATTATAATAGGCGACTTGAATGTCTTGTACAAGTAGTTAATGAACTGTCTCAACTGGAAGGGGGTAATGTAAACATAAGATTGCGAGCGATAACCAATCTTCCAACCATCCAGTCTGACTTGTCCCGTAACCACACAATTGGGCCATGCTTCGTGGGACTGATTGGCTTGGCAAGCCTCAATACCACCCTCAGGTGCAGAAACCACAGTATAAGTGTAAGGGTCAATTCCCAAGAAGTCAGACCCACCGGCCACCTCCTTCAATTCTTCGGCGGTGTATTCAAAGTCTTCGTATCCTTCAAAGGTTTCAGACCATCCTTCTGGATAATCCTCACCAAGGAACAATGGGTTTCCAAAACATCCAATTTGGAACGCATTATAACGGGTGGCAGCCTGGACGTCCGTTTCGTTAGAAGGATCAAGAGGGACACCAAAATTATCATTAAACTTGATACCAAACTTACCACTTCCCTTGATTTCTTCGTGGTAAAACCTATGAAGTCGAGCAGTAGCCAAGACGACGTTTTTAATACCGGAAGGATAGCCAGCGTACAAATAAGGTTCATTGAAACCAATGAAAATGGGGACTCGGTCTGCATAATGAGTCAACACGATCTTTCCATAATGGATAAAGGCATCAACGAATGAAACGTTTTGATAAGTACCAGAGTATCCACCATAGTTATAGAATGGATAATCCCCGTCCACTTCCTTTCCTTCATTAAAGCCTAATGGAGTATCAAAGTGAGTTAACGTAATAACGGGTGTAATTCCATACTCAATACAAGTGTTGACAACATCATCGTAGTGGTCAAGTCCCTGCTTGTTGACTGGAGAACCAGGAACCACAAATGGAAGAATCCGAGACCATGGAATGGTGAATGAATAGTATTTGACTCCCATGGCGGCGATTCTGGCAATATCTTGCTTGTACAAATAGTAATTTTCGTTGGTGATGTAATTCTTAGGCTCATCGTCAGTGATGAGTTTTTCCTGAACAGTAGGGGATTTGCCTTCTTCGGCCATGGCTCCTTCAATTTGGGCTGCACTTCCTGCCACTCCTAAAATGAAGTCTTCGGGGAATTTCTGATCGGCTGCAAAAGAGAATGCGTCGGGAGGTGGCAAGACCAACGACTCTGAAGGAATTGCCGAGGGCTGCACAGTGGTAGAGTAAAGTGCACTGTTTGTGAAGTTAACAATGTTAGCTTCTTCCCACAATTGAGTCCAAGCCCATTGGCCATAAGGATCATCGGAGTCTGTTGGAGCCTCGGTAGCATCGGGGTTCCAGCTGCCCCAGGTCGTGGTGGAGAGATCTGGCACGAGCGAACTCAAATCTGAATAGGCTGATGCATAAGTGCTTGTGGACAGAGGCCTCGTGTTGGGGGTGGCATAGCTGGGAGATGGGTCCAAAGTATAGGAGAAAGAACCATATGAAGTTGAACCTGAAGCGGGAAAAGCGGCCGCCGAGGTCACTAGCGCCAAGAGAACTGCAATCATTGAGTAAAGTGTTGAGTATTAAGGTGAGAAATCCCATATTTATAGAGAATAAGTGATGGAAGTCAATTTCCGGGAACTATTCCCCGGAAGCGGGTTGATTCCCTAATTGGTGGATATCAGATGGAGAAAAGAATCGTCATATGCGGAACAATAAGGGGAATGTGGGGCAATCACCGGTGCGGACATAAATCCTACAGTGACACCACCGACCCCACTTACCCCAACGCGGAACAATGGAATTTCAGCCCCCAAATGGAAAAAGCCGCTAAGCAAAACCTAAAACAGCCAATAGTAGTTCCCAGGGGGAACAACCTACCAAGAGATTGAATCTGTACCTCTGCCAGATTGCCGAGGCAGTGGAAGTCGAGGATTTCTTGGAACTGGCAATTGGCAACTGGATCCCGACCTGTGACAACTCTGCACCACAATTAGCGAATGGCACATTGTTCCGCAGACTCGTGCAATCACAAATTCATAGTGATGCCAGGGGCTACTGACCGCCACTCAAAAGCCAACTTTCCGAGTTAATCTTGGCACCTGGTGGCCTTTAACGGACAAGCTGCCGTTGGGCCCCAGCCGCCATGGACAGAAGGAATCTATAGCCGCTCCGGTCTCCACATTTTAGAAGTGCGACAGGCTCCCCTCTGGCTCCCCTCTAGCTCCCCTCTTTACAGTTCTTTACAGTCATTGCTCCTGTAAAATGGAGTAATTACTTGGAAGAATTGGGGTCAGGCCTTTTCTTTTAGAAAATATGGGATAGAGAAATAACACAGGAACGAGTAGCGGTGCCATTCCTGCCACGCTTTCCCTGTCACGCTTTAGTCCTCAGGTAAGTGAATTAGCGAGCGAAGCGACGAAGGCCACCAGGGCCGTGTTCATTTGCTTGAGAGGTGGCTCCGCGGCATCGGACCGATATATAGCAACGTAAATTTGGACGGTGTTCCATTCTTTTTTTAAGAAATTTCTTCAAACCGTAGTGACTGGTGTTGTGGCAACTGCGGAACGGTGGGGAAGCTGATCACAGGGTGCAAAATTATGACTTCCTCGAGAGCTAGGCGAAGTGTGGTCGTCTGCCAAAACTTTTGCTGTAAAATGGAGAGATTGACATGTCTGTGAATGGTATGAGGTTTCTCGCACCAGACTCCCCGGCTCCCAGGATACGTGAATGGGTTTGTAGGTGGTAAATGGCAGATAGTGAGCTGGTGAGCTTGACGGATAGTTGATGACGAGGGGGTATGGTCAAGAACCATGCAACTGGAAGGGTTGTATTTTGAAGGTTCTACTGTGTTCCGTGCCACCCCAACTGTGGATTTATGGTGCAGTGGTTGTTTATGGGTTCTGAACCGTTTCACGTTTACGTCATCGATGTGTCAAACGAAAAAATCAAAAAATAGAACGACAAAAATAGCGCACGGTTCCGGAAGTGTTTATGCGTCCCCACATTCTGCAACACCTGTGGCAAACGTCACGGACACCATAGCTCATGGACAGAGAGCTACATGAGATACTCGGGTATAAAAGGAGGACTCCGTCCACCCTGGATAAAAATTTCACTATTCATCCACCTTTAAAACATCCACTCCAATAACTCACACGCCATGAAATTCGCCTTTGCTCTTACTGCTCTAACCTTGTCTTCCGTCGTTTCCGCCGGAAAGTACTTCAACGGTCTTGTCATTGCATCTGGTACTTCTTACCAGTACGCTGAAGTCATTTCAGGTGACGAAATCACCGTTGGTGCTGACAGCGACTCTGTTGATCCTGTTGGATTTATTTTGAACAACGACAACACTCTTGTTGACGCTGTCACCAAGAAGTACATCACCGTCAAGAACCAAAAGTTGGTTGAAAGTGACGCCGAGTACTCCAAGGACTTTTCTATTAAGGACGGCCACTTGCTTTTCCACGGAAAAGACGTGTTCGGTGTTGACCCTGTTAACTCTGACTTGGTCACTTATCCAAGCGGATCGCAAGTTGGTGTTGCTATCCGTGCTGAGTCTGTTATTGAGATTGCTGACGTTATCCCAGGCCGTGATTAAAATGCTAAAATTGCGCCAAGGGCCCCATCTAGCTAGCTGAATAGTTTACATTGAATGGAGCTGTATTTCCAACACTGTAATTACACGGTCGCTATGTTGCGCGGCCAGCATGTCAAGGGTTTGGAGAAATCTGCATTGCGCCGGAATGACAGACAGGCCTGTATTTTGGCCATCGGCTAGTATACTGTCGAACTGTATAAAAATAAACCTGAATGACCTATAGTAGCGTCGGAAGGTCCTCTTACTGTGATATTTAGTCGCACAGGCACCGAAGTCCAGACACATCACGATCTGACACAAATTGCCATAATCTGATGACTTCTGCTTTAATTAGCCGGATGCGACCATCACTACACGAGTACCCGGACAATGAGTTGCTAGCTGATTTAGTTGCCACTCAGCACGATTCACAAAGCCATCAGCGTCGGGACAGCCACCCCCATTACGAAAGGAGCAATATTTAAACCGGCCATCGACCTTTCTATGCGCGGGATCTCACTATGCTACTGATCTAATGAAAAGTCCGGGTGTTCCTGTAACGGCACCTCGGTGAACTAAAAAGTTAATTTCTTGCTGATTAGTGAGGCGCAAATTGTTTATTCAGCTGCAAAAATGTTCTGCACGTGAACAATGTACTACATGGATCGCGCCCCCAAACAGAAATTGGGACTTCGTGGCCAAGCTGGTTAAGGCGTGAGACTGTTAATCTCAAGATCGTGAGTTCGATCCTCACCGAGGTCGCATTTTGAATGCCTTTATGGCCAAGTTGGTAAGGCACCTCACTAGTAATGAGGAGATCGTCAGTTCGAATCTGGCTGAAGGCATTCTTTTTTTGCTACTTTCTGGCATTTATTAGTAGAAATCTGTTGTTGGCAATGTAAAGGCATTCTTATGTATGCCACTTCAAACCTGCCGTCAAAAGAACGTCGTCTTCGGTAATGTAATTTTAGCCCTCCGCGGCGAGGTGGGATTTGAGGCGCACGTGCTTTATGGTCGTGTCTGCTTATAGTTGCAAATAGCCACCGGGTCTGAAAGCTGCATGTTCATTGTGGTATCAGCCACAATCACATATTGTAGACTGGGAAACAGCACGAACTCGATGTCTTGCAAGGGGCAGTCAGCCGAGACTTTCAACATCTTAAGGTTTGATAACCGAGTATTATTCCAGTATCGAGACCAGCCGCCCCGAAAGTCTCCATGAAATTGAAGATCCTCAAGGCATCTCAAATATGAAACATTCTTAAAGTAGGTAAGTGACGACGATGCCAACCGTCGAAGTTTGCAGTCACTGGCCAGATTTACTGTGAGCTGGCAACCATCGCCCAGGAAAAAGAAGGAGTCGAGGTCTTCTGCAAGGTGGACGGTGAACTGAATATTGCCAGGTGTCACATTCCGCGCATGGCACAACTCCATGGAGTATGTGTTCACCAGTGGTAGGTCCATGGTGACCGAAACGTTACCGTCATATTGCTGCAAATTTAGACTAGCGTAAACATGGATACCGTTACCTTTATCAAAGCACCTTACGATGGTCTTTATGATTTCAGCAGCGTGCGGTATATGGTTCAGATCGATATCCATGTCAACCAAGAGATCTATAGATCTATTGCAGATGTTTTCGAACGAGGTGTGGAGTTTTCGTAACTGCTGTGCCAGCACCGCCAAATCCGTCACCACGACTTTATATTCTCGGGCTTTACAATAGGCGGGATTGTGGAGGACATGGTGATGGAACAGGTCCAAACTGTAGGTTTGTGGACCGTGCACAGCCTGATGTATGATTCGGTTGATAGGTGCTATATTCACATGCGCGTCCAATTTGATGGTAATGGCAGCCTTTGAAATATATGACTCAAGACATGGACCCCGAGTTCGGCTATCTATGAGAAACATTTTGAGGTGATCCTGGTCCAACGCATCCTGGCTTAACACCTCGTGAATAATTTCCGGGGGTAATTCTGCAAGTGGCATTATGTTTAGGAAAAAAAAAAAGTCTAGGATCGGGAAATGGAACTTACAACTGATTTGTGCTGCTATATTCATAATATACACTACTCGCTGGAGAGTAAAGAAGAAATACCCATGATGCCTAGCAATCCGTACCTAAAGTAGACGTTTTCGGTAATGAGGATGGTGACGTATCCGAGTTTGGGAAGATACGCCTTGACAGTTCCCACGAGATCGGTTTTTTGATTAAGATATGCCTGCTTCTTCGCGTATAACCCCAAGTCATCAATGGCATTATTGTCACCCTTGGTCAAAAGGAGTTGCTTTTCGGAATTATGGTGTTCTCTCAACACCCGATGCACAATGGGTATATTCTTACCTTGAATCTCATAAACGACCACATCTCCCACGTGAACTTGCTTGTCTCTATTCCAGAGAAAGAGAATATCACCTCTTTGGAAGGCAGGTTCCATAGATCCTGAAAGAACAACAACCACCGGCGAGTGCGAGTTGGTGACAATGGACAATGTCTTCCAGGCTATGAATGCAGATGAGAAAACATACGCAAGTGTAAGTAATTGCGCTAACTGCTGGCGTAAGTTCATGAAGGTATGGTAGATAATGTGTTGTTCACTTGAGAGGATGTCGCGTGTCGTATGTCGCGATTTTCCTCCACTGTTGGCGCCTGCAGATACCATGAGTTTTTTTTTTAGTAATTGCCTCAGCCATTGTAAGCAGCTAAGGAACATTATTGTTGATCCCCGAGAGACAGAATACTAATTTTTGATTTTGGCCACATACACTTCCAATAGTATAACCTTTCGGTACCTTCCGCTGCTACATCTTGTTATTCCATACATCCAAATAAAAAAGGTTCTTTATGGATCCAGAGATTTCTCCTTCCTCTGGCACTCAGCCAGACGACACTAACGACTCCCACGCAAACTCGGTGCCCAAATCCCCCAAGGATGACGTTGGTTCCAAAATCCACGCCCCCCTGGTTCATGCTGCCGGGATTGCTTCGCCTATTTTACACACGGGTGACTCCGGTGTACCAACTCCTACCTTAATTCCCTCAAAGTCCATCCAGTCGGTCTCCTTTTCTGATACCGATAATTCGGAAAGGTCCCGTCGATTCACCATCTCTGCCCATCCTTCCAGTGCCAATATTACCGGTGTACATCACCAATCACCTTCTGAAACTTCCATGCATTCCCCACGGGTGGTTTCTGGTACCAGCAGGGAAGCGCAGGCGTCTCGAAAACCATCGTTGCAAAGTACTGTGCCCACCATGAGAGCTCAAAGTAGACAGAACCTGGCAGGTGCTGATCTACTACAGTTTTTTGCTTCTAAAGATATGGGCAAGCAGGTTCAAGTCCACACATCTCATGGGTACATCACCAGTAATGACTCATCTCGAGTCAGTTCGCCGTCCTTGGATTCGCCTCAGTTCAAGCAGAGCTTTGAATTGGACTCTCCGCGGAAACTCACCACCCCATCACCACCACCAGGCCGTGGCACTACCGAAAAGATTGACACTGCTCTTTCTCCATCGGCATCGGAACCTCGCCCTCACGCCATCAAAATTACCAGCACTAGCAGCTCCACCAACGTATCGAGAAAAAATTCCACCTCCACGAAAAAAAGCAACAAGATGGTTGTGGCATCTCCGGTAGGACCACCGGTTCCTTTCCAGGAGTATTTGACCAAAGAGGACGATGGCAAGTTTCATATCCTTCTAGCGTGTACCGGGTCAGTGGCCACCATTAAGGTCCCCATGATTATCGACAAGCTTTTACAGCTCTACGGATCATCCAAGATTTCCATCCAGTTGGTGTTAACCAAATCCGCGGGCCATTTCTTGAAAGGATTGAAGATCCACAAGGACGTAAAGATTTGGCGGGACGAGGATGAATGGGCCAATTTCACCGAGTCTTCGCAGTTAGCCACCTCAACTGCATCCACGCTTGAGCCTCCCACAAGTGTTAAGAAACCAAAAAACCCATTCGAAAAGTTGGTTCTCCACAACGAGCTACGGAAATGGGCTGACATCATGTTGATTGCGCCATTATCCGCCAATACCTTGGCCAAGATTGCCAATGGTCTTGCTGATAACTTGCTAACATCCATCGTTCGAAGCTGGGGACCTACGGTTAGTAGCAGTAATGGTCCGGCCCATAAGCCAATTCTCGTGGCACCTGCCATGAACACATTCATGTACACTCACCCTATTACCGCCAAGCAGCTTCATGAACTACAATCACCGGCGTTTGGCATCGAGGTCTTGAAGCCAGTGGAAAAAGTGTTGGTGTGTGGAGATATTGGAATGGGAGGTATGAGAGAATGGTCGGACATCGTGGAAATTTTGAGACGTCGTGTGGTGAAGTTGAAGGCGGAACGTACAAAAACCCTCAAGGACGAAGAGATTGAAGAGGAAGAGGACGACGACACCAAAGACGATGAGGATGATGGGGATGATGACGACGACGACGATGACGATGACGATGACGATGATGACGATGACGATGACGACGATGACGATGACGACGACGATGATGATGACGACGACGCCACAAACGACAAGGATAATATGATCTTCGAAATCAGCGAGGACAGGGATCCGCTGGGCAATGAGCTTGAATCGGTCACTTCCAAATTACCGGTGGAGACCCAGAATATTCTCTAGCTATAAAGATGCATAATCAAACGTCAGAATGCTTACAGTACTGGTTGTCTAGTTGAAGTCCATTGTGGTCAATGACACTCTTAACCAAGCTAATTTGGTGAGAATTCCAATCATCCACCAATTGTTTTAAATCTCCCTCGGCTTGCACACATTCCACTAGTTGGCGCTGATGTACCAACACCTGCTTCATCATAAGATTATACAAAAGTGAATCCACTAAGTCATCCAACTTGGATACCTTCTCCAGTCGATCCTGGTTGATCGAGGCCAATAAGTACTTTGCTCTTTGAGGCATGGTCTTCCCTTCAATCTGCGAGGTATCCATGCCTTCGATAGTAAATAACTTTCCATTAAGTTGGGTAAGCACCATATGAATTCTTAACTTTTTAGTCAATGAAGTTGTGAACTTTGTTGTTTTCTTATCGATGAAGCGATTGATCCAGAAATTAACCATGTTTCGGGAATTGAGAGGAACCACCGAAATACTATTTTTATGTGCAAGCATCTCTTGTGTATATAGGGAAGCATAAATCATATTTTCAAGCGTATAATTCATTAAGACTTGCGGCAATGTCGACAGCCGGCCAGTGGAACGGGTCCTTTGGGTTTCAACTGTAACGAGGGCTGGCGGTGGGGATGTTAGTATCACCTTATTTACAATGGAATGAGCCCAATGTGACAATGAAGCCTTCTGATTTATGAGCGATGCTTCATCATTGGTAACGGGACTATATGGAAATCGAACCGGAAGGTTGATATGATCCCAATTACTGGGACTAATGACCACGGGGCCAGCATTAAACGTTGACCGACAATAAGAAAAATTTTTGATACCAATGTCAATGGAAACGATTGTATCTCCATCATTCACCGATTTAAAAAACCCTAGTCCTGCTACAATGGTATCAATTTTTAGTTGTTTAGTCGATCGGGCTGCTAAACCACATGATGTCAATACTCCATTTAATATTGTTGTCAGATGTTGAGACAAGTACTTGGACAATTTTGTCGGGCTGGACATGACAAAGTCAACACCAAAACTGAAATCAAAATATGTTGCTGGATGTTCTCACGTGCGCCACCCTATCCCCGGCTGCCTCTGCGCGCGCGCGGAGCACGCCCTCACGCGAGCTCTATTTTGGCGTCGAAGGCCGTTGCAACGTGGGGCCATCACCGGAGAGGGCGCGCCAGACGCCTCAAGGGCGGACCGAACCCTGACGTGTAGCAGGTAGTACAAAAACACGGTAGGGATGAATTTTGCCTCGAAACGCGCTTGCGGTGTGGAACCATCTCGTCAAATGGTGACTTGACGAGACTCATTTATTATACCATAACACACGAGCTTATCGTCAAGCTATGCCGGTATATAGGAACTATGCTAACAACTCATAGCTAGCATGAGTAGGTGGTAGGTAACATGAAAGCAGAAGAAAAGAAAAAAGAAATCTCAGGTCATCGCCTCCAATTACCGTGCTATGTTGGAAAATATGTCATCCCATGTTTTTATACCAGCATCATGTTTTTGGTTGCGACCCATTAATCTTCTTCTTGCTTCACTAGATGCCTCGCCTTCCCTTAAATTTCGGAAAAAATAATGCGTCACACAGCACCACCACAATGCATCCTGCATGTATCATTCCACTATTCTACGTAGAAGGGGTACGTGCTCTATTCTTAGTTTTTTCTTCGCACTCATTAGTCGGGCTATGGCGGGCCAGCCACTTGCTATGATTAGCAACAGTTTTGCCCATTTCAGGCCAATCCCGACCCATTTTGGTCCCGCCTTGCTACGCCACAAGATCAGATTATCAACTGGCCAAAAAAGAACTTAGTAGAGGATTGCTCGAGTCTAACGATCATCACTACCCTTGTAACGGTCTAGTACAACAGAGGTGTATCTCAAGAAATTTTACGCATTAAAATGATCAACTATTGTAACAACTCTTCAATGCTCTCCCCCTTTTTGTTGCTCATTGACTCATGAACCAGGGAAATAATTACCTGCTCGCCTTTATTTTCTGCGGCCGCATTTCTTTTTCTTTCTTTTTTTTCTTTTCCTCTAGTCTTTTTTCCACTTTGATCTGCACAATTCATTAACCCTTCGTCACATCTGCCTCATCTGCGCCTACTTGTCCGTGTATAAATACAGCCCTTTTCCTCTATCATCGAGCCTTTTTTCTATCTATCAATCAATCAATTTTATAATGCAATTCCAGTCTATCGTTGTCGCTCTTACCGCTGTTGCCGCCGTCTCTGCTGCTAACGCCACTAACGGTTCTAACTCCTCCTCCTCCTCCATTGACTCCGGTGCTTCCCAAGCTGTCGGTGCCGGTTTGATTGGTGCTGCTGCTGCTGCTGGTGTTGCTTTGTTGTTGTAAATCAACTAAGCTGTTTAATAACTCATAGCAACCTTTTTGTTTCATCATACCAATGTATTTTTATCGCGAAGCCAGTCTTGCGAGTGTTTTAATTAATAGAGCTACTAATTAATAAATTACTCTCTTAAATTTTTTTAGCGTAGGAAAATTTTTTTTTTACCGGATACGGGTTATGAATGAATTTCGCAAATAATCACGACTACAGATGAATTTCGCGTTGCGAAGGGCTTATTAAAATTGAGCCCGGCCCTCGATGAAAAGATTATCACGAATCACGTTGCCAATGGTGAATTCACGCCCAGGTACATATACGCTATTATCAACGCGTACTTCTCCGATATAAAGTTGACTACCGTGTAGAAAGAATTTCGTGTATGAGTAGGCTTAGGCTGAAAATCTCCACCCCCTACTTTGGCTTAGCCTTGGGGCCCCAGTTCTTGGTGGGGTTTTCCTGGAAACGCACCATCTTAACTTTTCGTAATTTCCCAATGCGTTCGCTTAGGTCGTTATCGGTATCAAAATCAACCTGTAGGTCATCGGAGATATTTTGAAGGATCTTGTAACCAATCATGCCTTCAGTCAAGTTAGGGTTGGATTTAGGATTCTCCTTTAAGCGGGCAACTTTTTCAAGACTCTTCTCATCGGTCTTACCGTCGTACTCTTTGATTAGCTTATGGTTACTTCTTTCCAACCACGCCTTCATGATCTGCAACACGGTTTTCCAAGGAGCATTGGTCTTAATACAATTCTTTTTGGCATGCGTTAGCGATACATCGTACCCTTGGTTGAGATTTCCAATGGCTCGAGCAAAATCATTGATGGGCATGGGAGGTGCCTTCATAAACGAACTCAATTGATTAAGGTTGAAGTAAAAGGGTTGGTCTCGAAGTTCACTTTGTGCCAATGTCACCATGCCTCGAATTCTATCCTTGGTTTTATACACACTAGGGGGTGTAAGCTCGTCGTTCTGATTCAATGCCAAAAGTCGCTTGACAAACTCTTCATCGTGAATGTTATCTCTCCACATGGGCCCGGCAATGGTGTAGTAGCGTTCACAGTGAGAACATTTACTGTCTTGGGCCATGGGGATAGCTCGTGGTAACTGAAACTTACTTCCATCAACTCTTCCAAGCGGTTGATTAAGATTCTCTCCGCACCCATTGCAGTGGTAGGTAATCATAGTATTTGAAGCCAAGTGCTTCACGGCCATGGGACTGGTTTTCACCCTAAGGAATATCCGAAAGTAAAAGTCAATGCTTAACGTTAAAAGAGGCTCCACCGTCTTTTTGTATTTGGCAGCCTCTCGAGCAATGGTCCCAATGATCAACCGAAGTCCCACTTCATGGTTCATCTCACTCCCCATGAATGAGTTTCCAAAGTTATTACCTCCATATAATGCAAAACACTTCTCAGGGTATCCCGAGCCTGCCAACACCCCCGCATCAGTACAGGTGACTAGCAATAGCCCTTCGTCCTTAATGCTCTGGATGGCTCCATCCACAAATGGTGTAGCCGTGCCATACGGGTCCAAGTCAACAACGTGGAACTTATCCTGGTTGGGCACTGATGTCATGTACTTGATTGCATCTCCGTGATTTCCCTCGACGATGTGGTCTAGCTCATTATAGTTGATATTCCGGTTGATGGAAAGCACCGCTTCTTTGAGAAGATCATTGGCGATAATTTTTTTCACATTAGGTATCTCATGCCCATATCTAATGGCACGTAACCCGGTGGCAGAAAGTGCTTCCAAAATACGGATGTATCTGCCGTCGTCTTCATTCAACTTTCTTTTCTTGAGTTCCCGCTTACCATCTTTACTTTCCTGGTAAAGATCTTGCCAAGTGCGGATGACCATCACCGAAAGATCTCGATTGAATTGTTGAATGGGATTGTAAAAGACCTTTTCTTCTTTCGGTGCTAGAATAGTGGCCTTCCCCTCCGTAATGATTTGCCAGTCATCTAAATTTATTGTCTGTTTCTCCACCATTTTTAGCAAGCGATGGCCTAACCTGGTGAGCATAAAATAAAATTTCCTCAATTTCCCCCATCAACTCCTCTCATCAGCGTTGGTCCCATCATGTCTACTTTTGAGAGTGACCGGTTCACTACTCTTAATCAAATCATCGAATCTATTCCTCAACGTGATGACACGGACTATGATTACGACACCGAATCTGATTACTCTGATGATAATTCGTATTACGCCATCACCGCTCAGGACCAGTGGGACGAGAGTGTAAAGCAAATCACCGAGTTGGTCGACAAGGTATTTTTTCCGTTGATCGGGAAAGTACTTGGGAGACGAGTCGCCCATATCATTTGGAAAAACGTAGCGGACTGGTGGTTTATATAGCACCATCTGTGGCGTCTATCTTGCTAGAATACCGGCAGCTATACAAATACATGCATTAAATGTTATTAATTAAATTGCTGAAGTCATTCTGAATGTTGGATTCCACAACTTCAGCAAGAATCATCCTAATGAAAGGGTCAATGATGCCCATGTTTATCCGAGTGACAATTTGCTTCATCAACTTTATGTATTCTTCGAGTGTCACGGAGTAATCGCCCGCGGAACTGAGCGAGTTATATGAGAAGATGGACGACGTTTCAAAGTCCTCCTTGTCCATGGATGCCATGGACGCCATGCTGGGCTTGTGATTGTGGTTGTTAGTAGGAGAAGACGGGCTGGTAGTGGTTGTCACGATATTGGCTTTGACGAGATGATCCCGGATGATCTCGTAGATGTCAATAAGAAGCTTGAGCACGATTTTGAAGATGAAGAGATTATCCAAGTCAATGTTGATCTCGAGTTTCTCAATTAGAAGCTGTTTAGAGTTTAGACGAATGGGTGATGCGTTAGGGCCGCTTATGCTGCCATTCAAGCTGTGAGTACTGGAATTGCTGCCATTAGAGGGGGTAGCATTATACTGGTTGATGGTGGAGTTGCTTTGGGACGCCGAAATTTCCTGTTTAAAGGTATAGCTGGGAGTACCGATATCAAAGTTTTTGAGTAGAATCAACAAATTTTTAACAAATTTGACTTGGTACAGCGGTAACGATACCGGTGAACGACTGCTGTTCTTGGATGAAACGTCGGACTCCACGAACGGGTCATCGGCAGTAGAGAGAATGTTGACACTAGTGCCACTTTTGTTCTTCAAACTCGTGAGCCCATTCATAAACTGTTGCTGCTGGGATTGTTGCTGGGTACTGATCTGTTCGTCCATCTGAAGCGACTTTATGAGATTACCAAGCGAGATGCCTAGCTTGAGGAGCTTGCTGGAGTTTATGGGGAACTTGTGGGCTAACCCACCTTCTTCTTCATTATTGAACGTGGACACCTGCTCGTAGGTCAATTTGTATACATTAAGAAAGAACTTGGTCTTTGACGACGCCTTGGGACTGAACGGTACCGACTCAAGAAGATTTTCGAGGTTCTGGACCTCGTGGTCCAATGTTTCGGTTAACGACATGTTGATGTTCTCGTGAAGTTTGTCGAAGTCGCACTATAGCTCCACATGCCTCGATTAGGCCTTTATCTCATTACATCCATAGTGGCCTCGGTGGTGGCACTAATATTCCTCACGATCCCTCGGGTTGCTTGGAATACTATCGCCCATCGTCTCTATCAATATGCTGTTAAGCTAGCTAATTCTTGCACTCATTACTATAAGGCAGCCGATGAATACACCCTGGGGAGATTGGGACTACTTATGCGCAGCCAGGTGCCTATGTTCTACGTGTTTATTGTGTCCTTTTGCTTTTGGAAATTCTTCGCTCAAGTCTATGGCATCCTTCCGCCATCAATTCACGGCTCAATTGTCCATAGATGTTACATTGGCCTCACAATTTTTCTTGTGTACGCCAGCGTGACAATTGCCGTGAACAGTGATCCAGGAAAAATCACCAAGGACAACGTGGAAACAATTAACAGACGTTTTGTAAATAACAACATCATCTTCTTTCCTGACCGGACATGCCCGACTTGCAAATTTGTCAAGCCAGCTCGTTCCAAACATTGTTCAACCTGTGACATTTGTGTGGCGGTACTAGATCATCATTGTATCTGGCTCAACAACTGTGTCGGATACAAGAATTATAAGTGGTTTCTTCTATTTCTATATACCAACATCAACTTGCTTGTATATGGGGGAGTCATATGCTTCCGGACCCTCAACTACAATTATACCACCGACCTTGGGTACTGGAGGTTGATCCTCTCCACCGAGCAGTTGAAAATCACCGGCATCTTTGTTATTCTATGCTCCATCTTTAGCATCATTGTCATTTGGTTTACGGCATTGCACATGCGGTACTTGTACTTGGGAGTTACCACTAACGAAGCCGACAAGTGGGGGGAAATCGAGTACCTTGTTAGTTTGGGTCTTTTGTATTATGTCCCTGAGCTTGAAAGATATGTGGAAAAGGGGTATCTCGGCAGTAAGGAGGTCTTCATAAACCTTTCCGACGAGATCATTGTCATCTCCCCGGAAAACTCTGCCATGTATACTCTCCAGCCCATTTTGTCGGTGGAGTCCGATTTGACGAACATTTATGACCAAGGGTTTTATCAAAACTTCAAAGACCGCGTCTTAACGTCCCCATTATGACTATGTTTATAGCCCCATCCGTTTTAGTATAAAGCGAGGAATCTCGATATTTTCAACAACCCGCCCATTCTCAGGTGTAGTGGCTTTTTCAACCACAACACCCTGCCCTTCTTGAACAAACTTGGACTCGTAGTTCTGATCCTGCTCCTTTACCTCGGCCAATTTATCCAACTCAATGGCAAATTTGGCCTTATCATAGCAATCAAACCACCGCTCGTGTCCATACATCACTGCGTATACGTAGAGGCGAAACCGTGATAACACAACCGGGTCATCGCTATCAAGGTTCTCTGCAAGCTGAAGCCTGTCGAAGTTTTCCACAATCATTCGACACACAGAGGGTGATATCGCTGTCTTCTTAGGCACCACAGAGTTATTCCTGAGCTTCCGTTCCACAGCTGTCACTTTGGATGCAAGACGAGGCTGACGGGATTCTTGGGACTTTCGTTTCTTTCGTTGCCCTATGACCAATTGTGAGTAAATATCTTCGTCCTCATCATGGCTGTCCATGTTCTCATTGAAGGACGAGGAAAAGGATGTTTTTACTACAAATTGCGAATTACCATAATTTGTTTATCATATCACGACTAACTAGCTCCACTGCCCGCACAATAAGCCAAGCACCATGTCAACGACATGCCGTTGTCAAGATACCCTGACTGGAACCCACTACCACTGAAGAAACTCCACGCAGTATCAGGATCGAAAAGTGCCATGTTAAGCATAAGGATACCCTTCCACCCATCGGTTACTCCATCAATAATGGACGCAATCTTGTTGTCCCACTCTTGCTTGACGAAATCGGGACTTCTCACAAGCGCTAGTCCAGACGTCATCGGAAGCATATGAATGCCATGAATATAGCTGGTGTCCGTTCCAAAGTACGTGGTGTGGTCAATCTTGTTATCAAACATGATGCCTCCAACCTTATTAGCAATGAAGCTTGAAGGCTCCACCGAGTTCGAGTCCAAATAATATTCATAGCACGAAAGCGACCGTTTGAGGATTGCCAACATGAGATCACCTCTCGAAGCCATGTTGGAGTCTCCCACCACTGTACCCCAGAGTTTCATTGCGTATGCTGCGTGCACGTCCTCTGAGGTTGATTCTTCGTCCTTACCATCAGCGCTAGCGTACATGCCCTTTGCCCAGGAATGGCCATGGAAAAAGTCAAAACTGCGTAGCACCGGGAAATATGAATCATCACTTGACGGATTACAGTAATCTCTAATGAGACTACTCACCCAGTCGCTTATAGAGTCTCTCCAGGATCCCCCGAGGTCGCTGTCAATTTTAGCCACCACCGCAGCTGCATGAACATGGTATCCATAGTGAAAGTGATGGTCATTGTAGTGGTCGGCACCGTAGTCATTCGGGGAGGTGGTTACCACTCCTTTGCAAGTTGTGTCGTAAATCAAGGAATTGGATTGCGAATTGGCTGCGAAAGTCTCAATGGCGGTCTTGATCTTAGGAAGAATGATGTTGGTAAGGCCATCGTCCTTGAGAATGAAATGAGTGGTGTACGCCACAAGCGCATACTTGGATAGAATTTTTCCGCTGGAGTACATGGAACCATTGTTGGCCTCTGACACCGGATCCCCGGTGACGTCGTTGGTTGCGGCCAGCCTTATCGCCGCGAGGTGGGTATCCGAGTAATTGGCTTGCTTCCCTGAAATAGCAGTGTAAGGGTCGAACGATACATTGGTGATCGTTTCTTTCATGGAAAGGTTGTTAGTGAGGCATGCCACCATCTCTCCTTTGGTGGTGGAGATTAATTTGAGAGATGTTTGGGTACTTAAGGTATCATCGGTGAATGACTGTTGATGGTGAGGAAGGACAAACACCAACCCAGTGTTGCTATTAGATGTTCCACTGATGGAGTAGCTAAGCGTATAAGTGATATCACCCCCGCTAACCACGCCAGTGGTACCAGCACCCGTAGCATAGCACCCAGCCGCGCTATCATAGTTGCCGTCAGTTCCATACGCCACCTGGATGATCACACCGGTGACCACACCCGAACCCACAATGGTATTGCCATCTTGCTTAGATAATGTGAGTGACTGGCCGTTGGGTCTCAGCACGTAGATCGACCAAGTGGTATTGTTTTCAAGGTCCAAGGTATACTTATCAATGCCTTCCCTAGGACTGGACTGTGATGTAAGGTCCTTGAAACCAACCGCAGAGCAAAGCTTGGGAGTGATCCCCGTATACACTCCCGTCACAAAGCCCATGCCTTGCACTAACGGGGTCTCAAGATATTGGCTATCGGACACTGAAAATCTGGGGGTGGCTGCAAACTTAGTCATTGCATCAACCTTTAGAGACATGTTAGCCCCAAACTCTCCTGCACTCAACACCACCTGCTTGATTCCAGTAGGAAAGAAAAAATAGCTAGGAGGATTGCCATCCCCATACACCCGATCGGACTCCTGGCCGTAGTAAACCAGCAACCCATAGTAAGTATCATGGGTGTATGTTACACTATAAGGATGTGTCCACACCGAGCAATCCTGACTATCCGTGAGTAGATTAGCATAGAAACTGTTCGTGTTGATGGGGTTGTCGCTGGCAACGCCCGATAGTAATGTGATGACACCCAGACCATCGGGGAAAATCCCAGGCTTAGTGGTGGAGATAGCAGTAAAGATGTCAGTCATGATGAGAAAAGATAAAAAAGATTTTGATTTGTGGTAATAGGAACACCTCTTTTTTATACTACATTTGCAGCTTGGCTTTTGTGGATGCCATTTTCAACTGTGAAGTGACCCTGGTGCACAAACACAGACTTGTGGGTGCGACTCCGTAGGCCCTCACGGCTCGAAGGCTGAATAACACCCCACAGTGAGCTTGTCAAGCTAGAGCAGGCGGCATCGCCTTGAACTAAGCTTTACTCGTCATTGTCAATGTGGTGGTAGGCTGGCGGCTTCAGTAGATAATATTTATGGGGTGTGAGCCCAATTGACTGCATATAAGCAGAGGGCCAGAAATTTACGCCGTAAGGTTGATAATCAGAAAAATAAAGATCCTCACCCAGCTTACTTTTATTAAATTCGCAAATTTCGGGTAGTACACAGTGCCTTCCGTGAAAACCCGTTTAGGTTACTTTTCATTCAAAATACTTCCACAACCAAGGTGAAGCCATTCGCGTAAGGTGATTGGTAAAACAAGATATTAAAGACCAAGCCGATATGAATGAAGACCTTGATCACTTGGGCAAGGATGATAATATTGCTCGGGATGACCATGGTGGGGAACACAACTACATCGACCATCAATGGGAACAAAACCTCCTTATGGATTCTAACAATGACATTCTCTACCATATGGAGTTTAATCCTCTGTCGTCAAACATTGCCCATAATATTCAGTATCAACACGAAGTTCATCCTCCCGCAGAGTCAATGGACGATTATTCTCAAGACGAGATAAAGGATCACTCCAATATGCCAGGTCTGATGTCTGCACCCAACCAAATGGCCAATGATCACCAAAATAACGGAAGCCAGTCTCATATGTCATCCCAACCGTCTGCCCCTTCCACAACCACTCTGAATGCTCCCGCTGGAAAATCCAAGCGCCCATGTGATCATTGCCGACGGAAGAAAACAAAGTGTGTTATCATTCCTGGTACAAACAATTGTGCCCAATGCGAGTCAAAGTCTTTGACTTGCACCTATATTGGACCTACTCCTAAACGGAAGACCGACGATGACCCAGAAGCTCCCAAGCGTCAACGACTAGACGATGACCGGCCTGTCGTAGCAGCTTCCATGTCCAATGAAATCATACCACCGAATGTTCCCATTAGAGATGTTGCACCCATCCAGGATTACTCAGTGATTAATAATTCGCTCCTCAAGAAAACATTGCTGCTTCAATTTCCCCGTTCGTCATTCTATGTTGGTCCCACTTCCTACTTATACGATGTCAACCTACTCAATCTTATTATTGCATCGCAAAATGAACGGAAGGGTACCAAGTCGACGGGCAAGATTGAGCAGGTAAATTTAAGCAGTTCGGTATCGCTACGAAAGGTCAGTGAACGGGCCCAGTTTGTGTTGAAAGATGATCAATCCCCACAATCATATCAGACTATGCTGAATGACGTGGATACCATTGAAAAGTTTATTGCCCCGCATGGGCAGATTTTAATTGATTTGTATTTCAGAATTATTCATCCGTCATACCCTATTCTTCACAAAAAGGTGTTTTTGGAAAAATACTCAAGAACCCATCGAGAATTCAGTGCCCCACTTCTTGCTGCTGTCTATGTACTTGCGATTCAGTGGTGGGACTATGACCCTCAGCTCAACCGGTTTCCTCGCCCTAATGTGGACTTGATTCTCAGAATTGGTTTGAACAACTACCTTCTTGAGATCCTCAAGCGTCCCAAGTTAAGTGCTGTTCAAGCAGGTCTTCTTTTACTCCAGTGCAAGCACATTCTTCGAATTTCCAAGAATTTCAACCAACCGTCTCCAAGTGGTGAAGAACCCCAACCCACGGCCACTTCATCCATTGATTCCGACTATAGTGACTGGGTGTTGTGCTCGCAAGTCATTGCTCTTTCAGAAGAGCTTGGACTTGGCCTCAACTGTAATAATTGGAAGCTTCCCAAGTGGGAAAGAGGCCTCCGAAAGCGCTTGGCATGGGCCGTCTATATGGAGGACAAGTGGCTATCGCTCAAGAATTCTCGTCCCTCACATATTAATGAAATCAATTGGGTAGTCACCTCCCTTGCGGAAGAAGACTTTCCTGAGAAGCACGGGGATGGTGATTTGAAAGAAGGTTCAAGCGATATTGACAATGGTAAGAAAAATTTTATGTGCCTCATAAATTTGTCTATGATTCTTTCCGACATTCTCACCAATTTCTATTCCATGAAAGCAATGGAGGAAATAAATGATGTCAGCCAGGTATTGAAGCTTGCCAAACCACTTCAACTACGTTTGAGAAACTGGTACCATACACTCCCAGCTGAGCTACAGATGAGTGCTGTGCAACGTCGTAAGCTATGTTCAAATGGGTATTTGCAGCTTGCATATTTTGCCACAGAGCTCACTCTTCACAGAAAAATTATCACAGTGATTTATCAACAGATGCAAAACGGCGATCCCCCACCTCCTCAGTTGGTTCAAGTCTGTCGCACCGCTGCCAAGACTCGTCTTTTGGCATCGATTGAAATTGTCAGGGACCTCAAACCTGAGCACATTCATTCATTTTGGCACTCGTCTTCATCAGCGAACTTTACCCTCATAGGTACTTTTGCTGCTATTCTATTCATGTCGTCGACATCCAGAGAGGAGGCTGATTTTTACAAGGATCAAATTTTTAACTATCGCTGGATTTTGAAGATTTCTTCCAAGGGCTTTGATCAAGCCGGTGATGCTCTCACCAAGTTAGAGTTGGTTCTCAATCACATCCCAGGTCTACTTAATGATAATGTGGATCTACCCATGGTGGTCCCCGACGTGCCATCGGTTGATTTACAAAAGAAAAAGTTCAACCAGTCTGGTGGTAACAACGTGTATAACAATCAGTCTGATTATTCCAATCGAAACAGTCCCGTGGCTTATCAGAACGGCAAAACATCCAATTCAAATACTCCCATTGCGAATACGCCTAATCTCAACAAGCAACCACGCCATTTCAGAATGGGAAGTCAGCACAGTAACTCACCATATGCCTCGCCTCAGACGTTCAGCACTCCCACCCTTAGCAATCCTACTATATCTAGAGGTGGACAGTTTATAGTGAACTCTCCTCAGTCGTCACAAGGACTTTCCCCAAAAGAGATCATCAAGCAGCAGAGATCGGTGATACCAGGATCTCAACCAAACTCCATTAACAGCAATGGTGAAGGATCTCCTTTAAACGAATCCTCGGGGAACAGTCCTGTAATGATGAGGTCTCCAAATGTTCAAAGCATAGCCCGGAAGGAAGAAGGCGGGGAAAACCACAAAATTCTGGATTAATAGTTCTGACCAGCTTATGCGTCTAATAATAAATGATTTAATGAGTTTCAATTTGCATTGATTCATTCGAAGTGTATATTTTAGTATTTCATATAGGCACCAACTGAACCGGTGTACAACAATCAGTCAAAAGGAGTAAGATATGCCTCTGCAATTACTCTGGCTCTAGCATTTAAGAATAATTTCATCTCCGAGATTTCCTTATCGACATCTTCCATAAATTCAATAATGAAATCAACCAATTTATCCTTCAACATTTGCTCAGTATGAAAATTGGTCACCAAGAATGATATGTCATAGCCCTTGATGGGAACTCTTCTCAAGATAAAGAAATTCTCTGCTCTGGACGTTAAGAATCTGGTGAATTTATGGACTAAAATTTGCTCGATTTCATCGGCTTGTTTGATTTTTATGGAAACACGAACGGAATTCACGGATGGTTCAATGAGAATCTTTTCATTTTCATTACGAGCTATTATCATGGGATTGAGAATCAACTCAGGATTATGGGAGTTGTCAACTTCAATTTCAGGGCGGTTATGACGTTCAACCAATTGAGACGAGAAATCCTCCAAGCATATAGCTGCAGTCAATGAAGATCTGACTGCAGTCAAGTACGGTTTAAGAGATTGGGACTTTGGTTAGTACATGCGTTAGCGCTTGATGTGTATTGTTGTCACGTACCATAAGAGTTAGCTAGCGTGGAGGTTTCGTTTTTTGTTTGCGGAAAATATGTACGGGTGTGTATTGTTAGTAGTTCAACACTATCGGCCTAGTACTTGGTTTGGATCGCTTTGCTCTACCCTGAGTCTCATCAGCAACGTGACGGCTGTCCCGTTTGGAGTTGAGATGCTTTACAAACCCTTTGAGTGCCTGCTCGAAGGCTTCTTGTAGTTGAGTGGCGGCAGAGTCCTTATCAAATGCTTCTATGTGGCTTTGTAATTTAGTAAAAGAATCTGCAGACCTTATCTCTTGAGGAATGGAAGTTTCACCACCAACCAATTTGTAGGAGCCACGTTCTGCCTTGATAATTATACCATCTTCAGGATTGTGTGATCCTTCCACAATATGCAACCAAGGTAAGCTCAAGTGGTTGGAGTATAGCCACGAAGAAAGCACGTCAATGTGACTTTCCAAGCTTCGTTTGAAGTTGCGTTCCTCCTGTTTCTTCTTAAGCTGTAAATCATGTTTAAGGGTGTCATAAATCACAAAAATCTCGCCATTATCATCGGCAACATCAAGTGACCCAAGGCGGTCGTCATCGATGCTGAAAAGTCGTTCCACAAATATATCTTTAGACAGAAGCGTTTCCTCAAATGGAAATGCAGAATCTTGCAACACGGCCTCTATTAAATTCTTCTTGACGCGAACAATTTGCTTCTTCTCGTCCACGATGTCCCAGAATAGCTCTAGTGGAGACGACCCGTTACGCCCACATATTTCAATGAAGGCATCTTCATCTTCAATTTGAGGAAGGATATCCTGGAATTTAGAGTTGGCATTGATGGTAATGGATGAAAGAAGCTTTTTGAAGGCTGCCCTCGCCTTTCGATCCATTCGATGATTCTTCTTTTCCGCTCGCTCGATCCCTTGTTGTAAGCCACTGAGGATACTGGCGTAGAACTTATTCATGTAAAAATCAAGTATATCGAGTTTGGTGAGGCATTCAAAATGCTTGTTAGCCTTATATCTCGCATCCATAGTAAGTCGCGAGAAGAAATCATCCCAGCAGTCACTGTTTTTGATCAAAGAAGCGTTGGCATGAGTAAGGTACGACTCCAATTCTGATAGGGCTTGCTCACGTTGAGAGTTTTGAGCAACATCCTCTTCATCCTTTAACTTTTGGACATATTCTTTGAATATTTGCGAGATCTTCCCATCCGATACGAGCGTGTGCTTGAAGATGGCATTATCCTCTGAAATCAACATTTCTTTTATTGTAGACCATCGGGTGGTTGCCTTTAATTTCCCATCGGCCTTATATTGATCCAATACTTGGGTGAAGTTAATCTGGAACGTCTCAAGAAGGGCAGTCTTATCGGAAATACTACTCTTTAGCTTGCGAATGAGGTATTCATCATAGAGGTTCTTTCTTTGCAAAGCATCTTTAACACCCCAATATGTCGAACACTTGATGAACTTGGAGACCACGGACTCAAATGACCAAGACAGATCAACGCCACTGTCTTCAAGCATTTTCATGAACGCTTCATCTGCTTCCGATGTCCCATCCGATGACGCTGAACCCACTAAGTCGCCCGTCTGAATCGGTTGGTCCTCAAGCTCTTTATCAATTTCGGACTTTGTAATGTCGGCTTCTGACGATGGGTCTGCTGTTTCAACCTGAGGGTCGTTCAATTCCAATGGTTTGTTCCAAGTTGTTTCCCCGGTCTCTTCGTTGTAGTAGTATTCGACTCCTTCATCAGTAGTGTATACCTTCCATTTGTCCAGCGCTTCGGGAAGTGTCCAGCTGGTTTCCTGAGTGGTGGAATTATAGTAGTAGGTCCTACCTTCGTCGTCCTGTAATGTCTCCCAGTTGGTCATGATGATGCACATCGCGAAATATCAAACCGCGATGTAGTGGAAACCCCGCCACATTCTACTTATACTACCAGAAGATTTACGACAATTCCGGTCATTGCAGTTACTACAATGTCATATAGAGACACATTAATCAACTTAAACAACAAACGCTGTCTAAGCGATACGGAAGAACTGTATTCTCGACGAGGGTTTAAATGTTGAATTTTTTTTAAGTAAATAAGGCAACTTGTCCGAGCGGTTAAGGAGAAAGACTTGAAATCTTTTGGGCTATGCCCGCGCAGGTTCGAGTCCTGCAGTTGTCGTTATTTTTTTTTGTGTTTTACGACTATTTCGCAGTAATCACAGCGTCAACCACATACATCCATGAAGTACACAATCGATCAGCTTTTGGCTTTCAAGCATTCGAGAGTCACTTCTTTAGAGATTCCGTACTCCTCAATGGTGACTCGAGAACTGAACAAGACTTTGAAGGGACGGGGCCGCAAGGCAAAGAAATGGGGAAAGTCATCATCCGGTGAGGCGCCTCAAGTCAAGACGTCACTGACACCAATTGATTTTATGCCTTTCCAGATAGCTGTTAACCAAATGAACTTAATGGGGTTCCCTCCCGGCTCTAAGATCATTAAATTGGAACACGGGGTACCGGTTCCTACTGGAGCCATCCCTCTCCCCTTCATGTTCGAGGAGAGAACGGCGTGGAGCTATCAACAAAGGCCACGGCTCCGGAATTCTAATGCAGCAAAGAATGCCAGCGGGTTTTCTCGGAAGAAGCATTCATTATCATTTAACGTTAGTCCAAGTTATATGAACCCCGGGGATAATATATCTCACCCCGTCGATTGGTCGCCTTATCTATACCAGTCACTGAGCAGTAACCATAGTGAACATGCTGCTAGTGAAGCTGATATTCTGTGTTTAAGTTCCAGTGATGGTGACAGCATTCAAATCCAGCTTGCCCCCCACAGTCCATTGGGTGCACATCAACCTGCATACACGTAAAGTGCTGGATAACTCCCAGATGAGCCAAACAAAGGAACATTCCGAATGGCTATATGTCCTTCTCAAAGTGTATGTGACGAAAGCAATGGAAAGATGTAAACTATAAACTGGTACTAACCATTAAAAGTGAAGTGGATCCTGGATTTTCGTCGCACCACCCTGATCTAATGAAGCAAATAGAAATCGACGAGCTTACCTGGAAAACCCTAATATACAGCAGTTTAGGTAAGTTCCATGGTCTTCGGGGAGAAGCAAGTCACTTTGACGTACTACACCGGTCCACGGTGAATCCCAAGCAACGGGCTGTGATACGCATACAGCCCGAAGACCTCAAAATATTTACCACCAGTCTCATGAATTATACTTTCGACCTTCAACTGAACTTGGGAAATGGCTACGAGTCCGACGGTTACATCAGAATTATTGAGTCTTCTCCATTTTTGGAATCTTTGCCAAGTATCTAATGCTGTGACAGCATGGTAGCATCATCGTATTTAGGGCAATGTGGAGGCCCATTCACATATAGCATTACCGATAGCTAAATCTCAACATAGCATTCTATATATTTTGTTCATATATCCTCTCCCGCTATTTCCATCAATTGTAGTCTCGCTCCATAGCATCAGTACTTTGAAGTGGGCAAGGTCAATCTGAACTTTTACAGGTTGGGGCTAGTGGTTTCCGCGTTCACCTGCGGCGCGAATATATTATCTTGAATCATTTACCTCCAACTCTTTTCATAATCCATTGTCGCCATGAAAATCATACCAAGTGTCATATTCTTGGCCTCCTTGATTGCCATGGTGCTCGCCGACTATGAGCCGCATATCACAACTCAGGTATTTGAGGGAGAATTTGATCGCGACATATACTATTTTGATGATTCTTCAAGCCTCATTCTGTTGCGTGATCAGAGTATCGAAGTATCATCAGATGACGGGAAGAGTTGGCAAGAAGCCCAGGAAATCAAGAGCGAAAATATTGAAATGCTCAAGATCGATCCCTATAACAAAGAACGTGCAATTGCTGTGGCGAAAAGTGGTACCATATTTGTGACAAACGACAAAGGAAAGCTGTTCACAAAGCATCAACTTTTAAACGAAGGAAAATTAAAGACCCCACCACATTTTTCATTCCACTCGTCTGACTCGAACCTTGTCGTCATTGGATCAACTGCGTGCACTGGGCGATCTTCAGCCAGTTGCAGTCATCACGTGGCATATACTAAAGATGGGTTTAAGTCGATAAAAACCATCAAAGACGACTTTCTCAGGTGTGAATTTGCACGGTCTAACGATGATTCAGCTGAAAGTGCTAAGCATAGAATTGTCTGTATTAAAGACAAAATGAATTCCTTCGGCCATGTGGTGGAGTCGCATTTGGTCTATTCTGATGACTTCTTCTCTAAGGTCAACGTGATTGACACTCACCTTGAAAATTCTGGGCGTTTCATTGATATCAAATCGGTTCTGGTGTTTACCATTGGTATCGTACAAAACGACAAGTTCAACCCACAATCGAAAATCACCCTTTTTGTATCCAAGGATGGAAAGAAGTTTGAGCCTGCCGATTTAAAAGTCGATGTACCCCAAGGTGCAATGACTTTTCTTGACTCATCCTCCTCGTCCCTCTTCTTGTCAATCACTGATCGTTCCATGGATTCCCAAGATTTTATGCTTTCTTCCATATATGCTTCTGACTCCTCCGGTTTACATTTTAACAAGGTCATTGAAGATGTGCAAACTAATGCCATTACCAAAATCCAGACCATTGATGGTACCTGGTTGGTGAACATCGCCGAAGATGAATCTAGGGAGGATGCCGACAGCACCTTACTAGATTTGCTAATCGGAGGTTCAATGCACAAGAAGATTCTGAGTAGAGTAACCTTGAACGATGGTAAAGATTGGGTTCCTCTTCGTGTCAACAATGATGACGAGTGCAAATTGGAAGATGGGTGCTCTTTACATCTTTCTGATCCCGTACAACGTGACGGTAAGGGTAGATTTGTTACGGGTCCCACTCCGGGAATTGTTCTCGCTGTGGGTAATTCAGGCAAAAGTTTGAGCCATGACTTTTCAGCGGCACATACTTATGTGAGCCGTGATGGGGGTGTCTCTTGGGACAAGGCACTCGATGTTCCGTGCATCTTTTCGTTTGGGGATCTTGGAAATATCATTGTAGCTGTTCCCTACTTCGGGCATAACTATGATGGTACCAAAAGCTTTTTCTTTTCTCTTGACCAAGGTAAAACATGGTCGGAGGTTGATTTTGAAAAGGAAAGCTATCCTCTTATTTTGCTAACTGCCGTTGATGGCACATCCACAAAATTCATGTTGTCTGGGATAATTGATGGTTCGAACGGCGATGTTGGAGAAATTATACACACAATTGATTTCAGTGATGCATTCAATGGAAAGAAGTGCAATACGGATAAGGACTTCGAGGTGGTTAGTGCCCGAGTTCCGGGCCCTGATCAAAATGCTTTGTGTATTTATGGACACCGGGAAAAATTCCACCGCCGGAAGCAAGATGCACAGTGCTTAGTAAAGACATTGTATAAAGATCTCACAGTTCTCGATGATCCCTGCCAGTGTTCCGATCATGACTTCGAATGTGGCCCCGGTTTCAAGCTTTCTGAGAAAGGTGGTTGTGTTCCTGACAAGCCCCGACTTGCCCAATTGTGTCTGGAAGCAAAATCCAAGACGATATCGTTGCCAGACAAAGTCCTCATCGCCGGAAATAAGTGTTCTATGGGGAAGAAGAAGATGAAAGATTTCTCTACTGTTGAGAAGCTCAAGTGCAGTGACTATTCCGGTGATGAAGGAAAAGAGAAAGGTACATATACTGTGAAGACAGTTGACTTCAACTTTGAAGGAGAAATGGCTCAATATGCTTATATTGAGCTGGACGCTTTAAACTATGGGGACAACATCATCGTTAAAACAACTGATGATCAAGTGTACATGTCCAATGATGGTGGAAACGATTTCGTTAGAGTGCCGATCTACGAGAAAGTGGTTGCGTTTTATGCTGGAACTATTCCTGGGCAATTAGCTTTAGTTACTGATGGAAACAAACTTTACTTGTCTCATGATGGGGGTAACTCATTCAGGGTAGTCGAAGTACCTTCTGCTCCCAGCCGCCATCTGCAACGGCCGCTAAGCTTTCACGCCAAAGACTTGAATATGTTTATCTGGTATGGAGATGAGGGGTGTTCTGATCCTTATAGTAAGGATTGCAAAGTAGTTGCTTATCAGACTGAAAATTTTGGCGAAAGCTTCTCGCGACTTGCTACGGATGTTACTCAATGTGACTTTATGGAACCAGTTTTCAAAAAGAGCAGGCACACTAAGGGGTTGATCTACTGTGTTATGAGGGACCGTGAGAATGATAGACTAACTCTAGTGTCTCTGCAAAACAATTTCAAGGAATCCGAGATCTTGTTCAACAACGTTGTTGGATATGCAATCACTGGTGATTACACTGTTGTTGCCACCATTGACGAGCAGAAGAATTCACTTCAGGCTAAGGTCACTGTCGACGGGCGCACGTTTGCAGACGCCCATTTCCCACCTGACTTCCATGTTGATTTTCAACAGGCTTATACGATTCTCGACTCACTGTCGAAAGCCATCTTCATGCATGTGACCACGAAAAGTGATGACGGCCACGAGTATGGTTCCATTTTAAAATCCAATTCCAACGGTACATCATATGTCTTATCCTTGGACCATGTTAATCGAAATAGAGCTGGATATGTTGACTACGATAGAATTGAGATGCTCGATGGAGTAATCGTCTCCAACGTGGTGATAAATCCGGATGACACTTCATCGAAAAAGCTCAAGTCAAAGATCACTTACAATGACGGAGGAGAATGGTCTTACATTCATCCCCCTCAGAAAAATTCAAAGGGAGCAAGATATCCTTGCGCAGGAAAAACGGACTTGGAGAAATGTTCGTTGAATCTTCATGGATATACGGAACGAGCAGACTATCGAGACACCTTTTCGTCTAGTAGTGCTGTGGGACTTATTATTGGCACTGGTAATGTTGGTGATTCTTTGAGTTCTCCTGATGAGAGTTCTACCTTCCTTTCTCGCGATGGTGGAATAACATGGACGGCAATTAAGGACTCTCCCTATATGTGGGAATTTGGTGATCGTGGGTCTATCATTGTTCTAGCCAAAGATGGTAAAAAATCTGACACGATTACGTATTCGCTCGACGAAGGTCAATCATGGCATAACTACAAGTTTGCACAAGAAGAGGTATACATATTAGACCTTGCTACCGTTCCGTCCGATACCTCAAAGAAGTTTACAATCTTTGCTAGTCACTCCGACAACAAGAACACCAGAGTCTATACAATTGATTTCTCGGATGTTCATTCCAGACAGTGCCAACTTGATTTAGATCACCCTGATCTGGATGATTTTGAATACTGGTCCCCTAGACACCCATCAGAATCAGACAACTGTCTTTTTGGCCATGAGGCTAAATATCTCCGTCGTGTTCCTTCGCATAAAGATTGCTTTATTGGTAAAGCCCCTTTACTGGAAGGATACAAGGTTTTGAAGAACTGCACATGTTCAAGAAGAGACTATGAGTGTGACTTCAATTACTTTCTTGACACTGACAACACTTGTAAACTCGTCAAGGGACTTTCTCCTGTGGACCGGAAGAAGGAATGCAAGAAGAAAGATGCTTTTGAGTACTTTGAGCCTACTGGTTATAGGCGTATCCCTCTTTCTACTTGTGAGGGCGGAAAACAGTTTGACTCGTGGAACCCAGTTGCCTGTCCTGGAAAGGAAAAAGAGTTCAACAAATTTTACGGGCGGGGTTTTGGAGTGGGCTCTGTGTTTATCATTATCGCAATTCCTCTTTTGGTGTTTTTCTTTGCAACCTGGTTTGTTTACGATCGAGGCATTCGTCGAAATGGTGGATTCAAAAGACTAGGCCAAATCAGATTGGATGAGGAAGACGACTTTCAACCGATTGAAAACAATGGGGTTGATAAGGTCATCAATAGCATCGTAAGAGGTGGAATTTATTCCGCTGCTGTTGTGATTGCAGCGGTGAAGACTTTACGCAAGGTGGATCGTGCAGTCATGGAACGAATTTTATCCTCTGTTTTTGGTCGCAGAACTGGCGAAAGAAACTATGTACTGGTTCCTGATATCGATGACGAGGAAGAGCTTTTTGGCAATTTTCAAGATAATTACGATGACGAGCTCGAAGGAGGTGCTGATGTCGGTGTGTTTGAAAACGCTGGGGATTTGGGAATGTATAACGATGACCCGGCTCCTGAAGGAACAGATGGCCGTCTATTTGATATTGATGACCAATCGGAAAATGAACAAAGTGACTAGATATTCAAAAATACAAGAGTTATCGAGATATTGTAGCTTTCTGGGGGGCATGTTCTAGCTACGTAAGTCTCCTCATTACTATGCACGCGTAATACCTGTGAGTTTGTTCGCTACCCCTTTTTTCCGCGAGATGATGCGGTGGCTCAATTGGTAGAGCTTTGGACTCCAAATCCAAAGGTTGCAGGTTCAAGTCCTGTCCGTGTCATTTTTTTTTTAAGTTTTCAACTACAAGTGCAGTTAAGTGATCTACAAATGAAAATACATCACGAACTTTCTTTTACAAGCAAGTACAAACAGAAAAAATAGATAATCGATACGAAGTTAAAAAATGCAATTGAGTTAATGGTTCCGTTGGAGATCCATCTCATGAAGTAAATCTTCTGGGTTCACGGCGCTCATCATCTCTTTTTCTTCAATTCTATGAGAAGGATCAGCCTTTTTTGATTTGCGGAATAAGAAGAAGTAAGGGATAATGTAGAGAAGCCCAATGAAGGTTGTTGATCCAAGGGCACAAGCAAGTGATATACCCACCACCTTTCCCTTGGAGAGGTATTTGGATTTGTTAGTAACATCGTTTGATGAAAGGAACCGATAAGAGTCTTCAATCAAAATGGAATTAATTGATCCAATCGAAGACAGATCCATCGAGTAAATATACGGAATCCATTTGGATCCGTTGTAAAGTGCAGCATTAACCCATCCGTAGTCAGAAAGCTCAAACACTCCAGATAATATTAGAGCCTGATTTTTGTCAAAATAGGTCTCATCGGAGGAGGAGGAGCTCTCTGAGAGTGTAAGAAGTTTAAGGTCGGTGAATTGAGTGGTGTCGGAATACTCAATGCCATCGTCAATGTTTTTCCAGGACTTGCCATTAAACCCGGCCACAAACTCAGTACCAAATGCAACTAATCTGCCATTAAGATTACTATCTCCATTGTCATTAATGGAAAATTTCATCACTTGCTTTCCAAGCTTAGAAAGATTACTCGTGGTGGAGAAAATCCCCTTTTTAAAGTTGTAAGTGATAAAACAGACATCTTCATCATCATTTACGGTGAAGTTCCCACTTATCACAACATCGTTGGACGTGTAAAACTTAATGTCAGTCGCGTATCCATTGACTGAAGCACTCTTGTCACTGGTGGCGGGGTCTAGCCAACGAGTGTTATCGATATCGTAAATGCAAAGACCTTCACAGTCTAAAGATCCAGCCGAGGTGAAATCACCCCCCACGAGAAGAAGATTTGAGTCATCGTACAACACAATTGATCTTATGGAAAGAGTTTCATCGTCATTGGATAATTGTGCTGGCTGAAAACTAGTGAATTTATTCTTCTTCAAGTCGTAAATGACAATTCCAGTATAGTTCAGGTTATCAACGGTAATAGTTCCATTGGAACCAATGAAGAGATATTTCCCATTGGAGTCAGCGTAAAGCGTTTGAACAACACAGTCGGAACCCCAAGATATATCACCAACCAAAGACGTAATAGACTTATTTTTACTGGTATTGTCAATGAAACCAACATGAGAAACATTGCCAGTCTTGAAATTACCACCGATGACACTGAAGGAGCTATTGATATAATAGGTGGTGAGAACTTCGCCGGATTCAATTTCAAAATTGTATCCGGAAATTTCAGCTTGATCCAAAATTGCACCTTGATCCATTCCATAATAGTCCATAATGTTGAACGAGCTTCCGCCGAGAACCTGTTGTTTAGAGAGATTCGTAGAAGTTGAAACACTCAACAGATGCTCGCCTTTAACCCATTTACCATTCGTATTGTCCCAGGTGACATATGAAGACTCATCCAGCGATGAAGAAAATACAAAGTATTCAATATCATCAATGGTGATGTTGGTGAATTGATCGTAGTCAGTGTCGGAGAGATCGTTTCCGAAACTGTACCATGTGGAATCCGAGTACAACGCAAAGTTGTCGGCAGAGTCAGTTGACTCATTGTTCGAAGCAAGGTTTTTGATTGGAGAGTCCGATGTTAAGGAAAAATTACCCATGGCAATGATACCAGAGCCTATGGAGGCAATTTTGGAAATGGCCGTGGAGAAAGTAGCATTATAAATATTGGTATCATCTCGCTTATCAAAAGTGAAGTCATACTCATCTTCGTAATCGAGACCGTCTCTTTTCTCAACGGACGAAACGGAAGCATTTGATGTTGCGTTATAATCTTGAAGGTCCAAAGTAATCAAATTACTGTTTATGTCAATGTGATCCGACAGAAAGTTGCCAAGAATGAGTAACTTGTCACTTCCTAAAGTCAACTGGGTGATATCAGAGTCAGAGCTTAATTTGGAACTTAAGACATTTATGGAGGAGTTACCCACAAATGTGTTGTGGGTGGAAATGATGGATTTTCCAGATTCGTTATAACTTACCCAGTCTTCATCAAACGAGGAAAAGTTGGCAAGTGAGTATTCGAAGAGACCATTCAACTCAAGATGAACGAGCAGACCGGATGTCTTTTTCTTCTTGGATGAGCTGTTGGAATAAGAAGAGTTATAATAGTCATTCAATTCCACGATGTTAGCTTCAATTTTATCCACAACTACCCAGGGAGAAGCGGAGTCAGAGATGGAGTCGTAATAGGTGATTTGAATCTTATTGTGTCCATCGTACTCAGAACTACCATTGAGGTGACCGTAGTACAAATAGTCAAACTTGTCATTGTCATTGTTTTGGTAAATCAATTTTGAGGAGAGTAGACTTCCGCCATTGTCAATCATGGAAACGTTGACGATGGATCTCTTGGAGCAAGAATTGTCCAATGAGCAACCAGGAGTGGTCATGATGATGGAGTAGTTACCAGAATACAGGATATTTGGATACAAGGTCAACTGAGGAGTGTTGCCATTGACAACCGCCACCAAGTAGTCAGTTGAAGTCACAGAGTTTGCGAGTTCGGTCACTGATTGCCAAGTACCCTCCTGTTCAGTGGAGTAATTTGATGCATCCTCACTTTCATTCTCACAGTTTGATTCGTTGAGAGTATCGTTACCATAAACGGTAATAGAATTGGTGTACATTTCAAAGCCTCCTAAGGCGCCCTTGTCACCATACCATCCAACAATGGTGACGCCCACTTTGTCAATGGAAACGTCATTCTTTAGGGCAAATTCTTGATAGTTGGAACCGTACCCAACCACGCGGGTCATATCATCAGAATAGTACATGGAGAAAGAGCCATCGTCGTCAACGTACGAAGTCCCATCTGTGATATCATCTTGATTATCAACGTTAGATTCGACAAGTTCCTCAAGTTCGCTTCGTTTTAGTAAAGGACACCATGCATCACAATAGGCAATTTCGTTGGTGTTTGGGTCAACATATGAAAGATTCATAATACCATTGTTGGGATAGGTGTAAATCCTAAAAAGCTCTGCACTGTCATCCCCTTCGGGTATATAAATCCTGACCTTGGTAGGACTCAATCCTTGCATTTCCTTTGGCAATTCAACAGCCCATACGCCACCCACGCCATCCTCAAGTGACCATGTGGTACTTGAGGAGGGACAAATGAGCACTGAGTCATCATCACTGGCACCGTTGGTGTTAGAGAAAGTACCATGTCTCAAGGAAATGAGTTGTTCGGCGGTGATGAGAGAGGTGTTAGTGGAGTTGGAATGGTTTGTCTTAGTGGAGTTGGCTGTAATATTGTGGATAAGCAAGTCGGACAACCCGAGCGTGTTGAACAGACCACCGAATATAATTGACCCTTGATCGGAGTCGTCATCGTCAGAGGCCAAAATTTTGGCAATGGAATTAACCGAGGAATTCTCACCGAACCCTTGAAATGGAAGGGCAGACAACTGCTTAGAGGTTTTGTTGTAGACGGCAGCACCATAGGAGCTGTCATATTCAAAGTTACCTCCGAGGTATATGAGGTCTCCATCCACAAACATTGTGTAAATTTCACCATTGACGTCAGCTGCTTCGTCTCGCTTGGAGGACGATGAAAAAAGCGATGTCACATCGCCTGAGTCCACGTTGTATATTATAGGAGGCCGGTAGGATACATTGTTAAAGGTGGTGAAGTTACCATTGATGATGATCTCGTCGTTTGACAATGCTTCCAACTGGGTAATTGACCCATCGGTGGAAGCGAATTGGGTATTGTAATTGTTGGTGGTATTTCGAAGAAACAAACTCGAGGTGCCATCCACATTCTTTTCAGTTAAAAATGCCAGAGCGTTTCTATAGGAATAAAACGACAATGCCTCATAGCGGCCGAAGAGCCCAATTCTACCACCCACGCTTGACAACTTGATTTCTGGATGAGAAACCAGTGCAAACGAGTATGCAAGAATGAGAGGGAGAAAGGCCCACACCGCCATTACAGCAGCAGCAATTCTCACTAGGCTCATTGGTACGGTAGGGAGTAAACGAGTGAATAAGTGGGTAAAAAAGAAAGTTGGCAGGAAGGGTTGGAATTGAAGATTTTCTGTTTTTTTTTGTTATGATTATTTTCTTAGAGAAAGGGGAGAATTATGTGTGAAAACTCACCTCACTCGTAAACAAAAAATTGACGACTATAAATAATTGCATATACGTGTGAAACACACGACCTACTACGTTTACCTACGCCAGGAATTTTTCGAGGCGAACCTTCCCTCATAGCTGTATGTTCATGAAACCAATAGCTCGTTATTAATTTCCTGCTGGAGTAGCCGGTGTCCAGCTGCTTGTTGATGTTGTTTTCCTTTGGCCAAATGAGGAAGGCTTGATCTGAGAAAGAAAAAAAAAGGTTTGGCCCAAGGTGCAAATGAAGTGCGGCAAAAAAGAGGCGGCCAGGAAATGCACCTTGGAGCCCGCGGTAAGTAGCAGGTTGGCCGCTATAGTGGCCCTGATTTTTACACATTGGCTCCCCACCGTTACAAGTTTGTGCGAATCTATCCAACATCCATGTGTAATGGATATCCACGGTTTAAATCCCTATACTGCACGTCAGCACCTACTTCATCATGCATTAAGTCCATTGATATCAGTAGAAGCATCACATCATGCTGATTTACTTATTCAACAAGTTATCAATGATAAAGATGCGTCAGTCCTTTCAGTACTAAGATCTTATGGCAATAATGCTAAGTATAGTATTCCCAATCAGACATTCAAAATCACCAACACTCAATTGATTACCAAGAATTATCCAAGTTTTCCCATTAGATTTGATCAGCTGTTTTCGGAGATCCTTTCCATTTCTCAGGCGCAGAAGGGAGAGAGTAAACTCAGCCAACTCTTTAGCATATCATCACTCGAAATCCTCCTAAAGCACGCATCTGAAAAAGAAGGTGACCTCTACCTAGAATTTTTTAACAAACTCATCACTTCCAACAACATCGTTCCGTTCGAGAGTTTCAACCATCCAGTTTCTCAGATTTTCGTTATCGACTATTCCAATGATGACGCGAATACCCTTCGGAAGATGATCGTTGACTTTCGCAATACTACTTTCCCACCGTACTTTCAAATCGACGATCTTCTAATCCATGTGTTTGTCATGTACGACTCAAGTATGGTCGCGGAATCTGATATCATTTCCTTTCAAGCATTAATAAAGAAGAACCTCGCCATAAATTCTACCTGCATCCCCATCCATCCTCCCAGCCAAGAAGTCATTGAACTCGAAAATGAGAACTCTACCATTGAAGAAGATCTCCAGCTGATTTCTCTTGGCCATAATGCAAAAATAATTGGGGTCCCTACTACTTTAGATACAACCCTTAGAAGCAAGGTTTACGACTTTATCAGTCGTCTGCTCATTCCTCACATGGAAAGAAAGATTCGCATATGGGATGATCAGATTCTTGGCCCTAAGAAGTCCATCACTGGTAGATTTTTTTCGGTTTCCAAGAAGCTATTCAACAATTCCAGTGAACAGGCGTCTCAAAATTCGGTGTTCAACTATACAGAAAATTACTATCACAAATCTTCCACTGAGCAAATTATCCGCAAGCTTGCGGATTGGGCCCTTGTACTTAAGGATTTCAAATATGCATATTCAACCTATGATCTTATCAAGAAAGACTATACTAACGATAAAGCTTGGGTCTATGTTGCTTCAACTCAGGAAATGTGTATCATTTCCCTCTTACTTGCTCAAACTCAACAAGTCAATCATTCGTCTCCTCCTGATAAAAATACCCTTCGAAAGATCCGACATGACATCATTGAACCATACATTGATAATCTAAGTTATACGTTTAAATCTAGGTTAAACGTTAAAACCTACGCACTTCGGGCATTGCTAATACTGGTTGAACTATTACTCTGCATGTGTACTACCTTCAACATTATGTGGTGGTGGAATGACCTCATTGAGAAGTATATCTGCAAGTGTATTAGTGAGTTCGATTCCCACCTTGCAGCAAGCGGGCAAGCATCTCAAGTTATCCGTGCCATCCTTTATGAACGACTTGGCTTTTGCTTTGCAAAGTGCAAGCTTGTGGATGAACCCTTTGTGGTTTCTGGAGAAGAGAAGCAGGAAGTGGAAGAAGGCTTTTATGTAAATCCCCATAAACTTCACGCCGAAAACTCGGCAGTGATTGGCTTGACTCGATTCCGAAAGTCCGCTATCTGGTACTTGCTTGCCATAAAGGAGTGGTTGATCCTCCATAACTATACTCAAATCAATCACCTTCTCTCAAACATCAAGGATGTATATGAAGTTGAAGAAATTACTACACAATGGTACGACCGGAAAGACGTCCTTCTAGGATTTATAAAACGATCGATCAAGGAGCACTCTTCCGAAACGTCTACTACATGATACAATCATCAGTTCATCTTTTGCTTCTATAATACACACCATTTTATAATGCGAGATCGGCTACTCAAACTCCTTGAATGCAAGCTTTCTTCGCTTATCCATTGATTTTTTTATGCCCATGGGCTTTGGAGATGATTTGGTTAGCCAATTGTAAACTGCCAGGATCTTGGATCGGGCCCCTGGAATAGCTGACACGTTCTCAGCTCCCGTCAACGGAGAAAGCTCGAATAAGTTACTTTGAAAACTATCTATTTCCTCGAAATCGTATACCATTTCCTCGTCGTCGAATTGCGGGAAGTCCTTTTTATCAAGAACATTGAAGTGAGAAAGTGACATGAACAACATATTCCCCAATACTTTGACCACTAATGAAAGTGGATATGGGAAGAAAGTATACATGGAAAACTGAACAGATCGGTCTCCTCTTATGGGAGTGGTATCGATGGTAAGTGATACATCCGGTGCGGTGTGAGTAGTGGATTGAGGTTTATACTTGTATTTGTTCTTGTTTGATCTGCGTCTGTTCAAAGCAAACGGAAGAAGATATGATTGGCGCTCATTGGTACCAATCTTAAGAAACCGAAGGTAGCCCCAACTAATGACAAATCCAAGAAGGGATAATTGAAGGGAAATAAGAAAGTCTTGGTCTAGCAAGGTGAGGAATAAAAGAACTGAGATTAAGATAAATGGAAGGTAGGTGATTTTGATCCGGAGATTGCCCTTGAAGAAGAGAAGATAATGGTTGGAAATGCGTTGTTTAATGGCCACAAATAGTCCCATGTTAATGGCCATGGAGCTCATTACCACCGGAGGAATACCTACCTCGGCCACCATGTGCTTCTTGATGGTGTAATAGCTGTAAATCAGAAAATTTGATCCCAATACAATTGTCAAGATAAACTTGACAAACTCTCGGGACCCCCATATGGTCTCAAGGTATTTACCAAGATAGAAGAAAAGGGCAAAGTTGATCACCAACCCCGTAAATGTCTCCTCAATGAAACTATTGGTCACCAACACCCATGGACGAGTTATTACCGGGGATTTGGTGGGAATAAACGTCAAAAGTGGCACGTAAAGCTCGTGAGGATGTGGTACTTCACCTGTCTCCAGGGCAATAGTGTCAATGCCATCTTTGCTCTCCTTGAATGATGAAACGATGAGCACAAAATAGGTATAGTACTTGAGTGTGAAGTTGAGAAAGGTCAATGATACTAGAACCACTAGTAGAATGCTGGTAACCCGGGGTAACTTCATATCATGAATCAAATGTTTATATAGAAAATATATAAGGCGCGCCCCATCTACAGGAATTTCCCCAGAACAAAATTCCATTTAGCATGTTCACCAGGAGAGTTATTCCTATGTGTCGAGAGTATTCGACTCAAGGTACTGGTGGAAGAAGAGTTACTTTCCGAGATCTCTTGAGGACCCCGGTCTTCAAGCTGGTTCTTTATACCGTGATGTTTGGCGGAGCGGTAATTGAATTTATGAAATCACGCAAAGAAATGGAATCGTTGATTACCACCCACAACTCCAAGTTTGATATACTCAATGATATAATCCGAAAGTTGGAGAATGGAGAAAAGTTTGATTTTACCCAAGAATTGAAGATTGCCAACACTCTTACTCGCTACAAGTATAACAATGTTACCGATATCGAATTGGATGAACAATTGGGAGAGTTTTTAAAAATGGCTGAAGAAGATGTGAAAGATACCACCGAGGTTACCACTCAAGTTTCCAATGGTGAGAAGGCGAAATTCCTTTAAGACATATGTAGCTGCCTTACAAGCTCCAAACAAACATGATACATTAATATACAAACAACTATCACTCTATGTAAGAGAAATCTTTCTGATGGTACGACGGTGACTATCACCAGTCTCCACAATCTTACCTTCTTGTTGGAGACGCTTCAAACATTCATTGACATCGGAATTCTCGATTCTCATGGACCCACGTTCATTTAACCTCACCGTTAATTCTGAAACCCGAATGGCATTGTCATTCTCTTCAATGAGTCTCAAAACTTCAGCTGCTAGATCTTCTTGCATTCTTCTTTGGGCAGAAGTGGTTCCGGTTTGAATCATATCCATGTCAATTCTGCCGGTGATTGGGTCAGTGGCATAATCCTTAATTGCAGACTTTATGAGGCGGACAGCCTCCTTAACATCAATGAGCTGAACCTTGTCACTAAGTCTCATTTTAGCGTGGGCCTCTGAAAGTCGAATCATGGACTCAAGTTGTCTGGTAGTGGCAGTGATTCTCTTCTCATTTGATCTCACATCATCACCCATCTTTCTCATATCGACGTATGCCCTAACGAGTTCTTGCTTGCCTTCTTCTGTCATCACAGGGGAAAGATTCTCCTTGGCATATTGAATATACATGCTCAAAAATTCGATGGGAAGAACAACCTTGTCGGTAACTTTTTCGGGGGCGTCTTCAAGGTACATGTCGGTAAGATGGCGAGCTAACTGACGATCGATATTTTCGTCCACCTTATCAAGAATCAAGTATACAAGGTCAAACCGGGATAAAAGCGGAGGAGGGAGATCAATGTTAGAGGTGACTGGAAGATTAGGATCGTACCTGGAGTTAATGGGGTTAGCAGACGCAAGAATGGATGTACGGGCATTCAAGGTGGTGATAATTCCAGCCTTGGCGATGGAGATGGTTTGCTGTTCCATGACTTCATGAAGGACTGATCGGGTAGCATCGCTCATTTTGTCAAATTCATCAATGCAGCACACACCACCATCTGAAAGAACCAAAGCACCTGATTCCAAAACTAATTGTTTGGTGTCGATATCTCTAGTGACATAGGCCGTCAAACCAACAGCCGAGGAACCCTTACCAGAAGTGTAAACACCACGAGGAGAAATCTTGTGCACGTATTGCAAAATTTGGGACTTGGAAGTAGATGGATCACCACAAAGCAAAATATTGATGTCACCTCTATAGCGACCACCCTTCTTGAATGTTTTATTGGTTCCACCAAACAATTGTAAGAGAATACCCTTTTTAACGTCGTCCATTTCGTAAATGGATGGAGCAAGCGAGCGAGCGAGCACTTCGTATAAATCATCTCTCTGAGACACTTCCTTGATGGCTTGAATATCATCTTGGGAAATCTTTCTGACTTGGTCAACCTCTTGCTCATCTTCATGATCAAGTAAGGTGGATTTGTCGACTCCCAAACGCTTTTTATCGATTTTCTTAATGTGAACAACATCCAAGTACGTCTTGTATAGATTTTTCAATGATCTTTGTCTGGCATTGACTCTGACGGGCAATGAACGGAAGATACCACATACTTCCACTCGGTCACCTGCACGACATGAATCGACCAATTCATCATAGACACAAAGGTTAATGGAATGAGGGGTTTGTCCATCGGGAACAAGATCAGGGGTTTCTTGAAGCTTTATGACTTGTTTATCGGCAAACGATGACCGATTGTGAATGATGACCATGGAGTTTCGTTGTCCGCAAACCTCTCTCGGACATTTAGTCGGTTCGTTGATGACACCTCTATCGATCTCAACAGCCACTGTGTGGTCACAAGCATTACACTTGAAAAAAGAAACCTTCATGTCGGGAATAATTGAGGTGGTTCTCAACACAAGTCCTTTGACACTAACTAATTTATCGATATCATTGGGGTTCAAGTCTCTCATACCTTTCTTGGCAGCATTCAAGTTGAAAGGACGAATGGTATAAATACTTGTCTCAATCTCGTCAATGTTGACGTAAGAGTTGGTATATTCATTAACCAAAGAAATCATACAGTCCTTGACAGTTTGATCCATGATAGGGATGATTTCCTGGGGGTAGTTAATCAACTGATAGTATAGTTTCTTGGTGGCGGGATACGCCAATAAGTTCTTAGCATCAAGGTTGAGGTTGGTCAATCCCAAGTCTCTGAGGGTATTGAGTTGGTTGACGTAGTATAACTCATTGTCTTGAGGTTCCACTTGTTGGTTTTCAAGAAGCTTTCTATATTTGAGTTTAAATGACATGAGGAAGTCCCGGAAAGTGTTGGTACAGTCTTGGATGGATACGTTAGTACCCCAGATCACACGAACAGGTTCGTCATTGCTATCTGTGACATCAGAACCGAATCTGGAGGACGAGCTAAGATTACTTCGAGGAGCATCCTGACCTTCAGTGAACTCTCTTCTCTTTCTAGGAGACGAAGTGGCATCATGGAGATCACTTCTATTATGTCTCCGAACAATCCGATCAACTTCACTTGTCAACCTATCGGATCTGATGTGACCAGAACGAATGTCTGAGGTGTGATGAACCGAAGAAGTATAATGAAGAGGCGATGAAATATCGTTTCTTCTCTGTGGGGCATCGGATGGAGGGTTGGAGGACGACGTAGCGAAAAACAATGGCGATGAAGGCACTGGCACGGACTGCGACTGACTTTGAGACTCAGTTTCCCTCAAGCTGGGATCTTCAGGGAGATCATTGACGTCCCTAATTGGTGACGACGACATGATTAATGAAAAAGGAGGAAGAGGTAAATGGAAATGGTTTTTATGTGACGCGCGCGTCTAATATATTTTCCCAATTGGGCTAAATGGCTTTAGCTAGACTGCGACCTCCACTCTGGAGGAAGTGCCCAACAAAATCAAACTTAAACCTGATGTTAGACCTAATGCCCCTTAATATGGGTTAGTCAAATGAAGCCCGACTTCTTAAAAATACAGTTTTTCTTTGATCTTTGCATTTTGTCAAAAATTCAGCGATGATGATTGTGGGTATGGAGTCTCAGGCGCGTAGAGAGATTTTTTGGGAAATATTGCGATTCTGTGCATTAAAGGTAAAATCATTTAAAGTGCACTAGCCATAAATGCCAGATTCTCCACCTAAGCTACAAAACAACTACAAAGTGTTTGCTACGTCACCCAAGCGGCTCGTTGATAAGAGGATATCCCGTCCATTATCTCACGAGTCTGATAGATCCTCCATTTCTCCGGTTAGAAGAAGTGGGTCTCCCCAACGCAGGCAAATCATCACTGAGATCGAAAACAAGAAGAAACGTGCATTGGATGCACTGCCAAAGAAGAGCGTTTCGTTTGGTGGTGTCACTATCACCGATGTGAAATTGGGCCCTCCTGCAGAGCTTAGCCTGAATGACTTAGAAAGCCGTATACTGAGAATCGAAGATACTCAACGAGAGATCCTTCGAAGATTAAAAAGTCATGATGCATTAGAGAAGAAAATTGACTTGCTATTAAAGAGGGTTGAAGAGTTGACCGAATCAAAGTGAGCGGCTTTTTTTAAAAATCTATATTCTTGGTGGTTTGTTCTGGTTCACCTTCATCTTCGACCGGGATGCCCCACTCCTCAATCTCGAACTTTTTACGTCCGTTCTTAAAAGCATATTCACCTTCATAAATCATCATCATTCCCTTTTCTGAGAGTACAGGGATCTTGAGGATATTAACTAATCCTTGTTGTATCTTGGAGGGCTCGTTCTTGTATGCCTTCTCAATCATGGTCATCATGGCCTGATTGAATGGCTGAAGGTGAATCACTGCATCACACAATGTTTCCACTGTCAGAGTTAAATAAGTGTGTCTCGGGTAAAGATCAAGCAGCATCGACATCACCACCGCAACATTATAAGGATATTTTCTGGTGAGAGCCCGTACACTGTGCAACAATGGCACCACGAACTCAGGACTGGAGTGAATTGGTGAGTATAATGAAGGATTTAAAAGATTGGGAATTACTATGCGGATGACCTTACTGGAATTCAACTTAAGCTGCTGAGCGATCATTTGGTTGATTTGCTGAATTATTTGCAAATAATTAACAGACAATGGCACAAATGACATGTCTTGTGAACTGGGTCCAGGAATAAGTTTTTGGGTGATGTCAAATTGGTGATTATAGTTCTCGTATACAGTGGCACCATCTTGTTCGGAATCGCCTTGCTTCTTGTTGAGGCCATATCTCCATGCAATTTTCATGTCGTTAGTGTCCGTCAAGTTGGAGACACTCACCTGAGATTCATTTTCCTTGATTTTGTGTTTCCTTTGGTCTTTAAGCGACCCCTTATAGACGCCAGGTAGTTCTTTGGCCCATGGAGCTGGTACTCCCAATATAATGACATGACAATTCACAACGTCTTTTTCCACCCGATTGTGTAACACGCCCTGAGACGCAAATGCCCGTAGAAGCACTGCTGCAAAGTCGGTAGTCCCACTCTCCTCAATCACCAATGATTGTCCAAGAGGTAATCCTTGATGCTGTAAAATCTTATCAAGGTCGGATGAGCCGGTGGAAATGGTAGGCTGTGATGTGATAAGCGATGGTCTCACCCCTGGGTTTTTCATCATCGCTTCAGTGACGTTCTCCTTGGGCGAAGCAGGAGATGAAATTCCTCTTCCAGGTACAGGTCGTTGAGTTCCGGAAACTGAAGGCACTCTACCAGGAACCGGTCTGGAAAGTGGTGCCCCTCGCACCGGTGATGGAGTGGGGCCACCGATGATTTCGCTTCTCTTTCTAAATGACATCTGATGAGTATAATTTCGCGAACCTCAAAACTTGTCATTCTCCATGGGCGCTATTATATCAGTACCGCTTTTTATGGTGGTGACAGCAGCGTCATCGCTAGCAGGCCACGTTATCTCCAAGAGTCTCTCCTTACCAGGTGCTAAATCATCAATAATGACCCGTCTCATTTACGGGTTAATGCTTCAAACGAACTCGGTGTTCTCGTGGTTTGTGGCGTCACCATTTGTCGTCAAATGGATTGAACGAACATCATTTGGTTTCATTAACACAAAGTGTGGCCCAGAGGGGGGAGAATGCATCCGGTTTACATCGGTCCACCGAATCAATTTTGCACTTGGAATTCTTCACCTCATCTTGGCAGGACTACTTGTGGATGTCAAGTCTACTTCGAACCCTCGGGCCGTCATCCAGAATGGTGGCTGGGGATTCAAAGTAATTGCATGGATGGCATTGATAGCCATAAACTTTGTTTTAGTTCCTGACTCTTTCTTTGTCTTTTATGGAAATCACATTGCCATCATCTTCTCCACCATTTTCATTGGTATTGGGCTTGTGCTTTTAGTGGATTTTGCCCATGCTTGGGCAGAAAAATGTTTGGAGAAAATCGAACTCGAAGAACTAACTGGTGAAGGAGAATATAATGCCGGCTTCTGGAAGCGGCTTTTAATTGGTGGTACCTTGGCCATGTACATTTCCAGTATCGTTCTCTCGATTCTTATGTATGTGTTCTTTGCTGGTAAAGGATGCGCCATGAATCAAACTGCCATTATGTTGAACCTTGTGTTCTCGTTGATCATCTCTCTAATGTCGGTGAACCAGACCATCCAGGAGTCCAATCCCAACGCTGGCCTTGCGCAGTCATCCATGGTTGTGTTTTACTGTACGTACCTTGTGATGTCTGCCGTTGCTTCCGAACCAGATGATCAGATGTGCAACCCGTTGGTAAGATCGAAGGGAACTCGTACTGCCAGTATCGTAATCGGCGCCTTGTTCACCTTTATTGCGTTAACATATACCACCACCCGGGCAGCCGCCAATTCAGCATTCTTCGACGAGGCTGAACCTGCTTCTTCTGGCTACATATCCGGGCAGCCTGTCCGCAATGAAATGAGATACCAAGCTATAAGACAAGCGGTGGATGAAGGATCGTTACCCGAAAGCGCTCTTTCGCAAATGTATCTCTATGATGAAGATGTGGAGAATGGTCACCCCACTGACGAAGAAGCAAAGAATGTAAAGTACAACTACTCATTGTTTCACGTCATATTCTTCCTTGCTACGCAATATGTTGCTACCCTCCTAACTATTAATGTTCAACTGGATGACGTGGGTGACTTCGTGCCGGTGGGAAGAACATACTTTTCTTCGTGGGTCAAAATCATTAGTTCATGGGTGTGCTTTATTCTTTACGGTTGGTCGCTTGTGGCTCCCGTTATCTGGCCTGACCGGTTCAATGTTAGTATTTAGCTGAATATACTTGTATGCTTGCGACCCGGAACCCTCAGGAAGCGAGGCCTGGCTCCTCGGTAGTCAGATCCGGAGAGCACACGTGACCTTGTGTATGTGCGCATTTCATTGGCCGAGCCCAGGTGAAAAATACCTCCAAGGAAAACTCGCTAACCATCATCACCGCCATGTCTGCCATCATTAACAAAGTTTCTGGTCTTGCCAACAATTTGGTTACCAAGTCTACCGAATTTGCCAACTCAGCTGTTTACTGGGGAAAGGTCGGTGCCGAGATTGGTAAGGTTGTCTACAAAGCTGAAGGCCTTGCTCCTCCTTCTCAACAACAATTTAAACAAGTTTACTTGAACGCTTGGAACACTATCAAGTCTCCTCAACAACAAAAGGAATTGCTCGCCAAGGCTTCTCAATTCCAACCATCAAAGGAATCTGCTGCCAAGGCTGCTATCTACGGAACTCAGTTGTTGGCCTTTTTCTCTCTTGGTGAGATCATTGGTAGAAGAAGCATCTTTGGTTACCCAGCAGTTCATTTTGAGCACCATTGATGCGGGTTACATCTGTATAATATATTCAATAAACTAGTTTATTTTGTGTTGCAAATTGATCTGTACCTTGTTTCACTAGCCCATAGGAATGTGAGAAGAAATATCGATTGGTAGTGTCTTAGTTGGCTAATTCCTCTTTGAGGTCCTGTGTAGCCAATTCCTGTTTCCGGCGCTTGGAGGCATCGATCATTTCTTCCCTTCTTCTTCTTTTTTGCTTGAATACCTTAGGAACCGTACTGATTTGTTTTCTGTCGATTTCCTTGCGCTTGACCTCTTTCTTGTCCTTCTTGGTAAGTTTATGCATATTTTCCATCCAGGTGCTATAGCCAGACTCACATCCTGATTGCTTCATGACATTAATGACCGACTTGACAGCCGTGTCATCCTCCTTGGTGAAAAATGTGATGGCTTTTCCTCTTTTTCCACCACGTCCGGTTCTACCAATTCTATGCACATATGCCTGAGCACTCTGGGGAACATCGTAATTGATAACCATATTAACCCCTTTGAAATCGACTCCTCGAGCAAGAACGTCGGTCGTGATCAAAACCCATATATCACCGTTCTTGAATCTTTTGATCACTTCGTCTCTCTGTTTGGGGGTTCTTTCCGCGTGGATCACATCCACATTGAGCTTGTCGTACAAGAGCTCATGAAAAAGGGCTTTAGCACGAGTGATAGACTGAAGGAAGATAATGACAGGGGGTTTGAACTCATTTTCATAAATCATTTGACGAATGGCGAGAAGCTTTCCTTCCTCGGAACCAGTGAACACAAGCTTTTGGTCAATGGTGTTGGAAGCAGCCTCCTTACGACCAATGATAATTCTCACAGGATCCTTCATGATAGAGTTGGCCATCTCCTCAACTCCGGATGGAATGGTGGCTGAAAACATACTCTTGCGTATTTTGGAAAAAGTGCAATGAGAAAGGATATCATCGGTTTGCTCCACAAATCCTTGGTCAAACAACTTATCAGCCTCATCAATGATTAACTGCTCAACTTTAGAGAGATCGGCATTACCATTTTTGACAACCTCGATCAAACGTAAGGGTGTGCAAACGAGAATATCGTATTTGGACGCAAGTACAATCTTATTGTTGAGCTTATGGGCCAATTGCTTGGACAATATACCCACCTTCAACTTCTTACCCTTGGTTAAAGTTTCAAGTTCATGAAAGATCTGAACTGCCAACTCATTCGTAGGAGAGATGATGAGACCTCGGATCCCGTAGTTCTTGGGTTTGGCGCCACCGTTGATGATGGCCTGAATCAATGGAATGAGAAATGCTAATGTTTTACCCGAACCTGTGGGGGCACATCCAATGATATCTCTGTTATCAAGACTAATAGGAATACCCTCACACTGGATAGGAGTGGGCTCGACAAATCCAGAGTCGATTAAGTTGGAGAGAAGTTTTCTATCAAGAGAGAATCTGCTGACTAAGTCTTCAAATGATGCGATGGGAAGAGGTATATCTTCTCCTGTGATTTTGGCATGGTTGATCTCTCGAAGCTGCGCTGCTTCTTCCAAGGTGGTGATTTTGGGAGGAATAATCTCTTCGACAACATCTGGGTGTGTCCCCTGCTGCTTTACCAGGTTCGATTTTTTATCCTTTCTAATGTGAAAAAAATCAGTCTCCTTGTCCACCTCATTCTGTAGAGACTCCGCCTTTGATACTTCCTTGGTAACCTGCAGAACCGAAGGAAGCGAATAATCGGTCGTGATTTCCTTAGACTTCCGAAGCGAAGCTCCTCTGGATAAAATTCTGAAGATATCCATGTGGTAAGAGATGAGACGGTTACAGAGATGAGGGCGCGCTTACATAATCGTAGATTGAGGAAGGGAGAATTTTTCTCACTCGACCTTAAGGTGAAAATTTACTACCTCGAACCAACCATGAGCATACGATACTCCTGGAGAGGACTTCAACGGATCCAGTCCAGAAGCATTTATCTTCACTCAGGAAAGAGAGTTCAAGGTCTAAAGAAAGACCCACAAGAAGTTTTCACCACCAACTTGGGTCATAAGCATGACCAGTCCGAGTCCAACTTAATTCACATCAAGAGCTTCCTTTCCGACCAATACGCCATATCAGATGATCTCGCCTTGCAAGTGTTAACTCATAAGTCATTTGGAAATGGAATCAAACCTTATAATGAGAAACTAAGTGCCATGGGTTCCAAGCTCCTTAACTTATACTGTGCCAAGAGAGTAATTGGTACTGAGACGTCCAACTCCACAGCCATAAACGGTAAGAACATGGATGTTTTGGGATCTCCTATTGCTAGGGAACTTGGAGGTAGAATATCATTGGGCATCTTTGCTAGAACCACCAAGTTAAATTCCGTCATGTTCTGGAAATCATACAACCACGAACTAAGTTTTGAATCTAGCGGAGAGATGAAGGTGAGCGCTCAAATGATTTATGCACTCATTGGAGCAGTTGGCTTCACTCATGGCAAGAAGGTTGCCGAGCAGTTCATTCAGGAGAAGTTGATTGACGCATCTCCGTCAATTGAAGAAATCAGTGCCCGAGTCGTGGAGCAGGCACAACAAAGTGCATAATTTGTATATACTGTAAATAAGCATACGACAGTTCGTTGGCAACATCATTGTGTAGAAGTCGGTTACATGGCACCTTAAGAGCTGGTTTGACCTTGACCAACGCTCGGCTCATCATGGGGTCGACTAACAGAACCGCAACACGCAAAATGAAACGATTTCGTGAACAACGACATACCAAGGTTATCCCAAGACTCTCGTTCAACAGACGAGAAAAGCTATAATCTAACGTGACTACTAAACCATGGCCAATCTGTCGTTGTCAAAGCGACACAAATGTGATCAGCCCCATATAATTCTTTTAGCGAATACGTTGTCCGTCAACTATACGAGCAAGGCATGAGCAAAGTGTGACAAAGCGGAAGATCCGAAGCCCAAACTTGATCAATTACCAGGCGCAGAACCCTACCGAGATTCCCTTCCAACACAATGGTGTAACAGCCTAGTGAGAGAATCCACGTGACCGACGCGCTCGTGTATTTATTTTTTTTTGTTCCACTTCTCATTTGTGATTTCCCCTTTCCTTTCGACTATCCATTAATTTCAGGTTCTCCAAAATTTTTTTTGATTTGACTTGAACATTATTTTTCTGTACCCCAAGTTTGTGCCAACATCTTTACAGTTATGACTGAGAAGAACTTGTCCCTGCACTATAGGGTGCTAAAGCAGTTTCTAGAAATATCAGACGATGTATCAGGTCGCAGCAAATCCAATAACTCCCGGGCCATCAAAGCCAGGGAAAAGTTGTTAAAATTATCCCTTGCACAGTTCACCGAGTTGAGCACCGATGTTTATGATGAGTTACGTCGGAGAATCGACGAGTCCAATGGTGAACCCGACTTCTTGCTTCCCAAGTCATCCTTCCATCCTAAACGAAATCAAGCCCGGCAAAAGCTTTCATCTCTTCCACAATCTCGATTCAAAGATCTCGTCTCCGATATTTCCTACGAAATCGAGCGTAGAGGTCTCCAAATCTCAAATGACAGCCCTAGTCATTCTCACAAGCAATCAGTGGATACATCCTACTCTCAGAGGTCGTTGGATAACAGTTCGCATGGTCACAAAGCCTCGGTAGGCTCAGACCATGCCGCAGCCGCCAACACATCCAGTAGTCAAACGATTGGCATTCAACCGAAAACCATTGTACCCACCAAAGCCAATCTTACCTGGTCCAGTGATGAGGAAGAAGAGGAAGATCTCAATGAAAACGCCAAGAGTCCAATGTCTCGTGAATTGAATGCTCCTGCCACTAAAGATGTGGTTGCACCCGTACAGGTGCCAAACCCAGAAGTAGAGTCATTGAAAGAAGAGCTCGAGAAGATAAAACAGGACAATCAGTCCCTCCAATCTGAAAATACTTCCTTGACGCGTCGGGTGTCTTTACTTCAGAAGCAAGCCTCCGAAGCCAAGGCATTGAGTCAGCTGTCTCCCTCTGAGGATTTTGCAAAGGAAATTGAGTTCCTCAAATCATCTAATGCGGCATTACGCCTCGAGAACCAGTCTCTCAAAAATTCATCAAAAGAACTTCTGCGGTCCAACACCCGTAAGTCCACTTCGCTCAATTCGCTTCGGGAAGTGCCCCCCATTACTTCTAGCCCGGAAAACACCGATCTTAAGCAGCAGCTAGAACACTTCTACGATAAATTGGATAGTCTCGAACCGAAACCCAGCTCCAACGAAATTACTCAACTCAAGTTAGAAGTGGCCAAGTGGCAGCGCAAATATGAGGACTCGCGGTCCAGTGTGGTTGCATCTGATTTGTCCAACTTAAGCGAAGACAAGTTGAAGACATTCACATCTTCTTCAGGATTGATTTCCATGAAGTTAGTGGGGAAACTTCACTCTTTGATCGAAGCTTTTTTCCTTATGATTGGCGACAAGGGATCACCTTCTAATACCGATTCTCTCTTTGATCAGATTTCTCGCATATCCATACTGGCCAACGAGATCGCCTCCCAAGGTGATGCCGGCTTGTTGGGGAGCAACGAAAGTTCTACTTGTCTTCGTGAAGCTGCTAGCCATGCATTGACAGCCACCAGATACTATGCATTGTATTCCACTATTCTTCCTAAAATCGTTGTGGAAAGAGCGGTGAGTGAACTCTGTTACTCTGTTTGTGATCTTGTCACTGTGTCCAAGTTGAATTCAGACTCATCCAACAGAAGCGTAGTCGACTTTTCCTCCATCCAGTCTGCCAAACAGTTGGACTCTACTATTGATGACTCGGCGATCGGTGTCAAGCCTCTCAGAATCGCCAGCAAATTCATGGAAGGCAAGTCATCTGATAGCAGCACTAACAGCTCTCCATTAAAAAGCAAAAGCTTTTACATTGTGAATAAAGAGAACCCATTCTCGGAAAACACAAACTCATTTAAAGTCACCGCAGTTGGTGGTCAGTTTCAGGTCCCTACTGTCAACTCAACGGATGTACCTTCGAGACTGACTTCTTTACCTAAATTAAATGAGACTTCTCCTCCTAATAGAGCTCCTAAAAAGATTGACAGCATATTCACCAGAAGTAAGGTTGGGAGATCATCTCCGGAACAGTATCGAATGGTACAAAAGGATGCCCCAACCAGAGTAGGTGTATTAGCTGCTATGTCCAACAATAGCCAAACAGCATCTCGGGTCGAACCCACCTTGAGTAAGGAGGAAACCTCACCTGTATATCAGAAAAACGAGAAGGCCTCTCCGTTTAGAGATATAACTAACAGCAACGAGTCATCATATGCCAAGGGCTCCACAGGAAAGAATTTTGAATCGGAGGAGAATAATCCAGTGGCTCCTACTATAAATCCATATGCTAAGACCTCCATAGGAAACAACCGTGACTCGGAGGAGAATTACATCGTGGGTACTACCATCAATCCATATGCTAAGAGCTCTACAGGAAATAACTTCAACCCCGAGGAATCTCGCTCTGTTGCTACTACCATTAATCCATATGCTAAGAGTTCCATAAGAAAAGACCATGACTCGGAGGAGAATCACCCTGTGACCTCTTCCATCAACCCATATGCCGAGAGCTCCGTGAGAAATAACCATGACTCAGAGGAAGCTCACCCTGTGGCTGAAACCATGAATCCATATGCTAAGAGTTCCGGAGGAGATAACTATGACTTGGAGGAAAATCATTCTGTGGCTAGAGCCATCAATCCATATGCTAAAAGTTCTACAGGAAATAACTTTGACTCGGAGAAAAATCATCTTGTGGCTAATACTAGCAATCCATATGCTAAGAACTCCATAAGAAATAACGTTGACTCGGAGGAGAATCGCCCTGTGGCTACTACCACCAGCCCATATGCCAAGAGCTCCATAAGAAATAACGTTGACTCGGAGGAGAATCCTGTGGCTACTACTAGCAATCCATATGCTAAGAACTCCATAACAAATAACGGTGACTCGGAGGAGAATCATTCGGTGGCTACTACTAGCAATCCATATGCTAAGAACTCCATAAGAAATAACGTTGACTCGGAGGAGAATCCTGTGGCTACTACTAGCAATCCATATGCTAAGAACTCCATAACAAATAACGGTGACTCGGAGGAGAATCATTCGGTGGCTACTACTAGCAATTCATATGCTAAGAACTCCATAACAAATAACGTTGACTCGGAGGAGAATCATTCGGTGGCTACTACTAGCAATCCATATGCTAAGAACTCCATAAGAAATAACGTTGACTCGGAGGAGAATCCTGTGGCTACTACTAGCAATCCATATGCTAAGAACTCCATAAGAAATAACTTTGACGCGGAGGAGAATCGCCCTGTGGCCACTACCATCAGTCCATCTCGAACCAATGGAGTCCGCTCGCTTGCATCCAAATTCGACCAAAGTCCCGAGCAGTCTACGCCTTCTTCAAATAGAAGCTATGGGCGTAATGTCGAGTCTCCCCTTAGCAACAGGTCGTCTCCTGGTTCCAAAGCAATTCATGAACGTATCCGCCAATTCGAGAGCCCTACTCATTCTCCTCAGTCATCTTCTAGTAGAAAGGACTCTGTTGGGGAAAGTGAATCTGCTGTTCATAAAATTACCGTTGTCAAGAGAAAGGACCTCTCGCTATCAGAACCATTTGCAGCTGTTGCTGAAACCGATGGCGATGCCAAGGAAGAGCCTGTACCTACTTCGAAAGCGAAACCTGCTGCTGCTACCGCTGCTGCTGCGACTGCTGTGGCCACTGCCACTACTGTTGGAGCTTCTAAGCCTAAGGGTCTCTTTCAAAGTATCAGAGAAAGATTTGCTTCTGACTCCACTCCTAAGAATCAAGAAACTGACAATACCTCGGATACTTCCGATAACGACAAGGGCATAAGCACAGATAAATCAAGTTCCACTGCAGAGACGACCCCTGCAAAAGATTATTCTTACAATGATTCACAAGAGCTTTCGCCTGAAAAGACCGATCGGGGATTTTTCGGCGCTATTAAGAGCAAGTTTGGTGAAGACGGAAACAGGGAGACTGGTTCCGCTAACACCACTCTCCAGAACGAATCTTTTATGGATATACGGAAAACCAGTGTTCCCAATATCACCAGCCCTGACCAAGAGTCCAGTTCTTATGATGAATCTCCGGTGAATGGCAGCACAGAAGCCATGCCAAATCTTAGGACTAGTGTGAATTCACCCCCTAACAACGAGAGCTCCGAAACAGATGCCTTGCGTGCTAACGTGGCATCTAAGATTGATCAACGAGAAGTTAATGGCTTCAACGATGATCAAAGCCCACTCGAGACTGCGGGGCTGAAGGACCCCAACAAGGTGGAAGCGTCGCCTGCCAAGTCTTTTGAGACGTCTACTTCCGTCACAGCATCTACTACCGACTTACGAAGCATGTATAGTGCCAGAGAATCACCTGAGAAGGAAGCAAACGTGTCTTCAGACTCGTTGTATGATTCACCAACCAGAAGTGTTCACTCGCGGGTGAACTATGTCACCGGGTCTCCTGTCAAGGTTGTAAGCACTGCTTCAACCCCCATTCAGCAATTCGACGCAGAGTCTCCCTCAACCATCAATGCTTCAGTGTCGCGAAGATCATCAAGTCAAAGTATGGATGAGAGCCCTAGCAAACTTAAGGAGATAAATATCAAGAATAGCAAGCTGGTTGGATTCATTTCGCCAGCCAAATCGCAGCCTCCAATGGAAGAAGAGAGCGAGGAAGAGAGTGAAGAAGAAAGCGAAGAAGAGAGTGAAGAGGCAGAGGCAAGACAACGGCAAGAGTACCGTAAATCCATGGCGGCAGCCACATTTAACATTGATTTGTTTGATATCGATGATCCAGATAATTCTTTGACGCAAGTTTTGCTTTATTTAGAGCATCAAACGGTGCAAGTTATTTCTACAATTCAGTCATTACTATCAGCCATCAAAAAGCCCGATGCTACGAGAGGAGAGCTTCGGGATCGCTCAAAGGCCATCACCAATGTCATTGTACAAATGGCTGAAGCCACCAATACTTCTATGAACCAAACAAGAAACTTCCAGTTGAAGGAGCATGGATCGTGGGTGGTTACCAGTTTACAAGACTGTAATCACAGAATGAATATCTTGTGCCGTGCCAATAGTGAGAAGAACGACACCGACTTTGCTGACAAGAATTTCAAGCAAAGATTGGCTGGTATCTCTTTTGACATTGCCAAGTGTACAAAAGAGTTGGTGAAGACGGTCGAGGAAGCCAGTTTGAGGGAAGAGATTCAAAACCTCAATGCCAGATTAAGTCACGGAGATGATTTGACTTAGTGTATATTAGTATGTACGAAAAGAAAAAGATTATATTAGTTCAAATATGCAAAAGTTATGAAAGTTTGTTCTCACCGAATGTATTTGGAAAGAAATTTCTGGTGAAACTCCAGCTTCACAGAATCATTGGTGAAGGTTTCTTGTTGTTTAGTGGAGGAAGACTTCTGATTGAAAGCAGTATTTCTCCAGTTTTTCTTGGGTGGTTCAGAGGAATCCATCGATACAAGCGGATTTGATGCTAGTGCCAAATCTTTTTTGTCTTCTTCCTGTGCTAGTCTGCGTTCCTCTCTGATCTTCTCAAGTTCCGCCATAAGGGCTTCTGAATCATCTTCACTCTCTTCACTGGAGCTATATTCACTTTGCGACACCTCATCGCTTGCTTCCTCATTATCGCTCTCTTCCGCAAACGCCTGCTCAGACACCAAATCTGTAGCATCGGAGGCTGAATCGTGCGGTAGATGGTCTTTTGCAGCTGGACGGCTCAACTTATCCGGCAGCTCTTTTAGAAGAAGCTCTCGTTTTAACTCATTATATGCTTGCTTTCCCTCCTTCTTAGAGATCTTAGCATCACGGCGATACTTCAACAGAGTCTGTGCAGGGAGTGATCGACTGTGAACTATGGTGTCAGATATACTGAGGGCTTTGCCTCGTTTGCTTTCGAGTGTAGGGCGGTGGTTGGTTGTCATATCCCGATAATAAGAATGGTCAGGAGATTTTCTCGCGTTAACCCCAAACCCCCAGGAAAAAGGATCTTCCCCATAAAAAAAAAAGCGAGAGAATACATTTAGTCTCGGAGCCCACGTTTTCAGTCATGTTTGTTTTTCCTGCTTTTAACGACAGCTACAAGACCCGAAAACGGACTTTCAAGTGCTGTCACCACTGTCGGGTTAAGCGGATAAAGTGTGATATCCGAGACCCCAACTACGAGACGCTTGGGTGTGACCATTGTCGAAAACAAAGCTGGGACTGTGATCTTGTGAAAGGAAAAGACCCCAATGAATCCACGGGAAAAGAAGGTCAAAAGCTTTTGAGTGTGAGTGCCGAAGCTTCAGGACGTTCAAGTGTCTCCAGTGACACTGCAACTGCATCGGTCCAAGACATGGAGGAGGTCACCCCGCAATTTCTTAAGCAGACGTTTGGATTCAATGTCTCGGGGAAGTACTCGATTTCGAATTACCAGTATGTTTTTCACGATCACCCGCAGGCAATTGTACAGGGACAGTACCAAGACCGATCCATCTACCACGAGAGTGGGGTGTATATTGATTTGGATCGTGGGCCCAAGGGAAAGCTCCGCAATTTCGAAAGTATTGATCGCAACAGCTATATCCGGAGCAAGCACGTCAACAACTTTCTTCTTTCCATAAATGCCTTCACATTATCGAGCCCCGAGTTCCGGTTTGAAAAGCACGAAGTGCAGCGACTTTTGGAGCTCTATTTCCAGAAGCTAAACAGCATTTTCCCCATTGTGCACTCCAAGCGGTTCTGGGATGATTACAAAGAGGATAGAGCTCAAAGTGTGCTCATCTATGCCATGGTAATTGCCATTTCCCGTGATAAGCTCGCGGAGCCTATTCTTCAAAAGGTTTTTGAAAGGAGCTTGGGCCATCGGCTCTCCCCTAAAAACTACACTAAGCACTTTGTGCTTTACATGACAGAACTTGAGACCAAGATTCGTCAGATACTCCTAATTTTGCCGGAGTTGGGAGACCTCGACAAGCTTAGCAAGCTTGTAGTGCATCTTCTCCTCTCATTGCACTTCACGTTTGATAAATTGGGCAACGAGCATAGTTCCAACGATTTGTCTGTCGCCATCAACTTGGCAGGCTCGTTGGCAATTCACGTGAAGAGTCGTCCAGGATTGGAAGGAGCCAACAAAGAAAAAGAGGAATACTCGTCTAATTTATGGTGGATCTGCTTCATCTTCGATCGCCTAAACGCAATGGTCAATAGTCGATTCCTCAGCATCAGACACGATGACTTCAATGTGGAGTTGCCTTACAACAACCCCAACCTCCTTCGGCTCGTGCAGTTGGTGGGATCAATTGAGAAGATGTTGTTCTCCATTTTCCAGCCTTTTGATAATAGCCACCGAACCGACAATAGCAAGGAGACTCGAAGCAAGCTTTTCGACGTGGATGAATTCAGACGTATTGAGTTTGAGGAATGTGATCGCCAGCGTGTATGCCTGCCCAAGGTATACAAATGGGAACAGTACGAGAATTGCGCCATTAACATTCTTACTCGTCTCATCAATAACCTTGTGATCTTGTGCTCTCAGAAGGGCAAATATGATGATTATCTCGTTCCCAATCACATTCCCGAGTCAATAGCATTGGAGGCGTCCCATAACATTCTATATGTTTTAGAGACTGTCAACCCCGACTTCATGGTTCAAATTCCCCTCGTTCCTTGGTGTATGACCATCGCCATGTCATGTTCGCTTAAACGCCATACAAGAGAAGCATTGAAGATGGACGTGACAATGTCAGTTCCCCGGTCCAACTACCCCATTGAGGATTACATGCGGGTGCTTGGGAAGATGGCCACCAAATGGTGGATTGTGGATGAGATATGCAGCATAACTCAGGAGTTTCTAGAGAAGCTCGAGTATCAGGAGGAGAAGCGGGAAAACGAAGACGAAGCAATAGTAAAAAAGAGAAAAATCGAACATGGTGATGTTCCCTACAACACGCCGCTGATCCAAAACCTCCTTCAGAGGCCGTACTCCGAGTCTCTGGAGTCCAGATCCCCCCTTTTCAATGTACGGTCCGGTACTAACTTGAACACTCTTGTGGGGTCAAACTATGAACAATACTTGGACAATATGCATATTGATATGTTTGACAATGACTTCTTCAAGGATCTTCCCCACGTAATGAATTTTCTTTAACTTCTAATGAGCAATGCACGTTTTATAACACCACAGCAATCATGGTAGCAAAGTGTCGTCGGGTCTCTTGGACCTGTCCAACATTCCCATTTTCGTATTGCTTGTAATGTGTAGGGAAGACCGGTATCTTTTGCGGAGTTGGATCATGTCCCAATATGGAACTGAACCTGACGTGCACCGGGGGATATGTATGAGGTTACGTTCAAATGAGTCCACAACCCTTGAAGTTGATAAAAACTACAAATGGCCCCCTCTGTACTTTCTTCCCTTCCTGCAATTGTACCAGAGGATCTCGAAGCGCGGTTTGGTGACTTGAAGAAGAAGTTGGTGAAGCCAGAAAACCGAGAGGCCGTGTCCGAGAGTTGGAAGCGTCTTTTACGAGCCATTGAAAAAGAAAACGAAGTGATCCTCGAAAGAGGCACTTCGTTGATTCCAGTGGTCAAATGGGACGACATTGTTCGCCTGAACTACCATATTCCCCTCAAGGTGGCGGAGGACTTCAAGAAAGTTGGTACCATCATGGTGAAAGGCGTGGTGAATCGCACCCAGATTGATACTTGGTTTCAGGAACTAGTAGCGTTTTGCCAGGAGCATCCAGAGACTGCGGGCTATACGTTTCCCAACCCAACGTCATGGTATAATCTTTTTTGGACCAAGCCGGAGTCGGAAGCACGGTTTCACCCCAATATCCGCCGATTATTCAAGGTGATGGCCAAGCAGTTTCATGTCACCAATGACGATGCTCTCGTCGATCTTGATACTCAAATTGTGTATGGTGATCGTATCCGGATCAGACAACCAGGAACGGCTGCGTCTTTGGATCTTCATATCGATTCATCATCCATCGAACTGTGTGAAGATACAAACTACAGGGCTGCGTACCGAGAGATATTTGAAGGCCGCTGGGAAGACTGGGAGGCGTTCCTTCTCAATGACCGCGTCAACTCCAAAGAAGACTTGTATGAGCATGTTGGAAATGCCCGTCCCACCATCTGCTCGGCGATCCGAACCCTCTAAGAATGGTTAGCACTCAGTGATAACAAGACTGGCGAGGGGACTTTGAAGGTGGTACCCAGCCTCAAACTTTCGATTGCGTACATCATGCTTCGCCCCTCGGGGGGAAAGATCCAGCTTCCGGAAACATCGATGACTGTGAAATCGACACTGAGACCCCCAAGTTCCCAGGCGCTCAGCCATCATATGGCCAACTATTCCTTCCCGACGAGTACTTCCCTCATCTTCGCCAGAGTAAGACTTGTGTAGGAATTCCTGACGTTAACAAGGGAGATTTCGAATTCTGGCATGCAGACGTCCCTCATGAGGTTGGTAAGGAGCACAATGGAGACGGTCACTCCAGCGTATTCTACTATGGTCAATGCCCATTGAGCGTGGTAAATATTCCGACCCTTCTTTGAACTCGTGACAGTTTCCTCGCCAATAAGTCTCCAGAAGATTACGCTTCTCAGTTAGATAAGAAAGCCCGTGAGAAAGACTTCCAAGGCGCCGATGAAACCCACATCCAAAACGCGGAGGGGCTCAGGTCCATGGGGCTCGAGGAATTCGATACGTCGGATCCCCATCTCAAGTCAGGCCAGCGGAAGGTGCGTGAGCTTGCCAACGAAGCCTTAAGGACCGGACAGTTCGATGTGGAAAAGTATCTCTGATTTCAACACGGTCTTGATATGTAACTATACTGTGAAGTTAGTTCCCTAGTCTACTCGTCGTAACATGTTTTGTGAAATTAATTAAGTAGTCTACTCGTCGTCGCTGACGATTTCATCTTCCCAGCCCTCTTCATCATCTGCACCTCTTCTAGGCATCAATTCCGACATGTTGGGGCCTCCCACCTGGTTCAACAAGTCGTTGACTTGTTCCACCACTTCTGGGTCAGCGTCCTGGCCCGCGTCACTGTTGATGATCTTGAAACCCTGCGTGAGCGCCGACTTAGCGTCGGAGATGGTGTCAGCTACCGCTTCGTGCTTGCGGAGAGACGAAACATCCAACTCCCGGTAGTCGGATGCGATATTATTGGTTTCGGCAAACACCCTTTTGGCGTTGAATAAGTGAGCAAGCGCTTCATAGTAGTATGCATCAAGGACATCTTCGTTGATATCCTGGGTGTTGGATGAGATGGACACCGCCAAATCATATAGTTCGAGCTCGATGGCAAATCGGGCAAGAGTGAGGAGTGGTTGGATTAGCTCAATATACTCCAAACCAACCTCGAACGAATCTCCTTGGCCGTCCGATGGAATTTGGTTGGCAGCTTCTTCCAAAGCCGTCTTTCGGGCTTGGAACAAGTCCCACGACTTCCAAAGCGACTCCTTGGCCTCTTCGGTTCGTTGTTGGGAGATTCGGATACTTGCAAGAAGCGAGAGAGACTCGGGATACTCGGGGTCTAGTTGAAGCGAATAGTTAATGAGATCGTTACATTGTTGTTCGGCTTCGGGTTCCATGCATAAATCAGTCATCCAGATTTCGATCTTGGCGAAAATTCCTTGATTAAGCTTTTTGATGATGTATGCAATGAGGTCCTCCTTTGACTCGTACACCTTAGCCAACTTCACAAGAATGGCATCGTCTTGCCCCTTGTCAGCCTTAATGAGACCCAACTGTGAATCAAGCTTTCGAAGGCCAGTATCCAAATAACCAACTCCGTCATGGCCCCCGATGATTTGACCCAAGTAAAAGAACTTTTCTGTACCTTTGTCACCGGTGGGGTCTAGTTCACATGCTGACATCAACACTTCGTAAGCTCGTTCAAGATCGTTGACCTCTAGAAGCACCTCTCCGTAGATCTGAAGTACTTCGGGATTGTTGGCGTTAGCTTCAACGTGAGGGGCCAAAAGTTCCAATGCCTTATCCGACTGTGAGGATTGTATCAACGCCCGACCATTGGCGATGATTTGTTCGATTGTAGCCGTGGGCATGCTGAAAGTATGGAGATGTTTGCGATGAGATAATTTTTCGCAAAAGTCAAGACGAGGGGCCCAGAAACACCATGGACGTTTTCACGGCCCAACAGGTCAAGGAACTTACCAATGAATACGAGATACTACATTTGATCTACCATCGAAACAAAAATCAGCACCGAGGTGCAGTATGGTGGAGAATTTTCAACATGCTTCATCGCAATGTACGAAAGGTGATTAAGCTCCACGAAGATATCACCCATCCACATTCATGGCGTCTAGTGGAGGGAGCCAAGCACAAGTTGGCCAGCGTGGCCCATCATCTTGCTCGAAAAATTGTACCCCGGGCTTACTATGAGTTCAATGGTATTATTGCCCTAGGACAATACATTACATTGGGATTGGCATTGGTGGGTAGCGTCAGCAAGATTGGCACGATACTCCAAGATGTACCAATGCTCCGTCCCGCCGAGCACCCCAAGTCTAGTACCACGCCAAAGCTACAAATACAAGACGAAGATATGGGAGAAGTTATTGAGATGGACGATGTCACTGGCCATGATATAAAGGCAGCTAAAACGGACGACCAACTGGAAATGACTAGTCCGCCGGACGGACAGTTGATTAATGCCATCGGAGCCGAAACGCCCACGAAGATGAAAAACAGCAACAAAAAGGGTATTCCGAGTAAGAGAATGAAAAAGGACACAAACAGCATGGATGATATTTTTGGCATACCCCGAGCGAAGGACCGTGCCAAGAAGAAGAAAAAGACCAAAAAGCAAAAATCAGCCATTGACGACATCTTTGGATGAGGCTACACTGTACAGGAGAAAGGTTTAATTTTAGAACGTAAATCATCAAAAACAAGATATATCAGTACTCATGGCATTAGTAATAGGGTTGGGATTGGGGCACCTCTACCGGTTGCACGAAATCCGAATAGAATTCGGGATTAAGGTTTTTCATGTAGAGGGCATTAAGAGTAGCATAATTTAGTTGATCAACATCAAGACAATATTCATCATCGAAATCCTCGGAATGTTCGGGTTGAGAGTGGCGGAGCACTTGGTGTTGCTGGATTTGTTGCTTAATGTGTTGCTGCTGCTGTTGCTGCAACTGTTGAATAGGATTAGTGTAAGGAGTAGGATGCTGAATGGATGAAGAAATTGAATGAGTAGGAGAAGTGGATTGCTGATATTCATAAGACGAATGGACAAACCCAGGCGTCTCGGATGCAGGGGTCTCCAACGGATCGCCAGTTAAATCATTGCTGGAAGAGTTGGAAGAGATGCTATTGTAAACGTGGCAGTCGTTAATGTTACCATTAAAAGCCATGACCGAGGCCTTAGCAGCAGCACTAATGGTGGCCTCGTTGAGATTGGGTTCCTTGTACTTTTTGGAAAGTTGCTTTCTAACTCTGTTTTTGATCCTGGACTTACCCTTGAAACCAGGAGGCAAGTATTTACATTCACCTCCTTCAACGTGTAACTCGCACCAAATTTCACTGTTTTGAAAGTATTCACCACACATTGAGCAGTGGCCCGAGGTATTTGTTCTTTCCTTCGTCTTGGTACCCTTGGGGTATCTGAAGTGTCGGGACTTCAAGTGGGTCTTGTAGGTATCTCTTCTTGAAAAACCTCCGTTGGGGTGACACTTGTGAGTGATGTTATTCTCGTCAATGTAGATGGAGTATTTATGAAACGGACAAGAGTACGCCTTCTTGACCGCATGCTTCTTCAAGTGACGGGTAAGGTAGCCACGGATCTTAAATCCAGCATCACAGTGGGGACACTGATGGATTTTATCCTCACCATCTTCGCTGTTGGCGTGGGCTTCTTCGGTGGAACTGTAAGGAGACGACGACGTCGACATGGGAGTTTCTTGAAAATCCTTCTTTTTGGAAATGATGGAGTCATTGTTGGAAGAGTTAGAGGTCACAGGAGACAATTGGTTTTCCTTGCCGGGGTGCAACTTGAAAGACTCCAACTCGTTGCCGGAAATAACATCGTCGGTGAAGGCCCACTCAATCTCACCGTCCTGGTTTTTGAATGGAAGAAGACGGGTAGTCAATCCGGTGGAGCATGCCTTGGCATTGACGGGCTCTTCGTGAGTGATATCGTCGTTGGTGATGGATGGGAAAAGGCTAGTGAATTTGGAGTCAGTGGAATTATCATCTTCCTCTGTTTTTAAATAATGGAGAGGGATAAATAACCGGGAGAGGAGCTGACAAAACTTGATGAGAATAGCGACAATAACATAATCCTGGAACATATCGAGCATCAAAGATCCGTGCCGTCTCTTTGAGGGAGAACGCGTGGTCATTTGGGACGTCATTGTGAAAACAAGTAGTTGATGTGAGAATATTTTAGTTTCAGTGAACTTAAACTCCCTTTTTTTTTTACTTTTGAGCACGACACCTCTTTTTCTTTTTTTGCTCGTTTATAGCGATTGCTTTACAAATTTTTCTTTTTTTACTTGTTCGATGCTCGTCACAATAAGTTCCCGGCAGCACAACGAATCACGTAAAACCGATCAACGTACTGTGCCAGAGAGAACCAAGATATATACACGTGTGAAGGCTACGTAGGAAGGGGGCCGGACAATTTTTGACAAGGCAAGTCAAGGTGACGTGATGGCCGACAAGAAAAAGCAATGAAAATTTTACGCCACTAAGGGTCACCCGACATGCTTCCGACCAGAAGCGGCAGGTCGTGTGGGCGCCCACAGTTCGCATGGTTACGTAAGCATCTCACCGGTGGTTGCTGACATAAGCACGCAGTCTGTGGTGCAGTCCGTTCACAGATCTAGGCATAAGCTTTTGCGATGCAAACAAGTCTTTGTTGTGGCAAATAATACAAAGGGCAGCACTTAACGGGAAGTACAAAGCACATTTTTGTAGACCGCTCTCAAGCAAACAGCGTATAATCGGGAGTTAGGTGCAGCGGCCGGATTTATAGCCAGCTGGGATGTAGCAATTCTAGTATTGAGGTTTAGTTAAAGATATATAGTCCTCATTGGAATTGAGAGACTCCTGAGGCATTGAAGACTGAAACGGAGGAGGGTGATGTTGCTGCTGGTGTGGAGGATGTTGTTGGTGGTGAAGCTGATGGCCCAATTGCTGGTCTTGGTTTGTTATGCTGACTGCCTGGGCCGAATAGTTTTCTGCAACCTGGTAGTAGACGGGAGACACATTGGGAGGGTAAAATTGCGGAGTGGCAATGTCGGAGACGGCGCCATCGTTGACGGAAGCCACCAGGAATGCGGTGTTGTTAGAGTTGGAGCCGTTATTGTTGGGATATGGTTGAATAGAAGGCTGCAGAATGTGTCGTGGAGGTTGTAGAGGCTGAGATAGCGAGGAATGTAGAGCGGATGAATACTGGTAGGGATTTTGGGACGATGACGAATCGAGTGGTTGCTGTGGAATGTCTTGGTCAAGGAGGCCAGACGGGTTTGGCGGGATTCGACCCATACTATGAATAGGCATGTGCTGAATTTGGGGTGGTTGAGACAGCTGCGGCATGTTCCGAGGAGATGCCAACATGTGCTGATTGGGAACCATCTGTGGGGGTTGCGTGGGACTCATGAACTGGTTGTTGATGGTGGTGGTAGGCACGGAGGATTGGGCCAGGGGAGGGTATGCCATGGCCGACTGGCTAAGTGGGTGAGAATTAAGCGGCTGGTTTTGGAGTTGAGGTGGCTGACTATGCATTTGATTTGAGAGTTGATTTTGTAGTTGGTTGGTCGCTTGATGCGGTAGCTGGCCAGCCTGTTGGTTCAATGGCTGGCCAGATAAGTGGGCTGACAGTTGATGAGAGGGAGACAGTTGCAACTGGTGACGTTGAGGTAGCGATGAGGTCATGGACTGGTAAAAGTCGTTGCTGGCTATGGTGTAAGCATCCACAGGCCAGGGTGGGTACATAGATTTACCCTCAGTGGTACCATACTGATTCACCGGAGGTTGAAAGGGAGGCGGCTGTCGTTTGACAGAAGGGGAATTCTTCTTCACGGTACTCTTGGGGTTCTTTTGTTTAGGTCTTGGCCTTCGTGAGTTTAGGATGGGTAATGTTGGGCTCTCTTGGGATTCAATCAAGTCACACAAGACTCCACTATGTCTGCAATTTTCACATCCAACCACGGTATAGTCAGTGGAGGTTATTATGCACTTTGTTCGTTTGGCTCGACACTTTCGGCAACATTTGAAGGTTCGCTTTCGCTCGTTGTAGTTGGCGTTGAATGCTGGGAATACAAACATGGGGACACATCAAGTAAACTTCACTCAGATCTTCATGATATAAAGGTAAAAGGGTTCTGGGGAACAAGGTGGAGGACAGTGTAATCAAGCCACGAAACCAAAAGCTGTACAAGAGGGAAAAGGATGGGAGGGGTTTTTAAGTATTATGTTAATTCACTCCAGGTGGATAACGAGAGTAAAATTCACACGATTTGGACATGGATATATATTTATAAGAAGATAGAGAAAATAAACCCAGGCATTCCGAACTGCATTGTCTAAGGTAATTCTTTTTTTTTTTTATATGTTTATTCTCTACCTTATCACTGTCACGTACCGAAGTTTGGCTTGACCACCAGCCATACGGTGGGGGGTTATTCCGCTTATAGCAGGGTGTGTCGTAATCTGGGATGATTCCGTTTTAATCCTCTAGTATTATTATGGTAATATTTTTTCCCTGTTAATCTAGAGCTTATTTAAAATGCGCCTTCCGAAAAATATCATCGCTTCTCTTGCAGTTGCCAATAAGCCGTCGTGAATATTGATCTACGTCTACTTATTGTTGGCTTAAACTACTCACAAAAATACTGCGGTGCATGGGGACGCATCTGGTAAAAGTTTATTGCCCTTGGCGTTGTTGACTGCTACGCTAATACAGATGCCAACGATAACCGTTGGAACCAACCTTGACTATGGCAATCATGTGCGAAGACGATTCCGGAGTTATTTTATTTAACTGCGATAGATGGTAAGGCCAGCGGTTAAGTTAGAAAAAATAAAAGAAGGGCTCGTGGCTGTAACCCCCAAATATGCCGACAGGTTCATACAAGGGGGAATCCCGGGTATGCATACTGCCGTGTCTCTCCATACCGACCCTGATAATAAATTATATTCATTGGGCCTTACATAGGTCGATGGCGTCCTGTTTCATTTAAATTTACATCCTGGGGTCATCGCATGTGATCGTTGCTAATCACATTCCATTCGTAGTAAGCTAGTTGCAGCAATCGATTACGCATCTACGAAAAAGATACCATACAAACAGTTGACGTTAGACGCAAAGTGTAGCGCGGGAATCAACGCGAGCACTACTGCGGCGCAAAACGCATTAATGTTATTCTCGCCATAGGTAATTAAAGTTGAAAGGCGGTTTAGTGGACCAAACGTTTTATTATTTGGCTGCTTAGGGCCCGCAAGCAGCAATTGCGCTAAACTAGGGAGAGGGGATTGAGAACTTAAATAAAAAACTCAGTTTTGCTACGTTCTCCTCTCATTTTTCGATCATTACACATTTCATATCGTTGTCAAGCAACATTTTTCGCCACCTTGGTTTATGTCCCACTAGTTGAAATTCCGCACTTACAAGTAGGTTACAGCTTCTGTACATAGAGTTGCATCAATGCCGCTCGACACTTCCTCATATCACCTGGCATAGAGTAGCGCAGTATGGAAGTGACCTGCATGCGAAAGTATCAAAATATATATGTCCAAAAAAAAAACAATTTTTTCTGAGTCGCGCGGAAAAGAAAGAGGAAAAAGCTCCATCGTAGATATCCAACCATCGAAATGAGCCCTTCTGTTCATCCATCCATCCATGAAATCAACGGCGAGCTTTGGTTTCATGAAATCAGCCAGGACGCTTTTCCAGGGCAAGCATTTCTGTTGAAGGTAGAGGAGGTTTTACATCAGTCCCAGAGTGCTTTCCAGGATATCCTTATTTTTCGGTCACAGACATTTGGAAATGTGCTTGTATTGAATGGAATTATTCAATGTACAGAAAAAGATGAATTTGCATACCAGGAGCTCATCACTCATGTTCCGATTATGTCACATGCTAACCCTAAACGAATCTTGGTGATTGGGGGAGGCGACTGTGGAGTTCTCCGAGAGTTGGTCAAACATGTCGAATTGGGAGTGGTTGAAAGTGTCACCATGGTGGAGATCGATGACATGGTGATTCAACTCTCCAAGAAATACCTTCCAAATATGGCCAAATTTCACAATCACCGGAGTGTCAACATTGTCATTGAAGATGGATTCAAATTTTTAAAGGATCTCCAAAAAAATCCCGACAAATATGACGTTATCATCACTGATTCTTCTGATCCCGAAGGACCAGCCGAGGAATTTTTTCAAGTCAACTATTTTAACCTTTTACTCAATGCCCTCAACAAGGACGGAATTGTTATCATGCAAAGTAGTGAAAACATTTGGTTGAATATCAATTACCTTTCCGACCTTCTCGCGAAGGCCAGAACTATTTTCGGAAATGTCAAATACTGCCAGTGTTACATGCCAAGTTACACGAGTGGACAATTGGGGCTTTTGATTGCCACAAATGACGATGACAAAAACCTTTGCCAGCCACTTCGGACGCTAACCGTGGAACAGGAAAAGAAATTATTCAAATATTACAACAAAAAAGTGCATGAGTCCTCGTTTGTGTTGCCAACATGGGCGGATACTTGCTTAAACTGAAATAGAATTTAGATCTCGGGTCATATTGTAGCAAGTGATGTAACGTCAAAACCATTTTCGTCTCTGACATGGCAGTGATGGCTGCCCATTGATCAACCGCTGCCGAAGTCTTTCTTGGGACTGAGATGCACTGGCTTACAATCCGAGACGTCCCCGGACGGTTTTGTCAACTTGTTGATGCAGGGCGTTTAAATCTTCTCTCACCTAATTTGAGAAATTCAGGGTCTTGGAATGGGCTCGCTGCCGCTCACTACTTGTGGAGCTTAACCATCTTGCATCTGTTTGAAGCTTTCCCATTCACGTTGTTTGATTCTTCGCGTTCCCGGTTGAAAGGATCATTCTTGATTTGACTTTTATTTTCTGGCTTTCAAAAGGTTGATTGTGGGATTATTTTTTTTCCTTGCGTTGCTTTTAAGGAGGCTGCTGATTTTGTCTATTCTACCCATTTCTGTCGGACCAGCAAAGATAAATAGGTCATAGTTTCCGAAAGTGATAAAACCTTATATTCAAATCTTGATGGTACAAGCCATGAATGTAACCTCAAATATTCTGTGCGTCAGATCCCTTACCTCTTTCACATACATAAACTAAATTTCTTGTGGCTGATCCATCGAGCCTTCTAGGCGAACAATTGTCGTAAAAAGATCATCACACCACCCCAATTTTTCAAGTAGGGACTGTACGTTGATATCTGTAAGGTGCAAGGACCAAAGCGACCACAAAATGGAGGCCACAAATTATTTTTCGCTTCCTCTTTTCTCGCATCGGAATTTATCTGTGCTTCCTGCGTCTTGATTGTTATGGTTACATGGTACGGACCTCTGCATATTCCACGTGAACATGTCCCTCTCACTCAATGCGGAAGGTATATTGGCTACTCCCCCACGGCGCGCGAAAACAAAACAAAGGAAAACCATCCCGAGCGAACTAAAACTTTTTCTGCTGACGTAAGCGGTCGTCCACTGGCCAACCCCTTTTTCTATTCTCCAAAACACTACCTTGTGTTTTTTATCACACACTACTTTGGTTTTACACTACTACCTCTTTAAAAGGCTCGTTTGTTTTGCAACCATGTCTCACCCCGAAGAGGATTATACCAATAATATCGATGACCAACTCTTAAGTGCGGTCAAGGACCAGGTCAGAAACCATCAAGATATGGAAGATGCTCGTGTCAAACTTGAAGAAATTGCTTCAGCTGCTGCCTTGGGTGAAAAGGATAGACACCTTAACCACGATCACTCCCATCATCATTCGCAACCATCCCAACATCACCTGTTGCATCACCAGCAGCCTCATCATCTGATGCATCACCAAGCTCTCCATCCGTACCATACTCAGAATGACGACGACTCTGAATATAATATTCAGATTCCCGAGCCGTTAATTGACAGCAAGTCCAAAATTTATCCGGTTACCGAGAATACTATCACTGCTGAGGGTAACTTGATCACTCGGCCGTTTCCTGAACAAGAATTCTCCTCTCGTGATGAACTTAATGACTTTATCCAGGAATTCGCCAGAGATAATGGATTTGGAGTTGTTATTGCTCACTCCAACAAAAAGGCTATCTATTACACCTGTGAGCTTGGCGGCCGGTACCGTCATAAGAAGGCCAAAAAGAATGAACCCGCCGAGCAGTCTTTTTTATTGGATCCTAATACTAAAACCAAAAAATTGCGGTGTCCCTTTTCCATGACGGCTTCTTTCAAAAAGTCTGCTCCCAAATGGTATCTCCGTACTACTTGTAACGAACATAACCATCCACAGTTAGACCCCTTATCCAACCATCCCATGTTGAGAAAGCGGTCAGACGAGTTGAACTTATTGATTCTCGACTTGTACAAGGTTGGTACCAAGCCTTCTCACATCGAAAAGAGAATCAAGGAGCAGTATCCCGATGTCCTCATTAAGCGCGAGGATATCTACAATGAGATACGTGGTTACAAGCGGAAATTGAAGAAACAGCATCGATTTGTTCAAGGTGTTAATCCTGGGCTCAAGATGTCCTCTCAAGGTAGACTCAACGTGGGCCCGGGAAGTTACCAGCAGGTATTGGATGACGGTAGTGGGGACTCTCACGATATCACCGAACGGGCCATTGAGTTCGAAATTGAACGTCAACAACAAGAAGCTGAATTGCAGCGCCAATTACAACACCATCAACACAACTCTCATCATCATATTGATGAACAGCAGTTACAACATTACCAGCAGCAATTACAAGAACATGGCATCGACGATCCTGATGCTAATGACACCACGGCTGCTGCTGCCATTGCTGCCGTAGCTGCCAGTAATCAAAATCATGGTCCAGATTTGTCCATGGATAATATTGACTCTCGCTTGGTGGGCGAATAATCAACACTGTCGTTTGCTTGTTTTACCCTTCGTTTATGTACAATTATGAGTTTATGTGTATAGTCTTTGCATTTAAATGCCATCATATATGCTTTTCCAAAAGGCTGGGCTCAACCTTGACTCACATTCTACTAAGCAACTGTAACCCCTGAGCACGCTCTTCATATAACCGAGCCAACTCGCCAACCCGGCGTCCACGTATGACCGGTTTCTTTACCAACTTCTGGGCTTGTGCTGATACCATCGATGTGCAGGTGGATACCGAAGATGCAGTCGAGCTGACGGAGAAACTCGAGTTTAATGACAGAATGGACTTGCGCGTATTGATGGGCCGTTCAAAGCGGTATTTCTGAGGAGGAAACTGAATGGAAATGTTGGAGACATCAGAGAGTTTCTTCATGTGGGTCCTGGGTTTTGAAGGCATGTGCATAGATTTGCTGCGCGACAACTTGTGAGATCCAGGTTTGGAATCCAGTTTGGTATCAGCCAAATTCAACGACTCTAAGATGTTGGTGGTGGAGTCAAGATCCTCTTTCTCATCAAGAGTTATGTCATGAGAGAGATCATAGGAGTCGTCGATTTTATCGTCATCGTCACCATCGGTCATCACCTGCTCGATGGTCTGGAACCGTGAACGATAAAGAGGATAGATGTGAGACCAATGGTCCCATATGTTCTTGAGAAGTCGTGTGACAATGGAAATGTGATCTTTATTCTGCAGCAGGTTCAATTCCTGGCTCAAACAATTGCTCAAACTTCGAGCGAGCGTAAGGGATGAGTGTCGGGTCACGGAAGAGTTATCGATTATTCGATTTCCCAACTCCAACAATTGAAAAAGAACCATGCCATAGTTGGACTGACGGGACGCGTAGAATGCTAGAAGGTTTTGAAATTGGTCAATGGTGGCAGTGACATCATCTTTTATGGGGAGCTTTACTATGGATGCCGGTAATAGCGGACTGGGGAGGTCCATGACCACCCGCTTGAAGGTGGTGGAAATGCAATATAAGCTCCAATCGTTGATCCATATCAACTGATTGCGAGATATGCATTGGTAGAGAATATCGGTGCTACCCTTGTTACCCGGCTTATGGAAGATCAACTCCACCTTGTCCCCGTACAAATGTATAATGTTGAAGAGTTGGTAAAAATGATGAAAGAAAATTGGACACTGCTTTTGGCTTATGGACGTCTTAGGAGTTATAAGGCGATCTATGGGAAATCGGAATGTAATCAAGCTCTCAAGCTGTAGGTTATGCTTGTACACGTTCAACGAGATTTTTAGCTTGCGGATGTCCACATAGTACGTCAAGTCTGACAAAGTGCTGCAGTTTATGACAATATTGCTTTTACCTGTTATGCCATTGAAGTTCTCGAATACCTTGTTTAGCTTGGAAAGGCTTTTTCTGGTTAAATTGTAGTTGGTGAGGATCTGCGTAATACTTTTGACAAACCATGAATCATGCACGGTGATAATTCGGACGAGGTGCCCAAGATTATCCACAGAGGAGTCTGCAGCAAGAAACGTCTTGAGGAACTTGATTCCCCAGATCCAGCTTACCTTATTCAATCCACAGCTAAACATCACCAAAACATAGTGCGTCTGGGGCAATTGGCTCATGAGCGTAGGTATAAACTCGTCATAGTTTATGAGCTCAGGCAGCGGGAGAAATGAAGTATCGAAAATGTAGATCGGCAACCCCGAGTATGCGTCAACAACATCACTCTTGTAAAAAATTCTATCCATGGTAGCTGGACCCCTGGATTAGCTAGAACTTTTTTTTTAAGTTAAGGAGAAGCGAAAGACTTACTGGTGCACCTTTTGGGATAAACCATAACACTCTCCCATACGCGGACCTAGCGGTTGATGGCGCGACCCTTGTCACGTGACTAACCGTCCTCCCTCCTCCGCGCGCGCACGACTTAGCGTTTGCCATCGTCGCCACGACATCATCCATTAACCTCAATCATCATGGCCCCCGTTAAAGCAGACGATCCCGTCACTGATGAGGTCAAAAAGCCCAGTACCAAGCAAAAGAAACAGGAGGAAGAACTCTCGGAGGAGGATCAACGTTTAAAGGATGAATTGGAATTGAGAGTGGAACAATTGAGTGAACCCAATCAAGCCATTAAGGTGTACGACGATAATTTAGCCACCCTTAAGACTTTTATCAAGGATTCAACCACTTCAATGACAGCGGTTCCTAAGCCATTGAAGTTCTTAAGACCCCATTTTCCTCTTCTCACTGAACTTTATGATAAGTGGACTCGCACCTATGCTGGCGAAGATATTGTCATTAAGTTGGCAGATATTCTCTCGGTGTTGGCGATGACATATTCCGATGATGGCAAGAACGAATCGTTGAAGTATCGCTTATTATCTTCACAAGATACTATTGCCGATTGGGGACACGAATATATGAGGCACTTGGCTCTCCAGATCGGTGAGTCGTACCAGGAGAATCTTGGATCTGATGACGAATACATTGCCAAAATTGTGCACTTAGCCACTCAGATCGTTCCATTCTTCCTCAAGCACAACGCTGAGGCTGACGCCGTTGATTTGTTGTTGGAAATTGAAGCTATCGACAAGTTACCTACCTTTGTGGACGAAAGCACTTATGCTAGAGTGTGTCTTTACATGGTGAGCTGTGTCCCTCTTTTGGTTCCACCTGATGATTCCAACTTTCTTCACACTGCCTACTCCATCTATCTTTCCCGCAACCAATTGACCCAGGCGTTAACGCTAGCCATCAAATTGGATGACGAGAACTTAATTACCTCTGTGTTTGAAGCCAGTAACGACGAGTTGGTTCACAAGCAATTAGGTTTGATTCTTTCTCAGCAAAATAACGGGTTTAAGTACCCTGGTGATAGTGAAGAGGTTCAGGAGACCATTTCCAATGTCAAATTACACGAACACTACTCATACCTCATAAAAGAATTAAATTTGTTGGAACCTCGGGTCCCCGAAGATATTTACAAGTCGCATCTTGAAAATACAAAAGGAGGCTTGGGAACGTCTGGTTCCATCGACTCTGCCAAGCAGAACTTGGCTGCCGCTTTTGTCAACGCCTTTGTTAACTTGGGTTCCGGTACTGATAAGCTCATCCAGACAGAGGAGGATAACAAGTCTTGGATATACAAGACCAAGGGCCACGGAATGATCTCCACCACCGCTTCCCTTGGTTCCATTCACCAATGGAACATCAATGATGGTTTACAACACTTGGATAAATACACTTATTCTTCTGAAGATGAGATTAAGGCTGGTGCGCTTTTGGGTACCGGTATTGTTTCAGCCAAGATCCATGATGAGGTGGAAGCTGCATATGCATTATTGCAAGAATATGCCTTCGATCCCAAAAAGATGTTCCAGACCTCCGCCATTAATGGTTTGGGAATTGCGTTTGCTGGTTCTGCCAACAAGGATGTGTTGAATTTGTTACTTCCGCTTGTTTCTGATCTTGACGTGTCGATTGAAGTTTCCTCACTTGCAGCCTTGGCTTTGGGCCATGTGTTTGTCGGAACTTGTAATGGAGACATCACCTCTACTATTCTCCAGACTTTGTTGGAGAGAGATTTCACCCAGTTGGCAAGCAAGTATATCCGCTTTATGGCCCTTGGTCTTGGATTGTTATGTATGGGCAAGACTGAGGCTGCAGAAGATGTCTTAGAAACCATCGAAGCTATTGAACATCCTATCAGCAAGAGTCTCAAGGTCCTCGTCAACATTTGTGCTTATGCCGGTACCGGTAATGTCTTACAAATCCAAGCTCTTTTGCAGATGTGCACAGCCAAGCCAAAGGACCAAGTCGCTGAGGAAAAGAAGTTGGAAGAATCAGAGGAAGACCAACTTAAGAAAGAAGCAGCTGACGAGACTGAAGAAGTAGAAATGGAAGATTCTGATGCTGTCAAGGATGAAAAGCTGGACAAGAAGTCTGACAAGGATGATAAAGAAGTGGAGGCCGAAGACGAAGAAGAAGAGTTATATCAAGGGTTTGCTGTACTCGGACTTGCCCTAATTGCTATGGGTGAAGACATTGGACAAGATATGTCGTTGCGTCACTTTTCTCATCTTATGCATTATGGTAATCCATTGATCCGTCGTGCCGTTCCATTGGCTATGGGTCTTGTGTCCACGTCACATCCACAAATGAAGGTGTTTGATACATTATCACGTTATTCCCACGACCCCGATTTGGAAGTAGCTCAAAATGCCATCTACGCCATGGGATTGGTTGGTGCCGGTACCAACAATGCCAGGTTGGCCCAGCTCTTGAGACAATTGGCTTCGTACTATATCAAGTCTCCCGATTCTCTTTTTATGGTGAGAATTGCTCAAGGTATCTTGCACCTTGGTAAGGGTACCCTTAGTCTCTCTCCTTTCAACTCAGAGAGAAGTATCTTGTCGAAGGTTTCGTTGGCTTCATTATTGACCATCTCGGTAGCACTCTTGGATCCCAAATCTTTTATCCTCAATGATAACAATACAGAAACCACTCACCAGCTTCTTTACTACTTGACACCTGCTGTGAAACCACGGATGTTGGTTACTGTTGATGAACAATTGAACCCCATCAAGGTAAACGTCAGAGTTGGTCAAGCTGTTGACGTTGTTGGGCAAGCTGGTAAGCCTAAAACTATCACAGGATGGGTTACTCAAAGCACTCCAGTCTTATTGTCATATGGTGAGCGTGCCGAGTTGGAAAACAACGAAGAATGGATTAGTCTTACTCATTCGTTAGAAGGAGTGGTAATCTTGAAGAAGAACCCCGAGTATATGGAGGTTGATAATTAAATAGAGTTAATGGAAGTAACCTTTATTTTTTCACGGAAATGAATGCATTCAAAAGTTCTATAGAAATGAATTTGAAATAGTTAGAGAAAGACGGAGAGAGTTGGTCGACCTTCCTTTTTTATGGTATTAATTGAACTCCTGGGCCTTACCAGCCATCAATAATCCAACAATCAAACCAAACAATCCCAACACAGACCCGAAAATCTCGATGACCAAGATCTTCACGAACAACGAGGAGTCCGCAGCGTCTGAAATGGCTGCCGTAGAACCGGTGATACCAACTGCCACACCACAAATCAAGTTAGAAACTCCCACGGTAATTCCAGCCCAGAACAAAGAGAATCCAGTATACATGTTTTCTTTGGTGTATAAGTCTGTCTCTGGAACATTATTGAGCTTTGCAGAGAACACAATGGCCATAATCAAACCATAAATGGCGACAACTTCACAGAAAATAATGGAAATCAAGTTTTTGGTGGTGATTCTGGGTGCCTTAATACCAGCACCAATAATGGAAGAGCCAGTGATGAAAATACCCCAAGCAGCTCCTACCACAGAAAGTCCAATACAACTGGCTATACCAAGATTAGCCCAAAGATATGGAGAGGTTGTCTCTAGAAATTCACCGAAGTTGAAGGCTTCACCAGACCCATTGAACAAAAGGTAACCGCCAACAGTTAGCAATGAAGCTAACACAAGATAATTGGATGCCATGATGGATGGATTAATTAATGGATAAAGAAAGGATACACCAGGTGTTGATAATTTAGTGGGCAAAGTGCAGGTTACAGGTTTGCATGTTGGGCGCTCAGAGAGGATGAGCTCAATTTATTCCACCCGTACACCACAATCCAAAGATCTCTTTGATCCCATCCAAACCCATCAACTCTCTCTCTCTCACTTACTTACAGACAGGATTCGGATGTGCATTAGTGTTTAAAGCTCACACCGTATATGTTTCTCAATTACTACACACGAAGAGCTGGTGCCATGGGGGCTGCATTTAGTAGGAGCCGTGAGAGCTGTGGCCATTTCAATTATTCTTTAAAACCTCTTTAAAGAACCGCTGGACTTGAGTATCTGACAAGAGTAATTGATTTGTTATGTTAGCACAATCATACTATCATGATGGCTGGTGCAAGATCAAAACGATGTGATCTTCACTTCTATTGATGTAAGTCTCAGTACTGTTGGAGCCTCAACCAAGTTTCCCTTGTAAAAGTGGTGCAGGAACTCTAAAGTATCGGTGGATGCAACTACTACCATTGCCCTGCGGAGACCAGCTCATACTACAATATTTTTTTGACTCGTGTCATATGAGCTGCTACTGGTGTGTCTCTGTATTGAGCTTCTGTTTGATCATCTTGATGATTGCAAATTCTACTTGTCGCAGAGCCGGTGAAGCCAGATTTGCCACTCAATACGGAGCTTTTCAATGCTTTCGTATTTGCAAGCATCTTGAAAATCATGCCTTTCTTGGTTATGTGGCTTGCTTCCCCTGTTGGCCATACAGAAGCGGACTATTCGTGTTTAGTTCTTTTTGCGGTTTCTCCTCAGGTAACATCACTAATGGTCCTGCAATTAATGGGCAAGTGCCACGATGTACCAATTTGCGCCCAAATACCGAACTGCATCTTTAGTGCTGAGTATGAAGAGCCTAGCGAGGACCCCCACTGGAGGTGCGGTGTTGAAATCAGTCATAGTGTGCCAGGATTTTATCATTTGACCATATTCATTTTCGCATCTCATGATTAGCTACGTCAACGCGTTTCTTTGCAAAGCTCTATACGTGAGTGCAGTGTGGCGGATTGCATAACGAGTTTCAATGACTTGCACTATGGTATGCCCCGAACGACGTCAATAATCCAGCTGATACAGTCTCGTTTTATCGCTCCTCCTTCAGAGTGAGTGCGGCTCCGCATTGCTGCTCCGTCGTACAACGGCTAAATTAACGGTCCGGTCCGAAAATGCATTGCGCGCAGCCCGTGCGGCTCGGAAGGGAATATTCGCTTTGACAGTTGGGCGCCGCTGATGCATAACCCTATATAGGTCTGAAGCTCACTTCCAATTTCAAAGATCTCTTGTGAACTCACTTATGGGAGAGAAGGATATCCTGACGCTAGCTCTTCAAACTGGGCAGACCCTGAACCACAAGCGTGAAGCTGATGAAGAGGTATCGATAAGCAGTTCAAGTAAACTAGATGAGCATGGAGCCCCCAAGCTACTTGACGACCCGGACATGTTCCCGGAGGGAGGCAGAAAGGCATATACGGTCCTCTTGGGATCGTTTCTAGGGTTAATTGGAGTTCTTTCGTTTGTCAATTCCGTAGGAGTGATTGAAAACTATGTCCAGAACCACATTTTGACCGATGTACCCACATCGTCCATTGCATGGATCTTTTCCATTTATAATTTCATGGCGTTTGGAATGACTTTAATTCTGGGACCTGTGTTTGACCGTGTTGGTGTCCGTATCCCGATTTTGTTTGGAACCATTCTTTCTGGCGTGGGCATCATGTGCATGTCGTGCCTGAAGGAATTATATCAATTCATTCTTAGCTTTGGTGTGTTGACAGGATTTGGCACCGCTTTCACATTTGGACCATTTCTCTCGGTCCTCAGTCATTTCTTTTACCAAAAACGGGGCCGGGCCGTGGGTGGTGCCTACATAGGTGGAGCCGTGGGGGGAGTGATCACGCCCATCATTTTTTTACATCTCCAGCCTCAAATAGGTTTTGGCTGGACTATCAGGGTTATTGGGTTCATTTGCATTGTCTTACTATTGATAGGAATGGTGCTTGTTTCCGATCGGAAAGAGGTGTTCCAAAAGGATACCCCTCAAGGCCCGTTCATCACCGGGATTCTTAAGTCTATTGACATCGAAGCATTTAAAGATCGCACCTTCACCTCGTTGGTGCTTGCATTATTGGGTAATGGGTTTGCCTTTCTTATAACCATGACTTACCTACCGTCATACGCGGTGGCGTGTGGGTTTCCTGACTCCAAGTCTTACTTACTTTTAACGGTATTTAACGCGTTTTCAATTCCCGGAAGAGTGATTCCAGGAATATTCGCTGACATCATCGGCGGATTCAATACTCTCTGTTGCATTGCCATATTGAGCACGGTTTCATTCTTCGTCGTTTGGGTTCCCCCTCCCATCGGTCACAACATCACTGCCTTGTTCATTTTCGCCGGTCTTTACGGGTTTCTGTCAGGATCTTTCTTATCTCTTGCTCCTACATGCATCGGATCCATCAGCAAGACTAGGGACTTCGGCAAACGGAGTGGAACTGCCTTCTTTGTTCTTAGTATCGCCGACCTTTTTGGTATTGTTATCGGAGGCGCAATTGTCAAAGGAGGTGAACTCAAACATTACGATCACCTCGTTATATTTGTGGCGCTCTGCCTGTTCTGTGGAACAATAGGCTCGCTTATAGCAAGATACCTATATGTAGGCACCCGTCTCATCAAAGCCTGAGTACATAATCCATTCACGAGTAAATTCCCCTTCATAGAGCCTCACGTGTAGTTGCAATATAAGGCTTCACCTCGGTGACGTTACCTGATTTGGAGTACTGCGTGGCTGCATGATGCACGTTGCCGGGTGCAACTGTCAAACGCGCACACGTGTAAGAACAAATGAACTACCTTAATTACAAGGTGAATGATGATGGAGGTGTTCGTGGTTTCCTGAAGGCTTCGTCAAGTGTAGATCACGATAGCTTCGGCTGCACAGTAGGGACAATTAGCTTCGGTGGTGGAGACTGTAGTTCGTAGATGGCAATAATTGTCGAGTCCCCGAGGCCCGATTTGGCCGGGTTGTAGATGTTCGCAACTTTGACACTTGCACTTTGACACTTGCACCCACGTTGTTCGTACGAAAACCCTGCCACTTCAGCCCCGAGTCAAATCACCTAACCCCAACACCCCCTTATCGAGAGACAATTGGGTATAAATACTCACACGATTCAGCACGATTTTGGTACAATAAACATGACTTCCAAGTTCAGCTACAAAATAGTGGGTGCATTGATTGCTATCATCACCGTCTGTGCCTTTTCCGTCCATCAAGTGCAACTGAGGGGCTATTTTGTGGAGAACCACGCTTCTATTATCAAGAGACGTAGTGACAATAGCGGCCATGTCCAGGTGTTTGATTTAAACGTCAAGAACGACGATGGCAGTGCTTTAGGGGTCGGCGAAAAGCCCTGGTCAGTCCGTAAGGAAGGACTCATTGCTACTGTCAAGAACAGAACCGACCAGTATCCTACGGTTATAGGATTCCAAGAAGTTATTGACCACCAATTGACCGATATTCTCAAAGGATTAGGGGACGACTGGACCTACTATGGAGTTCCTAGAGCCACCAGTGGCTCGGACAATGAGCTCAACCCTATTCTCTTTAATAGAAATGAGTTTGAGTTGCGGGAAGCTAAGACGTACTGGCTCAGCGAGACGCCCGGTGTTCCTTCCAAGGGATGGGGTGAGAAATTCAACCGTATCATTACCTACACCAAGTTCTACGAGTTCTCCACCGGTAAGGTGTTCAATTATCTCAACACCCACTACTCCTCGTACTCTGAAGAGGCCAGAATCAATTCTGCCAACTTGACGCTTGACATCATCAACAATGATCTTGACAACAGTGGTCCTGTCTTCCTCGGGGGCGACTTCAACTCGCAACTGAACGACACAGTGTACTCAATTCTCACGTCAGAGTTGACCAACGCTAACGTCAACAATACCAAGGCAAAGAGAGACTTTGGAATCGACTACGACAAGATCATCGATTTTATCTATTTCAAGAAAAACGACGACTCAGACTTAAAGTTAACTGAGTTCACCATCGGAGACGGGCTCTACGACGGTTATTACATCAGTGATCACTCTCCCTTGTGGGCAGTGTTTGAGTTTTAGACTCCTATATAGTTTATAAAAGTGGCCTGTTTTTCCGTATCATAGAAACTCAATAGAGTTCCTGATGTAATTGCCAGCGTCGGTGGTGCCTTCAATAGATACACAGTCTAGCTTTCCGTTGTTTTTTAGAAGAGTGAGTCTGAAAATGGCCTTGGTAATAGAAAACTCCACGAGCTGGCTGACCTCCTCTGACTCTTTCGTCCTCTTGGTAGGGGGGCCATTGTTGTCTCCAATGAAGTGTACGTACCAGTCGGGTTTGAGGTCCTTGCCATTTATCTTGGCTTTAGAACCTTTGATTTCACATATACAAACGAGCTTGTTGCTTTTGGCGCTTTCGTCATCAAGATCAAAGATGATGTTTTTGAACACCGCATGGAATTTATGCTTCAAACTGCCCACGAAGCGAAATAGGGCTAACCTTTCTGTTTTGTCAATCACTAGCTTGATACCAGGCTCGAATGGCGAATCATTGGTGATCTGGAATGCAAGCACCCGCGGTGGGTCGTTGGTGTGAGGACGAGCATATAAGGCGGGAGTTTCGAGCTCTCGGGGATTCCGCAGGATGCCCTTGGGTGAAATGTCCGTCAAGTTGATAAGAATCTCTTCCGTGGGGTATATGGGAGACCTGATAATCTTATGCTTGAGAATTCGTTGCTCAAGTTCAAGAAATCGATAGTATCGACACTCCTGGCCGAGAAGTTTACGGTGATGATCATCTCTGATTACAGCTGAGTTACCTCGTAAGAGCTCTAGAAGGTCGTCAAAGAGCTGCGAAGATCGATTCAATACTGTGGGTGGTCGTTGTGGAGGGGGCCGGAGGATGTTGTTGGCTTCGATAATACGGAGATTGTCGGTAAGCTGGCTATCATAGCTGATGGAGAAATAGTTTGGATAGTTGCCTGAACTTCGGAAAAGGTCCTTGGGTAGTCTGAACAGCTTGTCGCCGATGTTGCAAAAAGTGTACTCGGAATTTAGAATCTTCTGGAGTCGCTTGAGTCCGTAGTAGTAGCTGTCGACCCACAAGTGAACGTAGTCGATATCATTGTCGACATCAACGTGGTATCCCTGGAGGTGGTTGTAGATTCTCTCGAAAACTATTGGATTCCGGTCTATGAAGAGGGTCTTCTCCGAGTTGTTCGGATTGGTGAAGAAGTTGGTGAAATATGAAGGTCCATCCGATGATAATGATGCGCCACTAAGGCGGAACAACTTATAGCCCACCTGAATTGCAAATACCTTCTCATGGTCGAGGAGGTTCGGAATTGATGGATCAAACTCATCCGACGCGTTGACATTAGATCGTGACCCCATGCTAGGCGGTGGAGAACTGGCGGTAGATACGTCTGATAAGAGATGGGGAGCTCGCTAACGTAAACCATTTTAGTCATGTTTTTTTGCGCATACCGCACCACCATCCTTTAACTCCATCGTGAATTCCCAGAATATGGTCCACTAATGGCTCGCAAGACTCGAACGTTTACTGGCTGTACCACATGTCGGAGCCGAAAGGTCAAATGTGACTTGTCTCGGCCCAAGTGCCAACGGTGCTCACGGGCCAAACTACAATGCGGAGGTTATACATTAAGCCTAGGATGGGCCGGTCTTCTCACAATTGACAGGGGAAAGCTTGTGTCGCTAGGTGGTGGCGACGATGAAGCGGGAAAGTTCCAAAGACGCAATGTGGACTTGGTGAAATTCCCCAAGCACTCCACCTATCACACCTTCCGAGAGTTAAATAGTGCCATCGATCTCATTACGCAGCAATTGGATAGTTCCGATGAGGTGGTGGTGGGACCATTTGGGATGTTCCGAACTCAAACCAACCGCCGCGTGGTACCCCCACCACCAAAGACCACTCCAGATCCCCCCAGTTCTGTGGCGGAACCCCCTAAGCTGTCGCTGATTTTGTTCAAATCTGACAACTCATACGTGCACCATGACCTTGTCAACTCTGCCAAGCTTACCATCATTGCCATAAAGGGGGCCCACTACAAGTTTAATGAGCAGAATATGTTTCACATTCTTTACCCCAAGTTCTTCCCTAATGTCGACAGTGACGATTGGGTACCAGACAAATCGGTCCTTGAGCAGTTTTGCTATATCGTGGGCACCGGTGATGATGCTAGTGTGGTGGTAAAACCGTTGTTGCGGCAAGTGATGACCGATTTGAGCTCGTCATTCTTCCCATTCATTAGAATGAACTACAAGAATAACTACTGGGATACCTTGGTCAAGCAATATATGCGGTCCATCATCAGTGAGTTTATTAACGAAAGCATGCTTTCGTGGAAAGACTATGACATCAAGCCTGACGACGAGTATTCGGCTGAGTATCTCGAGCAGCACCTCAAGATGGGTATTATATACCTTATACTTTCAGTTTCGCTTCTCCAATTGAGCTCTTTTCCCCGGAATGGTACCTTCACCATCGATGAGTCAATGAAGCGAAGTATAGAGCTACGCAAGCTTGGATTTCAAATTATCAACTTTCACCTCGATGAGTTTGACACCAACTCTGAGAAATTCGGTGACGGTGGATATGACGTCCCCATGCTTCTTGCCATTCTTCTAAGCATCAGTGTCGACAACTACTTTGGGGTGTTTGAAAATTATGACCTCCTTTACGCCATTGGCGACTACATCGTCCAACATAATGCCAAGCACGAGCGACACTCGTCCAACCTCTACAAGTATCTTGTGAGCGTGTTCCACATATGTAGTGTGTTCTTCGAGAGCACCCAGGCAATTAACCACTTCAACTATTCCATTAGCAAAACCGACGAGGACATCAACTACCAAGACCTCAAAGACGACTATGACTTAGTGGGCAGCGACGTGGAAGAAAAAGAAGAAGACGATGACGACGACGACGACGACGACGACGACGACGACCACCCACAACAACCCGCCATCAAGTCTGTTGCACTAGAGGAGGTCTCAGACTATGCCCCCATGTCTTTCACGATAAGTTTCACCAAGCGGGACCAGGAGTATCCAAAACAGTACCAAGCACAACCCCAACTGCATGTGATCACTCCCCAACCTGGAAGGGGTATCAACATTGAACCGCACGCATGTTATATGATGTATGGAGCTCCTCAAGAACTTGTGGAGCTCTTCCATGAAGTGGTTCATCTAACTAATCACAAGAACATCTTCCGCCGCCGCCAAATTCAACCCCGCAATTTCCCTCGTATTTGCGCAGACCTACAAGATCGATTATTTTCTTGGAACATATCCAAGGTTTGGAAGCTATACGAGGAGGTTGATCACCAGCGCCACTTCTATTCAACACTCCATGAGGCGACCTGGTACAACGTTGATGCTTTCCACCAAGCCATGATTGTGTTCTTCCATCGCCTCATCAAAGAAAGTCCCATTTCCAACTATCAGTCCAACATTGAACGGTCGTTGCTCTCATTGAGTCATCTACTTAACATGACCGCCAACGAGTCATTGTCGATTAACCCGTCGTTTTGGCCGATCTTGATTTGCGGATGCGACATTGATCTTGCCAGTGCTCAGTACGGACCTCTTAAAACTCTTTGTCAGCACATGTGGCAGCATCCCCAATTCATAAAATATAATTATTGGCGAGCCAAGCAAATTCTCCTCGAGGTTTGGAAGCGCCAGGGACTCGGCGAAAACCTTAGTTTTATGGATATGATAAGGGAATGGGGCATTGTGCTTAACTTAGGCTGATGACATGCCTTCGTCCTCAACAATAAAAGCTTTACCGTGTACCTTCGTGCCCAGAATCTGGCCGATCTTACGCCGGGCGTTGTGCGATGTGTCGGACTTTACCTCGGTAGAACAAGCGCCCGTCCCCCGAATCCTCCTTTACGTGAACAACCCGGAGGCTGCACCTTGATGGACTCGGTGCTCCCAACCCCGCACCGCAAAAATTTTGCCGTGTTGCCGTTGCTCACTCCGGATAATTGGAACAATTGGCTGTCTCGTGGTAGCCACACGCCTACCCCAAACTTCTTACCCCGGGCAATCCCCCATTTTAGGTGGGCTGACCAAAAAATCCCATGCACTTTGAAGTTTGCCGTTCAAAAGCTTTCAATCCATAATGTCTATGTAGTTTTGGATCTCCTCGTATACCGAAAGTCCTTAAAAAACCCTTCAAGTCTACACTATTATCGAATCATTTATTTCTCCTGCGCTGTAATTGGTTGAACGGAAATCAACCCCACTTTATATCCCCGAACTCTCGCATTAAAACCATCAGGCAAAAAGTGAAATTTTTGTGTGGGTTTTTCCGGTTTCTGCAGTCATGCTCACATAGTCAATTTTAATTGTTCGCTCCAGGCTTCCCCATATTTGACCGGTGCTTTCTTGGACATTTTTTTTCTCCTTTATATTCCTCCAATCTACGGCTTGCTGTTTTTTTTGTTTTCGAAAACAATAAAATTTAAATCCTTCCTGTTGACCTAGTCTCTCCATGTCGGAACATTCGTCTCCCAATGAACCGCCTTTGGACCACAGTCGAAACTCATCAACACAACCTCGCAAGCGGTCCAAGGTTTCTCGTGCTTGCGATTCATGTCGAAGAAAGAAAATTAGGTGTGATGCCGAATATTCTTCTACGTTGCAAAAAGTTACCAAGATATGTACAAATTGCCTGAAGATCAATGAAACATGTTTATTTAGCCGAACTCCACTCAAAAGGGGGCCATCGAAAGGTTACATACGAGATTTGGAAGAAAAACTTGATAATACCACCCCTAATCTGAAACCTCGTTCGAATTCGTTTCTGTTCCAGCCGTTACCCCCGATACAAAGTGCTCCGGGTCCGATTCCAAATCAACAACAAGTGACTACCTCGACGGCCTCTTTCCAAAAGTCATACCTTCCCCTTCCATCTAATATGTCAGTTCTGCATGTTCACAAGGGCTCCATCAGTTCCACCAACTCCACTTCTCCTCATGGATCCCGCTCCCCCATAATACTCCCTCCCTTGTTGTATCCACAACAACAATCCAAACTTACTATGTTTTCATCGTCAACTCCTAATCCCAAATCGCTCTCATCCCCCAATCCCCCCAGTCCTCAGAGTGCTCCCGATGATAAAACGAAAACAAACAGTCCTCCGATTCAAGGACCATTCTGGAAAGTGCCCTACGAAATGCCTGGTAGTAATCTCTCGGCGGGCGGCATCTCTCTTGCTAATGGCATGTCCAATGGCGGAAACAGCACCACAAGGCGCTCATCGGTTGAATCGATAAGCTCCAACTCAACCACCGGGTCCAGGCTGCGGTTTCCATCGCTCAAGACAACCTCCTCCATTAATAGTGAAAGTCTTGTCAGTGATAGCGATGATGACTTTTATTCCGTCAAGTCCTATCGAACCAGCCAGAGTCTTTCTCCCCGAAACTCCATCTCATCCCTCTCTAGTCTCAGTGGTCGAATGTCAAAAAATCTTACTCTCAATCCAGCTCAGGTCCCCCATGTTCCCTATTATCACACTCAACCCCCACCGGCTCCCCAACTCATGTACACGCAATATTCCAAGCTCCCCATCAACCCCCTCGAGGTAAATTTGCGAGCCTACTACTCTAAATTCCATGATAACTTCCCCATCCTACCTTACAACAAGAAAACCATCTTCTCTATGGTGGAAGGACTCGTGCTCACTGACGACGTACTGAGAATAGTGGAGCTTTTTAACTTGTCATTGAATAACCTTAATTATTACCAGCATCAAAGTCTCATGGATAACGTCGATTTGCTTCACAAAATATTGATGCTTTATCCCTTCAACCAATTCAATGTTTCAATCAATGATAACACCCTCATTCTATTTTTTTCTTCCTTGGTCATAATCAATTACGCCATTATTCTCAACGGTGATGCTTACTCCCTTGGCATATCCCTCACTGCATCAATGATGAATGATTTCAAGGTTTTGGAAAATTTTAATGATCATATCCAAGAGCAACGTCGCTCAAATTCCACTCCTGATCCTGATTACATCAAACTGTATCTTCCTCGGTTATACTACTGTATGTTCATCATCGATCTGTGCCATAGTCTCAGTTTTGGTGTTCAACCTATTTTTAATTCCAACTTCAATTTATTGTTTGACAATATCGATGAATACTTGGTGCCCAATTCCAGTACAATTTCGGGAGTGACTAACTTTAAAATCGCCAAAGTGGTTTACGATCTCGTGAGTGCTAGGAACAAAACCATATTTTCTAAAGGTGAATTTAAATCTGTATTTACTTTTTCGGAATCGGAAAAGAGCATGGTATCGCTTCCCCAAAACAACTCGTTTCAGAAGCTCTTCATTGCCCTCATCAAGGACAAATACGAACTACTCGACCACCTTGCTGACATCAGAGCCCTATTACAGAATATGAACTTCGATGAAGACGAATCTTTGGAGACATTGCGTGATTATCAGCTCAAACTTATACGTCTCATCAAAAAGCTCACGCAAACCGTCATTGGTGTATCAAACTTCATTTCCACTATCAACTCCCACAAGAAATCAAGTACATCGTCCCCTGAGAATTCTCCATTCCAAGACTCTTTGTCTAATGAACTCCTCAATCCTTACTTTAATTTAACCTACTCCCAATGCTATAAGCTCATCAAGCTATGCAAGCTAATCATTGATTCGAAAATCAGCTTTATCAGTGATACCGAGCTTACTAATAGAGCCATTAAAATCAATAACGATTTGTCCATTGCATTTAACCTTCTCACATCCAACCTTGACCAACGTCAATTAGATCGGAGTCATATCGATATGAATGAAGTGGCGAATTGTGGACTTGGATCAGTTTCAATTACTTCAATCAAGACTAAGCTTGAGGCTTATAATCTTTCATTTACCGATTCTCATCAGCGGGCAGGAAGCTCCAACTATGAACAATGGAAGTCTGCTCTCTTCTCTACTATTCTTCCATTTGCTGAGACTGAACAAATTGAAGGATGGTGTTGATATAGGTTTACACATCTTGGAACTAGGGTTTACGAATTCATATATATGATGTGAATAGGCTATGACACAACTTAATCGATCTTGATTTGAGAGTAAATTTTTCTGACAAAAAATAAGTTGCTCAAGAAACCAATGGTTCCACAAACGAGGAACACCAATACGGAGATGACAAAAGAGTAACCGACGTACAACACAACTGAAGTCAATCCGGATAACCTTTCTCCACCCGTCAAGAACAACGAGTGTACGAATACGTAAATGGCACAGCCTCCACCAATGAAGAAAGACTTCCATTGCCACTTGTAGTTCTCGGAACAAAGGGTGTAGTAAACCATAAGTACTGAAATCAAGGCAGTGGTCAAGACCATCAACACAAAGCAGAAAAACAAAAAGCCAAACATGTAGAAAATTCTGTTAAACCACAAAGAAGAGTAGATAAAGTACATTTCCACTGCGATGGAGCCAAATGGGAAGATACCAGAAACAAGCATTGCTGGAAGTGACTTGAGGTACCATGGCTGTTGAGGAATTTGTCTGGGGATTTGATTGGTTCTAACAGGAACAGAAAGAAGTTTTCTCTTGGAGGAAAAGATAGAACCAGCAACCGACAAGGGAATGGAAATGGCAAACCAAATAAAGAGGATGGCAAACATGGTACCAACAGGGATGGCCCCAGAAGAGTTGACATAAATTAAGAAGAAGTTGAGGAAAATGAACACCGCAAATAATCCACCGGGAACAAGGAGGGGGGTCAAGATAAGATTCAACTTCCAGTTCTCACCTCCAAAGAATCTGTAAATATATCCACTGACAAAGGATCCAACGACACTGAAGAAAATGAACAAGATGAACATAAAAGTTGATAAGGAACCTCTGTTAGAAGGTGATAACAAACCAAATAAAGCAAATGCAATGGTAACAAAGACCATCAAGAAAATCTGTGAACCACTTCCAACAAGCACTGACAAAATCAAAGGATTGGCAGGAGGACGGAACACATCTCCGTGAACCAACTTCCAACCGCTTTCATCAGAAATATCATCGTCCAAGTTGACTTCGTTATACTTAATGATATCGTTTTTCAAAGTTCTCATTAAAATGTGAGCAATTATAATACCCAAGATCAACACAATCAAGGAGAAGTTGATCAAAGAGAACCATTGGATCTTAGGATCATACACGTGCAAGTATTTATCCCATCTGGTGGCCCACACAGTGTCTGATTGTTCGAACTTGATGGTATAGGTATACAAAACCTTAGTCTCCGAGCCCTTATCAAGTGTGACTGGCTTCAAGTTAGGATTACATAATTCATCACTAGAGGCATCTTCCTTGACATCGGATCTATCCAAAGAGTGGGGAACAACAGTAACTCCAACAACACGGTAATTTTCAGAATCACGCTGGTGATATTCGATGTGAATTTCAAAATGGTTGTACAAGTGAGCCACGTTGTTTTCCTCAACCAGACCAATGCTGAAACCAGCTCCGTAAAATTGACTTTTAGTTCTTAAGTCACCAATGACGCGAGCCACTGGTAATCCATCAATAATCCAATTATGGTTGTAGCTTGCTTTAATGTTTCTATTGACAAACACAGAATCACTCTTTGAATACTCAGAGAAACACAATTTTTCACAGGATTTGTCAGCTAGCATTTCAATCTGAAAAGGAGAGTTGAAAATTCTGTCCCCAAATATTATAGAGCCCAACGATTCAGATTGTTTCTTGGGGCCACCTTCTGGTTTACAGAAGTGAAATTTTGGATAGTAATAGTCATATGCATAGACGTATGTTTTTGCACTAAGCTTAGAGTTAGAGGCCGACGACAAATGATGCAATGAGGGAGTCAAGTGATTGACAAGTAAAGGAATGGATTCACCTTTTTTATAATTCGTTGGTGCCACACCTGGTAAGTAGAATGCACTCGTCACACCGAACAAGTAGACGAGTGTCGTTAGGAGTCCGTAGAAAGATATCATGCTTTAAAGCCTAACAAAGGTTGCAAGATGTATGACACAGTGAAATTTCTTGCAGAAAAAGGGACTTGGCCGGACAAATGTCTGTAGAACTATTAAGCAGTCTGGTGTATCTCGACAGGTGTTTTCATTTTTTTTTTCCCCTGATTCAAATCCACCAAACACCGCGACAAACACGGCTTCCTGCATGAACGTGGAATGGGATTATCGGAACATTGCACAATATGTAGGTGGCCTTCCTAATATGAAACTCCAAAGCCTCGTTAGTACAAAGTTGACATTCAACATTAAAAAATTTTCGGTTCCAACCTTATAATTTTCTGGCTCCTTTTTTTTTTAACCTTTTGGTAATCTCTCTGATTTCTCGTAGTTTCCGATTTTGTAATGGAGGTGACGTCATGTAAGGAGGCCTTACAGTTGAATAGTCGCATACAAGGCCAAGACGAATACACTGACTGCAACTAGGCTTCTCTTCTGGACATGATTTATGACGGATTCGACAAATCCAGCATCCCTTTTTCGATCTTATGCCATGTTTACGCCTTTTTTCCATCTTGAAGGATAACGGTGTCAGGGTGCGTTTTTTGGTGCCGGCAACAACATACGTTTGAGACAGAAATGTAGGGGACCCTTCAATTTCTGAGGGGCAATAGTCATGGTTTGATTCCGATGTTTGAAAAGCAGAATCAATGTTGATCTGCGACGAATTGAAGTCCGACAAAAAATTGGAGGTTGGTTGACCTTCGCTTTCATCAACTCGCTGGGAACTTTCGAGAAGCTCTAATTTATGATACACGGGTGGCTTGAGAGTGGGGCATTGGATTGAGGGGATGTCTTCCAATTGGTAGATAGGAAGAAGCAGAGGCAGAGAAAAGTAGAAGATGTTCTTATTGGAAGAACTATATAGATTGTTTATACCCAACAGACAGTGGGATGTTTCCCACCCTGTATCCGCAGCTGATTGTTCCCGACGAGACGAGCTGTATACCACATTGGTAGCTTGTGAATCAGTCTCGATGGTTTGTGACATTATGATAGGAAGGCTATTTGAGGAACGATATATTTGCAACCCGCCCTTGAATTTTCGGCTACCAAAAAAAAAGGAACGGCAAAAGTTTGCACTATAAAGTTTTGGGCGATGTATGGGCTGCTGTATATGCAAGGATCCAATTGAGATCGGTTAAGAGGTACTTGCAACCATGAGTCCATTCTGCGTTAGAGGTGACCCTGATACTTTTACCACCAATCGTATCTCTCTTTCTGGAAATGGGATAGGGGAGCTCAATTTCAGGGTCAATTGAGATAAGCTTAGATTGAATTTGGGTGACAATATCCAAAAGTGCCATCATTGACAAATCAAGTTTGTTGAAGTTGAATAACTTACCAAGAGAGAACTCATTAACTGAGAATAGGTTCAATACCGTTTTGGACTTGGGTCGGCGAGTTGGGGACTCGTGCTGGGACGAATTAGGTGAAACGCTATCCTCATGCATAGATATCTTGATGATTTGCGATCTTGAACCCATTGATACGAGGCGATAATTCTCAAGCTCGAAATCAAGTCGTTTGATGAGAAATACAAGCAAAAGCACAATCTGTCCAAAGGCAGCATTGACTTCAGACCACGGCACCTTATACCCTATTCGAAATCCATTGATGGTCCCGAATTCATCACTCTTGTCAAAAGAAATAGCAAAAAGCCGGTTGTAAATGTTCATGTTTCGAAGCTTATCAAGATTATCGAGGTGCATTTGGTAAAGAGCTTTCGTTTGCGAAAGTTTTGAGACATTAGCGTGAAGTTCATGATCGAGCCCATTTTTAAGCATAAGCACTTGATTGAGCTCTGTTTTGTGGAGAGATTCTTTCTCCACGTGAAGTTTGCTGAGTTCATTATCGAGAAGCTTCTTCTTTTGCTCGAGTTGTTTTAGTTCTTCAAGCTTGACACCTTCCTCTGCCTTCAAGGCATCGTATTCTCTTATCGCGTCCTTAAGTTTGCCATCGAGTTGTTTTTGATCAATAGAAGTTTCTCGTTCTTTGAGTTTCTTCAAGAAATTGAGGTAGTATTCCTTTTCCTTCTGTGTTTGGTCAAATTTAAGCTTGAAATTCTCAACCAATAAACTAGCACACTCACAGCAGAGGGGATGGTCAATCTCCAGATTGGCAGATAAAACATCAAAGATCTTGTTCAAAGTGTTGATACGCCCTGAGATGGTTGCTCTGGGGTCATGGTGGTGACCATGAGGGGATGCATCACTTTGTTCACTGTCTTCTTCTCCACTGCTTTCCTCAACAAAAATAAAGGATTGGTTTGATTCTAATGATTCATCATCGCTTAAACTTTTGGCCATCAAAGGCTGGGGATTATCTGCCGATACTTGATGGAATAGGTCAAGTCTATCCTGGGGTATGAAGGAAGAAGGATCTTTGACAAAGTCAGTCGAATCATTGGCCCTTTTGTTCACAAGAAGATTAAGCTGAGCTTGTGACAAGTTAGTTAGAGAATCATCTAGTTCGATTCGTCGGTTGCACTTTAGACACAGGAGTTTATCGGGCATGGAGTGATAAGAAAAGAGATGTATGGATGTTTATTTAAGATGCGAAAATAGCAGGGTGGCGTGTGTGACATGCGATTATGGTAAGCTATTGCCTATTTCACTTTCTAGATGGATGTCGTCACGAAAGAATGAAAAGAGATGGTCGTAACTCGTATAGTCATAGTCAGGTTGAGTTAAAGGCCACCACGATGGGTCGGATTTTCTAGCCACGTAAGTGCGGTAATAGCACCACTCTTGAGACACCACTTGGTCTAGATGCGGGCATGCTTTGAACATGCGGTCCACAGCGTCAATCTCAGAAACAAGCACTAGTGCAAGTTGAGAACTGCGGGCAAATGAGAAAAGTAAATCAGAACTTCCACGGTAGTCGAGTAGTGCTAGAGAGGAAGGAAGCTCAAGGGTGATGGTTTTGGACGTGATGCAGTCGATCAAGCGTAGAGACAATAGCTTTTTAAAGCGTGAGAACCCCTTTGGAATGTTTTCCAATATACTCGTACGTAATTCAAGGTGCTCAAGGGACGCAGGAAGGGCATCGATGTAAACAGGGAGGAGATCAATGTTATAGCAACTGAGCCTTCGAAGATTGGGAAAGCTCCACTTCGATTGAGGTGACACTCTCTGATCGCACTGTATGATTTCCATGCCATCGGGTAGAGACTGTAGCATGTTGTCCCTGAGGTCTGATAAGGGGGAAACGTGGCCACCAAGAGAGAAGCTGGTATTTCTGAGATTTATTACTTTGAGCTTTTCTGGTAAGTGCATGGAAGAAAGAGGATTATAAGAGACGTCCAACAGCTCCAAGTGAGGCGGTAGATTGTCCAAGACGGAAATGTGATTTCCATGCAAGTCCAAGATAGCTAGGCGTTTGCATTGCACAAAGTTGTTGGGATAAATCAGGTCGATTTCAGTCTTGGCCAAGTTGAGATACTCGATAAACGGGGGAAAGTGGTAGGCGCTTATGTTTTGTATAGCACACATAGAGAGATCAAGCCATTTAAGTGAATGGCTAAATACGGGTTCAAACCCGCCGCACGACACCGTGGTGAGGTTCTGAATGAGTGGGAAGTTTAAACTCAAACCGTAACACATATTAGCAGTAAGTTGCTTGAGCGATGCGGAGTGTAAGAGGAGCAGGCCAGAGAATCTCACATCACATAGAGTCAAAGCTGATACCGACAGTGGTAACCATTGAAGATCGTCAAGCCATACTTCATCCTCGTCATCATAGTAGTCACTTTGGGCGTATTGGTGTAAGAATGCTAGAGACTGTACTGGAAGAGAGTGGTGGTGGTCGATAAAGTATTTGATCTGATTTTTGCAAACGGTCAAGCTGCTTAGGGCGAAATTGTGGTTGAGATCGTCTACAACGTCAAGAGAGCCGTTAAAGGAGAAATGTTCTAGGCCAGGTGGGATGACAATCATCTGATTCAGCAACGGAACCACCGAAACCAAACTGAGAGTACCGAGGGGAAGTCTGTCAAATCGAACTGACTGGGAGGAAGTAGACCATTCGTAGAAGCATAAGCTTAACTCTCGTACGTTCAAACTCAAGCGATTTACTAGGTCACCCACGTCCAAACTCAACTCCGGACACACGATCGTCAACAAACGTAGGTTTTCAAATCTGGCTAGTTCCAAAGAATTGCTGAATGTTTCATGCAACGTTCGCAACTTCAAACCCAGTAGTTTGCTGGGCAATTGGCCACTGATATTTTTAGAATACACAGTGACTCCACTGCCGAGAAATTGGAAGACATAACTATTGCAGAGTTCATGATATAGCGATTCATGAGCCAAAGTTACGGATAAGAATCTGTAGTTGCCGTTTTTGTGGATGTATTGTTTGAGGCTCAGAACCGTTAGGAAGTATGCCTGGTTACCCAGTAGTTCAATGGGGAATTCTCGAAGTTTTCCTGGAATGCTTCCAATTACAATATGCTTATATAAATAGCAGGTGAGGTTGGATAGACTTTCGTCAAGTAACCAATGGGTCACCTCTTGCAATTGAATGAACGAGAGTATATGCTCAACGATTTCATTAGGTAGTTTTAGCATTAACTGAGAATTATCGATAATTTAAGAATTACAAGTTAAATACGAAAAATTGCAAAATTTACATAAACTCATTTTCAGACTTGTTTTCAAGCACCACCTTTCGTTTGACCCAAAGGCGAATCAAAGACTTATAAAGTACCTTCAGACTTGTGCGTGAACCATGAGGGTGGCGAGAGGTACCTTGCATGATGGCTCGTAGTTGTGTCTAGCCGGTCGCCGCCAAGTGCCTCCACGGCAAAAAAGCTTTCAGTGCAATGCTGAGCACTCCAACAGGAAGACTTATAGACTTCCCCTAACTCAAAAGCAGGGCCTCCTCTATGGTTCGCTCCCGCCAGGAAATAAGTATTGCAGCAAGCAGTAGTTACCCGGACGAGAGCTGGCGATAAAAAGCAGATGCGCGGTGGAAAAACCTTCACCAAGCATAAGAGTATGTTTCTTTATGATGATAAAAAAGTGACTTTATGGCCTTCGGGTCGATGTGAGCACATGATTTCTCAAGACTACAACGGTATCTGACAAGAAAAATACTAACGAGTTTAGAACATAATCATTGAGACCTTATTAGGTGTATATAGATGGGTAAACGTAATGACGTGAAGATCTACTCCCGCCCTTTACCCATAGTGCTTTCCAGTGAAGCATACGGCCCATTACCGGAATTGTATCCTCACAATCCTATTTCATGGATGTACTTCTCCATCAAGTTAATTGAAGTTTGGATGAGAGGGGTGCCGCAAGCCAAGGTTCCCAGATTCAAAGTAAAATATGATGATGGTATCTTTAAGGTGGAGGATACAACAGGAATGATGAGTTTATGGAGGCAAGGTTTTTTCGGGAAGGGCAGTCTTTCGAGGTCCGAGCCCACTTGGCAGGGTCGTACTAATCGTAGATTGAACTTAACGGATGATTCTCATATATCCAACGAAGATATCACCAGATTACGAAGGGATGAGCGGAAGAAATTTAAAACTGAGAGAAGCAAACTCCAAGAATTGGAGTTGAAGATACGTCTGCAGCCGCTTAGTAAAGCAGAAGAGGAGGAATTAAAACAACTTCGAGAGAAACTAACCGAGTTGAAGGCGATCAATATTGATGGCAAAGATATCGACAAGTCATTGACAGACGAGGATAAACAACTTATTGATGCTGACGGTCAATTGAAATCTATTGAATATCTTCGTCTTGAGCCAGTGGAAGTGGTGTTTCTCAAATTCATTGATGTCATCGAGACACCATTCACCACCGAGGAGCTTTTACAGCTCTTCGGAGCCACCAACGCCAATTCTCCATGGTTAATGAAATATGCGGTATATCATTACTATCGATCACTTGGGTGGTGTGTGAGATCAGGTATAAAGTTTGGCTGTGATATGTTACTCTACAATCGGGGTCCACCTTTCAGCCACGCAGAGTACGGGCTTTTGATTAATCCCAGTGATGATTGGTCCAACCTATCCTCGATTGCTCGTGTGATCGGAGGAGTCAAAAAGATCCTATTGTTGGCTTATGTCAAATGTCCCACACAAAAACAATTTGAAGCTGTCACTTGCCAACAGGATTGGCAATTTGAAGATCTTTTAAAATTGTACCAGGTATCTGAAATAATTTACAAACGATGGGTGCCTGCCAAAACTCGAGATTAGCGCGGTCGTGCGCGTGCTCAAGAGCATCGCGCCAGGATAAACAATGCAAGGAGTATTTAAAGCAGGAATAATTCCCTCGCCCTGCCTTTATTCGCCGCTTACATAATCAATCGTGTACCTTTGTTACCATGGCTGATATCCGAAGTCTCATAAATTCCACCGATGACTATGATTATGAGTACCAACCACCTGCTAACGAAACGATTAACGAACCACAAGATAACTCCAGAGTAAATCAACAAACCATACTAGACAACTTCGAGAAAATCAAGACCCATTTTCCTGCTGCCAGAATAAAAAAAATAATGCAATCAGATGAAGACATTGGAAAAGTGGCCCAAGCTACTCCGGTAGTGGTGGGTCGGGCCCTCGAGATCTTCATGGCTAATTTGGTGGAAGCATCCATAATTGAAGCCCGAAAGAGTGGTGTTAAAAGAATTGGGGCGTCTCATATTCGGGCGGCCGTTGAAAGCACGGAACAATTTGATTTCTTGGTTGATGTCGTACAAAAATATCCCGTCCCAAAGTGAGTCTGGCCAAATTATCGAGATTGGCTATATTCTAATGGCTGCCAATTCTTTATTCTTGCCCCACTCATACCCCCAAATCACCGAGCATTTCTCCATAGTGTGCACATAGGTGTCGTGTATCACGATTATCCTGCACGTAACCCCCGCCCACCCTGGAGCAACAGATGATGATTATGTCTAATATATAAACGTTGCTATACGTTAACGAAAAAAAACCAGTGTAAGTTGTACTTTTTCTTTCATCGTTTCCCCAAACAAAAAAATCTCTCCCATTGATGCCTCCTCACTCGAAGTCTCACACCAGTCTTACTTCTCGGAAGTCTAGCTTCTTCAATGCTCATCAGTTGGCAAACCCCCCACAGCCTGACGTGTATTATGTGGGTGTTGATGTTGGCACTGGATCGGCCCGCGCATGTATCATTGATACCAATGGTATCATTCTTGCCATGAGTGAACGCCCAATCACTCGAAAGGAGCTCAAGGCTAACTACATCACTCAAAATTCTACGGAGATTTGGAATGCCATCTGCTACTGTGTCAAGAATTGTCTCAGGGATAGCGGGGTAGAACCAAGTGAAGTATTTGGAATTGGGTTCGATGCCACTTGTTCATTGGTGGCAATCAACGAATCATCCGACGAACCCGCAGCTGTTGGACCTGACTTCACCGATCACAAGGAGAACATTATTCTATGGATGGACCATCGTGCTGAAGAAGAAACCAATGCTATCAATGCCACGGGCGATAAAGCATTGAAGTATGTGGGAGGTCAAATGTCTGTCGAAATGGAACTTCCCAAGATGAAATGGTTAAAACACCATGCCCCTGGTGGTATCAAACATCTCAAGTTTTATGATTTGCCTGATTTTTTGACCCATAAGGCCACAGGATCCGAGGCCAGATCATTCAACTCTACCGTTTGTAAACAAGGACTTGTTCCTATAGGAGTGGAAAACTCAACCACCGGATGGTCCAAAGAGTTTTTAGAAAAGGTTGAGTGTCCTGAACTTGTGGAAGACAGTTTCCGCAAGCTCGGTGGTATCCCCGGCAAGAATGGAGTTTTCTTGACTGCCGGTGATGTTGTGGGTAAGTTGACGACCAAGTCGGCCGAAGAGCTTGGTCTTACCACCGAATGTATTGTTGGAAGTGGTGTAATTGATGCCTATGCTGGATGGATTGGAACCGTTGCCGGAAAAGCTGATGTTCCAGGTAAGCCAGAATTTTCCGAAGAGAGCAATGGGTCTATCGACACTTCCTGCGGTAGATTGGCTGCTGTTGCTGGTACGTCTACCTGCCATATTTCCATGACCCGTGACCCTTGTTTCGTCCAAGGTGTGTGGGGTCCGTATAAGGACGTAATGGCACCTGATTATTGGTTGGCTGAAGGTGGTCAATCATGTACCGGAGCTCTTTTGGCCCACGTCTTGGCCATTCACCCTGCCACCGCAGAGTTGGCTCGTCTTTCTGATGCTTCCAACCTCTCGAAGTTTGATTATCTCAACCTTACCTTGGAGAATCTTACCTCTGATAGAAAGGCCAGAAGTGTGGTGAGTTTGGCTAAACACATGTTTTTTTACGGAGACTTTCATGGTAACAGATCGCCTATTGCTGATCCCAAAATGCGAGCTTCTATCATTGGTCAGAGTATGGACTCTTCAGTTAACGATTTGGCCATCCAGTACTTCGCAGCATGTGAATTCATTGCTCAACAAACTAGACAAATTGTTGAAGAAATGGAGAAGGGGGGCCACGACATCTCGTGTATTTACATGAGTGGAGGTCAATGTCGTAACGGTCTTCTTATGAGATTATTGGCTGATTGTACTGGTAAGCCAATTGTAATCCCCCGTTACATCGATGGTGCTGTTGTGTTTGGAAGTGCTTTATTGGGTGCAGCGGCTGCTCAGGATTTGGTTGATGAGCACATTCGTACCAAGGGTAGATCTAGAAGATCATCCATTCTTAAGTCTCAAACTTCATTGAGCAATCTACCAAATGCCCAATCTTACGATGAGCCACCTTCTCCATACACAGCCCCAACAGCAACCGCCTCATCCACCAACATGAGTACTTTAATTTATGCTAGCGGGGGAGGATCCCATCATCAAATTTCGACCATGACACCATTGGGTGAAGAGCAAGGTGACTATTTCAACCAAAAACCCGCTTCCGTCAAATCAGACAGTGACTCAGAGGACGAACAAACGCTTTCATTTGGTTCCAAGTCCAACACTCAACAAAATGTTCAAAAGAACATTCATCACAAGTTGGGCTCACTTAACCTCAAGCCATTGACTAGTCTCCCTAAGAAGAAGGAGGAACGTCCACCTCATGCTGGTGACAAATTGTGGAGAATTATGGAAAAGATGACAGGTCCTGGTAGAGTGATTTTACCAAGTGACCAGGATCACCCCGACCGTAAGCTATTGGCTGCAAAGTACAAGATTTTCTTGGAGCAATGCTTTAAGCAACAAGAGTACAGAAAGGCGGTCGATCTTGTGGAGGCCGAAAATTTGAAGGCGCTCAGTATTCATTAAAACTGATGTAGATCTCCATAAAAATCACATGGTGAGTGATGTCACTTAATTATTTTGCTTGAGTAGAGGCGTTTTTAATTGTGGATTCAACAAGGTAATTTTCTCAGTAGTGAAACTACCTACTGTGCTTTGCCCCGTGGGTTTTCATGCATGATAAAGCCGCACGGCTTCGACTTCTCGAAGATAGATCTACTCACACCTGCACATTGAAACGTAAGATCGAGGGAAAATTGCAACAGTTCACGTGATGTGATACCACAACCAACTACTCTAGCACACTGGTGTTTAATCATGATTACTGGGAGAGAACTTCAGCACTGGCGCTAGAAAAGTTACCCATAGCCCTAGGGGCTGCAGGAAGATCCGTTTTGTTGCAATTTACGATCTGTAAAAGGTTTTGAAAAGGATCTGGTCACGTGATTTCGCAAAACTGTGGATTTTTGCTAACTTATATCACTATAATTGCAAAAATTGCGTCAAATAACTCTGCCACACTTTCCTTTAAATACTGATTTACGGTCAATTACGGTGAGATAATTTTCTGTTCACCTCATCTCAATAACTGGATTGCATTTATAAGTATCAAGGATCCACCAGTTCCTTCTACTTTTTTTTTCATCACCACAAATAACACTAGACTCTACTTGGGTGCTGATTAATAATTGAATAGTGGACTTGAGTTAGCATTTTTCGATAGCCTACACCAATCAAAGCCCCCCTCTTCACTTTTAAACTTTATCGAAGGCCTTTTATCCTTCTACAATCGGTCAAAGTGTTATCATAACTTTTCAGCATGTCTAACAACAACGAAAGTGCTGTACCTGAGTTACAGCAGTTTGACTCAAACGTCTCTCGCGTTCAGTCTCATGAGTACATTAAACAACACGAGAACATCGACAGTAACTTTGGTAATGTGGAAGTTCCTGAGTATTTCGAAGAAAATGTGACGGTGATTGACTATGGAAAACAGGTCTTCTCCGATCCTCTTGCAAGAATCAAGAGGTACTTCGTATCTTTGTTCCCCATCGCCCACTGGATTTGTCATTATAACTATAAATGGGCCTATGGAGATCTTGTCGCAGGTATCACTGTTGGTGTCGTTTTGGTTCCACAATCTATGTCATATGCCCAATTAGCCGGATTGGAAGCTCAATATGGTTTATACTCATCTTTTGTTGGTGTGTTTCTTTATTCGTTTTTTGCCACCTCCAAAGATGTTTCCATTGGACCAGTGGCTGTGATGTCAGCTCAAGTGGGTAAGGTGATTGCCAGGGTCCAAGAAGAAAATGGTGACTCTTTCACTGCACCTGAAATTGCTACTGTCCTTTCGTTGATCTGTGGTGCCATTGCTTTTGGTATTGGAATCTTGAGATTAGGATTCATCTTGGAGTTTATTTCCATTCCTGCGGTCATGGGGTTCATGTCTGGATCTGCTCTTAACATCATTGTTGGACAGGTTCCTGGCTTAATGGGTTATAACAGTGCCATCAATACCAGAAATGCTACCTATCGGGTTGTGATTGATACCTTGAAGAATCTCCCATTGACTAATGTCAACGCTGCCTTTGGTCTTGTTCCTTTGTTCATTCTTTACCTCTGGAAATTTTCTGCCGATTGGGCACAGAAAAGATGGCCCCGTTACAAAGTCTACTTCTTTTACTTTCAGCAGTTGAGAAGTGCCGTGGTTATTGTTGTCGCCACTGCCATTTCATGGGGAATTGTTCATCCTGAGGTCAAGAAATGGGATGGCGCATTGGCTGACTTTGCCGGTTCCATTAAGACTATTGGTGAAGTTCCTTCCGGTTTGAGACATGTTGGAGTCATGAGTTTGCCAGATGGTATCGTCGACAGCATGGCCTCCGAGCTTCCTGTTTCTACTATCATCTTATTATTGGAACATATTGCTATCTCCAAATCTTTTGGCCGTGTCAATGATTACAAGGTGGTGCCTGACCAAGAAGTTATCGCCATTGGTATTACTAACTTGATTGGTACTTTTTTCAACGCCTACCCTGCCACTGGTTCTTTCTCAAGATCTGCTCTTAAGGCTAAGTGTGGTGTCAGAACCCCTCTTGCTGGTATCTTCACCGGTGCTGTGGTGTTATTGGCCCTTTACTGTTTGACAAGCTCTTTCTTTTACATCCCTAAGGCTACCTTGAGTGCAATCATCATCCACGCTGTTTCTGACTTGATTGCCAATTACAAGGTGACTTGGAGTTTCTGGAAAATTAGTCCTCTTGATTGTGGTATTTTCATCATTGCTGTTTTCATCACTGTTTTTTCGTCTATCGAAAATGGTATTTACTTTGCCATCGCTGCTTCTGCTGCGGTTCTCCTTTTCCGGGTCGCTAAACCAAGAGGTGAATTCCTTGGAAAAGTCAAGGTTGCTGAAGTGATTAACCCTACAATTGCTTACAGTGGCAGTGACTCCTCTTTCTCCTCATCGTCGGACGATGTCGAAATCCATCAAGTCATCAGTGTCAACTCCAACTACCAGTCTACCAACTCGTATTCGAAGAAGGTGAAGGACACTATTGGAAATGATGGAAAATACCAATCTAACAATCCTGACATTAAGTTTCACACCAAATGGGTTCCTCTCAGTAAACACAGCATCAATTCTCATCTCAAGGTTCAACCACCGCCTCCAGGTGTGCTTGTATTCAAACCTTATGAAACATTCACCTACCCTAATGCTTCAAGACAATTGGAACGTGTTTCTGATGAAGCCAAGCGCTTGACCCGCCGTGGTAAGCCTTTCAACTATTCTGACCCTGGTTCTCGTCCATGGAATGATCCTGGTCCATTGAGATGGACTGCTTTCGGTTTCAAGAAGTTCGATAACGACTCTCAACAAGATGATGAACGTCCTCTTTTGAGAATCGTGCATTTCGATTTCTCGACCGTTTCTTCCATTGACGTTACCTCCATCCAAAATCTTGTTGACATTAGAAAAGCATTGAATGCTTACGCTGATCGCGAAGTTGAATTCCACTTCAGTGGAATTCTTTCTCCTTGGATCAGAAGAGGTCTTATCAATGCTGGCTTTGGTACTAACCCTGAAGAAGACTTGGTCAGCGATACCAAATATGTCAACATTGCTGCTGCCTTGGATGATATCGAGGCCGGCTCCACTGAATATTACGCTGCCATTGGTACCAACACCCCATTCTTTCACCTTGAAATTCCTGATTACTAGTTCAATTCTTGTAAAATAGCATGTATAATTAATCAATTTGCCGATTGGACGTCTATTGCAGAAGCATCTTCAAATGAAGGAGGGTACGGGTTTTTATCAACCAAGCGCGCTCTATTTACGCGACCAAACGCGTACCACCATGAGTGATTCAACGCTAAAGACACCTACACTGACTCCCAGCGTAGAACCAGAAGCTGCTTCACCTATAACAAACACTAAGCTGAGAATGGTGGAAGTGACTAAAAAGGTGGAATCGGTGAAGATCGACGTGCCTACTCCTGATTCATCCCTCCAAGAGACGCCAGAAAAACCTTTGTCACAGAAACAACTAGAGAAGTTGGAGAAACAGAAGGCCAGAGAGGAAGAACAGCAACGCAAGATGGAAGAAAGGAGACTAAGAGAGCTCGAGAAGGAACAGGAACGCCAGCGGCGCCTCGAGGAGAAGCGGGTTAAGGACTTGGAGAAGGAGCAAGAGCGCCAACGCAAGGCCGAGGAGAAACGGTTGAAGGAGCTAGAAAAAGAAGAAAAGCGCAGGAAATTAGAACATGAGAGGCTCGAGCGTGAACGAAAGAAAGAAGCGAAAGAACAAGAAAGATTAGAGAAGAAGCGAAAGCAGGATGAGGAGCGCCAGCACAAGGAAGAAGAACGCCAACGAAAGGAGGATGAGCGTCTAAGGAAAGAAGAAGAGAAGCGCAAGGCAGAAGAACGCAGCCAAATGAAGATATCGGCGTTTTTTCAGGTCCGCAAGTGGAGATCAACGGTTCCTTCCCAGGAGAAGGAAGAGTCACTGGCGTCAGGACAGGAAAAAAATGCATACTACAGCGTATTTTTGCCGTTTTACCAAAAGCAAAATATGGAGCTCCCGCCTTCTTGTGTGTTAGCTGATGAGCAACTCACAGAAAGGAAACAAATATATGACGACGCAATTAAGCAAGGAAAGGGAAGCGACTTGAAGTCTTTCTTCCAAGCGTCTGAACCTCAATCCATGCATCTGCCAGCTTCTTCGCCCGAGGACATAGTGGCAGCCCTCAATTCTTCACAGGCTACCGAGTCTCACATATACCAAATGCTCCAGAACCTTGGAGAAATCAAATATCTTCAATTTTATGAGAACAAGAAACCCCCATACATCGGAACGTGGTGCTCCAAGAAACACGGATGCTCTATAAGCAGTCCATTCGATACCCTTGCGGATGTGGACTATGACTATGATTCCGATCTCGATTGGAACGAAGATGAAGACGAAGGAGAAGGTGACGACATCGATAATGAGGACGAGGAAGACGAGGAAGACGATGTTAACATGGGTGAAGAGGACGAAATGGACGACTTCGTGGAGGGTGGCGAGAGCAAAAGACGCAAACTCATGGGCCCATTGGTTGCAGTTACCATGGTCAATGACGGCAGCGAATACTTTGATGGCATCAAGTTCGAAATGATGGACGTGAACATACAGTTTCCCATCAACCCGAATAAGAATTACTGGAAGATCGAGGATCCCGAAGACAAGTCCAAAGACGAAAAGCTCCCGAACCCTGTCAAACCAACCATTCAGGACCCACAAACCAAGTATAGTCTCATAGAGTTTGTGGAAAAGAACAACGACTTCACTTTAGGCACATTGGTGGAGTTGGCTAAAAAGGAATTTAAGGCATTCACGAAGGCCTTAGTCAAGCAAACCATTCATGAAATTGCCACCTACAACAAGAAACTGGGCAACTGGGAAATCCGACCTGACGTCAAAACCCAAATTGCCGAGATCATTAGTAAGTAGTAATATGACATTTGTAATGCCGCCCTACTATAGCCGCGTCAGATGAGGTGGGATTTATTATACGCGTATGTCACCTTCCGGAGACCAAATGAGATTTGCCTCCACCCAGATGCAGGCAGCTCACGAGGAGTTCGAGGAGAAGGAGGTGCTGCATCAGCATACTACTAGCTTGGTCAACAAGCTCCAAAGCTTTCTGAACGAGCAACAGGTACAGAAGAAACCAGTGCGCCAGGTGAAGATGCCTCCTCGAAAGAAAGTCAAGTCTATGAGTGCCTATGTTAGGGACAATATGAACCATGAAGACGAAAGGGTGAAACAGGCATCTATTTTGAGCTACTTCTCGGGAAAGAAGAAAAAAGTGGACGATATACTCAAAAGAATTGAGACGGAGGAACAGCGCCAACTGGGGCCGCAGGATGGGCCCGATGTGAAATTAGGGGTACTCTACTCCAAACAGGAGTGGGAGAACATTGTCAATAACATCAAACTAAAGTTTCCTGAGCTCTCCAAGCGGACCAAACAGACGCTAAAAATCATCACCCAACGAATTCTGCAGTATGAGTTGCCCACGGACCTGCCGTTGTGGTCACAGGCATCCAGCGCACCGGGATTGAGCAAGGAACTAATTAGGTGGTTATATGATCTCGAGGAAGACCAGATGATTAATGATTCTAGTTCATTTTTGGCCGACTCACAGGATGTCAGTCCATTTGTGCTTACACTTTCGCAAGTAGTGGGCAGAGACGACGTTGAAACCGAGTCTGACAGCGATATTGACTTGGTGGATGCATCGTCGCCGGAGCCGGATTTGCTTGTTCTTCCACCATCACACCAACCGTCACGGGTGTCTCTACCTCCCAACTCCTTGAGATCTCAGGAGAATCCGCTACAGACCGCCCTGGAGTCTCAATTTAGAACCCCCACAAAGCGTAGAATTGTGACGCTCGAGATGGAGTCATCACCTTTGAACAAGCCACTTCGGTTGCCAGCGGACGAGAAGGACCCGATAGAAGTGGTGTCTGATCTGGGAGAAGAAGAAGAGGAGGTGTTTTCTACCGCTTTGTCGCTGCCACAAAAGGTGAAATCCAACGTGACCAGCCCCCAAAAGGCCATAACTATTCCTAACTCATCCTCGTGTGCCAGTCCAGTCAGAGTAGTGGTTGCACTGTCACTGAAGGCGTCATCATTTTCGGCTCCTACGCAAGTTTATGACAACATCAAGTATGAAACCTCCCGGCACGAGGTCCGTGGTGATCTCTCCTTCTCCAATAAGTCAAAATATGACATTCGCATGATAAAGTCGGTTCCAGTCTCGGTTGATTCCGATAACGAGGTGGTTGACTCCGATGACGATACCAGCATCAGTATTATAGAAATCAAGATGCCATCAAACGAGCATCTTGTCCAGGTCCCATCGAGCCCTAGCCAGAAGATTTCGGCTTGCGATGATTCTGCCGATGAGTTCAATGGCTTCACCACCGCCGAGCTAAGGGCAATTTTCTCCAAATGGGGCCTTCTGCCTGTCAGGTCGCGTCTTCGAATGATGGAGGTACTTCGGGGAGTGCTCCGAGTAATCAATACCAATGAGCCATTGTCCCTCGACTCGGAGATCTCCCTGCATGAATTGACTGCCAAGTTTAACGATGCCCTCTCGCTTCTTGTCCGGTCACATGGCGACTGGCACACCAGGATCATCACCTACGAACCTATCTATCTCAACGACCTTCTACTCACACTCCAACGAAGACTCAATACAAAACTAGAGCTTTACATGCTTGAGAATTTCTGCGATGCAAAGGGAATTACTACTACACAACGTGGTTAGTAACGTATTTATGAATATAATGTACATAATGATAAATAAAGTCATGCAACCGAGGGCAATAATCACAAGTATTTCTTGTGGTCAGCATCGATTTTTTCTTCAAGAAGCCTTCCATTTAAAGCAGTGACGAGTCTCACACTGAGTCCGATATCTGCAATCAACGTCCCCAAGCCAAAAACCAAGTTGGAGATGATGTCACCATACCTATTTGATCTGTAGACCCGGATGGCCCAGAGAGCATGGTATCCCCAAATGATTAGCATCACCACCGTTAAGGCTGTGAGCAAGGACGCATTGAATGCGCGAGACTTGGAGACGGATTCTTCTGGACGACGAACAGGTTTCTTGAGTGGAGCCATGGTTTCGATTAGTAGTTGATGTGACGACCTGCACATATGACCAAGTGAAATCTGAAGGTCGCACAAATAGCCTCACTCCGAAACCGGTTTACCCTGGACTTAAGTCAATTTATTTTTCCACCATGGAGTCAGTGTATTGTGAAGATTCATCACTAGTGGTGGAACCAGCTTTCTATAGTGGTGGGGTTCCTGTGTTCACTCCGACCTTATCGCAATTCCGCGATTTCTACAAATTCAACAAAGCAATAAATAAATATGGGATGCAATCTGGAATTGTTAAGGTTATCCCTCCCAAAGAATGGAAACGTCAGCTTGAAGGGAGCTACACCACCGAGAACCTTGAAAGTGTGAAGATCAAGAATCCCATCATTCAACACATCAGTTCTCCCAGCAGTGGAGTATTTTCCCAGCAGAACATCGAGCGAGCCCGTACTTACAGTATATACCAGTGGCTCCATCTATCCAAACAGCAAAACTACCAGCCACCGAGATCAAGAAAGAGACACGACACTTCCAAGTCTCGAGACGATTCCATGAAGGAGAGATTGAGACACAACGTGGCGGACTATAATATCGACACCAGCGAGTTTGACCCCGACCGGTGCGAGGAACTTGAGCGAATGTACTGGAAGTCGTTGACGTATGCGGAGCCGATGTACGGGGCAGATGTTATGGGATCATTGTTTCAGGATGAAGAAACCCCGTGGAATGTGGCCCATCTCCCCAATATTCTTAACCTCATGGATGCTCAGCTTCCTGGGGTGAATGCGGCTTATCTTTACGCTGGACTATGGAAGGCGACATTTGCCTGGCACCTTGAAGACCAGGACTTGTATTCCATTAACTATTTACATTTTGGTGCTCCGAAGCAATGGTATTCGATTCCCCAGGAGGACGCTGGAAAGTTTCACGACGTCATGAAAGAAGTCTTCCCTGATGAGTATAAACAGTGTCCTGAGTTTCTCAGGCACAAGACATTTCTTCTATCGCCGCTGTTTCTCAAGAAACACGGCGTCCGGTGCAATCGCATTGTGCACAACGAAGGAGAGTTCATGATCACTTACCCGTACGGCTTCCACGCTGGCTTCAACTACGGATACAATCTTGCTGAGTCAGTCAACTTTGCCTTGGACGACTGGTTTCCGTTTGCAAAAAAAACTCGCAAATGTGAGTGTATCAGTGATTCTGTTGGAATCAACATCAAGCAACTATGGAGTCGTTTCAAAGGATACCCATATTCGCCCGACCCTACTCCCGGACTAACCACCGACATGGGCGAAGAAACCGAGGAGGAAACGATGAAGATCCCCGACTCTATCGAAAAACCCCAGCAACAAAAGAGAAAGGAATACAAACCCCGCCAGCGCCGCCTTCCTCTCAACCTTGCAAATGAATGCTGCCTTTGTCCCAATGCCATCCCCTCTTCTCCACTCAAATCACTCGAGGCGTTTGACATAGTCAATGTTTCGACCCCCGATAATGATAACCTTTTTGCCCATAGGATCTGCGCCAATATGCAAAAACTAGAGGGCCCACGGTTTGACCTAACCACCACTTCCAAAATGACCGCGAAGTGCCAGGTGTGTGATCACACAAAAGGCAAGAAGGGCTCCAGCTTGGGCATGTGCTTCCAGTGTGACTATCCTAAGTGTACCCGGGCTTATCACGCCACATGTGCTCTTGGAGCTGGCGTTCTTTTTGACAACACCAAGGCCTTTTGCAAGTACCATCGCAACAAGTCATCAAAGATGAATAGTTTGCTTGAGGCCAGCCAACCCAAGATGGTGCTGGTTTGCCCAGGAGCCTTGGTGCAATTTGTGTTGGCCAAACCTGCGCAGTCCAGCGCCATTTCGATCCGTGAAATTCTGTGTGGCTATGTTGTACGCAACAATTTGTCTGAGAACACGGCAGAAGTCCTTGTGTACCCACAGATGGAAACTTACATGGAAATTCAGTACCAAGATTTGATCGTGGGTCTGAGAGACACTCTTGATAACGCTGAGCTCAGTGAATCATGTCGCTGTAAACGCCATTCTACAGAATCCACAGAATCCACCGAGTCAAGGAAGCGTAGCGTGCTTTCAGTTACCCACGAAATGCCATCCCCTCACGTGGATACCAACTACACCATGGTCAGCGGCGGACACGACATAAGTAACGGACCATCATCATATTCCTACGAGAACTCTCAAATGCTTATAGCCAACCATGTCTCCTTGAGTACCTTCAATTAACGACTATATGACTTTTTAGCTATCGATGTAGAATATTTGTAGATGCGCACTATCTCCATTGCACCCACCATGAAACGACCGTTGAGCTCAGAAGATGAGGATTCCATTGACGAGGATGATATGTCTTTCCAAACCATCAAGCGAAGGCCCGCAGGGGCTATGGATAGAACACCACCGCACTCTTCACAGTGGGTTGACAAGTATGCACCGCGACTGGCCCAAGATGTCAGTGTAAATCCCCGGCGCCTAAAGGAGATGCGAAAGATACTCGAGGACTGGATCCATGGCATCGATAGCGAACTACGACTTTTGATTGTGAGTGGACCAGCTGGATGTGGAAAATCTACCGTCACTAAGATGCTTGCTGAAGAAGTCATCAATAACCATGCACAAGCACAGAGCTGGGTGGAATATTTGGACAATGGTACCACCAACCACGTCCAGCACTTCAGCGAGTTTCTCCTGGATTGCAAGTACCGTGTTCATGCTAGTCTTGCAGTGATTATAGTGGAGGAACTACCCAATGTTTTTCATCCCGACACGCTAGCGGCGTTTCGCCAGGCAATCAGTGAATGGATGTACGTTGAGGGCACCATGCCTCCATTAGTGCTCTGCTTGACAGAGCTAGAAATGCAAACAGAGCGAGACTACTTCAATATCGACAACAACCTATGCATTGATACCCTTCTAGGCAAAGAGCTTTTCGAGAGCGGGAAGCGGGTGGGAAAGATCAAGCATGTCAAGTTTAACCCCATTGCCAAGACGTACCTACGCAAGACTGTCAACAATATCGTAGCCAAGGAAAAGCAGGCATTTCAAGGCATCGACAAGAAGGATGTGGACGGATTTCTCGACATGATGATCCCATGTGGGGACGTACGCTCAGTGATTGAAAATCTCGAACTCTGGGCGAGACTCAAACGGCGGGGAGACGACGGCACTTTTACCAGGCAAAATCAGATTAATTTATTTCACGCTGTGGGGAAAGTCATATACTCCAGCTCCGACTATAGTCATTTGGAAGACGCTGATCTACAGGACCACCACTCCATAGACGCAGTCCTCAACAATTATACTAACTACGATCTTCTTTCACTCGCCTGTCTTGAGAACTATGCCCACAGCAAGCTTCCCATAGAAGTGGCATCCCAAATCTCCGAGAATCTCAGTACGAGTGATGTCATTCGTAGTGTCGACGCAGGCAACGAGGTAGGGCTACGGGGAGTACGGAATGGACTCCGCAGCGTCCATTTGGGACGGCCAGAAACCCTCAAGTTCCCTGGCTATTATAGGGTGATTAGAGAACAAAATCGCATCAGGCGTCATATTAGCCAGTATATGCGGTGGTGTGGGGGACTTCGAACCAGTTTCGATAATTTGAACCTCTACGATGGGTATTTCATGCCGATGATCTATAATCTGTTTCGCTACAAAATGAAATATGGCCGTCACAAACACAGCTATGACCGACTCGGAGGACGATTCACTCAGATAGTCCCCGATTCCTCCATTCCATCGATGGAATCGGAAGCAGAATCCGTTGTCAGGGACCAGTTTTTTTACGACATTGCAACGAACGTCCAAAATGACAATGGAGACCCCGACGACAACGATGAAATGAGCGAGGAAATAGACATCACCACCGATGAAGATGACGACTTTAATGACTCCTTGGATGGGGACACCATCAATATGCTCTTCAGCCAGACGCAACTCAAGCCACAGGAGAAGAAGCAGCATGCTCGCCAACCGGCGGCACCCACATTTGATGACACTTTCTCCGATGACCCCGAGCTTGACTTCTTGGTTTCGCAGGGAAGACTACCAGTATAAATACTTGTAAATAAATCACATCTATTATGCGCTTTCAATAGCATGTTGGAAGAAGTCGGGATCCTCCTCAATAGATTCCTTGATAATATCCAAACCACCTTGAAATTCTCCATTGACATAGAGTTGAGGGAAAGTGGGCCAATCCGAAAATGTCTTAAGTCCTTGTCTAACGGAGTCATCTTTTAAGATATCAAAAAAACCAAATCTGACTTCGTGTTCTCTGAGAATGGCCACTAACTGGCGGGAAAATCCACACTGAGGGGCGGATGGCGATCCCTTCATAAACAACATAACAGGTGCAGCGCTGGTTAACTTTATTAATCTTTCATTTAGGGCTTCTGGGCTCTCTTCAGTTTCGGTAGTAGCAGCAGGAGCGGGAGTGGCAACAGGTGTGGTAGCGGATGGTGCAGAGGTGGAGGAAGAGGTGGGTTTATCACTGAATTGGTTTAAAGCATTAATGAATTCCCTAGGATCAGCACCGGATAATTCCTTAAGGATGGTGGAGTTTCTAATTAGAATGAAGTATGGAACAGCACTCACTTCGAAGAGCTCACTGATATCAGCATGATCATCGGCATTGATAGAAAGGAAAAGGACAGTTGGATTTGCCTGCGCCAACGTCTTGAACACTGCGTTCATGGTTTGACACGGACCAGCCCATGGCGTGTGGAAGTATAATGCAATAAGCTTGGTTGGGTCACCGTTGGTCAACTCGGTAAACTGATTCTCGCTTTGGATTTCGACAACTGACATGGAGGTGATGGTATAGATTAGTAACGATCGCGAAGATGGACAAAAAGTGAGTACTCGCACGTGATGGAGAGCGACCGCATTGTTTACGCTGCTTACATACTCACTTATATGAGCGGCCACCGTGATTATGTCACAGCTTACGTACGCGCCCCATGAGTAGGGAGCAACATGAAATCCAACCTGGCGCTTAAATAGGGACGAGGCAGACCAATACAGATGATAACGGGAATCTGACACTTCGGCAGGAGCGAGCCGACAAAGCCCTGGTTGGGCAAACAGGTCAATCGCCGGGAATTAGCCAGTGGGTGCGGCTACTCATGTATCCAAGTTAGGTGAAGTGAGAGGATGACTCCACATCTCAGATCAACAGCACCACTGTTTAATTGAGCCGAAAACAATCAATATACCGTTAGTGGGACGAACAAGAAGGACGCTGAGCTTAAAGCGAAACGTGAAAAAAGCCTGTGTCACGTGAATGGCCGTGCATGTAAGGGGCCAAGGAGGTGCGTTGGGTTACGCCTCGGGGCTAGGTCCCAAATATCAAAGGGGAAGTGGGGGAGGGGACAGTGATCCACCTGTTAGTGTATTTGCTGTCACCAAAGTATCCGTAGAAACTATAAACAACTTGTCAAGGGGAATGACATGATATTTGGTGATGACCATCCAGCGTCCCCCGCCCCCCATTTTTCGTTGCGTTGCCTCCGGTGCCCGGTGCATTTTGTAACCTGCGCGAGTAAGCTAACATGCAGTATTTGTATGTTGGCTGTCTTCACTTTACAGGTTGCGGCGTCGGAGCTGCCCTATATGTTTGCTACGGTGCACGTCCAGCCAGCGCAACCAGTAAAAAAGCATGAAAATGGTCCCCCAGATTTCAGTAAAAGAAAATAACGTAAAAAGAAAGGTGGCCAACATTTTTTCTCGGACACGTCCGTCGTATAAGCCTGACGCTCCGAAACTACCTGGACCGAAATTATATCCAACAAAAAAAACCTACAGGCAAACTACAAATTTCATCCTGCTAACCCCTTGCTATTTTGAACTTGTTATCAGAGTGTGTCTATTGTATCCTCAAAACTTATTGAAATCGTTAAGACTGCTAATATCTTCTGGCCCTTTTTTGTTAGAAGACCAAAAAAAGCCCGAAAAAAAAGTCAATTCCCCCTCACTTGACCAATCCGGGCCAAAGCTTCCGAGGTTTTTGTTAATATAACCTCTTCTTTCAACAAGCCATCTTTTAAGGACCTCAACAACAAGTCCCCACAAGTATTTCCAGTTAAGTTCAAGTCTGGAATCTTACCAATCTACCTTGCTGAAAGTGTTTTCGTGTTTGTGACAGTTTCTTTCGAGTGAGAAATCTGGGGTATTCAAATCACAATCCCGCTCCACGCTCCCTCACAAAAAAATTTTTTGTAATCCTTTATGCTCTCCCACGTTAATCGACCAAATATGGACTTTTCCTTCGAAACAAACTCTCCAGAGTCCAAAGGGTCTCCTATTGGCTCTGTACTGAGTTCCAGTGGGTCTAAGAAATCAAAGAACGTGCCAATGGAGCTCACATCTTTTGGAACAACGCCGTCGGGAAAGCCTCGATTATTTGTGTGCCAAGTCTGTACACGAGCTTTTGCACGTCTCGAGCATTTACGGCGTCACGAAAGGTCTCATACGAAGGAGAAACCTTTCAGCTGTGGCGTGTGCCAAAGGAAGTTCTCCAGACGTGACCTCCTTCTCCGACACGCCCAGAAACTCCACGCCGGGTGTGCTGACGCTATCACCAGATTGCGCCGCAAGCTGATTAAACGGTCTAGCTCAGTTTCCTCTAGCACCTCTACCAAACTTACCGACTATGATGACATTGGGGACGAAGAGGAAATTTCCGACAACGACCGCAAGAAGTACGACGGCGTTCAGTTCAACCTTAATCTTTTCAACCTGAACCTAGCCAACCCTGCTGCTGCTGCTGCTGCTGCTGCTGCTGCTACATCTACTACGTCTTCCAAATCTTCTCGAATGACCCGTCATAATTCTCTTAAGGACTCATCTACTGCATCTACCCCTTCTAATCTTCAACGACAAGTGTTTGACCGCCGGCGGTTAGGCCGTAGTCGTGGTGCTTCATTCTCGGCCCAGTCAGGTGCTAATTATGCCACGGGTATGCCTGAGTTTAATGACAGCTATCCTGGTGCAGATAATGTAGAGTTCTCGACCCCACAGCTTCTCCCCACCTCCATGTCGGACGAATCTTCTTGGCTTAATGGTTTATCCAATATTCCTGGAATGAATACCGAAGCTTCAGAATCTCCTTACAGCGTGATGCAAGATGCTCTTCACCGCAGGTCAAGGTCACCCAAACATTCACGGGAGGATTCAATCACTTCCATTAACCTTGAACACCCAATGTCTACGGAGATTCCTCCCTATATGAACCACCATAACTCCTTAGTCATGAACCATGATTCCTTACAAGCTGGAATCTCGTCTTTTGACTCCATGACCAATTTGCAATATATGATGCCTAGCGCCACAATATCGCAAAGCGAAATGGCCCATTCCCTCAAGAACCCCAAGAAAGAGCCCGATACCTACGGCTACTCTTTCTATGATATTCCGGATCTGATGATGTCTACCAAGTCAAATGACACCTTCAAATTCCCTCAGCCTCTTAGTCCCATCAAACAGGAACTAGATGATGACGTTGATATGGCCACTCCCCAAAAACCACAGTCCGGTGCCATTACCACCAATGGTGTCAATTTTGACCTTAACTTCTTGTATGATATTGACGAACTTACCCAAGGAATGGATACCGGCTCAAAGTTCATGCCGGGTGGCTACTCCTTCTATGGCGACAATCCTTCTGCTTCAAGTTCTGGTGTAGAATCAAGCAGTCCTCGCATAACGTCACCAATGCCGTCCGTTGCAAGCCACCGCCAATCAATTGAAGAACTGGGAGACGTGAACTTTCTTAATCAGACTCAAATCATGAATATCCAGGGAAGAAAAGGAAAACTTGGCAACTACTCTAAGACAAAGTTGTTCACCAGCAATATGAGATACAGAATCAGTAAATCACTTTCCAAGTATCCTATCAGTGGAATAATGACACCCACCATACCCTCTAATGAGAAGTTAGAGTTCTACCTTAATAACTTTTGTGCCGTGTTTCTTCTGCACTTTCCATTTATCCATGTGTCCAAGTTGAACGAGAGCGAAATCATGAACATGACCGTGAATGAAGATTTTTCTAATGACAGTGCACGGGTATGCCTACCATTGCTCGTGGCCACGATTGGAGCTTTGCTTGCCAACAACAAGAATGACTCTGAGCATTTGTACGAGGCCTCCCGTCGAATTATTCACATTTATCTTGAGAGCCGCAAAAACTCCAACTCAGACGGCTCTTCCGATCTGCTGAACCCACTTTGGTTAATTCAATCGTTGACACTCTCTGTGATTTACGGTCTTTTTTCCGATAACGAGAACAACGTATACGTTGTCATTAGACAGTTGAATGCCCTTAACTCATTGGTCAAAACTTCAATCAAGAGCAATAATCCTTTGGCATTTGGGGTGAGTGAAGAGGAAGAGACAATTTTCAAGAAATTGAACGGTAACCAGTCATCATTGTTCCCTAACTCTAATCTCTCTGATGAAGCCAAGTTTAAAAACAACATTAATTTGCAGTCGCAAAGCCGAATCGTATTCATGATTTACCGCTTGACGAATTTCCTTCTAATGATGTATAATGTACCTCTTACCTTGAGCATCAATGATTTGGGTAATCTCACCATTACCACTGTCAAAAATGAGTTTCTCTGGCATTTCTCTGACTATCATGCTTTCCAGGAGTACACTCAAACATATCACCCAGATAAGGATATGCAGTACTTTCTCATGGATGAACACATCGTGTTCAAAGATGTACTTTTTTCGTTGACAAAGACTCAATTCAGTGGTGGCGACATAGGCCATCATGCGCCAGTACTCGGCAATTTGAGTAAATATGGGTTCATGGCACTTATTCATGGTATTTTTGAGATCAAGCAGTACGACGAGAAGAAGAGCATTGATGTTTTCAGTATTCTTGATGTGTTGACCAAGTATATTGACAACTCGAATAGTCTCTTAAAGGACTGGAATCGGGTGCGCAAGGATGATTTTGAAAAGCTTGACTACGCTTTAATCATAAACTTCATCAAAATCAGTTGCTTAGTAGATTTCCGGTTGGTGAAGGAGCAAGCATGGTTGCGGAACTTTGAAGAGCTCACCACAAACTATCACAGGTTTCTTGAGAATTTCGACAAATATCCAGAGTTCGATCTCTTGAAGACTGTTGACTGTTGCATCCTCATTATAAAGCTTATTCTTTTCCGTATAGACGATGTTGATTATCCCACCCTGACCAAAGGAAATGAGCTCTTCCACACCGACCTAAGCTACTCCAAGAATGGGTCTTTCAACCCTGTGGTCAATGCACTGTTGAGCCTGAATACCACGTTTGAGCAAGCTATGAAGGTTAAGATTTTTGACGAGATCGACAACTCGAAGAACTCTATCCACTCTCAGATGTTGTTTCACGCATTCGCCATCTTGGCTGCTTTTTCTATCACAATTGCCAAGAAGAATAATCCTAACTCTAGCTCGCGAAGCAACTCGCCGCTTTTAAAGGATTTGAACCAACGTTACCTCATTGCCCTCAAGCTCTTGAGTAAGATTGAAAGCTTTTTGAAAATCAAGTATCAAAATTATAAGCTTGAGAATGACTTTACCAATCTTTGCTTGTTTTCCACCATGGGACTCAACGAGGATGATCTTTACGAAACTTCAGCTTCCAATGCCAACCGAGACCAAAATCTCTTGGAAGCCACCGCTAATAATTGCTTTGACTACTCATTAGAGAAGTCATTGTATACTCTCAAACTTGGGGAGTTGGTGCTCAGCTACATGTATGATACAAACATCAAGGTTTGCATTTTCAAGAAGATTAGCGAGAGCCTCTCACAATTACGAAGATATCTTATTGACAACGAGTCAAGAATATTGAATGAACAGCCTTAAACAGAATTAATAAAGGACACACTAGTATTTTTGTTTTGTAGCCTAAATTCTCGCAGAATATCACACGTCAGCATTTAATTAACCTGCCATGCAAATCACCCGTATTGACTTAAGTTGACGTTACCAGTGAGGCGGACTAAGGTTTCCCTTGTGACAGAACGCTGAATTTAATGACTTGAACTTGTAATGCAGTAGCCAAGGCATGGCGTAGTCTTCGAGCTACATGACTAGTAGTTTGACCACTTGTGTTGCTATGGAGATAAGAGCATCTCAACATGTTATTTGACCTCGATCAACACAGTTACTTACGACAAAAATTCGCATATTTCTTGGCAGTTATAGCTCTAATACAGTCATTTTTGCTCTGGTAGAAAACTCTATGATGACCCGTTGTTGATATAGTTACAACCTTGAAGAGGTTTGAGAGAAGATACGATATCGGACACTGGATGCAAAATGTCTAGGGCTCGCAACATATGTACTTAGATCACATAGAGTGGTACACAGCCTTCTCAATATCCACAAAGTTCATAATAGATGCATCGTTGAAAGGCACAATCTGCGATGCATAGTAGCCAGCTACTTTGTTCTTGGGATCAATCCAAAAGTACAAATTCGCCAAGCCACTCCAGTAGAAGGAGCCCTTGGGTCTCCCTGTGGGTTGATCGTGTTGATTTACGGCAAATCCAAGGCCCCACGAGTCAAGAGTAGTGGGATCCAAATTAACCGCATTGATTAAGTCGGCGTCCACACTCCCAAGTGATGCAAACGGTATGTCATCAGGTAAATGACACGAGGTAGCGGTTTTCCATGTATCTCTGCTGATCACCTGCACCCCGGACTCGGCACGTCCTTCATTTATCCAGACCCGGAGGAATTTTAAATAGTCCTCCAAGCTACCAAAGGCCCCGTGACCACCCATGTGAATACTAGCCTGTGGGTCGGGCTGCTGGTAGTGCTTTTTGAATCCGCCATCGGACTGTCTCAAATCGCACACTAGCACCCGGTGTAAATCTTCAGCTTTTACGTAGAAGGTGGTGTCATTCATGCCAATTGGTTTAAATACGTTTTCTTTCAAGTAATCGCCAAGAGACTGGCCACTAATGGCTTCGACAATGAACCCTGCAAAATCCATACTGTATCCATACTCACACTTCGTGCCTGGTTCGAACATCAAGAATAGATGGTCAAAGGTCTCCGGTGTAATGGCCAATATGTCGGGATGGCCTTTTACCTTCTTCTGCTTCTGGTACTCTTTGACTGAGAATTCATATGCTAATCCGGCTGTATGGGTCAATAAGTGTCTGGTAGTAATCTTCGTTTGGGGGGCTTCTAAGACAGGCTCATCTCCCTTCCAGCCTTTAAACACTTTAAGGTTCTTAACCAGGGGGAGGTATTTTTCAGCAGGAGCATCAAGGTCGAGCAGTCCCTTTTCCGTTAATTGAAGAATGGCTGTGGCTGTCAATGGTTTGGTGGTAGACCAAAGATTGAACAACGTATCTTCGGAAAGCGGATTATCATCCCCGGACTTGCCGGCGTACTTGACGTATACCGTTTTAAACTCGTTAGTAATACCAGCCCCAATTCCCCTGACAGGGGTAGCACCGTTTGGATCAACGGCGTTTTCAACAATTGAGTCGATTTTTTGCTTAAGAGCTTCCGAAACAGTAAATGACATAAGACCGACTACTTTACTGCCTCAATCATGTCTATGGAAAGGGTACTATATAAGCAAAGGCAGCAGTGCCGGCTTCCCCTCCTTTTCTTGCAGACTGTAAAGTCCGAGACCAATGACGTTCGGATTTGCAGCCGCCAGCCCCGCACCGCCTCACCCCTCTCGTCAACCTCATACATCCGTACACCAACTCGACGAGTCCTCACGTGCCTGAGTTATCGCTAGATCTCATCGACGCTCGTACTTCCCTTCTAATCATGTCGGACGCTTCTACACCTGCGACACCTGTCGATCAGAAATTACCAGCCGCAGAGCAGACCCCGGAGGCTATCACTCCTTCTCAGCAGAACTTTCTTAACGATGGAAAAATGATCCTAGCCACTTTCTTCACTATGTTGATCATCCTCTTTCACTGGGCTTACGTTATGAAGCAAATGCTTCTTACCGGTGGAGACATGCCATATCCACGGATGACGATGTTGTTTGGTTTGTTTGCCATAAATTCCACGGTTGTCTTCCAGGTTTTGGTAAAGAAGATTTTCCCATACATCTATCGGGATACCAAAAAGGAGAAGAAAGATTAATGACTTTTACGACCCACTTAGTAATAATATCAAGGGAAGCATTCGTAACACATTTAATACACACCTAATCAAAATTTGATGTTTCTGGCAAACACAATTCCGTAAATTCCAAGCGAGAAGATGGAAAGAGTATTAGCCAAGAGAGAAATCCCGTGGTACATACCAAATTGCTTGGTAAGACGGCTATATTCTTCGGTGGGTTGAACCTCGCCGTTGATGATGGTTTCATGTTGCTTGTCGGCAACTAACTTATATCTCTTTTCCTTAATTCCTTTGCACACCGGTAAAAGGTAAAGGTAATTAACTGCACCTCCAAGAGTAGACACCGCCAATAAACCAATACTCCAAGAGCCCAAAGAATATGGAGAGGTCAATGCCAACAAAAGTGGCGATAACGTTTGTCCAAGAAAGAAGACAGGGAATACATTATTCTGTAACTTTCCAAATTCTTCTCTTTGCAAAACCTTGAAAGCAACCGGCGCAGCGAAAAAGGAGTAAAAGGCCCCCCCTCCCCACGTCAATGAGAAGATCAAAAGATGATAGGGAGCTGGATTGTTTAATCCGAGTTTGGCAAGAAGGCTCATGGTTGAATTGATGTGATATTTTAATGAAAGACGATCGAAGTTTATATAATCGAAAATCTCGCGATTTTCGGATTTGTCGCTATGTGGCACCACCGTGGTTATACATCTTTGGTTGGTGTTCATTGGCATTATATACCCACATTTACTCAATGGACCGAAAAATGTTGACTAGGGCCTGCAGTTTGATGTGCTCGTCGTAACGTAAAATATCTTTCGATAATTGGGGATAGTTATTCACTAACCATGCGAAATCCGATTGAATCCCCAATGTAACCTGGGGTGACGTCTTCTCGTGAGCTTGTTTCATCTTGGAGGTCTGTTCATACTTCTTGGCAGCTTCTTCAGCATTGTCGACGATATTTGAATCGATTCCACACATTGAAGCAACACTCATACCAAAAGAGCCGGGGGCGCTTCCTTCTTCTAGTTTATAAAGGAAGGTGATGTTTCTAGAGTGATTATCGGCAATGATACCCATACGGAGAGGGCGGATTTGGGGGTGTCCTGTCGTCGAAAGACCAAGAGATCCATAGTGTGTGGCGAAAAACCCAAGAGGTTGAACATGGGTGGCAATATGATGTAAGACTGACTCGGCAATGGCATATCCGTCACTGGAAGAGCCTCCACGTCCAAGCTCATCCAAAATGACAAGCGACTTACTAGTGGCATTAGCGAGAATTTTTTTAGACTCCGAAAGCTCCACAAAAAAGGTAGATTTTCCTTGCATGATATTATCATTAGCACCCAATCTGGTCATAATCTTGTCTATGGCATTGAGTCTAGCTGATGCCGAGGGAACATAGCATCCGATTTGTGCAAGTATCACGGCCATGGCGGTGGTTCTCATTAAGGTTGATTTACCGGCGGCATTGGCTCCGGTCAAAAGACCAAAGTTGGGCATCTTGCCTCCGAGCTGTACGTCATTGGGGATAAATTCCCGAGTTCCCACGAAACATGGATGACGAAGTTCTTTGAAGTCAATGAGACCATCCTTCAAATCCGTGAATTGCGGACGGCACGACGGATACCCTATGGTCTCAGAAGTCTTGGCCAAAGAAAGAATGCAGTCGATACTGGCAACACCTTTCACCAATGATAACCACGTCTTGTAGTGAACATCAAACTTCTCATACATTCTTGCCTTTAGTGTTTCACACACCATCTTATGAAGCTCTCTTTGTTCCATAAGCTGCCTTGCGAGTTGTCTTACTTCAGGTGACCAGTATCGTTTCACCTTGGCTGTGGCTCCCATCTGTTGCCAATCCTTAGGAATATTCTTGATCTTCACAGGAACCTCAATGAGATATATCTCCTTTCCCGAGTCCTTGTAACAAATCTCATGGGAGCGATATGTCTTTTTGTATTCCCGCAAATGCACATTGAGTTGTTCCTCAAGCTTCTGCATTTCAGCCGATGATTCGTCAAACTCATCATCAATGCCTTGCGAGGGTGAGATAATATCGGACGCGGCCAATTCTCGGTCGAATGCATTCTCCCACTCCTGGATGATGTCGCTGATACTCGGAAATGAATTAATGATCCTGGCAAGCACTCCAACATTCGCGATATTGGCCTGTTTGAGTTTAGCTACTGAGTCGGAAATCCGTTCAAAGCTTGTGACCACCCGAAGGAAGTCCTTGAAACGAAGGGACTTGCTATGAATGCGCGCCAATAGACGTTCCAAGTCTGGTAAACCCGTCAAGAGGGTCTCGATGGACATGCGGAACTCGGGGTTTTCGTTCATAAGATACAGCACAGAGTCGAGACGTGACTCAATATCAGCCTCATTCATAAGCGGATGAAGTATCCAATGCTTAAGAAGTCTCTTTCCAAAGGGAGTAATTGCACGGTTGACCATCTTGAATAGAGTACCTTCGTCTCCACCGTTGGAGTTGTTGAGAATCTCGAGGTTGGTAAGCGAAACACCGTCAAGAAGCATGTGTCCAGAGGAGTGTTTTGAGATGTCATACTGTTGAAAATTACCCAACGTCATTATACTCTCGTCCAACTTCAATGACTTGAGGTAATAGAGAAGTCCTCCAAACGCGGTGAATGCCACCTTATAGTCATTTTTAAACTTGGCAAGCACTTCCGGTAGTACATCCGAGTAATAACTCGAGGAGTTCATGTTCTCCACCGTGGTATCATAGTCCCAGAACTCGGAATAAGGATTAAGGTGATTCCATATTTGATGGGAGCTGTGAGCACTGAACTTGATGATCTTTACAGCAGTGGAGCATAGGTTGTTCTTCTCACAGATGACTTCCTTGGGTTTAACTTGAGTGATCAAGGTATCCAACTTGGTGCACTCAGGATCATCCAATAGCTCAATCATGTTCATTTCCGAAGTGGCAGTGTCCACAAAAGCAACACCAAATTTCTTATTGCCGTCGTCGAGTTGTTCTTCCTTGATCGCCAAACAATAGATGGCCATGTCGTCGCTGATCATGTCCAAGTTGGTCAAGGTACCTCCAGTTAACACTGCTGACAATTCACGCTTAATGATCTTTTCTTCCTTGGTGGACCCACCTCTCATTTCCTTGGCCAAGAGAGATTCCTTTTGATCCACCTTAGCAACTTTATAGCCATGGCTGATGAACTCTTTTGCCCAATATTCGAAGGACATTTCGGGAATACCAGCCAACTTCATGTTGGCCCGTCCTCCACCGGCGATTTTTAAATCAAATTCAGTATTGGCAATGATGGCATCATTTTCGTAAAGCTCGTAGAATTTCCCCTTCTTAAAAAACACAACCGTGTCCCACATTTTTCCCTTAATCTCCCAATACTGCTTTTCAAAAGCAGTAAACTTGGCCCATGCACTCGAGGGAATGTACAAAGTACGGGTGTCATATTCAGGATCATCAACGGGACGCTTTTCGGCATCTCTGATGTTCACGAGCCATTGGTAGCGTTCTTCGTTCTCCTTGGCGAAGTTACTTTTGGGCTTAGCAAGGCCAGTAGCTTTTGTCTTGGCTTGTTGCAGCGCCTTCTTGACTGCAGTAGACTGGTATGAAGAGCCTGCTTCAAATTTTTTACCTAAATTGGTGGGTGCAGGTGCACTTTCCGTGGAAGGAGAAGATTTCACTCTCTTGGCCACCTTTTTCTTGAGATCAACCACATCGTCATCGTCTTCCTCTTCAGCATCGATTTCCACATCAGAGCCATTATCATCAACCACAAAGTCGCTCATGTTGTCATCATCACTAGGCTCGCCCACTGGCTCAAAATCGTCCTCGTCGTCGTCGCTATCCACCACTTTTCTTCTTTTACGCGTCTTCACGGGCAAATCGTCTTCAGAATCACTTTCTGCGTAGCTGATAGATTTCTGCTTTCTTTTCGCTAGGGGGCTCAGTCCGCCTTCAGGCATGGTGGTGGTTGCATCCTTGGGTGGTTTAGTATCGCTAGGACGCGGCAACGGACTGGATTCAGGAATGCCTCGTTTCTTCGCTAATGGGGTAGCCATTGCCAGCCCTGTTTCGGAGCTCAAGGGGGTATCTGTAAGCTTCCCATCATCCATAATATCATTTTCCTTGTCGCTCTCTGATGATTTGCTTCGGAGAGGAGATGACGAAGGGGGAGCCATCTTGGCGTCAGCCGGCTTGAAGAAAGACATCAACGACATCTGTTTCTTCTTCAGTCCTGATGAGCTACTATTCTCCTTGAGGGGTTTGGCCTTGGCCCTGGGTGTTGCCAATTTAGCCATAAGAATAGTTGGTAATTTGTTTTTCCTTTGCTCCTGATTTAGAGACGAGTGTGAATACATAACGTGGCGCGTCGCGTTGCTCCTGCATATTTCTCTTATTCACGCGGTTGCGATTTTGCATCCACAACCATGAAGTTAGTCCATCTCTTCGCTGTGTTTCACACCGTGGCTTGCCATGTGCACAGCCACATGGTGATGAAGGTTACTACAGAGACCCACGACAGAACCATCCTCTATGAGCTCTTGGAAGATGCTTACATGAAAATCTTTGACATTAGTCCGCAAAACCAACTCGACTTTGCCAACGTCATTGCAAGCATTCACAAAGGGGACTTCTCGCTAGGAAGAGTTAACCTGGAACGTGGATGCCTTGGAAACTCAAAGGCTACATATTTCTTGAACTCATTGCACCTCTTGCATAGTGATTACGAAGCATCTGAATGTCGCATCAATATATCTCAACGCTTTAGATCCATCTTGGTTCCCAGTTACAATATCCACCATACCATACACACACAGTCGTCTAATCAGCTTGATCGAGATCTTACGGAAGCTCTTCTAAGCAAGATAGATGACAATATCACCTCATATAATATTGTGGTGGAGGACTTCGATCGGCTCAACTATGATCTACAGTGTCTTCTCGAAACCCACCAGTTAGGTCAAGTGATGTTGAAGCAATTAGTAATGGTGGCATCTTTAGAAAAAGTCATTGACATTGACTCCGAGTGTGGGTTTGAGATCATCAATCCTCTGTTTGATGGTCATTTTCACGAAATTATCAAACTCGAAATTCCTGTCAACGGTACCTTCGAATGTCGTTACGGGAGAACGGCATCTTGCTCCATGGCCAACGCCGAAACTGCCAATGCTCACTATAAATTGGATTGATACCCTTTACATAACTATCTCATATTTCACATCTTCGCTTAGCTCCTTATGGGGAAGCACAATTGAATTGTACACAAACACTTGATCTCCCACAATGGTATTCTTGCAAATAACGACTATGTTGTTAATAAGCTTGAGATAATTGTCTGAAATAAGCAGACTGATGGCCTTGTTTACTGTCGGTGTATTAAGAGTGCCTTCAATTCGACACCACTTACCGATTTTTACTCCTTGGGAGATCACACTGTTAGTTAAAAAGGAATGATCATCGATAGACACATTATCAGCAATGATGCAATTCCTGATTCTCACGCCCTTTCCAATCTTTACGTTTCTTCCAATGGCAACATTGGGCCCAATTTTGCAACCTGAGTACGATTGTTGAGGTTCAATGATTTTTACTGGAAAAACAATAGAGTCCAGCACTGGTGAAAGACCATCGTTTTCTTGAGTGAGGAAAAAGTTGTTCGCCAAGAGAGCAAAAATGGGGGTCTTGACTTGGTACCAAAAACTGTCTGACAGGAACGAGCTAAAAGATACTTCTGCAAACCCTGGGAGTGCCTTAAACACGTCAAGCTCAAGCGAGAGGATGTTGGATTTGATCTCGGCCCCCAATTCATCAAGTGGCGGTTTCTTGTGTCTCAGAACCATCGACAAGAAGTCAAAAATCTCGGGTGTGAACACATATATCCCTCCATTGATGCTAATCGTGTATGTTGTATCCTTGAACTGAGAAAAACTGGTACTCTGGGGCTTTTCAACATAATGAACAACCTTGTGGTTATCCTTATTCGAAACAATTGTTCCATAATGAGAGAACATGTGCTCCTTGTCGTAGTAAGCAGAAGATTTGTAAGGCGAATAATCTTCGTTTACAAGACGAAGAGGATCAATTCCAAGAACGGTTACCTCACTGTGAGTTTCATCACTAAAAGTCACCAAATCTTTGAACGGATAGTTACAGACAACATCGCCATGGATAAGTAAGATCTTTTTAGTGGTCCCCTGGCATATTTTCTTTCTGAAGTGATATAGGCCTCCTGCTGTGCCGAGAGGATAGGGTTCCTCTAGGTAGGTAATCTTAGTTGAGTACACATCTCCAAGATCTGACACATACTTTTCAAACATGGAAGAGCTCTTGAAGAATGAAATGAGAAAAATCTCCTCGAGGTTGGCGTCTAATTGCAGCACCAACTGATCAATCATATGGGTAACAAGTGGCTTTCCCGCAATTGGGAAGAGGACTTTAGGCATGTCCATAGTCAATGGTCGGAACCTAGTTCCGGTGGTCTCACCACCCACGAGAATGACAGCTTTAATATGCATCGGAATGAATTTATATTGTTAAGAAGGGGAAGTGGGCAACTTTATATAGTCGCAAAAAAGAAGGGGTCGCAGAAAAGCGCCTGATCAATTGTCACAAAATCTACATCAATGTGGAAGTCGTGAAATACTGGGTCGTGAGCTCTATGGATTCTTTTTCACATCCTCCTTGATGAAGTGTTTTACAACATCAATAGCAGCAATGGAATCTTCTTTACTGTCGTGTTCTCCCGTTTGGATAGTTCGGCCAAGATACTTGAAGGTAAGATACTTTAGAGGGTACCGAAACGTGGGGGTCGTCTGATGTTTAGGATAGAGGATTGCAGTATCAATGACACGATTGTGAAGAAGTCTCATTGCGTTCAAATCATTTTCTAGACCGTGTCCAATCAAAATGGTTTTACAGTCCATGACTGAGCCTAGTAACTGAATCAGATCTTCAAAGCGCATGGCTTCTGGTTTGATCTCCGCAATACCAGACCATCGAGTGTTCAAATCTATAACAACTCCCACAGGACGTACTAAAATGTCAAACACTTCTTCTCCTGTGAAGAAATCAACGGCAGTTATTCGTAAAAGTTCAAACCCCTTAGAAGTATATCCCATTTCACAGTCTATTCCAAGTGCCTCAAAGCTATTTCTGTGGGGTGGAAATATGGCTTCTGTTTGCTTAAATGGTAAAAAAGATTGCATTTCACCGGGGTTGGACCAGTAAAACACATGATGTACTCCAATCTCGCATGCGTCGGTCTCTCCTCCTACGATTCCACCACAACATTCATAAACCCGTGTGTTCTTGTCCTTTTTGATTGCTTTTCCTGGGTGGTAATGACATGACGTAGGAACAAGCACTTCGCTGAGCTTAAATTCGTTATTGCAACGACGACATGTGCGAGTTTCGGCTGGAGTGGTGGCTTCCGGTACTTGAGTAATATAGCCATAGAGTTTGAGCTTTTCGACGGGGATGACGAGTTCATTGAGTTCCTTGACATATCGTTCCTTTGAGATGACATGCAGCACTTCTTTCACCTTCTCTGGGTGAGCAATTTGATAAAGTCGCTTCCGGAGCACTTGTGGGTAGGTAGCAGATGACGTCGAAGCCGCAATCTGATATTCCTCTTCAATTGCAGTTGACACCGGCGTGGTTAGCTGGGGATTTGCCTTTTTGAGAGCATTACTTATAGCAAGAATATACTTTTTTCGAAGAGGAATGGTAGCTGGGGATGAGGGAATAACCACCTTAGGCGTGATATATCTTGGATCCTCTATAACAGTCTTCGTACCAAAGAGAAATGTATCAATCATCTCTTTGTACTCCTTCACAGACTTACTGTTGTTGGCGAATGAAAATTCCTTGTCAATGGCAGCTCTGTTGGGAGTTACATTTCCATCTTCCCGCAACTTATTTGCAATTGCTCTAGTATTCACGGTTCGATCAGATCGAGAAAGCATTATATGAGAAATTTCTCGAGGAACAGTAATGGATAAGTCTTGTTTGGTTTCATCCTTAGCCGTGGAACGTGATGGTACCAGAGAACTGATCTGCTTCTTAATATCTGGTATGGTCTTCTGCTTTTTTTTCGGTGGGACGTCATTGTCCACTATAACGGGTGACTCATGACGGAAAATGCAATTGGGGATTTCACATGCTTCACCTTTCACAATCAGAGGACAAGGAATATTGGAGAAACTACCTTCTTTTAGTCGGAACATGCTGCAAAGTCAATATAAGATGAATACGTTACCCGCATAACCAGCGCGAAAGTTTGCGGTCGCTGGAGTATAAATATGGATGATGCCATCGCAATTTTTAGCTTTTTTCTTTTTCTTTTCTTTGTCGACGTACTTCATAGGATCATTTCTATAGGTCACGTCCCATCTTTGACTCTTCTAAAGAGCCACTGAATCCAACTTGGTTGATGAGCGAGATACCCTCGTACCCTCAAAGTGAGATTTGATTTAGCTTGTCCGTGATCCTTAGCGATCCGGTCATCTATTTTCTTTGCCTTTTGCTACGGCTGGACATTACGTCTGGCTTTAAAAGGAGCGATGATCTTTACCCTTGACTATGTACGCCTTCGGGCGTTTTTAGTCTTGGGTGGGAACGAGTGGCTGTCTGACAAGTTCCAAACACTACGAAAGTTTTGTTTGCGTGACTGCTCCTTGTTGGCGTCGGCCATTGTAGCATCTTCTTGGTGAACCCGTGTAGACTGAATCGAAATCTCTACTAAGCTTATCTGGTCAGATGATAGGAAGTTGTCGGGCCGGATTTTCTTTCCATCATTTTTCTTTTTTAGTTTTTGCAAATTTACCTCAAAAAGGATGCGAATTGCAAAATACTATAAAGTGAGAAATGCTTGTTCAATTGGGATATACTTAAGGACCTAGACAGCTTCCGCACCTACCACCTTTGGTGGATATTCATAAAGCTTGTAGAAATCTACTACTTGACCGTTCAAGTTGTTTTCAGCTTCAATTGGAAGTAAGAAAACATTCCTCCAGGAAACATCTCCAATGACCCAGAAGTCGAGCCAATTCTGCTTGATTCCATAGTCTGTTGGAATATCAATCGACAATGAAGCATAAGAATTGTCGGCTGAATTTTTTTTGAATAGTGATCGAAAGCAAGCCTTGAAAGTTAGGAGAAGCTGATCAAACCCAATAAGTTTGAGGCAAACACGAGAACTAGACGATGGAATGCGAGGAGTAGCAGGGGTTGCATTGCCAGCAAGTTCGGATGGAAGGGTGGAATGATTGTAAGGATTATTAATTTTGGCACTGAGTGCAGCAAACTCCCAAGTTGTAACACCTTTTGAAATTTGAAGGGTTTGTACCAAAAAAAGTGAAATAAGCCACAGGAACTGCATAAGACACCAAATGACAAGATTGAAATGGAAATGATAGTGTTGATAACCGATACAAAGTTCTTCCGACAAAAAGATACAGATTCCTTCATCATCACTATCGTATCCGCTGGCCTCTTCCATTAGGTCAAAGTATTTCACTGATAAGCTGGTGAATAGAAGGATGGCGACTGCGAGAGCATATACAAATGCCACGAACAATTTGTGGTTTCTCACGCCAACTTCATTATAAACCCATGGACAGATATGATCAAATCGAGCAACTAATCTTTTAGACTGACGAGAGAATCTGGACCGCAATGGTTTGCGTACAAATGTGTGAATACAAAAGTGGTCGGTGTCAAATTTACTCGTGGAAATGAGCTCTTTCACTTGTTGGAGAACCACGTTGTTGTCACTTGGAACTGGAACATAACCAGGGTTGATGAACATGGCCTTGAAGAACGTGTAAGTAAATGTCACAATTGTTATACCCAAGAAGACATTGGTGAAGAACCTTTTCAAAATGGTTACAGGGAAAATTTTCACTACCCATACAACAATAGCCCAGAATGCAGTTGCTGAAAAGATTCCTGAAAGAAAAGGAGACTTCATGAGCAGAGGATCATCACGGATGTAAATGGGGATAAGTACGGTTTGCACCGCATAGGCGGACAACAAGAATAGAGTAAGGCCAAAAAAAAGCTTAGGAAGAGCATACCCATTGCTAAAGGAACAAATGTGTAAAAGCAATGGTAGAGTAATATAAGGAACGAAGAAAGTAACCAACTTGGCATGAGACTCCTTGATGATATACTCGCTAGGTGTCCACTGTCTTTTTTCTGATCTTCCTGAATCTTTCAATACTGCAACCCACAAGTCATAACAATTCATATCCTTGGCCACTGAAAAGGAATCCTTGCCTTGGTCGTTCTTGGCAAATATGTTGGAGCCAGCTGCCAATAACGTCTTCAATACTGAACGGTAACCCTTCATGAATGCCCAGTGTAATGGAATGAACAAACTATCATCAACTTTATTAACATCAGCCCCAAACTTCAATAATGCATTGACCGTTAAAAGATCTCCTTGATAGGCAGCCCAGTGAAGGCATGTTCTATTTGCATTATCAGGGACATCCACATGCAACTTATGCTTGTCATGGGAGTTTGAGCACACCAAAAGTAGATAAACAACAAGAGTAATGTTTGAGCTATGCACGGCAAGATGTAATGCATTATAGGATTGAGAATCTCTAATCGTGGGGTCCGCGTTGGTATGAGACAAAAGATAATCAACGATGTAGACGAGACCGTTACGACAAGCCCAGTGCAAAGGAGTTGCTTTTAGATCTCCACCCATAGAATTGGCGTCAGCTCCAACTTCTTTTGAAGTCAAGTATCTCACAATGGAAAGGCGGTTATTGATACAGGCCCAATGCAAGCCGGTAACCTTGTCACTGAAAGTAGCGTTAGGCTTCACATCGCCACTGGAGATCAATTCCTCGACAGTGTCAAGATCTCCCTGTTGACATGCAAGAATGAATCTGTTTAACGTGGGATTAAGCTCTTGTTCAGAAGGGCCAATAGGGTCAATCGGATCGGCAGTTGATGAGTTAACTCTGTCGAGTTGTTCATTGGTTGTTTCCAAGATAGCTTCGGTAGATTTGATGGAAGAAGTTTCGTGACTCAGATCAGATGGGGTATCGCGACCCGCCTCTGAATCGGTAGTAAGTTGAGGATTCTCGGGGGATTGGTCGAGGGTCATTGGTGATTGTAAGATAATGATTTGACACGAAAAAAACGAATTGAGTGTGTTCCAATGTCCAAGCCTCCATATAGCGCGAAAGATGATCAAGACTAAAAATGCAGCGCTAGTACGTAAATTATCACAAAAGAAGACAAAGAACACCGGCGGTGGGTCAATTGGAACAAACATCGTGTAATTAAAACTATATATGGGTCTAATTAATTATGGCTTAGTTGATAGCTCATTCATCCATGTTGAAACTTTTCAAGCTCTCAGTCACTTTTTTGCGAGGTTTCTCTTCATTAATTGATGAAGAGACAGTGGTTGGGCTCATCTCGGTTGTTGGGCTGTTTGAAGAAAAAGCACTTGAAGCACCATTAGACTTTTCTGACGAATGAAGATGCTGAGACACGAATGTCTTGACGGACTTTCCTGCCTTCACAGCACCAGGTTTAATCCGCTCCTCCAATACTGGTTGTACTTTATCATTAATGAAGCTAGGTCTCACTTCTTCCGGTGAAATGATTCCCATATTTTTCTGTCCTACTCTGACAAGATGCTTTTCCAAAATCAAAAAGTTTCTCGAATTGGCCTTATAACCAATTTCAATCAAGTCTCCCACAATTGGAATGAGAGAGAGAGCAAAGTCAATAATAATATTGATAAAGAATATGAGTTGTATGTCCAAGGGCAACCCATCGTCAAGCTCACGAGAAACCAAGTATAAAGTTATTGACCAGTATGTGGAGACGATGGTTCCTACCACCGGAACAAGACCCACAACATTTGACCATCCCAACTTGAGACCAAGTACATTAAACCACATGTCATACCTGTATGCCCGTTTCTTAACGTTACTTAAAACCTTGTAGTCATTCTCCGACAAGCCATCGGGAAGACGACGAGCAATCTTTTTAAATTTCAGAGGTTTTCCATTTACATCAAGGGTAAGAGGCACATATTCGTAATATGGATCCTCCACTCCAAACCGGTTCCATTGGTTATCCTTGAGAAGGCGATTGGTGACGAATTTTAAAATTAAAGAAGACATGTTCCGAGTTTAGATTCAGGAGGGAAAGTTGCTGCAACTCTAGATGACTGTGTGAGTGTGCGACATTTGTCGCAATTTCCAACCCTTGCTGAAATGTCGTGGCTGGGGTCGCATTAGCATATGATTTTGGCAGCTTCATCTCATTAGCCTTTTACTACATCAATGGTGGTGACATTTCTACTCAATACCGCATTGAGGATAATTCCATACTCGGAAAAAGTCAAGAATGGTCTGAAGAAAGAAAAGGATGATGACACAGTGGTTGGATCAGGTCAGTTCACCCCTACAAACGAACAAACTCTCTCGCATCTCCTTTCGACTCCAGCTAGTCCCAAAGAGAAGATTCACAACCTCGTGTTAGCCAGGAGGTTCGAGGGAACCGAATCCTATAGTTACAACTACTTAAACTATAGTGACACGTGTGATGATTTCATACCTGAGCTCGATTCCTCTCCTATCAATCACCTCAAGTATGCCATTCCTTCAAGGGTGCTCGAGACGTCACCCCATAAAATCAGCTCAATTCCCGAAGAGGACGAAGAAGAAGAAGAACTGGCTGCGTGTAAAGAAGCCGTGCTAGATAATTCAGAAAAGGAAAATACGCTAGTGGATGACCACTCTTACGGTGAAACGCAAAAGCCGACTCCCAAAGGTTTGGGAATACAAACTGAGGCCGAAAAAGATTCCCACATGGAGCAATATCTCAATGAGCAGAACCAGAAGTTCGATAAGCTTATTCATGACAACATTGAGGTTGTGATTGAGCAGCAGAACCAGTATGAAGACATAGAAGACTTGTCTGCTTTAATGATGGACATCATGGAAGAAGACCGAATGATCCTGCGATTGGGAAAGGTTGTCAAGTTTGCCACCAACTATGTCTGGCGAAAAGCACCTGTCCAGCCTAAACCTTTAGCTGATTTTCCCGACTTGGTGGAGAAAAACGAGTTTGATGAACTTCTTGCATCATTGGATCATGACGCCAAAATGCGTCTTCTACAATCGCTAGTTAAAGATCTCCACGATCCCGATGATCAATCACAAGAGGAAAGTGAACCCGAGGGCCAATTGGAGAAACTTGAAACGTTGAGCATTCTTTCGACCAAGCTTTTGTTTGCAAGCATCAAACTCTCGGCTCCTATGGTGAAGTATGCGTACCATAAGTTTATGAGCAATAAACTCTTCATTGTCAACAACAAAAATCTTGACAAGTCGCTTACGTTCATGATCAAGCTCATGAAATTTATAGATTCAAAAGTGGAAGTGAAAACTCAAGGGGATGGCAATCAAGACGGCCAGCTAAATGCATTTCTTGCCAATGCCGGTGATTTCTTCCAACAGGAAATACCCGGCTCCGAACATTTTCTGGCGTCGCTACGACAGATAGCTCCTAATTCACTCGCGGTTAAGAGTCGAAGCACTTACAACAGACCGCAATATGCCCAATATTATTCAAGGGGTCAACTGCGAGGGACCAATGACCCCACGACTTTCAACAAAAGCCACCATCTGGCCCGATTCTCCGGATCTCCTCCTAGAGGAGCTAACGAAATCAATGTCAGCGACGAAAATCTCACCATGTTTCAGATTGCGGAACGCTTCGTTGACGAATTTTGATTGCAAATGCACGGAGGGTCCCAAATTAACCGAGATTACAAGTTTCTACCCTAATACTTTCACAATATTGTAATTAGCAATGAACGACCCTGCAAGGACTGTAATAGATGTATGAACGACTTTCACTAGCACACAAGCAACAATAATTTTTAACCAATCCAGGGGTATGAACAGATGTTGCTAGATAACCTATCTGTCTTTATCTAGATTTCTACAGAAAAAGGCATCAAAACCAGATAGTTTTCCAGGAAGAGTAAAATATCGAGCCGCGGGCTCATACCCACCCCTATTCTCGCCATGGATTTCTATTGAAACAGAGTACTCACGGGTTACCCGCACATGCTGTAGGCCGCAGCATGCGTCATGGCTGCTACATATGATTGGTGGAAATTGTCTGGTGGCTACACGAAGTTACACAAAGGCCTATTATTTTTAACACTTGTCCTGAAAAATTCTTTTTTGTGCCCCGACACTCATAAACGCTTTTTAAGTGGAAAGAATCCGGATTTTTTCTAGTAGCAAGTTTTTTTTCTCAAGGTCACCAACAATCCGAGACCCTCAAAAAGAAAGTCATTTTTTTTTGTGTGCTCACCCTTTTTCTATTCCGACTCCCCCGTCTAAACCTAACCCCCTTCCCCTTCAGTTAACTTTTTTTTGCTGTTGTTCGATCCTACCACACATATAGGCTCATAGAACAACTCATCAACCCCTACTGACCTCTGAAATAGCTCCCGCCTTTGGTTGCTATACATTTGTTAGTTTAGTTGACTGCCTTCGTTGGTAATTTTCTGACACCTTGATTGGTTAGCTCAGAGAAAGTTTGCGCCACCGTGTTCATTTTTTCGCTCCGGCATATTAGTGTATTTTTTTGGTTCACACACTATGGCATTGTGCTCTCAAGCGTTCGACACTTCTTCTAAGCGGTCCTGCACTTTTAGCGCAGAAGGCCCTTCAAAGAAAATCTGCTTAAACCGTTCGAAGGTCAATGTTAGCTTTGGTAATCGGAATGCCGCTGCCATTTGCTACTCATCTTCCGAGAACGAAGAAGACTCTGATGACGAACAGTTGTGTTATAACAATGATCAAATAAAGGCAAGAAGAAGAGCATCTACTAGGGTGTCTTTTTCCATGAATCCGGACTCAAAGTTGTCGCAAGCTGTGTCTAAATACAGTGATGACGACGAGGATGAGCTTTCTGGTTCTGAAAAGGCCCGCCAGGACAACCTTGACTGCAAGTTGTCCAGCTCTCCTTGCAATTCATCAATCAATTTTCTCAATGGTAACCCTTTGCAAAACAAGAAGAGTTACTTGCAGATTTCTGACAATGGCGGTGCTCTTGTCGCCACCTCCAATGGTTCCCACAGTCCACGCAAAGTCATCCCAGATTCCGATAAACAGTCTAGATCTAGGTGCTTCGAGTATTTAGTGGGTTCCATTGATGAGGCATGGGCCAGATATTGTGATGCCACCACTTACGTCGAGGATGAAGTGTATGGCTACAACACTCCTGCCTCCGTTGCTACCGATGATGAAGACTATTTTGGTAACACCACAGACCTCACTGATTATGAAAGTGAGTATGAAGTTAAGCAACACGCTCAACTGCAGCAGCGTTTCAAAAGTTTGTATAATCCTGCAACGGATACCTCAGCTGGTTTTACTACTCCAAAGAGTGAGTATGGCTCAGCCAAGGATCCATCGTCTTGTCAATTACAAGCACTCAAAGATCGTCTCACCAAGGCTAAGTATTTTTTACAGGACTTGGTTGACTCCGATGATGCCAACGACGCCAATGCTTTCTGGAAGCGTTGGGACATGATCAAGTATGCCACCATTGAATTAGTGGAGGATGATGACGACGATGATGTGATTGAAGCGACCATCGAAGAGTTGGAAGATGGCCGTATGTTCACTAATTGATTCCAACCGTGTACATTATGTTATGATTATTAGTTTCTTATTGGTGGTGAAAAAAATGGTTCTGGTTAACTATATTTCTTGATCCGTGTGACATGAAAGCAGAGTCGATTATCTTATCTTTCCCCCTCGCTCCACGACCTACACAAGTGTTATGCGTTTGCTTTTATATGTTGCTTTTCTTTTATCATGGGTTCATTTAGGGTTATGAAATTGTATACTAGCGGCGAGAAGTTTTATATAGCAAAAACATATTCTCAGTTTTATTATGTTGTAAGAGCAGAATTAAATCAACGAAGTTTCACAATCGAAAGGCGCACTATCAATTATCACCAACATGTACAAGCCTATTCTTTTTGTTTCCGTATTATTAGGACTTGTAGCCGCAATTGACGAGCTTCAGATTGGTGCGTATCATGAAATCAACCCTTTGATCTTTATTAACTTTAGATGTTTTGAAGGAAGTCTCAGAGGCTGATTGCAAGTTTAAATCTAAGCCTGGTGATTTTATCAGTGTTCACTACGAAGGACTGTTGGAAAACGGACAAGTGTTTGACTCTTCTTATAATCGCCAAAGACCAATTTCCTTTGAATTGGGTTCTGGTCAGGTAATTCCCGGATGGGACCAAGGTTTAACTCTGATGTGTATTGGTGAAAAAAGAAAGCTTACCATTCCTCCACATCTTGCTTACGGAGAAAGTGGGGTGGGCCCAATTCCACCAAGTGCTACTTTGAGTACGTATTATTTTTATCGATCCCTTTCTTACAGGGTTTACTAACCTAGTCTTCAACACCGAATTAGTGGATATCAGCATTGACAAGGATGAATTATAGTTTAAGTATGTACGGATTTTTATCTAAATCACCTCATTCTTCACGTAATGGCTCGGTTTCTTTCTACCCTTCAGGATTTCCTCAGCTCTGGTGCCGAGTTTCGGGTGATCTATCAATCTGCTCAATTGGTGACGCCAACCACAAACCGAATCTTTGTTCTTGATTCCTCCTTCAATCCACCTCACTTGGGGCATTTTGCTTTGGCAAAAGAGGCCCTTCAATATAAGTTTAAAAATCTGAAGCCTAACGAACATCGTTCGTTGCTTCTATTGCTTTCGGTGAAGAATGCTGACAAGATACATCCTGTTCCCGCCACCTTTGAGCAAAGAATCGAAATGATGTCTCGCATGGCCGACTATTTGGTGGATGAACTCAATGTAGATGTTAGTATAGGCCTAACGAACCATGCAAAGTTCGTGGACAAGTCAGTGTCTATATTAAACAACTTACGCTCAGAAAATTCTGCAATCACTGTTGACAACGTGAGACTTACGTTTTTGGTCGGCTACGATACGTTAATTCGTATTTTTAATCCCAAATACTATCTTCCTGATAAGTTGCTGGACTCACTTAATGCGTTTATGAAGACGACCGACCTTTTTTGTCTTACTCGGGACAACCAAGAATCCACCTATAAGGATCAGGTCAATTATGTCCGAGGAATTCAACTTGGCACCCATACCCATATTCCTAGTAGATGGTCTACCAGTATCTTTCTTCACGAAAGCGATGAACTGGATTTAGCAGGAACCATCAGCTCGTCCGCTATCAGAAAGTCCATCAAGTCAGACACTTGGCATTCACTTGTGCCTTCGAGCATAAAAGAATACATTACCTCTCACGATGTTTATTAGCGGGTATCGAATAGTCTACGAATAATGGCTTCCCTTTTGTTTTAGCAAATACATATTTCCCTACCACCAGAGTGTGACCAAGAAAACGAACAACAACACCAGTATCTGAGGAATATTGTTGGTAAATCTCATGGTGTTGGATAAGTGCAACACCGTCGTCGTGTTCGCAGCCAATGGCAACTTCTCACTGCTGGTGCACTCAATTTGACGCCCACGTATCACCTGGGCCATTTCACTGTCAGTCAACTTATGGCAATCAAAGGTGCTATCTAAGGAGTGAATTTTGGCACTTCCTTTCACCAACTTCAAGCTGACCATGGCTATTTCCTTAAGGTTTCCCATAAGCTCGAGAGCACCCCCGATCTGCGTTAGTCTTGGGAATACTTTGAGACTGGTGACTCCCGGGTTATTGACAATCATGAGACCTCCTCCTATTTCACGAAGCTCGGGAAGTAGTAATGCTTCCATCTCTGAGTTCTTGGAGATACTAAATGTTCCGCCCACACCAATAAGGCTGGGGAGGTCCAAGAATTGCATCTTATTGTTTATGACATCGGCCGACAAGTGCACTGTTTTCAAACTAGGAAGATCAAGATGTGCCACTTCGTGAATACTAAGGTTGCTTACAGTCTCCAATCTGGGTAGACTAACAATAACATCGTTTGCATTTGCAGCGATGTGAAGACCACCAGTGATATTGACCACGTTAGAGGTGATGGACTGGAGGTATCGGTTGTTGTTAATATCCAACACAGAAAGGTTTTGTGGAGAGAACCCCGAGAATCCCACTAATGATGTATCTGCCACGACAATAGAGTCAATGTCAGAAATGTGGTTGTTGAAATACACATTGCTCAAGATAGGGAGAATCTGCCAATCGATCATGCGGGTGGACTCAAGCAATGGAAATGATACGATCGCTAACGAAGTCAACTCTCTGAACTTTAAACCACCCCCCACGCTTTTTAGCTCAGGCGCCTCGATTCTTGCTAAGTGGGGAGAGTTACGGACAATCAAGTCTCCAGTAATACTGCTGATCTTTTTCAAATCGAGCAACGAGTCACTAAAGTCAACCACTTCCACCGTACCTTGAATCACCTTGCAATTTTCAATCAGCTGCAACACCTGCTTTGAGTTGACAATAGGATCGGTCACACAGATGGAAGAGTCTGCCGAAAACTGCATTAGTACGTCACCTCCGCTGATGTCTAGAACTCCATCGAAGCTTCTTTCGATATCGAGTCCGGGTTTCATCTTTCTTGTTATAGTTCGGCGGAGGGGCTCGGTATCGAATCCACGATTACCTGCGTGCGTTAGTTCTTCATGTAATCGTTATTAAACGTTCTAAGGACATACTGAACAGTGACGTATACAGATTAGCCGTCTTATGAACGCCAACGGCGGAAGCCATTTCCGTCCATAAGAAGAGAAGAGCGGGTAGCATGATTACGAGCAATTCGCAGCCACAAATACAAATAAACACTGGATGTGGTGTAACGACTGGCAGCGAACATAATTCCCTCCCAGCTGATTCTAGTTTGCTTGGTTAGCTAATCCTTCAGCAACATAAGCTTGGCGAGACACGGTGTCACTATTTTTCGAATTGAAGTATACGATATTAGGTCTTTTTGTCCCCACTACAAGCTAATCTGGAAATGAATGAGAAAACAGAGATAGCCAGCGGGGTAGAGCTCAAAATCGAGTACTCTCTGTGGTATCCGTTCTATATGCTTCATGTAGCCTTAAAATTTGTAGACAAAATTTATTCCCACTAAATTTTATGCCGGACCATTCTCAGGCATCGCATTTTGTCCCCATCATATTTGACCTCATCGCATTTTTTCACATCACGGCATGAATAACATCCATATCAATTTGGACCATTCGGCCCGCTTGTATCAGCTATACCAAGAAAGCTTCCCGGAGAAGAAACTCCCCGAAGTATTTCGATTTGATACACAGGTCTCTGTGTCAGAAAACTTGGATAGACTAGCATTATTCGCCTTAGATGCATCAACCACTGTCCCAGTGGTGTATGCCTTCAATCCAATTATCCTTGATATTGCTGCCAGATGGATTACTAACTCATCACAGATAGATCAAAGGATGTCTTCCAAGGTCAAAGGTTCACGTGTGCTCTTGGCACTCTCTCGGATGGCACGTATTTCCAATGAGTGTACATCATTGACTGAATACTTCATGGCAACATTTGACTTCGCTTCTATCACCAATGCTAACTCTACCGAGCTTCATCAGATCTTACTTTCATTCTATCGGTTAATTGTGCTGGACTTTGTTCGGTTCAAACGGTTTATTTTGCCAGAAGTTTTGTACACTATTATCCAATCTCGTGATGACATCTCCAAATACTTATCCATCCAAATTCTTTGTGCATATCTTGAGTCATCCGAGACAGCTCGTACCGAAATGGAAGAAACTCACATTCACGCATCGCAGATTCATGGTGACTATGAAAAGGACAAGCTAAATTATAAATTCTTGTCTGTTGTTGAGGCCAAGCGTATCAGCAACTTCTCGAAGCTCCCTATTGTTGAGCCATCAAAGGGCGGAAGAGTAGTTGAGATTTCACCAGACAACTTGAGTCTCATAGTGACTTCAGTCTGTGGAATCGTGGTGCCTCATTTCTCCTCTGATATTACATCTGCTATGGATGAGCTTGTTCCCACAAAAACCTCAATCGGCGTACTTAAGGAGCTTGCCATCAAAATCCAGAATAATGAGCCGGTTATGCTCTATGGAGATGCTGGATGCGGTAAAACTTTCCTCATCAACCAGCTTGCAAAGTACATGGGGTATGAAAATTCTGTGGTCAAGGTCCACCTTGGGGAACAAACCGATGCCAAACTTCTTTTGGGTACCTATAGCTCTGGTGATAAACCTGGAACATTTCAGTGGAGACAGGGTGTGCTTACCACCGCTGTGAAAGAGGGACGGTGGGTGCTCATTGAAGATATCGATAAAGCACCCACGGAAGTGCTTTCAGTTCTTTTGATGTTGCTTGAAAAGAGAGAATTAAGTATTCCATCGCGAGGGGAAGTTATCAAGGCCGCAAATGGCTTTCAGTTAATCTCCACCGTGAGAACATCCAAGGCCGTGCCTGATCTCATTGGTTTACGTCTTTGGAGTCTTGTTCATGTGCAGATTCCATCAGACACAGACTTTGTTGAAATTCTTTTGAAAAAGTTTTCTCTTCTCCGGAATTTAATCCCCAGATTTATCAAGTGTTACCAAGCTGTTTTGGAAATTTACTCATCAACTGCATTCATTTCTTTGAACAAAGGATCGCATCCTAGAGTCATTTCATTTCGAGACCTTATCAAGTTCTGCTCCCGGTGCCTCAAAATCCTCGTGAATCAAGGTGTAACAAAGAGTGACGAGCTTCTAGAGTCCTCTGTGTACGACAACATCTTTGCCGAAGCCACCGACTGCTTTGGTAGTGCTATCACAGAGTATCAGGCACTCTTACCGTTGGCTAACACCATCGGTAGCATGCTTGAGATCCCAACTTCTAGGATCAACCTCTTCCTCAATAAGCATGTTCCGGTCTTTTTCAGTTCGGACGAGGAAGTAGTCATTGGAAGAGCCAAACTTATCAAGGACTCTCATACATACTCGAAACACTCATCGGACTCGTTCGCCAGAACCAACCATTCATTGCGCCTTATGGAGCAAATTGGCGTCGCCATAGACATGGTGGAGCCTGTTCTTCTTGTGGGAGAAACGGGTACCGGTAAAACCACTGTTGTGCAACAAGTCGCAAAGATGATGAACAAAAGGTTATCTGTGATCAATGTTTCTCAGCAAACCGAGTCTGGAGACTTATTGGGTGGCTTCAAGCCTGTCAATTCTAAGACAGTTGCCATAGGAGTGCAAGAGGCATTTGAAAGACTTTTCCGGGAGACATTTTCTAAAAAGAAGAATGAACGGTTTTCTCAAATACTTTCCAAGTGCTTCAACAAGGGACAGTGGAAAAACGTGCTGAAGCTCTGGAGGGAGGCTGTCAGAATGGCCAATGAGATTCTTCAAAAGCCCGAAGATCCAAGTGAAAACCCTAAGAAGAAAAGAAAGCTTTCAAAGGACCTTGTCAGACAGTGGGCAGAATTCGAAGTGATGGTGAAGGAATTTGAAGTTCAATCTGCAACTCTTGACAATTCTTTCGTTTTCAACTTCGTCGAAGGATCCTTAGTCAAAGCTGTCAGAAATGGCGAGTGGTTGCTTTTGGATGAACTTAATTTGGCATCTTCTGATACTCTAGAGAGTATTGCAGACCTTCTATCCGAGACAATGGACCAACGTACCATTCTTCTTAGTGAAAGGGGAGATATTGAGGCCATCAAAGCCCACCCTGATTTTAGAATCTTTGGATGTATGAATCCATCCACTGATGTCGGCAAAAAAGATCTCCCGCTAAGCATTCGTTCCCGTTTCACCGAGATCTATGTTCATTCTCCAGATCGTGACATAGAAGATCTTCTTTCAATCATTGACAAGTACATTGGAAGATATGCTGTTGGTGATGAGTGGGTTGGCAATGACATCGCAGAACTTTATCTTGAAGCCAAGAAGCTTTCCGAGAATAACCAAATTGTTGACGGTTCTAACCAAAGACCTCACTTCAGTATTCGTACCCTCACTAGAACCCTCATCTATGTGTGTGACATTGTGCAAATATATGGACTTCGTCGATCTCTTTATGAAGGTTTTTGCATGTCATTCTTGACCCTTCTTGACGGGAAGTCAGAGGACCTACTTCGCCCACTTATCTTCAAGTTCACGGTCGGTAAACTTAAAAATACGAAATCTGTCATGTCTCAAATACCCCCTCACCCACAGTCCGGAGCCTACGTTCAGTTCAAGCATTACTGGCTCAAACATGGCCCTGGAGAAGTCATCCCACAACCACACTATATTATTACTCCATTTGTGGAGAAGAATATGCTCAATCTTGTAAGGGCAACTGCCGGTAGAAGATTTCCTGTTTTGATTCAAGGTCCAACATCTGCTGGTAAAACCTCGATGATAAACTACCTAGCAAACATCACCGGCCATAAGTTTGTTCGTATCAACAACCACGAGCATACCGACTTGCAAGAGTACCTTGGTACCTACGTATCTGACTCAACTGGTAAGCTCTCTTTTAAAGAAGGTGTTTTAGTCGAGGCCTTGCGAAAAGGTCACTGGATTGTGTTGGATGAGTTGAACCTTGCTCCTACTGATGTCCTCGAAGCACTCAATAGATTGCTCGATGACAATAGAGAGCTCTTCATTCCAGAAACCCAAGAGATTGTTCGTCCTCACCCCGACTTTATGATTTTTGCCACTCAAAATCCTCCAGGTCTTTACGGAGGACGTAAGATGCTTTCTCGAGCTTTCAGAAATCGTTTCTTGGAACTCCATTTCGATGATATTCCTCAGGATGAACTTGAAGTAATTTTGAAAGAGCGTTGTCAGATCGCACCTTCCTATGGTAAAAAGATTGTCGAGGTATACAAGCAGCTTTCTGTCCAGAGACAATCAAGTAGATTGTTTGAGCAAAAGAATTCGTTTGCTACATTGAGAGATTTGTTCAGATGGGCTTTTCGTGAAGCTATCGGTTATGAGGAGCTCGCTGCAAATGGATACATGCTATTGGCAGAGAGAGTTAGAAAGCCAGATGAAAAGCTCGTTGTCAAACAGACTATCGAGAAGGTAATGAAGGTGAAACTCGACATGGACAAATTCTACTCTAAATTGGAGAACGAGGCCTTACGGAGTGTGCCTTCTCAAATCGTTTGGACTAAGGCTATGCGTCGTCTTGCGGTATTAGTCATGACTTCGATTAAGTACAATGAGCCGCTTTTACTCGTTGGTGAAACTGGATGTGGTAAGACCACTGTCTGTCAAGTTGTGGCCAACTTTTTGCAAAAGCAGTTGATCCTTGTCAACGCTCATCAAAATACCGAAACTGGGGACCTCTTAGGTGCACAAAGACCAGTTCGTAACCGGAGCATGGCTCGTGCTACTCTTTGCAACGAGCTCATAGGGCATTTGGAATTTCTGGACCCATCGACCGATTGGTCTCTGTTGGATATTGAGCTGTTGCTTCAAGCTTTTAGAAAGTTGACAGTGACCGAAGAAGTAAGATCCAGGGTTGTTCTGTTGCAAAGAGATGCTTCTGTTCTATTTGAATGGGCCGATGGACCCCTTGTTCAGGCTATGAAGAGCGGTAATTTCTTCCTCTTGGATGAAATTTCGCTTGCCGATGATTCGGTCCTTGAACGATTAAACTCTGTTCTTGAACCCGAAAGATCATTGCTCTTGGCTGAGAAGGGCACAGATGATGCCTTTATCCAAGCCGAAGATGGCTTTATGTTCTTAGCTACCATGAATCCAGGTGGAGATTATGGTAAGAAGGAACTCTCCCCTGCATTGCGTAACAGATTCACGGAAATATGGGTTCCTTCGATGGACGACTTTAATGACGTTAGACAGATTGTTGACGACAAACTTTCTGATCCTCATAAGAGTCTTACGGAGCCCCTCGTCTCGTTCTCTGAGTGGTTTGCTTTGAAGTTCGGTGGAGGAAATGCCAGTAGTGGTGTGATCTCTCTTCGTGATATTCTCTCTTGGGTGCATTTCATTAACTCATGCGATGCTCCATCTGATCATGCCCTCCTCCACGGTGCTTGCATGGTGTTTATCGATGCTTTGGGTACTAATCAGACTGCATTCCTTGCAGAAGATGAAGTTCGTCTCAGACAAGAAAAGTTGGAATGTGTTAAAAGACTCGAACAGCTTCTCCACAAACCATTGTTGCAGTTGTATGACACCCGTTATACCATTGAGGTAACGGAAACAAAGCTTAAGGCAGGATACTTTAGTGTTGATCGTCTTGCTAATGCATCAGCAGAGCTCGGATTTAACCTCAAGGCTCCCACCACTGCTGCAAATGCTATGAGAGTGATTCGTGCTATGCAAGTCAAAAAACCAATTCTTTTAGAAGGCTCACCAGGTGTGGGTAAAACCAGTTTGGTTTCAGCCATTGCATCTGCCTCCGGAAATCCATTAATAAGAATCAATTTGTCGGAGCAAACCGATTTGGTGGATCTTTTCGGTTCAGATGCTCCTGCGCCAGGTGGAAAAACGGGAGAATTTGTGTGGAGAGATGCTCTGTTTCTCCGTGCAATGAAAATGGGAGAATGGGTTCTACTCGATGAAATGAATTTAGCATCTCAATCAGTACTTGAAGGTTTGAATGCTTGTTTGGATCATAGAGGAGAGGCCTACATTCCTGAATTGGATAAAACTTTCCCCTGTCATCCTAACTTCAAAGTTTTCGCTGCCCAAAATCCACAAGTACAAGGAGGTGGTCGTAAAGGATTGCCAAAGTCCTTTGTCAATCGTTTCACCGTGGTTTACGTTGACATACTTCAGTCGGAGGATTTGAGGATGATTTCTCTGCATCTTTTCCCGCAAGTGGATGAGAATGTCAGCAGACAGCTTATCGACTTCGTGTCTCAGTTAGAACAACAAGTGGTGTTGAAAAGACAATGGGGTCTGGCTGGATCTCCATGGGAGTTCAATCTTCGTGACTCTCTTCGGTGGATGAAAATGTTTTCATCTGATTCGTTGGCAAAGGATGTTACTCCTTATGATTTTTTCAACATGATTGTTCTTCAACGTTTTAGAACAGCTGAAGATCGGGTGAAGGCACAGTCTCTATTCACTTCGATTTTTGGAGAGACATTACGCAGGGATCCTTATTATTCTCTTGGCTCTGATTATGTTCAAGCTGGGGGGGCTGTGATGGAACGTAAAAGAAAGATTCATCATTTTACTTCTTCCGCACTTGCTCCCTTGCAGTGTAACTTCACAATCCTTGAAAGTGCTATTCACTGTATCAACAACAACCTTCCTTTAATTCTCGTTGGACCTACTAATGCTGGAAAAACCGACTTACTCAGATTTCTCTCTCAAATTGTGGGTGCAAAAATGGTAGAGTTCTCCATGAATAGTGATGTCGATAGCACAGACATCTTAGGGGGTTACGAGCAAGTTGATTACACAAGAAGTATTACAGAAATGACCGAGGCCGTGAAAAATATCGTGCGTGATTTGGTTGTTGATAATCTCGGCTCCAAGAGTACTTCCTCTGATATTTTGGCTCGTTCTCTAGAGTTGTTGAGATTCCTCGACTCTCATATTATCGGAACCAACAACTACGACTCTTTCCACTCTGTTTTCAAGGCATATGTTGAAGTTTTCAGCAATGAGGAGCTTTCAGAGCTTTCTGCAGAGTCCGAGGTTCTTGCTGACCGTATAAGATCTGATAACGTGGTTAAGTTCGAGTGGTTCGATGGTCTTCTCGTGAAGTCTGTGGAACGTGGCCACTGGCTCGTACTTGACAATGCAAATCTTTGCTCTCCTTCTGTTCTCGATAGATTGAACAGTTTATTGGAAACGAATGGATCTCTTTTGATAAACGAATGCAGCAACGAAAACGGAAGCCCTCGCGAGTTAAAGCCTCATCCTGATTTCCGCCTTTTTCTTACAATGGACCCTCGCTACGGTGAGTTGTCTCGTGCGATGAGAAATCGTGGAGTTGAGATTTATATGGATTCACTTGTTGTAAGGGCTACCTCAGTTGACCGAAAATTACTTGACTTACCTCCAATCAAGATCGAGTCTGATGACTTGGTCAATTCTTTGGATGACATGTCGTTTTCTGAATCAGGAAAAGGAACCGACTGCTTCGTTCCCTTCTGTGTCAGTTCATGTGGCCCTATGGCACGTATTTGCGACTTTGCTGAGAACACCGGAATTGCTGTGGTTGGATCTGTCCCCTTCTTGCAAGTGAAAGAGGTTGGTGAGCTTGCTTCAACGGCAGCTGAAAGTTCGGAGTTTAGCGAATCTTCTGCTCAACGTTTGAGCGAATTCACCTCCCTTTTGGCATTCTTGAGAGACTCCAATATGATCACTGAACTTCGGAAAGCATACAGCTTGCCTAATCACTTTGGATCTCATCAGGTATTACATCCTTTGATCAACAGCTATCTTGTGTCCGGAATTAAGGAAAGATATCCCTTTGTTGGTACCTCTGAATCTACTATCCTTTTTGATGCTGCATTCTCCATAATCAATGGACAACTGCAGCTTGAGACAGTTGAGCAAAATGCCTTAACCGGTAAGCTTGCAGATTTGTCCTATCTTGAGAGATCTGCAGCCGTGTCTCTCGGAAGAGAAATTAGAAATATTCCCCATCTTGACGTCTACACTCTTTTGAAAGACGTGTTGACGTTTGTGAAAATGGCATATGAATCTAGCTCATTAAATTTGTTTTCAAACGACTTGATATATACCTCCTTGTTCGAGCTTATGACCTTGTGGAGGTGCTTGGCACATTCATCTTCTCATTCCAATGAAGCCAAATTGCGGGTATACCAGACACTCATCCGTAACTGGATCGAAACTTATCACACTGTTGTTAGCAAAGCTTTAGTTGACGAGATTTCTCAGGCGGTAAAAGTCTTTGGTTCCGAACTTGTTCTTACCTCTGGTTTCAGCATGGATCAAATTTGGGAATACTTCCGTCAAGAATATCCTTCTTCTGAGCAAGGCTGGACAAATGTGGGAACGATTATTAAGTTATCACAATCATTTGATATTGCAGCTTCAAAGCAGTGGAATGACACGGCCGTTTTGGTTCGTGGCCTTCGATCAATGATTGTGGATCTCTATGACAGTGTCATTTTAAACAAAGTTTCCGCCACTGAATTTCTCGAAATATCTGGTAAGTTGGAAGAAGGTATTGACAAGCTAGGAGAAGTTTCTCGGGAATTCGTGCACAAACGTTACCATGCATTCCAGGAAGAGTTCACTCTCTTGTCGACATTTGCTGAAGCTGCCGGCCATACATCCGACCTAATTGAGCTTTCCATTCTTTCAAACAGATCGACGCTTTCTCTTTTCAAGCCTCTCAAGAGAGACACCTTCTCACCCTACCCATCTGTTTTTGATGCCATCTTTTCACCGGAAGAGGACGATCTTCCCTCACATGTTTCAGGATTGTTTTCAGACAAACTTCTTACTTCTGCGCTCCATAAAACTACTACATTTGCATCTCAGCCAGCTCATTACCTCGAACAAGGACTTTCGGATATTGAAACTCTCGGTAATAAACTTGTCAACCACTCCCATGCCGTTCTCAATGATCAAAGGCAAAACTTTCTTCAACTACTTATAGATTGGTTCAAGCACTTGTTGAGAGCACATGTCGGAGAAGAAATTCAGATTGGTAATGACTTGGAACTGTTCGCTTCAGTCAGTCGTTCTATTGGAGGAGAAATGTCGAGAATCGGTGACACGTACTTCTTACCGGCTCTTTTTATGGCATTGGAGTCAACTAACTCTTTGGGTAAGGCTTGGATTATGTTTTCCTGTGGAGCTATTCAACTTTTTGTCCCCAGTTCACCCCAAGATCCAGCTATCAAAGAGCATGTTGCGTATCGTGTTTATGAGGAGTATCGTGATGCTGCCAACCTTCTCATTCAATCTTGGCGCTCGTTGGCTAACTCCTTGAGCGGAAGTGAATGCGGTGTTACTACCCTTCTTCCAACTATCGAAAACGAGCCTCCTAAACCAAGAGTTTACCGTAAGGATGAAAGTATCGACGGCCTCTTTGAGGAGTGGAGATCTTTTATGGATGCTGCAATTGACATTGAACCCATTCAAAAGCTTCTTGACAGCCCCTACGGAGCTGCTGAAATTCAAATCTTCCAGAAGAACTCCTCGAAATTTATTTCTCGTATTGATACCAAGTACTTCATGTACTCTGATCTTAACGATATTCTTCGTGGATTTATTTATGGTCTTAAGTTTGGTTTTGAGTTGCTTCACATGGCCCAGCCAAGCTCTTTTACTTCGTCGTGGGCTGTTCAGGTTACTGAGCTCACCAATTGCAGTTCCATTCGTCTTGCGTTTAGTGATGCTCTTTCCATGATTAAGTCTATGAGTGTCAACTCTGCTGTTCCGGAAGTAGTTATGCTATACTTTGTCCAGCTTGCGTTTGCTCACAAGGATACGGAACTGGCAGACGAAGCATTCCAATCCCTCTATTACCGTTGGTCACTTCGTCGAATGAAGGAAGAGGAAGAAGCCGCTCAACAAGGAAATCTCTACAGATATACTGATCCTGATTTGGATATTGAGGGTGACTTCATTAAACTTTTCCCTGACTACGAAGATGTGATGGACATTTCGGAGGAAAAGATCACTTCGAAAAATATTGGTTTTGAAGAAACATACTCTCGCTTAGGAGAATTATATGTGTCTTACTTCTTCAAAAACCAAACTCCCGACATTTCCAGTATCGTGAAGGATGGTGCTGATGTTGGGAGATTGCTTGATACCAAGTCTGTGGAGAACAATGCTGCACTACTTTCATCTGTTCTCCACAAGCTTTCGCAAACCATTAACCAGTTTGAGGAGGTCAAGCATTTTAACTTTTACCATGATGCATCACCAGGAGAGTTCCGCAAGGCTATTTCTACTGTGACTGCTGTTCACGGGGCAGCAGTTGGTCTTCTTGCGGAATGGCCCGAACATGCCACTCTTCAAAATATAGCCCGTGCCTCTTCTGAGCTACTTTCTTTCCCGTTGAATTCGCCAGTCTCGAAGCTTCTCCAAAAAGTGGAACAAATTTACACTTTCATTGCAGAGTGGGAAAAGTACGCTTCTTCTAAGGTTTCGTTGAAGCACTCGTTCGACGAACTCACTGAGTTGATTGTGTCATGGAGAAAGCTTGAGCTTTCTACTTGGAAAGCATTGTTTGAGTACGAGGATTTGCAAATGCATAAGAATATTGGTAAGTGGTGGTTCCACTTATTCGAAACCATCGTATTATCTACTGATACCGATGATAATGAAGGCTCTAGCTCCATACAATTAATTGCTGCTCTTAACATTTTCATGAGTCAGACAACTTTTGGCGAATTCATTCCTCGTCTCAACCTTATTAAATCCTTCAGAAATCATCTACTGGTCATTTCGGAGTCTGCCTCTGCAAAGGTGTCTGCACTTTCTAACTTCACTGGATTCTACGATCAATTTGTCCCTACAATCACGAATGCAATCAACGAAAGAAAAAAGACACTCGAAAAGGACATAACAGAAGTTATTCTCCTTGCAAGCTGGAAAGATGTCAACATCGATGCATTGAAACAAAGTGCCAGGAAGTCCCACTCTAACCTCTATAAGATTGTTCGCAAGTACAGAGCCATTATCTCGAGCCCAGTTTCTACTTTGGTCGAGGAGGGTGTCAAGGAAGCCACCTATCCAAGTATAACTCCTCTTGCTATTGTTAGAGATTCAGCTGTTGACGTAAATTATCAAGTGTTGGGTTCTATTTCTACCTGGTCAGACCGTCCAAAGAGACTCCAAAATATTTCTGTTATTGACAAGAACATGGCCGTATATGTGAAGCAGGTCGCTGACGAGGTTCTTCCGTCTCTTGAAGAGTTCACGACCGATCTTGTCGGTGAAATTGAAAGACTACGTGATGAAACACCCTCAACTGCTACAGAGAAGAACAAGAAAATTGTTGCTGCATTGAAGACGCAAAAGCGTAAATTATTGAGTGACACCTTAAAGGAATTCCGCCGTATGGGACTTAAAATTCATACTCGTGCTGATTTTCACAAGGTTCAATCAACTGTTAATTTAATCCTATGCACTGCTTCTTCCTTCCAGCAACCATTATTAGAAGGTTGTGATTCATACTTCCTTCGAATCCTTGACTTGTTGCCTAGACTTCGTGCTGCTGTCTCTTCGCCAGCAGAAGACGTTCCACAAGTAGACTGTGAGAAGGGACTTGCTGTTGCCGAAAACTTGATATTCTCTCTCATCACTACCAGAAAACCACTTTTGGAACTTTCCCTTTCAGTTGAGCATTTACATCTGATTTACAAATCATTTGAAACTGTTTCTGTGGCTAAGCTGCTAGCTCGGGCCACTGTTGTCAAATCAGTCAAGGAGAACGTAATTTTGGCTCGGACAAATCTCGCATGGCTTCCACGTCAATTCGAGTTCATCTCCTCTACTTTGGATGGAATGACTCGTTTCGGTATTCAAGTCTCATCGCCGGTGACACGTACCTTGAAGTCTAAGGCTGAAGAATTGCTGCACAAAGCTGAAAGCTTCAATGACCTTATGGTGGACTCGTCTACTCTTGATTTGATCTCTGACATTAATAAATTTGTTTGTGATGCAGAAGCTGAGATTGCTATGTGGAACGAAGAAAACCCTTCTGTGTCTTTCATCGGACATGTTTTACTTGCTTGGTTTGATCAGCTTCATTTCTTTGTTAACTCATCCACTTCACTTTCGTCCTTGTCTACAATTGAAAATATTGAAGGTGCGTTCAGAAGATTGTCAAATACAATAATCGTGGCTGTTCAAAAGGTTATGGAAGTTAAATCAAGTGACATCACCGAGGAAGACGACGACTGGTTTGTAAGAACTCAGCAGAGACTATACAGCTATGTTCGTTCTATTCATCACCGCTTGGTTATTGCTAGATCAAGAGAGGTGTTCCAAATCATCTCCAACGTTGAGCATGACGAATACACCTCGGCGGCAACTTCTGCCTTGAGTTCTTTCACCCTTCCTCTCATTGCTCACTATTTGCGTCTTGTTCAGACAGTTTTCGCCTCAGTCAGATCCAACTATGTCGCTACTTCAAAGTCGACATTCAAGTTGTCATCGTGCCTTCATGTACTTGCTACAAAGGGATTTTGTACCCCTCAAACTCTGCAAGAGGAGAAGGAGGACGACAACCTTCAGGAAGGTACTGGCCTTGGAGATGGCGAAGGTGCATCAAACAATTCAAAGGATGTTGAACAAGATGATGATCTTACAGAAGATGCCCAAAAGCCGAATGACGATCAAAAGAAAGACGAAGATCATGATGATAATGAGGATGATGCTGTGGACATGGCAGGGGACATGGCGGGAAACTTGGAGGAGGCCTCAGATCAAGAGGATGAGGATGGAGAAGAAAAAGACGGAGAGGAGGAAGATTTAGATGAAGAGATTGACGATATTGATGATTTGGATCCCAATGCCATTGATGAAAAAATGTGGGACGAAGAAACCAAGGAATCCAAGGAGAAGGAGTCCGATAACATGCCGGAAAATTCCAACAATGACGATGAAATGGAAGCAAATGAAGACGAGGGCAATGACGACTCAAAGAAGAAGGATAATAAAGAAGCAAGCGATGAACAAGATGACGAAGGTGACGAGGAGAAAGAAGAGGATGGTGATGAAGGTGATGAAGAGGAAGATGTCGGAGAGCAAGATGACGAAGTTAAAAATGATGAAGGTGAAAAGCTTGACGACAATGTCCCTGAAGCAGATGCCCTTGAATTGCCTGAGGATATGAACCTTGATGGTGATGAAGAAGGTGATGAAGAAAAACAAGAGGACGATGACTTAGAGTCTCTTCCTGATGTTCCGAATGACGATGAGGACAAAGTAGAGGACGACGAAGCAGACGAGGAAACGCAAAACCCGGAGGATGCAAATCCTGATGACGCTGATGACATGGATGATGATGAGGGAGAAGATGAAAACGATCGAGATGCAGACGATGTGAATATGGGTAATGATATTCAAGAGGAACCGGGCCAGGAAGAACAGCTGGAACCAGAAGAAACTGGTGAGCAGGAGGACGACCAGGCACTTAAGGACAACACCGAAGAAGGAGGCATGGATGCTGATATTGATGTTGAAGGCGTTGATGGTGCTGAGAATGACGACGATATTGATTCTGAGTCTGCTGTGAAGCAAGAGTCAGGAGAACGTGGCCATGGTGCTGATAATGCTGCCCAAGATGAGAACGAGGACATTGGAGCAAGTGGAAGTGCATCTGCCCCACATCAAGACGAACAAGAGAGTGCTGCTCCAGACAATGCTCGAGATCAAGCTAAGGAATCATTGAAGGAGCTTGGTGATTCTCTTAAGGAATTCCATCGCCGTCATCAAGAGATTCAAGAAGCCCAATCTCGTGATACCGAACAGGACCAAGCTGTGAATGAAAGGCCTGACGAGTTTGAGCATATTGATGGTGAGAACACAAATCTTGACACACAAGCCCTAGGAGCTGCTGATAGAGAGCAAGTCCAGTCTATTGATGAAGATAAGGCGATAGATGACGACGAAGAAATGGGTGTGAAGGAAGCTGAAAATTCTGTTAAGAAGGAAGAAGAAGAAAGCAACGAGGACGATAATTCTAATCCTCAAGATGATGCCATGGATGTTGATGCGAATTCCAATGGCGTGTCTGGTGGAGTTGTTGGCGAAAGAAAGATTTCGGATGATGGGCAGATGATTATTAAGACCGAGTATGATGAGGATCGCTTCATGGATGTTGATGATGTTGATGATAATGAGATCTCCGTGGAGAACCTCGAAGCACCAAGAAGTATCGAGGAGGCCAGAGAGCTCTGGAAAAAGAGTGAACTTGCAACCCTCGAGCTTGCTTCCGGTCTCTGTGAACAGTTGAGACTCATTCTTGAACCTACTTTATCCACTAAACTCAAGGGTGATTACAAAACGGGAAAACGTCTTAACATGAAACGTATCATTCCTTACATTGCTTCTGATTTCCGTAAGGATAAAATTTGGCTCCGTCGGACCAAGCCTTCCAAGCGTCAATACCAAATTCTGATTGCTGTTGACGACTCTAAGAGTATGAGTGAGAGTAAATGTACTGAGCTTGCATTCCAAAGTATTGCACTTGTCTCCAAGGCGTTGAGTCAGTTAGAAAGTGGAGATATTTCCATCATGAGATTCGGAGAAGATGTTAAACTTGTTCACCCATTTGACAAGCCTTTCAGCTCAGATACCGGTGCTCGGATTTTCCAATGGTTTGACTTCCAACAAACGAAGACTGACATCAAGCTGTTATGCACAAAGTCACTCAAATACTTTGAAAATGCCCGTTCCTCGTCAACCAGCGATCTTTGGCAACTTCAAATCATTATCTCCGATGGTGTTTGTGAGGACCATGAAACCATCCAACGATTGGTGAGACGAGCCAGAGAGCAAAAAGTAATGCTTGTGTTCGTGGTGATTGACGGAATCAATTCTTCGGAGAGTATTCTCGATATCTCGCAAGTCAGCTATGTGCCAGATCCTGTAACAGGAGCCTTGAATCTTAAGGTTGATCGTTATCTTGATACTTTTCCGTTCGAATTCTATGTGGTGTTGAGGAATATCAATGAGTTACCCGAGATGTTCTCTTTGATTTTGCGCCAATACTTCCAAGAAGTGGCCAATCTATAGTTTAAAAAAACTTTCATACTATACGATACTATTTATGTCCATGTAATGTAGGTACAAACTCAATTGCCTATTAGACAATATGATTTTGCGCCTCTACGCAAAATAGCACAAAAATCGCAAAAATGTCAAATATTTAATATGGTCAGTACACCAAAAGAAACAACTTAATTAGTTATGATTAAATAAATATGCAATTATCCGTCTATTACCCAAACCTGAAGTCCAAGACTTTTTGATTCCCAAGATTACTATCACTTTGCTGTTCTGTCAGGGGCGTTGAATACAACTCTAGCAATAGCAAGTGACATGTCATCGACCTTACCTCCAGTTATGGACTTTTTCCCATACTTGGCCACTGGTAAGTTATTCACCTTTTCATCATAAGGTGTGTATGCATAATCATCGAAAGCCACTTCCTTGGCCTTCGATAAAAGTTTTTTGGCAACAACGCGAAGATCCTTTTTAGCCGTGAGATTTTCGTTAATGATTTCCATCATCTCCCACTCATACAAGTTATCGGAGATGCCATCAGAACACAACATGACAAGATCATTTTCACAGAGTTTAAACGAGTCCACGTATGCCATTTCGGAAGGCAACAGATTGAGAGTTTGTGTTCCAATTTGCTGTGGACACAAGTCTGACACCATTTGCTCCTTATTAGATTCCAAAATTTTATTATCACGGATGATGTAAAGCTTGGAGTCTCCGATACTGATGATCTTGAGATAATCTCCAATCAACATCCCAAGGATAAGAGTCGAACTGCCCTTCATATTTTGTAAGTCCATGAGATGGGAAGTATGCAAGTATGAATCATCGAGGATTTGATCAATATCCCGCTTATTCAAATGATGCGGAGCGTGTGTTAGCTTATACTCAGTCATGAGACGAGAAAGAGTCTCCAACATGCTTCGGGACCAAATTCCCGACGAGCATTGTTCACCTTTACTTTCCCACCCAGACACTCCATCTGCAATAGCCAATACCGAAGGGGATACAAGCATGGCATCATCTCCAGCCTTAATGGATAGTGTGTCAGACGGAGACCCTTGAGGACGTCTGCGCGGTAGAAGTGAGTTCAACAGGGTCGGATCTGATAGATCACTTAAAGAATGAATGATCGGAGTGTTCTCAGCACTGTGATGTCCATAAGAAGCATAGGAAAAGTCAAATTTAAACTTGTCGTAATTTATCTTCTTCATTTGCTCTCGTGTGATGACGGGATATTGAATGTATGGATCGCCTCGGTCCTGAGAACCAAAAAACAGTTCTTCAGGTTCTGACTTATGGTTCGTTAGGAAGTACTGGCGCACATGCCCGAGCACACCCGTATGATACCTTCTTACGAGACTCCATGTATCTCGAATAACAATCTTTGACATTGCGGTACAGAAAAGAACGAGTAGTAAATAAATTCATCTTTATCCCCTCATCTAAAATGTGCAGGTCTGTGCGGCTCGATGGCCGCAAAAAGTTTTTCCGCTATTGAGCGATTCATTTCTTTTTCTCGGACATTAGGGCCGCATCTTCAAAAGCCTCGCGTACATCTGGTGAATACTGCACGCGGGTGTCGCTACTGCGTCGAACAGATTTTAAAAATGACACACACCTCTAAGATTTCCCGATGAATTGATATTTTTACGGTTGATATGCGTATATGTAGAGATTTAGGTCTAGTCTAAAAGCACTGCATCAGCAATAACTTTGTATGGGGGAGGGTAATTGGTATGAAGTTCAAACTGACGCTCACCCTGGTTGATGAGCATTTCAACTCCCGGAATCACTTCCCATTCGTACTTGTCCCTTGCGATCTTCATGATAGGAGTCACTCTGGGCTTGTAGCTTGCTTCCAATAAAGTAGGCTTAAAAGAAGACCCTTCTTGACGACTACCCTTGTACAAGACTCTTTCTAATTTGTTGAGAAGAACATCATCAATGGGTTTATCAGATGGAATGCACGAAACAATCAAAGAGATCAGTTCCGCATCTTCAACCTGTTCTACTGATTTCAACACCTCAATATTGAAGGAATCAGGGAGTTCTTGCTTGAGTTGAAGTAGCTTTTCCGACGTACGGTTGATCATGTAGATCTTCTGACATCCCATTTGGTTCAAGGCGTAAACAGCTGCTCTTGAAGTTCCTCCAGCACCAACTACCAAACCACTAACAGACTGATTCTGAAGACCCGAAAGTCCGTGGCGTAAGAAAGAGTTCGAGATTCCCACCCAATCCGTGTTATCACCAGCAAATTTACCACCTTTTAATGGAATAACGGTGTTGACTGCACCAATCACTTTGGCAGCATCTCTAAGCTCATCAACGTATTTCATAATGTCCAACTTGAGAGGCATAGTTACTGACAAGCCGCCGAAATCTTCTCTCTTCATAAGGTTTTCATAAACCTCCGAAGCATTATCAGAGTCATAAACATCAAAGGAGTAAGGAAGATTCAATTTGGCGTATGCAGCATTATGCATCGCAGGTGATTTGGAGTGAGCAATGGGAGTCCCAACCACCCAAAATTTCCTAGAAATGATTCCTCCAATTTTTGCGTATGCATCGTTGATTTCCGAAATCGTCATTTGTCCTTTGGCAGCCTTAAATGGAAGCACATCACTGGTAATTGGTGTTAAAAGAGGATTCAACACTCGCGACAACTTACCATATTCACCCATGTTGATAGCAATCAAGGGTTTTGAGGCGTGTGACTTTCTGAAAACTTCCAATTCAAGGTTGTCGCTGAAGCTAGACGCGGTACCAACCAACTTAATTACATCAACATTGAGAGCAACCGCATGGTTGTACATATTTTCCCACTCGACGTCTCCCCATTTCAAGGATCCAAAATCATGAAACGAACCGATAATCTGGGTAAATCCCTTCTTTTGCAAGATATTTTCAGTGACTGCAATGTCATTGGTCAATTGAACATCCAAGTACTCAACTCCGAGTTTGATACCCAACAATGAAAGCTCTTCAAGTTCCTTCACATTTTCGTCAGGAAATTTACCTCCTTGAGAGACCGTTCTAATGGTGAAGATAATTGGAAGGCTAGTAGACTTTCTGAGAGCAGCAGTTTGATCACCAACAAAAGACTTAGAGTATTTGTTCAAAAGGTCAACTCTCAATTCAACAGCGGAACATCCTGTGGAAGCTTCTTCCAAGTTAACATCGGAATGGTTAAGATCACCGTAAGTCAAACAGAGGAAGGCACTTCTGTTTTCAGGGAGACGAAGTCTTTGTAACCCAGTAATTGTTCTAATGTAGTTCACAAAAGAAGTGCGCAATTGTTGAAATTCAAGTTGCCCAGAACAATGGGATGAATAGAAGTGGTAATTGGAACACTCATGGTACCAAGGTTCACGACGGGTCCACACGTCTCTGATCTCATCAACATACGCCGGACGGGTGGTGTCTTGAGAAAGGAAGGTCACAGTTTCATCAAGGTCTCTGTGAAGATGCAATATAATTCCATTTTGAGCGTAGTTCTTAAGTAATTGTCTGCAGTTTTCATTTTCCACAATCCCACCACCCGTGGAAATGACATATCCATGAGCATACTTTTCTAAAGCCTCTTCGGCAATTTCAGCTTCAAGCTCTCGAAACTTGGCCCAACCGTGCTCCTTAATGAATGGAATTATTCCCGAGCCAAGCTTTTCTTCAAAAGTATCATCAAGATCGACCAACTTGAATCCAAGGAAAGAGGCCATCCATTTGCTGAGCGTAGTCTTACCAGCAGCTCTCATTCCAATAACAACGATCGATTTGTCACCATTGACATTGGTCGCAGAAGATTTGGAAGGCTCGTGGCCTTCAAGAGTGGCATTAAACTTCGTGTGTAAAACATCCCACCAGCCTGGCCAAGTCTTGCCGGTACAAGATCTTTCCTGAATCAAGACAGGTTGATTACACATACCAGCCAACAAAGAGAATGACATGGCAACACGGTGGTCATCGTAAGAATGAACTCCTCTACCACTTGGCGCAACCAAGTCATTGATTCCCTTTCCGTGGATTTCAATACCATCGGGTAGTTCAGATGCACTCACTCCGAACTTACAAAGTTCAGTTACCATGGCAAGAATACGGTTACACTCCTTCACTCTTTGGTTGGCAATGCCGGTAATTTGGGTGGTTCCGTTATTTGCAATTGCAGCAACAACTGATGCTGTGAGAAATGCGTCAGTCATTGGCTCCATATCCACATGAGGAAGAGGCTTGAGTTGACCTCTTGGAGGTCCAGTTACGGTTGTAGACGTCAAAGTTTGCTTGACTGTACATCCCATTGGCTGCAAAACATCGACAGCAAAGCGAGAGTCTCCCTGCAAAGAAGATGAGCCAATATTTGGAACAGTACAGGAAGTACCAGTCATAGCAGCAAAAGCCAAGGGATAAGTCGCAGAAGAAGCGTCACTCTCAACGAAATATTCCTCCGGGTTGATGTAAGTTCCTTGTGGAATGTGGTAGGTATGTTTCTCGGTAGAAGACTTGGTAACGGATATGCCAAATGATTTCATGATGCTGATGGTCATGTCAATGTACAATTGCGAGATGGGCTTTCCTCCAACCAAGGACAAAGTAACTGGCTCACTAGCGTATGGGGCACACATCAAAATAGACGACACGTATTGAGAAGAGACAGTAGCGGCAAGTTCAATTTTGCCTCCTTTGAGACCACGACCCGCAGCTATTTTCAAGGGAAGAGATCCCTCTCGGTTCAAGTATTGAATCTTAGAACCGTTGGAGCGCAAAGCGTCAACCAAAGGACCGATTGGACGTTCTTGCATTCTAGCGTTACCAGTCAAAATGACGTGGTCTTTCGATTCGCGGTTTACCCCAACAAGAGAAGCCACGGAAGTGAGGAAACGGGAGGCAGTACCAGCATTACCTAAATATAAGGGTTCATCGCAAGTAATAAGCTGTCCACCATTACCTTTGACTGCAATAGTCTCACCATTATCTTCCGTACTAACCTCACACCCATGAAGAGATTGAACAGCTGCAAGCATATGTTTGGTGTCATCAGAATGTAATAAGTTTTTGATCTTAACAAGACCCTTACCCAATGCAGCCAACACAAGGGCACGGTTAGATATGCTCTTAGAGCCTGGTGGGATCACCACATTACTTTCAGGGATGGAAGAAGCATCAAATGGATAAACCTTGACCTCGTCAGTCAAGACGAATCCAAGGTCAGTACGGAAAATTTCGTGTGCTTTCATTTGGTAGCACTTACCAATACTCTCAAGTAAAACACAACGAATTTTGCTTCCATCATTTTTCTTATCAATGGACATCTTGGCCAACAAAACCTCCAATTTGACTTGGAGATGCTTGTTACCTATCTTCTTAAGAAATTGAGAATCATAGATGCCCGTTGGTAGACCGTAAGCAACAAGACATTTTGATAATCTGGCCACAGAAACTGGACTCAAAACTCCAAGGTAACGTGCCAACTCAGCTTCTTTGATCATACCAATAGACACACACTCACCATGAAGTGCTTGGGGAGTCAACACAGCTTCGATGGCATGGCCAATGGTATGACCGAAGTTAAGAAGGTTTCTTAAAGAAGATTCCTTTTCATCAGCAGAGACAACTTCAGCTTTCACTCTGATGGAGCCAAGAACAGTCTTCACGAGATCATTTCTTATGGGAGTGAGATCGAGATTATCAGAAGTTACAACAGCGAGAAAATCCTTAGCGAAGTCTTCAAGACGGGTAAACTCATCTTCATTCCAGATAGCTGCAGTCTTTACTACCTCAGCCATACCATTAATGAATTGGCGTGGAGGAAGTGTTTCAAGAAAAGAAACATCGACAAAGACATACTCTGGCTGATAAAATGAACCAACAAAGTTTTTTCCAAGAGGGGTGTCGATGGCCGTTTTACCTCCGATCGAGGAGTCAACCATTGCTAATAACGAAGTGGGAACCTGGATAACACGAACACCTCTCATGAAGGTTGCAGCCACAAAACCAATCATATCTCCAATAACTCCTCCTCCAACGGCTAAAATAACGGTATCTCTTGTGCATCCCTGAAGAAGAAGAAAGTCTTCAACGGCAGCTTTGGTGACCCGGCTCTTGTTATCCTCTCCTGGTGGAATGAAGTACTTGAGTAAACGAGACTCCGGACGCAATTCCGCCAAACGATTTTCAAATTTGGTAGAGAGAGTTTGAAACGGTTGCGTTTTTGCAAGGTTTTTGTCCGTGATAATCACATACGTAGAGGATTTTTTGTTGGTAATGGTTTCTTCCACGATATGATCCTGGATTCCATAGCCGACGTGAATAGTATCACCGCCAAGAATGGAAACCTTTTGAACAGACATGGCGAATGGAGAAAATTGGTGAGTCAGAAAAGTGCGCTGAAAAAAAAAATTGATGTACGGAGGTGAGAGCATGTAATTTTCAAAGTCCGCTATATAATGCTAGTATGAATGGCCACCTCTGACAGATGGTTTATGAAGATTCGGATAAAACAGAACGAACATATGCAAGGCACTCTTCTTCAGTACCCTCGGGGTTGTCGAGTTGCCACACCATGATTTTGTCGTTTATTTCTTTCATCCATGGACCTGGACGCAACAGAAGGTATTGGGAAAGAGCTTTACCATTAATTAATGGCTTAAGTGTAGCCACAGAGCCAAGATCCTTTTCTTCAATTACTTGTAAAAGCGTTTCATATTGCTTGAGAACATCGGAAACGTGTTCCAAGTTATTGTGGGTGACTGAAGCTTTCGGTTCGGGTATGAAATTATTTGGAGTCGTACTCAAGTGGAACAAGGCATCGTTTAAACAATTGTATGCAATATTGAGAGGCAAATGGTGAGCGAAAGTTCGAAGGTATAGTCCCAACAGAGAACGCAACGGATCGTTATCGAGAAATTGATGAATCAGACCGGAAGCGGTGACAATATTGCTGACTGGGTCGTAGTCGGTCTTTCCTAATCGGAGACCCTCCTTGAGAATCACCTCACTATAGCTTGATGTGGCTGGTTTCTTAGGGTTGATTCTGATGTAGCATGATTTGTATGGCTCAAGGGTCAAACAAAGCCACAATAACTTGCGTTGATGGTTGTCAGACAATATTTGTTTAGTCAAATCAGATAAGCGAATGAAATTGGACCCCACAATCAGCTCAAGAAGCGTAGAGAGCAACGAAGTTACTTTGTAGATACGGTTGCTCAACATTTTCGAGGAAGCGATTTGCTTCAAGGCTCCTTCGGGATTAATTCGTTCGATGGTATCGTGAAGAGTACCTGAATTGAAAATGGAAGTCGCCAAACCAACATAGTTGATCAATCCCAAGCCATACTCGGTACTATGGCTAAGGAGAATCTTGTCAAGTTCCACGCCAACACGTTCCCTGCTTATTTTATGGACTAGCGTAGATTTTATTTGAGGATCCTTCATCGCAGCTAAGGTGTTTTCTTCGATCACAAAGTTGTAGGTACATGCAAAACGGATCAACCTTAACACACGAAGAGGGTCATCGAGGAAAGTCTGAAGAGGAGGAAGAGGGGTGCGGAGAATCCCATTTTCCAAATCACTCAAACCCTTGCCTGTGAAATCCTCGATGATATCTTTGTTCAAATTATAGAATAATGCGTTCAATGTGGCATCGCGGCGAAGAGCATCCTCTTGAGCGGTACCATATTCAATGATTGGAACACGGGACTCGGCAGTGTAGTGCTCATTCCGCAAATTTACGAAATCAATGTCGAGACCAAAAAGCTTGGTGGTACAGGTTTCAAGGTGTTTCGACTTTTCGGGATTTTTTTTGATCTTATGAAATCCTTTCAATTCGAGGTCAGGGTGATGTTGTGACAAATATCGTTGAAGGGCGAACGTGAACTGTTCTCCAGAAAGATGGTTGATGGCAATATCAATATCATGACTTTCCTCACCGAGGAGTTTGTCTCTCACCCAGCCTCCTGTGATTCGGAGTTCTAGAGGCTTGTCACATTCATTTTGAGAGTTGTGAAAGTCGCAGAACTGAACAAGTAAATCCCTGATGCTTTTTTCTGTCTGATTAAGACTAATGGCTTTCTTGATATCTCTCTTCATGACAATGAATCTGATTTGCGATGCGTTAATTCGATGACGATGAGGCTTTCGAATGATGTATTTTGCACACTTCAAGATGTTCATGAAGTAAGTGCGGTGTAAAAAAATGTAACTAGATTCGCGACGCACTATCCACTTTGTGAAGATTTAGGCTGGTATTAATACAATTGACTATGTAAACCTGGAAATACTGGAAACTCTCTATTTCAATCCCATAGACATATTTGGTACTACTCGCAGGGTAGGCCGTCTCAAAAAAAGTGGGAACGAAATTTTCTCAGAAAATCTTAGACATTCTGCACCTAAAAAGGTTCTTTACTGACGATCTGAAGCCAAATATCAGAGCCCATGTCTACAGATTGAACATTTGGTACGAGCTGAAACTAGTTGCTTAGATACACTTTGTAGGTTTGCTACTCTGGCTCTCAGCACCTATAGAATGCCTGCGTAGCGTAATGGTTAACGCGTTTGACTTCTAATCAAAAGATTGCGGGTTCGACTCCCGCCGTGGGTTTATTTGCGGATTTAGCTCAGTTGGGAGAGCGCCAGACTGAAGTTCACTTTAGTCAGTTAATCTGGAGGTCCTGTGTTCGATCCACAGAATTCGCATTTTTTTGGCCTGAGTAATGACTTTATTCTTCATTCATTCTATTCTGACGCTCGTGTATAGCTTTAGCCAATACATTGCTGATTGTAGTAAGTATTTCCGGTGTCAATTGATGTAAAATAATCGGTTAGCATTAAATGCGCGATGCTTAAAAAGAGAGCGAAGCAGAGCGCTAACCAAGTTTCTTCTCCATGGACTCAATAAGCCAGTTGGCCTTTCCTTACTACCAGCCAATCCAGACAGATATCAGTCTTAATGGGCTTGTTCTAGTCGATGAATTCGATACGTCTCGCTATACTTTTACGGTCATTGAAGGAAAATGCTCATCCTTGACCGTTGCCCAGTCCTCCCCAGCAGGCAATGTCACTTTACCGGTCAACTACATATCTCACGAATCTTCTGAGTTTCCACTATTGGTGAAAGTTCCTGCTAACTTCCAAAGGTTCAAACTCAATCTTCGTATAGTGCCATCTACAAACATTAAGGAACTAATAATTGTGAAAACCAAAAACGATATACTTCTGAAACACTCTTTGAATGAGGTGTTAGACCAATCAAAAGACACTCAGGTGTCAAAATTGAAATTTAGTGACCTTCCGTTAGATGATGATCCTCAAACACAGAATATAGTGGTGAACGATTCCTTCCACGGTGATGCCTACTCTGGTGGAAGATTATATGTATCTGTGTGGGCCAAGAAGAACGAGGAGGACATCCAACTATTTCAATTTTGCATATGGGTCGACTCATCGTCAGATATCGCTGAACCTGAAGTGACAGCAAAGTCCCCAAAGATTGATAGCTCCCCTCAGTTCGATCCACCTTCTGAATCCAAGTATCCTGTTACTTTTTCAATTCTGGATTATCGAAAGGCATTCAGTTTCTCTCTCGACGATGGCCCTGAATTCCGGAAACTATTAGCCAAGTATGAAAGTGACTTACCTCCATTCAAGCGACTCATGGCGTGTATTATAGATGAAATAAAGACTATGGAGACTATTGTCAAGCGGCTATCGGGAGTCAAAAGGAAGCTTATTGACCATATGGGGCAAGTGTTAAGTCTTCAGTTCAATGAGGTTCTTCATAAACTCAACTTCAAGCAACATTTTGCTGCAGCTTTAAACAAGATCTTTAGACCATTTGAGCTCAATATCGGATTTTTCTTCAAGCGTGTTTGTGACCCACGGTTGTTAGATAAAATATCGCAAGTAGTTGCTTATCTGAACACCAGTTCAAAAGATCCAGAGCAAAATGAGCTAGCGCTTCTGCGTAAACATTTTGAGAGTACATCCAAAGAATACTACTCGTGGCTTAACAAGTATCTTTCAAACGAGAAAGACCGACCTCAACTGAAGCTTTTGATGAAGCGAAAAAATTTTGAGCTTTCCAAGTTTGATTATCTCAACAACCTAAACTACATTATCAACAATCAATACTTCAACCTGCTCTTGGAAAACTTCTTCAAATTCGTCAATCTTCCTTTCAATCCTGCATCAGACAATAAAATTCTTAACTTTGACTTATTTTGTGATGCTAAGCTATCTCAAAGTCTTTTATCAGAAGCCTATCAAATATACCTCAATGTTGTTTCCCGGTATAATAGCGAAAAGTTCTGCCTACGTCAATTGATCGAGGCAACGCAAACAAACGAGGAGCTCACCAATATCATCACGTGTAACAAGTTTATTCATTCTGGCTCCGAGGAGGAAGAAAAGTTGACAAGTACTGTCACTAAAGAAAACCTTGATGAAATCTTTGGCCCCGAGTCGGCTGTAACTGCAGTTCCAATAGCCACTAATGATCAGAACTCAGATATCTCGGGTATATTGTATACTTTGGGAGGAAAAGGTAAGCCGGGATGGCATAAGGAGTGGGTTGTTCTCAAGCAGGGACAACTTATAGAGTATCGTGATTGGAGACATGGCCAATTGCCCATAGATAAGCCCATCGATATCGCTCTTGCGAGTATCAAACCTATTACTCACGACAAGAGACAATTTTGCTTTGAGATTTTCACCTCCCAAGGTAATAAGCATGTGTTTCAAGCATTCAATGAGGAAGATCGATCCAAATGGATCAAGGCATTGTACAACGCTGGTCAATTGACAGACAGGCTTATTTCTAATGGTCGTGGTAGGTCCCAAAAGCTGGCGACTCCCATAACTACAGTCATAGGTTTGCGTCGAGACTCGTCTCCCGTTTCAATCAAGTCACATTCCTTCAAAAACCAGAACTATCTCCAGGTTGTGAGGGAAGTACCAAACAGTGATAACCATATTTGCGTGGACTGTGGATGTGAAGATGGAACCGAGTGGATTTCGTTGAATTATCTTGCCGTGTTCTGTGTCAATTGTTCTTCATGTCATCGAAGCTTGGGCTCCCATATCTCCAGAATCAAATCTCTCAAACTTGACAACTTTGAAGGAGAATATCAACAGCTACTTAGCTACGTCAACAACAAACTGGTGAATCTGTATCTCGAGCCTGGGCTCACAGCAAAAATTTCCCAGGATTGTTCTCACGGAGATCGTTTACAGTTCATCAAACAAAAGTATGTTAACAAGAAGTGGAAGCTTCCGCATGTTCAAATCAACGACTCACTCGTGAAAGCAATTCAAAAGATCCAAGTCCCCAAGGTTATTGAGTACCTATCATGCGGAGCAGATTCAAATGCATATATTCAAATTAGTCTCGGGAAAAGCGATCAAGGCAAGGAGTACAAGAAAATCACTCTTTTTGAATATTCACTTCGCAAGTTCGTTGAAGTTCCAGAGTATGGCACCAGCAGGCGTTACTTCGTGATTTCCGAGTTACTACTTCTTCACGGGTGCAAAATTGATGGTTTGAAGCAACTCACAGAAGGAATTGGTCTTACAGTGGAGGCGAAAGAGTATTATAGTGCTAAACAGAAACGAATCTCATAACGTACATAACTGCAATGAATCACATTGATCAAATACGACACAAAGTAATCTATGAATTTATGCATTTGTGGATAGGTCTCCATTTCTGTGGTAATTTTAGTCAAAATGGGAAAGAATCCCAAACTTTTTTGCAATTTCTTTTGTGGTTGCGAATTACCGTTATTTATGTCGCAAAAGTATCATCTCGACCAATGCATTGGCCGTGGAAACTTTGGCGACGTCTACAAGGCCCATGATAAGAAGGGCAAAGTCGTTGCCATTAAGATTTTAGATCTTGATGACTCTACTGAAGACATCCAGACCATCATTCAAGAAATTCAGTTTTTGTCTAGACTTCGCAATCCGCACATTATTCGATACTACGAGACATTAGTTCACTCTAGTATGGTGTGGATTGTCATGGAGCACTGCGGTGGAGGTTCATGTATGGATCTTTTACGATACTACAAAAACCTCAACGAGGATATAGTCAATTTGATTGTCAAAGAAATCCTTCTTGGAATGAAGTACTTGCACGGAGAACGCAAAGTACACCGCGACATCAAAGCTGCCAATATTCTTTTATCAAGCGATGGTCATGTCAAGCTAGCTGACTTTGGAGTTCTGGGAGAGTTTACTTTAACTCATGCAAAAAGACATACTTTCGTGGGAACGCCATACTGGATGGCTCCCGAGGTCATTGCGAAAACTAGAGACGGATATAACGAGAAAGCTGATATCTGGTCCCTTGGTATCACCACCATTGAATTGGCCATCGGAAGGCCTCCTCATTCACATATTGAACCCATGAAGGCGATTTTCGAGATCCCCAAAAGAAGGCCCCCTTCGTTGGAGGGACCCGAGTTTTCTGACCATATGAAGAGCTTTGTTCATAAATGTCTTCAAATGGATCCCGAGAACCGTCCTGAGGCCACAAAGCTACTTGAACACCCGTGGATGATGATCAGAAGAAAAAAGGTAAATCTTAATAAGCTTATTGAAGAAAAGCTGAAGAATGGACGCACCAAAGTACGTCGGCCTCGCCACAACATTCTTCAGCCGATGGAGAAAAACGCAATTGACTGGAATTTTGCCACTACTTACTTGTCCTCCTCGCATCCGGGTTTAGAAGGTTATGGTTCAGCGGGAAATAATAAAATCATCCCAATATCAAAGGCGGTTCTCAAGGAGGCTGCGAGTTCGTTGGCTCAGCACCCTAAATCTTTCCGTGGGGAGGAAAGACCTCCGTCGCCTCGCGCTGAAAATTACACTCAAAATGATGCGACCCCCGCGCCTGCCTCCTCTGGGTCGCCCCAGAAGACAGTAAAACCCACCTATTCGTTGCGCTACGAACAGCTCCTTCTTTATTGTCTTCAGCGAGTTCACGACAGAGCTCGCAACGAAGATGCTAAGGAAGCGGTGGCAGCATTTGCATATCGAATGATGGATTATGAGGAGCTTCTTCCTGGCCTTAGTGAAGCAATAATCGAGGAGCTATATAACTTTAAGGCTTACAATGAAGCCATGTGATTGCATGAGTATTTTTTTCTTTTTTGGCTTCGCTCGTAGTAGCGCGATTTCGCGGTTGTAGATTGCTGTGCCATGATTCCAGGGTCCCTTCCGGCTTGGGTTCTCCAAACGCGAGTCGCGACTGTTTTTGTTTTTATGGTGCAAGGTACAGTCTAACCATCTTGTTTTAATCCATTAGTGTTTCGTTGATTGTTGTTTCACAGTCTTCTTCTTCATCTTCCCAACCCCAGTCATTCTTTATGTCCCAAAACCTCCAGGTGCCTCAGACTCCCAGGGGGGCTTCTCATAGTAGAACCGGTCTGTCCCTCACGCCATCTTTTAGTTTTGGCCTCGGGTTTTCTCCTTCCTTTCAGTTTAACTCCCCTAGAAACGTGAACCTATTCCAAGCCCTCTCTCCCCAACGTTTCTTACAACAGCCAGATACACTTCACCGGTCAGTTGTATCTGCGCAATCTCTTAAGGATGAAAAGGACATTTTCAACTCTTTAACTCCTCCCAACTCTTCCAAAGGTCAACAATCAAAGTTCATTGGTTCACTGAGTGAACAAAAGCAAGTTTCTCACAAAGATGAAATTGACCACTCGGAAGTTGACTCTGAGGAAATTGACCTTTGGTCGTTGGCCAACGACAGCAACAGTCTATCCATAAATTTAACTTCTGTGTATGAGGGAGACTCCAAATCGAACCAAGAATTTCTTACCCCTAAGAAACTTGTTTTGAAGAAGGATAGCCCCAAAACCAGCTTGAAGCGCAAATCTCCGGACGATACTCCTAGTCGGCTAATCGCATCTCAGATAGATACCATTGCATCTCCCATCAAGCAACGCAAGTTGTCGCGTCTGCATCAACCTAGTGATAAAGTATGGACGTTACACCTTGATCAGATGCTCATGAAGGCATACTCGAAGTATAAAGTTTTCAAAGACAATCAGATGATCGACTCTTCAAACACATTAAAGAACACTTCACAGGATAAGATTCTTGCTCGGATGCTCTACAACAAAAGTAAAATAACCATTTTGCCCGATCAGATCAACAAAAGATTGGTTCAGTTAATACCTGATGCCGTTCAAACCCCTCGTGTGGATGACCTCATGAAGACTCCATCATCTGCGTCTATAAATTCTGAGATTGACAAGGAATTGGCGGAATTGTTCTCATCGACCCAGGAAACTATGCCAGATATCAATCGAGAGAGCAAACTTCTGGGATTTTCCATCAAGTTCAATTACGATAATAACGCTTCCCACGTGTTCACAGACCTTGACACCAGTTTCGTATCCACCACCACGCTCACGGAGGCGAGTCTCAAGAAAAAGCTTCACATTGAATCGGAATTCCTGGAGGCCTTCGAAAAGGTATACCCACTTCTCAAGAGAAAGAATGTACCAATCTGGTATGTGTCAACCAGATTAAATCTTAAAGATAAGGGCGGTGATACCTCGTTTAACCTATGTGACGGCGATTTCTCAAGCTCAGCCAAGATTGAGGTTCCTCTTAGCGAGAGCGGAGAGGATATGATCAGCTGGATGTGCACTTCATATGTGTTTCAGTCTCAGAAACTTTTGCTTAGCTCTCGCGAGTACATCAACGGGTATAAAGATACAGACTGCTACCGGCTTGAAGTTCCACACTTACGCAAATTCTGGGCCGGGTACCTTTCTTATCATTCCAACGGTGCTAATAACATCGATGACTTTAAAAACCTCATGGTAATGCAGGTGATTCATGTCGATGGTGACACAGATCACCTTAAGGACATCAAAAGCTGCATGCTTTGTGATTTCAAGGCCACCGGTGAGAAGGTTGGTATCAGTAAGCTTAACATCATTAGTTTTGAAGACGAAGACGAAGATGATAATGCTACAGTCGTCGCGAATCTGTCACCATGTCAATTATCAACATCTCCCCAGGTTTATATCCCCCAGGCATCTCGTTCTCAATCAAACCTCATGATTGATGTGGAAAAGGCAAATCTCAACAAATCGGCTGGTCCTGTGAGTGCGCCCATATACAATGCCAATGTGGTTCATCAGTATAACTTCAAACGCAGTGTGAAAAAGAACATTGAGCCATCTCATCGTTCCACCGGAAATATTTTGGAATTTAAGCACCCATCTCCCGCATCGCGTTCGCGAAGCCTTGCAAACGTCCCTTCTCATGAATCTTCGCCATTTCTTGTCAACTCTCTGTTGGACGGTACTCCCCAGGGTATAGCTACATCTACTCCTGCCAAGGGTATCCAACAATTTGAGACCAATGAAACCTCATATGTTCAACCCCACGCGTCTTACCCTTCTGCCCAATTTCAGCAACAGCAGCAACAACAGCAGCAGTATCTTATGTTCTATCAGCAGCAACAACAAATCCAAACTTTGCAGCAGATACACGCACAAATGCAAATGGACAATGCCATGAATATTACGAACCCGATAGGAGTAATTCCCCCACATGTTGCTCCCAATCATCAGCAACAACAATCTCAAATGATGCAGCGATTCACACCTCAAAGGCCCTTTATTCAATACCTGCAGCCGCTCAATTCTGCCCCAGCATCCCAAACGGAATTTGCTCCCAATGTAATGCCTATGTCTCATGTGTCGAAGAACATTGATTCCGGTAATAAAGAGAACACTAAGCCTCCTCCGATGCAAATTAAGTTTGGTCCCATCCTTGGCTACGATCCTTCCAAAAACATTAAGAAAGCAAAAGCGAAACTGGACCCCAAGGGTAATGTGTCTGTTTATCGGGTTCCCATGGACCCTCACGTCACTGTCTACAAACCGTAATGCCATCAATTATGTCAATTTCGCATCATGTTTGAATAAATCTAATAACCTAGGCTCTTAAAAGTAGTTGTCAACCGTTCCTGTCTTGGTGTTGAAGGCCCTGGAAGTATTTCGCGGTCGCGTTGTTTACGCGTTTATCATTGTACTACTATATTCTCCTGGTGTGAAAATAAAACAACATTTAGCATCTCCCTTTTTTTTCGTTGAATATGGGTGTAACAGGTCTTCTCCCTCAGTTATCGGAGATTCAGGAGAGCTGTACGCTTGAGAGGTACAGGGGTAAAAGTTTAGCTGTGGACACTTATGGCTGGCTCCATCGCGGGTTGGTATCTTGTGCCCAAGATCTCTGTCAAAATGTGCCTACTAAGCGGTACGTGACCTATGTCATGAAGCGTGTGGAAATGCTACGTCATTTTGGAGTCGAACCATACCTCGTTTTTGACGGTGCTTACTTACCTACTAAGGCGGAAACCGCTCGAGAAAGACGGGAGAAACGAGAAGAGGCTCGCCGCATTGCAGATGATAGCTTGAAGAGAGGCGATCGAAAGTCTGCTTGGAAACAGTTTATGAAGGCGGCAGGCGTAACTCCAGAGATGGCTAAGAGTATCATGGTAGAGCTTGATAGGTTGCAAGTCAAGTACGTGGTTGCGCCATATGAGGCAGACCCCCAGATGGTGTACCTTGAGAAAATGGGATTCGTCCATGGTATTCTCTCCGAGGATTCAGATCTTCTAATTTTTGGATGCCGCAAGCTTATTACCAAGCTCAACGACCAAGGTCGGTGTATTGAGATAAACAGAGACAATTTCCATAAGGTAAAAAAAATCCCGGGTCTTCACACATACACTCCGGAGCAACTCCGGCTTGTGGCCATGTTATCGGGATGTGATTATACAAAGGGTATTCCTGGAGTGGGTCCCAAGACAGCATTTACGCTTGTGAAGCGTTATTCAAATTTCGATAAGCTCGTGATGGCACTCAAGTCTGAAGGGAAGAAGATTGATGACGATTATCACGATGAAGTAAACAAGGCCAACCTTGCATTTCAATTCCAAAAAGTGTTCGACCCTCGGAACCAATGTCTTACTATATTAAATGACTACCCTGATAACATGGACCTCGACCTTCAGGTTGTGGAAATGTGTTGTGGCCGGACACTTGAGCATGACGTCCATGTTGGTGTATGCACTGGAGTGCTTCATCCCAATACCCACCAGCAGTTGACATCTCGGGAACAGAGCTTAAGCTCGCTCAAGAGTTCCTCGGTGACAGAATTGCCTAGATCCAATGTCCTTGCAAAATCAGCCAAAGCGGCGTCTTTCTCAAAAGTTTCTACAAAGTTGACCACAAGAGGTTCGATCGATTCCTTCTTCAAATTGAGCAGTTCCAGTATTACGAGAAGGCAAATAACCGTTTGCCAGCAAGCTCCAGGAAAACCGGAAGCGCTGTTGGTGGTCGCAGAGCCAGAAACTAAAGTCTACGAGAGCCCTAATACATCGACAGAGTCTTTGAAGCGGCAGTTCGAAAAGCTTTCACCTGTCAAATCTAAGAGACGAATTATCTCAGGTCCTACTTACAGTAAGTTCTTCAAACCAGCATCGTCGGATCCTCCTGCGTTTGACTCGAGTATCCTCGGCCAATCCGATGTTCCTGAATCGTCCCCTATCAAGGTGGATAAAAAGTTGCTTGCGTCTTCTCCTGTTCACACAGCAGAAGGTACTGACACTCTCACCGATGACGATGAGTGTCACGAATCAGAGGAGATTGAAGAATCACCAGTAAAGCCCAATAATCTTTCCAAATTTGCAAAGACACTCCGCGAGAAGTTTGCGAACCGAGAAGGTTATCTCAGTCCTCTTTCATCTGATGACGTGAAGAACGAAACTAAAGCCACTTTCACGTCGGTTGCTCAGCCCCAGCACTCAATCTCGGAATTAAACAAAGAGAATATGCCAATTACTCCACAACCCTCTCTGCATTCAATTAAAGTACCGCAGAAGAAGGGTACTGTTAATCTTCGTCAATTTGCATTCTCACGTAACTAGTCTATAAATTGCATTGCTATCATTTAACATCCCCTTAGTTGACATTCACAAATGGCCAAACGGGTTAGATGGCCTTGAGAATCGTCTGTGATTACACCATTAAGTTTGTAAGCCTTCTTTAATTTTTTCAAGTCTAATAATTCAAATAAGACTTCATCGGTAATCTCAGCAGACGATGCCCCAAGAGTCGCCTCGAGGGTTTCTTTGATGCTGGATTCGTATTCAGTACCTATCTTTATGGCAATAACATTAGGACATGATTCGTCCACGCCAAACAATTTCAACGCTTGCATGATGTTGTTTATAGGAGATAGGTTGAAGATGATTTCAGTGTTTAATGTCTTGGCCCGCATCATGTTCTGGTGGCTATTTTGGATGGCTTTGTAGATGGAACTAAGCAAGTGCTCGATGGAGACAATGTGATTTGTATTAACGAAAGCATAATCGTATTCCTTATTGCCAGCTATGAGTTGGCTTTTGACACTTGAAAGAACTTCTCCACCAACTCCAGTAAATAAGAAAATATTTACCGGTGACTGAGGGTACTGGGGAAAGATCACCTTCATTTAGTTGAAGATAATTGTTTTCGCACACATCACTTGCAACTAGATCGCGACACATATACACACATGGAGGCATCCCGGCCACCAATTGATGGTGTACTAGAAACCATATTTTCTGATTACACACCGCCAGTGACCGAATTGCTACATACATACCCCGAGCTGCTATTACAAGAAACCAAGAAGGCCAATAAGCTCTACGCGTCCCTTCAGAGCCACTCGAAGCAGTTTATCAAGGAAACTGTGCCAACCAATCTTCTACGATGGGATAAATCCACCTTTGGCACCACCCAAAAGTTAATTGTGGATCACTGGCAGAGCTCCAACAAGCCTAACAAGTCGGGAGAAACTTCTCCCGTTTCTCGGAGTCGTTCGGTCAAGCATGCCAGCACCCTTTTCTCATGGTCCACTGGAGATTCGTATGTTTCCTCCCGAAAACAAAACATCTCCCACAAACGTAGTGCCAGTACTCCCCATGAAGGCACTTCACATCCTGCGAGATCTACAAGAGAGGAAATCCTCTCGAAGTCACTTGGTTCGTCGCTCAATTTCAATTCAAACAGCACCGAAAGTTACCAGAATCTTAGTTGGATCATCGAGACTGAAGCAAACCGATTCATACATGATCGGATACAGAAACTTAAAGAGCACCACACTCGCCAAATAGCCGAAAAAATCAATGAGAGAAAACGACAAGATCACGAGCTTCATCTCCGCCGTCTCAAAGAAAAGGAAGAAGAGTATGATCGTGCTGTCAAGACGGCGATGACCGAACAGGCCAATGCTAAGAATGCATTCTTTGGGCTATTCCACTTCTCGCAGCCACGGAACTCTCAAGACAATTTACAAGATCAACTTACCCCAAATAAGTCCAAACGATTCTCCTTTCTTCCCACTGCCTTGTGGTCCCTGTCGGAAAAGCGACCCAAGGCCAAGGAAAGCACCGAAAATACTCCCGAACACACCGATCCTCAAGCAGAGGATGTGCTCAATACTGACGATGTAATTCCGGAAGAAGAAGTCTCCGAAGACATTCACCATGAAGAAGTCTTGGAAGAAGTTCATTACGAAGAAGTCTCGGAAAACATTCATCACAAAGAAGTCTCGCAGATGCCCACTGATCCTCTAGCAGTACCAGACAGTTTCCATGCAGCTGTCCCCAATCCTGGCAGCAATCCTGGCAGCGAGCCTGAAATTGTGGGACTAGATACTTTAGATACCACCAGTTCATCTGCCAAGCGTCTTTCGATAGGCAGCTTGGCCGAGTTTGAAGCATTCCAAGAAGCCCCACCATCTAAGGTAACACATTCATTTCTTCCCATTCAAAACAATAACGCGCTTATTGATCTAGATCAGCCGGATCTTATATAACTTCGTTAAAATTCGTCATATATACATATATAATGCAACGTACGCAACGTCCTTAAACTGTCACATGTTCCTCCAATGTTTCAGGAACCACACTTGCCTTTTCCTGATCTATGAAGCAACCCAATCCCATGAATGCTTCATCCAAGGCTCTTTCAAAGACACTCATGAGGCGCCAACCAGCTCCAAGATATTCCTTGTTCAGTGCCAACTTCTTGACATACGGATCATAATAAGATCCGTCAGACGCCGAATCGGGATCCATTCCTAATAGTTTGTAGCGCTTGTGAAGATCACGGTCACCCATAAATGGAGTAAATGGGGCTTGTTGGGCCTCTTCTTCGGAAATGTCGCGAGCATTCTTAGCCAAAGGGTTGGAGCTGTTGAACTGGTTATCTAATTGGTTGGTGATTTGCTGAAGTTGGCGCTTTCTTATTGATGTACGCTTGAGAATGGCATTCTGCAGTTGCTGCATAATATCGTCGGAGCTGGAGTTGGAGGTGGATAGTTTATCAAGAAGTTCTTGTTTATGCTGCTTCTGATATTCGATGTCTTCGAATTGCATTTGCTGTTGGATCTTGAGTTTTTCTTGCTTTAAACGGGCCATAGCATCCTGATATTTGGCTAGGTCCGCACTCCGTTGACTCTCTCTCATATTTTTCTCTAAAATTTCAATCTTGTGATCGCTCTCGTACTGTGCCAAGTTAGCTTCCGTCTCTTCCACGTCAATTTCATTCACTAGGTTGAAAATGATAGTCTCCACTTCTTCTAAGTACTGATTGTACAGCTTTAATGACTCAAAATCTTCTTCGGTCTTGTTGTAAATTCCACCAACTCGCTTTCGAATATCAATTTCTCGCTCTATATTGAGATCATCAAATACTTGCTTCTTGAACTTATTCTTTCTCAATATAATCCCACATCCTGGGTATGGACAAGGGGCGGGTCCCAAGGAGAAGATTCTATCAACGCAACTCTCACAGATTTTGTGATAGCACTCAGGGTTGATGAGAAAATTCATATTGGGTGACAAGTATCTATCTGTCTTACAGATGGGACACATGTCCTTCGCCCTCTCATCGGCTAAGAGAGCATCCTTCATGAGTTTTGTTTAGGTGATTGGACGCCGGGAATGCTGATAAATGGGAATTGGAACAGCTTTTATTTTTTTTGAGGCGCGATACACCTACTCTGCCGCCTCCCCACGTCATGAACATTCAAAAAACAGCTCGAATAGCCAAACGAATAGTGCCGTGCCTTTTAATACTTTCAGCGGGATATGTTGACTATGCCTCCTGTTATATAGTGGGGTATCAAGAAGTATGGCTTCACCATAGTCATGGTGCTGCGGTTGCGATTTGGGTCATTCTCGGCTATCTTCAATTTACCTATCTCTTCTACTGGTTTCGGTTGTTTGCCACTGGACCGGGGAAGAAGATTACTGTCAATCCTTATGACCTCTATGGACAAACCCCTGAGTTGCAGGCGCCACCCGATGCAATTTTCTGTGATGAGGCTGGGTTTCCATTTTGGTGTGGCGAATGCCGGCTGCTCAAAGCTCCCAGGTGTTTCCACTCAACAGACCTCGGATACTGTGTTCCCAAGTTCGACCATTTCTGCTTATGGGTAGGGACTGCTATCGGAAGAGACAACAATACTTACTTCATCAAATTTCTACAGCATTTTTCCGGCTATTTTCTTTCTTGTCTCATAATATCTGCCCGCTATATTCATCCATCTTACGTCCGCCGAGGCCAGTCTCTAGATCTCAACTATGTTGCTCTAATAGTATATGGAAGCTTGGCGTTTCTGATGACTCTGGCTCTTCACTTCAATCTGATGAAGTTCATCTGGTTCAACTTAACTACGTTTGACGAAATCACCCAGGGCCAGTACAGAAAGTACCAGAGATGGAAGGACCAATTCCACCGTCTCGGCAACCAGCCAAAACGTCAAGCTCGCCATAAGAAACGAATGCCTCGCAAAGAGAACGGGGTTCGGTGGGTGAATCTTTTGCATGACGGCAAACGGGTAGTGGTGCGCACCTCCATCTTCGACCACCCTTTTGACAACGGGTGGAAAATCAATCTTTTCAGCATCACATTGAACGGTAACTGTAATGCTGGACTTGATGATCTCGCTGTCCCTGTGTGGAAATCATTAATGGTACTTTTAGTACCCTACGTGGACCAGTTCTATATGACCAGAAATACCATTCCAGATGAGTTCAGCTCGATATTTTTGGATGGCTTACATCGAAAGGCGGCAAAAGGGGAATGTAAGCAGCCATCCTATACCATATTGCAAAAAGAGGCTTCGGAGTATTCCAGCGACAAATAGGCATTAGGATTGACTCTAGCAATAAAACGTTTGCAACATTTGTGCGACCCAAAGTAAAAAAACAAATTGTATTTAATGAACTTAATCGGAGAGATTGTGGAGCACGAAGTTGAAGCGCCGGTTGCACCTGCACCCATGGAGCACTCGGGATTTCCAAATACATCCAGGCTTCGGTCGGGTAAGGTGCTGCGGTGGAAGGCCGAGAAACTGAACCCTAAGGAGGAACCACAGCTAACAGAAGCCGAGAAGATCCATCGTGAGAACATGGACAAGATCTCGCTGCTCACAGAAGAGGAAATAAATCAGGAACGGGCCGAACTACTCCAGGCGCTTGATCCTAAGCTTGTACAAAGTCTTTTGGCACGGACGGAGAAACGCATTAAGGAGCATCATCATGACCACGCCGACGGCTATGATGGGTGGATTGGTGGACCCAGCAACGTTAGCTTAGATACCAATGATGTCAATAAGGCATTGAAAATTGACAGCATGTCGCTTGAAGATGACTTCAAGCTGGAGGACCACACGCGAACCAGTCTGAGCCATAAGAAAGTCCGTTTTAGTGATGAGGCCACCGTTGATTTTGGCGGCGCGGGCGATGGCGAATGGGAAGATGTGGAGAAGATTACGAAAGAGGAAGACGAGGTCGCTCCAGAGGGGTACCAGATTGTTAATGATGAAGAAAAAAAGGTGGAGGTGCATTTTCTCAAGCCCAAGACTGAGGAGTTAGACTTGGATGATCCAGATTTTTTTAACAAACTTCACGAAAAGTATTTCCCCGACCTCCCAAAAGAGACCAGTAAACTATCTTGGATGACGGAACCCATGCCTGCACAAACAACTACCACATATGAAAGTATTAGCGACTTGCGATTTGACTTCAAGGGTAACCTTGTGGAGCTCAATACCGACGATGTGCCTACATATCTTGGGCTTCATCACCACTCCGATAACCCCCAGATGGCTGGATACACAATTGCAGAGCTTACGCATCTATCACGATCGGTGGTGGCTAGTCAGCGGTGCTTTAGCATTCAGATGCTTGGGCGTATTCTACATAAGCTTGGGCTAAACAAGTACGTGGTGACTCCAGTGCACGAAGAAGGAGAAGAGCACCAGCTGTTCGAAGATATGATGTGGGATCTCATCAAGGAATTGCGAATCGTTGAATCCATTCAAGAGGCAGCTGATGACAGCAAGACCCGAAATCTTTCGGTAAGGAACTATGCACTCGAGGCTCTTTGGTTATGGAAGCAAGGAGGTGGGGACCGTCGTTTCAAAGCCGAAAAGGTAAATCCCGATGCCACTCATCAATAGAAATAGAAATGCATAAATCAGATACAAAGTTTTATAAATGTGATTGTCTAGGGCTGACACAGAGGTGGAATTAGGTAAAAACCAGTACTGGGTCAGAATAGGTCCGGAATCGACGACTCATCTTTAAACGGGGTCCAAAACGGAGCACCCATTCATTGATGAGGCGCCAATCCCCCGAACCAAAGACACTCGCTATTCATCTGCGCATATAGACACATCGTTCGATCATGGAGCTCAAGACAGAACAACTTAAGTTATGCGTTGATGTAAAAAAAAAATTTATTACGATGTCTCATATATTAGAATGGGCCATGCACGACCGAGGCCGACTGCCAAAACTATATAGGTCTATGGAGTGGTGATAGTTCCATAGTCGTGGCGGTTGTTGTGACCATCTCCACCTAAAGAAGCATATTTTTCTCTGTAAGGATAAAGCGAAATAATGTAGAGACTGTGGAGAAGTCCGGGGAGGAATCCAAGAAGCGATAAGAGGATGTTGATGACAAGATCAGCAGATAGTCCTCTCTTGATAGCGACAGGGATTGGGGGGATGAAGAAAGCAATTAAAACGAGAAGCCAGTCCTTAGCGTGCATTGTAAAGAAGAAAAGTAGTTGATAATATATCGTTCCAGGGGTTCGAGGCCAATTGGCAATATGGGTTGCTGCAACATGTGCAGGACGAAAAATATATATAAAGACCAACAAGATGAAAGTGGGCGTATCATTAGTTGGAGCATGGTTTATTACACTTGTAAGTGGAGTTTTGATACACGATGCATTTGTAAAGGATTGGGTCGAACTCTTTCATGGCCCCCTCAAAGTGGTGGAATTAGCCCTGGGTAACAGCGTCATTGGCGTTACCGATTCCGAGATCTTGAAGGTGTCGGAGGAAAAGCTCGAGTGGTTCATCGAAACCAGCGAACCAATTGAAGAAGTCATGGTTGTAGGTGACAAGGTGTTAGGCGTTACCAGTCGTGATGTTCGCGTTTATGGAGTTGATGACGGTGTGTTGGTGGACCGGTATCCAGTCTCCTCGGTGAAAAAACTCGTTCCGGGGTTGAACAAGGTGTTTGTTCTTAGCCATGGAGACATCTGGATGTTACACTCCAATGGCCTGTGTGCTGCAATGTTCTTCGAGAATGAAATCACAGATTTCAAGGTTAGCACTCACAATGGGGCCAATTACGTCTTGGCTAGCGATAACCTGGTGGTGATGGTGGATTCGCAGGTCCTAAAATTGGGCACCGTACCTTTTAACAAAATCTTGTCGGTCAAGAATGACTTGATGGTTTTCACCGACAAGGTTCTACGCTTCATGGGTGCCCCCACTCCCTATAAGAAAGGAGGCATTGCCATCAATTCTGACTACTTGGTTAGGCACAAAGGCAAAAGATTGACTTTTACTAAAATCGAAGGAGATTCTCACAAAGAGAAACTAGAAGACACGATTGTTTCAGTGGAGGTAATTGAGCACTCTCTCATCACTGTTGTTGCTGTGAAAACCACGAAATCCTTGGTGTTGTTTTACGTGACCGACTATTTAGAGTCTGATGATCCCTCTCTCATCTCTCGCCAGGAGATTCCTGGTGGCGACGGAAAACTTATTTACAACTACACCACCAATGACTTCGATGTTGTGAAAGTTGAGACTGTCGAGGGTTTGCACCTAGTGAAGACTCGTGTCTCGTCTGGAAAAACAACTAGGGTAGACCTTCCATACACGGCTACCACTCCATCAGTATCCTTGTTGGTTGATAAACCCCAATCACTACAAGTCATCGACAAGGCACACCATGTGGTCGAGGATGCTTATACCTTCAGTGTCATGACGCGGTGGTTGAAGCGAGCCAAGCGTCATTTGGCAGAACTTGGTCGTTTTGTGGTGACATTTGGCGAATCCGATGTGGATGGCAACGATTCGTTTGGTATGGATAAATATCTCATTTATTCTGATACCCAATCCCAGACTATCATTGCAGTGGACACTGCCACCGCGAAACCAGTGTGGTCCTCACCATTTGAAGGTAAGCCCGCCAGCATCTTAGATGCTGGTGAGTCTGTGTACGTTGTCCTTGAGAAGTCGGTATTAGTTATCGACATTCGGAATGGGGAGTCTGCCTCTTTGGAGTTTGGCTCTAAAATCGAACATGTGTTACCCATTGGTGATGTCTATGGTGTGGTGTTTGAAGGGTCGTCTACTGTTGAGCTTCTCGGCCAGGGATCTGTGCAAGACCAATTTGTGGTCATTCACCTGGGTGACCATCTTCAGGGGTATTCTCTTCGTGACTTGCAGCTCATTCCTACCTGGAAGTTTGAAAAGCCTGTTTTGGTCTCTTCTCTCAAACCATTGGGCTCCAGTACCTCATCGGTTGGTATCTCTCGCTCCGACAAGTCTGTCATCTACAAATACTTAAACCTGAACTCTGTGTCCGTACTCACCGAGTCCGAGGGACAAATCTCCTTTTACATTCTAGATGGTGTTACTGGAAATGTGCTTTACACTCACGCCCACGACGGCGAGAGTATTGATCAGTCGTCGCCTCTTCTCATTCAAGACGACAATTGGGTCATTTACACTTACTTCACCAAGTCTCCAAAGGTTGAACAGCGAATTGTGGTTCTCGATTTGTTCAGCGATGTTGTTCCAAGTGGAGATGATGTTTCTGTGTTTGGTGATTACAACAACACGATTGGCCTGATTTCGAGAAAATCATTTGTTTATCCAGAACGAATCGTGGCTCTAGCGTCGACATGGACCAAATTCGGAATCACCATCAAGTCGATCATTGCTTTCACTGAAACTGGAAGCTTGGTGGAGATTCCAAAGTTTGTGCTCAACTCCCGTCGTATTGATGATAGGCAAATGACCCAGCAAGATTATCAGGATGATTTCAGGTTGTCTCCCTATGCTCCTCTCATTGAAAAATTTACTTTCCAGGTACTTACTCACAAACACAAAGTTCCTGTGGGAGAATCGAACACTATTCTAGTGAAGCCTACGGAGCTCGAATCTACGTCGGTGGTGTGTTTGGTCAATGAGAAGGCTGAATTTTGTACCAGTGTTCAACCATCTCTCTCATACGATTCTCTCAATGCGAAATTTGATAAGGGAAAGCTCTTACTTACCATTGGGATACTACTTGTGGCCTACTTGGTATCAAAGCCAATGGTTTACTCTAAAAAACTTAATGCTTCATGGCTCGACCAGTAAAGTGCATACGTTATTCACACAGGAGTGTGCGGTATCTGATCATTTTGAATGGCTAGTCGCAAACGTCAACCCCATGATTGGCTATTCTTATCATTACGAAGGATTTTATTAGCTCTATGAAAAAAATATTGACGGAGACGACTTAATGTAATTTATAACATCTGCATCGGCATTTATATCCAAGCCATACAACTCCCAATTAATTTGTTCGTCAGCAGGAGGTGAATTTTTCTGGATATCGTAAATGATCCAAATAAGCTCGTAATGAAGGCTAGAAACAAGATAATTCTTCATCTTGTTGACTAAAAAGAAGGAATTGGGATTAATGGACATGATTCGTTGATTCTTGATATCACCAAACTTCGTTAGCACTTTGAGGAGCTTAGCGTTGAGTACTACCCACTCGGAGTTGTTACTGGTGGTGAAGATTGTAAATGCCTTGCTAAAAAGATCCTTGACATGGTGGTAGTCGTTCACGGATTTAAGAGTAGCACTTGAGTGAATGCGGATCAACACCAAAAGAACCATTTCCATGATAAATCGATAATGAATGGGCAACTGGCAAAAGTTGTTGAAGTGGCTGAATTCCTGATCAAAAAGTTCGAGTATGAGCTCACATGAGGCAATGCTTTTAGAAATGGTTTGTCTGTATTCATTGATGTTGTTGTCAACGTTGGCAAAACCGTAGGTATAAAGCTGAAGACGTGTGAATTCAAGTGATAACTTTATGAGGTTGTTATCAAACAATGCATTCTTCTTGTCAAAGTTGCTGAAATCATTGAGAATGATTTCAAACATATTGAGGTTGATGAGTTTGCTGATATGGTTGGGCAGTTCAATGAGGTCATTCATATTCTCCACCATCTTGGATTGGATGAGAGAAATCTTCAATAACGAGTTTATAAAATTGTCTTCGGTGGCGAAGTTGTCATTGTTGAAAAGATCGACATTAGCGGCCTTGTTGATGATATAGTCTTGCTGGAAACCGTTGTAGTTGGAGGTGGAAAGCCCGAGGAACACGAGCCAGTAGTTGGAGTTGATGTTTATGAACTTATAGATCCGCTCTCTGATGGCATTATTGAGCTCGGACTCCGAAGCCATGTTGACCTTTGTTTTATGACTGAATTCATTTATAAATTCGAGTTTATGCAATCCAAGTTGAAGAGAAAGACTTTTCATCAACGAAATGTAACGAACCGATAAGTTGTCGTGGATTTTTTCTGCCTTTTCCATGGGTAAAGGCCAGGTGGTAAGAATTAAAAGTGATGCAATGGTATAGACGGAACGAGGGGTGTTGAGCCAGCACTTGGCGACAACAAGACTCTTAATGTGGTCAGCAAGGTTCATGTAAAAGGTGACATTAGCCCCGGTTAATGCAGAAGTGGCCACAATGGACCAAAATAGAAGGTCGTTTTCACCGTGGATCTGGTGAAGATTGATGTCTTCAAAAAATGAGTCTGGAAGGATGGGCAAGAAGCGATGGAAGTGAATATGATAATTGTCAAAATGATTCAAAGCGTCGTCAAGAGACACGGTGATGGGAGCAGCAGATTTATTGCTTTGAATGGTGAATTTCTTTTCAGTAGAGAGTGTTGGGATGGCTGCAATCTCAACAGTGGAGGGAACTGAGTCAGGCAGGTTCAAGCAAGATTGGATTTCCAGAACCGATGGGGTCTCGCAAGCCTCCAACCAAGGGGTGGGCACCTGTTGCTGTTGATGAGGAGGTTGTTGCTGGTTGATTTTTTGGATAGATTTTCCTCTTTCAATCAAAAGCTGTATCATACATGCCTTCTTTTCGATGATATTGTCTAGAGTGGTTCTAAGAACGTGTACATCATTGGTGAGTTTTTCGATCACATCGTAGGCCCGCTTGGGCGCTTGGGTGATGATATCAAGCGTGCAGTTGATATTCTTCTTCAGGCAATGAGTGCATGGAAAAGGTCTGGTGATTATAGCATCACATTTGGTTTTATGTTGACGACACCGAACACACGACTTGAGCACCTTTCCTTCACTAGGTGGTACCGGAGTAATGAGTCTGAATCTTTTCTTCTCATGAACAGACATGACAAGCGTAGTCATAACCAAAAATTCGAACAGTTGATTGGGAAGTTCCTTGGATAGTAGATGACAATACGACTAGAAGTCTATACTTTTTTACGTCTGTAGAATTCAAAACCTATGTGGATCCGTTCCCCTAGATAAGAGCCGCGGGCGGGGACTATCGACGCGCCCATATCTTGTCATCTCAGTTGGGCTGGAGACTATTGGCCCAAGTCGCATAATCCGCGTGTCGGCCATAGGATGCAAAACGGGGCTCCGAGTAATCACGTTTTGGCGCGCGCTCATTGGACATTATTGGCCAACCGAACATCGGACCAGAATCCTCACACCACCATCATTCTCGAGGTGGAGTATTTTTTTTCTTTTTCTTTTTTTTTTTTTTTTTTTGAGTCCTGGCCCCTTCTTGTATGGCAGACCAATTAAAATTACTCCATCTATACAATTTAGCTCACCAGGTTACCCCACCGGGTCAGAGTTACTCTGATAGGTTTACAAAAGAGGTGATTACAGAAAGAGTCATCGTACCAGAAGTGGTTGTCAATGAATTCTGCTCTTCGTGTGGCGTTGTGAATATTCCTGGCATCACCAGCACCAGCCGAATAAAATTTCCCAACCGTCGACGCCAGCGAAAGGGTGGCCAAGGTGCCCAAAAAAGCGGTACTCCCGACCGAACCCTTGTGCGAAAATGCGTATGCGGAGAGTCGCATGGGCGCAATTTACCCGTCAAAGATCAGGCACCGGCTCCGGCTATAATGGCCAATAAAGAGAAGTCTAAGAAGCGTAAGCGGAAGAATGATCTCAGTCTGCTTCTCTCGGCAAAGAAGAAGCAAGAGTCCAAACCTTCTTTAGACCTTATGGAGTTTATGATGTGATTATGGGGCATGCTAATGGTATAACGATGACAATATGATTACTGATAATTGGCTGTGAAATGTAGCGCGCGCCCGGTATGTCCGAACCTGCTACCGGCATATCCAATCGGACCTACTACGGCATAAGATTAACGTGATATATGCATTGCAATCATAAGTTTCGTGGTTTCATATTTACTGGTTGCTGGTGAGAATGGGACATGCTTCAAATGAACGCAAGATGAGTGGCCAGTTGTAGTTATTAGAGAAGATTGGAGAATGATTTGTTGATACGTTCAGAATAGATCTCTTCGGCATCCTTTCCACTACGACGACAAGCTCTAATCCAACGTCGCCGACGGAAGACCCCCGTTTGATTTTCTTTGGACATATCCACGAAATCGTAGACCCATTTCTCATCTTGATCGATATTAACTACTTCTTCAATGTACTTCTGCCGCACCCATTGACTGACTTCAAGATCAAGCATCCACTTTTCGTCGGTGTACTCCCAATTCACCGGAGGCTGGATGTCACCTATGACTTGCTTAAATCTCTTTTTGATAAGAAGCGTCTCTGCATCGTCCTCTTCGCTGAAAAATGTGGTGTTTCCTTCTTCCACCTCAGATTCTTCGTCAAATGACGAGTCATGATTTTCCATGTTCTGTTTGATTTCGGTAAGGTCGTCTTCGTATCTTTCAAACAAACTTTTGTTGAGTTGACGGATGGGATTGTTTATGGCAAAGAAATCGTTGCCAAACCCAAGCGGCTCCCAAATATGAGTTTGATTATTGTATCTTTGTAATTCGAAAATTTCCACCAATCTCTTCTCTTCTTCGCTCTGGCAATCATCAAGAATGTTCACAAATACCTTTTCGAGTTTGTTGACATACTCAACCGTGTTGACTCTGGTCTCCTCGTTATACATCCAATCCAACAATGGTTCTCGCAACGATGGATGGAAGCTACCCACGCAAACCCACAACATGCAAATTGCAACAAACTTGAAGGGAATGTAAGCCAAAATCAAAGGCACCACCCATGGAAGTACTACGAGCGAGTAAATGCTCAGCACGAATATGAATAAGTACACCAAGGTGCTTATGCTCTCATCCTTAAAATAAAGATAATCCTTGGTGAGCCAAAGAATGGCATCATAAAGCTTGATGTAGAGAATCATGTGGTTCTGAAGGTCAGTAAGGTTTAGCAAAAACTCCTTGGAAAACTGTGGTACAGGGTGGGGGACCTTTGCAGGGCGTAAAGGAGTGTCACCTTCATATGGAAACGGGTTTCTTTCAAAGTACAAATCCATGGAATGATCAATTGGATATCTTTGAAGGTAATGAGGAATGAGAACATTATTTAGTACCACCACCATTGGTAAGCTGACGACTAGATACGGATTCAAAATCACATGAGTCATGACGAGAAGCATCCCCAAGGTGTAGTATGGGTTATACCAAGCAATGAATTTGATGATATCATCAATAGACTTGAACACTCCCGACAACCTTTGATTGAGTTGAATTGAATTTTTTGACATGATGTTAATTGACAACGGTGGTCTTTGGGATTGCATAACTAATCGATCACTGATCACCATTTGTTCTTCGGTGCTCACGGGTATAATCATGCCAATCACCTTTTCAATCAATTTATCCGTCATAACATTGCTCTTTTTATCATCATTAGAGTCGGTATACCAGAAGTTAGATATGTTCCTTGTTGCCTCGGTATTGGCATGACTGATGGAGAGCCGCCGTTGACTGGTATTGGTGGCAAGGGAAACCGAGGAAGATGTTGACGGTGTTCTTTTCTTGGATTGCTGAACGCCCTCATCAGGACCGGAGGTATCAATAACTGACGACTGTCGCCTAAATTGATCCAAGTGATCTGATTCCGACGTCAAGATATTTTCCAAGAAGCTAGACACCAGTTCCATTGATTTGCGGCAAGTAGTTAGTAAGTATTGAGGGCTTTTGAGACAAAATACTGCGGACGATGACGTAAGCGAATGAAAGGAGTCCCTCCAATGCTCATTACAGCAACAAACTATTACTTGAGGTATATTGGTATTAATAATACATGTATGCAATAATGGGTGTAATTCGGAAAGAGGTCATTAAATTTTGAGTTTCTGTGTCGTAGAGAATAATGATTCACTTTTGTGAAGATCTGATCTTGAAACTTGCAGAAGCGGCTCTTTAAGAAAGTCTTGGTCTTCTAGCTTGATTTGTGGTTCGTCGCTCTCGCTAAAGCTAGGGGTCGGTGAAGGAAGCTCATATTTAACAGAAACATTGGGGGCCTTTCTTTTCAAACATGGGCGCTTACTTTCTTTCTTATCTGACTTTATTCTTTTCTTCTTTGGAGTTGAAGGAGGAGTCAATTCCTGCTTGAGCTCGGCCTTCACCCTTTTCTGCTCCTCCTTGATCCTATTCATGTTGAGCTTTTTAGAATCAAGTTGTTCCTGAGTCAAGAAGAGGTCAGGGATTTCCAGGCGAAGAATTCGTACAAAGTCATCGCAGTCACTGAGTACTTCGTAGTCGACCACACTATCCCACTGCTTGGAGAGAGGAGTCTTGTTCACAAATACCACCACTCCGCCTTTGTCATGAATATTTTTGGCAAGACTGCGAACCAATCGCTTGACTCCATCCACCTTAAGGGATGTGCCCATGATAATCAACAAGTCAGACTTAAGACTCATGTCTATATTGAGACCTTTCGTAAGAATTTCTGACTGTGGGTGGTTTTCTCCGTAAAGAACAATATCGGGACGAAGCATACCAATGTTACCGGTGATTCTCTTGCCCAGGAAAAGTCGTTGTTGATACTTATCATAACAATTCTCACACTCGGGATTTTCCCCTCTCGAGAGTTTGTTTTGATGGTCAGGTGTCCAGTCAAAGTTCTGGAAGCACTGGGTACATGAGAGTTTATGTAAGTTTCCGTGAAGCTGAATTACATCAAGATTCTTCCAATTCCTGGAGAAGTTCCTGTCATTGTCAAAAGAGCTTAAATCAACCCCGCAGTTAAGATCGATATTAGCTTCGAGACTATCAATATTTTGTGTATAGCATCTAAGGAGTTTGTTTTTCTCTTTCAAGGTTTTGATGAATTTGTGAGTCTCTGTGGGCTTGGCTTGTAATGAAGATTGATAAAGCCCTTCCATGAAAGTGCAAAAAAGACTAAGAGTAAGTTCATTTCTAAACAATGAGATGTCAAAAAGATCTTGTCCCTTGATAAAATTTTTAGGATACTTAGCTTTGACGAGATTGTAAAGACCATCGGTCGACCTGAAGTCAGGTATGCCGGCGTTGCATGAGATTCCTGCTCCTGTGAGTACACTGGTCTTCTTGCTTTTGAATATGAATTTAGACACTTCATTGAGCCAAATGGACTCTTCTGCGGGGACCTTTCTATCCAGCAAAAGGTCTATAGTTTTCATGATGTCTTGCTGGAGTAAGAAAGAAAAGTAACAAGCAAAAAAATTATATTAATATGATTGTTGAGAAGAATATGAATTTGGTACCATTCACTGCGCAGGGGAAAAAAGGTAACTTGTATTTACGATTCGCCCAAAACAGGAAACTTAATGAGAGAACAACCGACTAAGTCGCACGGCGTCACGTGCCGAGACTCCTACCACTGGGACTAGCCCACTTCGTTGACCATGACTACCAAGCCATGAACAAAGTGGAGGTTGCTAGTGAAACTTGAAGCGGTTGTAGATGGGTCTATTGGGTTGGTCTGTGATGGTTGTTAAACGTCATGATTCGTGTTTTGCGATCGTGCAGGTGATTTTTTCCGCTTTGGGACCAAAATTCGTGTCACCGCTATTATGTGTACTAGCGTGGAGACGGGTCAAAAGATGTGACGGGGTCTCGGTCTCTATCATCCTGCGTTCTGTGTGATCTGTATGACGAGCCGCCATGGTTTTGCAGACTCCGGCTGTGAAAAGTCTCGGCGCTTCGATTGTAATTGGTCTTGCGAGAGCTTCCCTTTCGTTCGTCCCGGCGAGAGTCCCGTGCTGACCCCAAGCTCTTTCTGTCGTCGTATACTCGACTGGAACTACTTGCTGGTCTCAAGTCTGTGGGGTGTGGCTCGATAGATGGATTTGCAGGGTCGATGTTCTTCATTCTGTTCTCAATCAATTGGTGAGGTATGCCATCCTTGTCATCTTGCGCAGATACCAATAACTCCCATAATTTTTGACAGAAAGATAACGATTCTTGCTCTCCTAGAAACTCCTTCATTTGAACATGTATTCCTTTGATGTCAGGAAATTCATTAGCCTTTAGTAGCTCACATGCGTAATCAATGACAATATCATCGTCTGGCAATTGCTCATTAAGAGTAGTGGAAATCCACTTAGAAACTACCCTCACGTTGACCTTATTAATGTCAACAGCAGTTTTGAAGATCTTGGGGTACTTAAACTTCTTCTTATCTCTCCCTCGTATCGCCTCTGCTTCGCTTTTCTCGATCTTCTGTACTCGGAACATGATCAGATGTAGTAGATGATCACCGCCTGCGCGGTGCAGGTTTTCCCCTGGCCTTTTACAGTTAACGAGGTTGCAAAAATACTTCTACCATTTCCCAAATCCTGACAGTTCCAATGACATTTTATCCACTCGCTGACTCATCCTTGCTTTTGTTCCGATCCCCAACTACTAGCTCGAAATCATTTGAAGATTATTGCACCTTTAATTCAAAAAGACTCATTGATATAGTAACCAATCGCCCCAACGTTGCTGATGATGTGTCTCTCTCCACAGTAAATATTTGGTCAATCAATTACAGGGGTATGTCCATCAGTGATGTTTGGGATTCTTCGGGTTCTTTGCTGAGTGCTGACTCGCCTCCTTCGCTGGTGCTGCCGAGTCCGCTGACTCCAGTCAATGATATCATGTCACCACTTCAGAGTAACCCCTTGATGGTGATTCCTCCTGGATCTCGTTTTTTTGTCATGAAATCTTACAATCTTACAGATGTTAAGGCATCAATTGGCCACGGGATTTGGGCTTCCACTAATTTGGGAAATAAGCGACTTCACCAGGCCATGAAACAGATCATGAATAAGACCCCAAAGACCAAAATTTATCTTCTCTTTTCTGTCAACGAGAGTGGTCGCTTCTGTGGCATAGGTGAAATGGTGGGAGACGTTGATTTCACCAAGTCTAGTGGGATTTGGGCAGAAGAGTCTCGCTGGAAAGGTATTTTTCCAGTCAAGTGGCTCATTGTGAAAGATGTACCCAACCGGTTGTTTTACCACTTAAAAAATAGCCTCAACGATGGCAAACCAATAACAAACTCTCGTGATACTCAAGAGTTACCTTTTGAAGTTGGCAGCTCTGCTTTAAATATTTTCCAAAAGTATAATTCCTCATAGTTTGCAATTTTTGAAAAATTGCGGCAAAACTGAATACTATCATGAAAGGCCTTCACAACTCTCCTAAAGAAAGGTCCGATCAAACTTGTTTTATTTAAACCAATTACCTACCAGGCTAGCCTTTTCACGCTCACCAATTTATGTCGTCTCCATCAAAATCTTCGTACGCTCGTACAAAATCGAACCACCCGCGAATTGAAAACTGTCAATAAAATTCCTCCGCAACTTTACGTCTTGCCATGCTCATGTTGCTGAAAGTTAAGAGTTCAATAAAAATCCTCAGTAGCAGGTCAAGAATACTTAATTCCCAAGCTAGATTGTCATCTACCTCTTCCGAGAGATCATCTGCCAATGAAGATTCTTTTAATGAGCTTGCTAAGGAGTCAGTGAAAGCTGCCAAGAATCAAGCAGCAAAGAAGTACTACGGGGAAAACATCGAGTACGGCGCTCTCTCAAAGGCTCAGAATGCTTTTCTCGAAAGGGTAGTTCGGGTTGATCAAGCAGGTGAACTAGGTGCCAATTACATTTATATGGGACAATTTGCAGTTCTTGCATCTAAATACCCTCATCTTCGTCCAGTATTAAAACATATGTGGGAGCAAGAAGTTCATCATCACAATACATTTAATCGGTTACAGACAGAACGTCGCGTGAGACCCTCTTTGATTACTCCTTTGTGGAAAATCGGCGCTATTGGCATGGGTGTTACAACTGGGCTAATAGGTAAAGAGGCAGCCATGGCATGTACGGTGGCCGTCGAAACTGTGATTGGAGGTCATTACAACCAACAACTAAGAGTTTTCATGAATCAATACAATATTCCCATTTATGATAAAAAAACCGGAGCAGAAATACCTATTGATCAAATAAGTCCTGAGCTTCGCGTATCGCCTGAACTTCAGGATATGATGAAGACTATCAGTCAATTCAGGGACGAGGAATTAGAACATTTGGATACCGCCATTGAACATGATGCTGAGAAAGCAGTACCATATATGTTATTGACCGAAGTTATAAAGCTTGTTTGCCGGGGTGCCATTTGGGCCGCCGAAAGAATATAATGATTATGTCAGCAGTGATGTGTAACGATAGGCGCACCAGGAGGGGTACGGGTGTGTCTGCGGCGCTCTTGTAAACAAACATTTTCCTATACACACACCCGATCAACAAACATCATAGAGCTATGTCTCGGCTCAGCTCCATATACAGACCCAGCGGCCTGCTGTCGATATACTCTGGACGCAGGAACCATATGTTACCCATCAAAGATGAGTTTCCCATTCTTGATGTTCAAGAGATCACCATTTGTTTACAGACCTGCGAGTTTCCAGCAACAGAAGAACTAATCATCAAACCAACATCACGCTTTATGAAAGTACTATTTGAACAATTCCTTGACTCCTTCATGGCTGTTCCAACCGATTTGATTACATTGAGAGTGAAGCAACTAGTGCAGAGAGATAATTCGCCCTCTGACAAGAGCGAGGCTAATGAGAACTATCCCAATCATGGGGATGGGGATACTGATGATACCGAGCATACATTATACTTTCTTGTCTTGTTTCGAACTTCATATGTATTTATGCAAACGTGTGGCATCCATGACTTTATGCTACTGGATCTTATGAGACCCGAGCCAAGTCGTATAAAACGAATCTTGAGCGCCGTGGTTAACTACGCTAGATTTAGAGAGGAGCATTCAAAGGAGTGTGAAACTCTAGTTGCTGCTAGCGAGGGAAACATTGCCGAGATCAAGCGTCTCTCAGATTTGAATGACAAATATTGTAATGAAATAACCGACATGGAAGAGAAACTAAAAGGAGGCATCTCGATTGACGACCCCACCAAAAAGACTACACTCAAACAACTTAATGCATACAACCATCGCCTTGAAAACGAGCTCAAGAAACTACAAAGAAGTCAACAAATTCTTGCCTTGGAACACTCCAGTTACAAGCAGCAAAAGACAAATCTACTAGAAAAGTTAGAAGATCAAACTTACCTACAAACTGAGGCCCAGCGGGACCTTGACAAACTCAAGGGATATCTTTCAACGGATCCTCAGATGTTGCGAAAGGTAATTGAGGAATTGAAGAGCAATTTGGGAGTCTTACAGGCAACTCATGCTCAGTTGGAAACTGCTTACAAAAACAAATCAGCCACCATCAATTCCATTCAGCTTGTTGAACAGGAGCTTAAGAGCTTATTCAGAATCATTGATGAGATTCTCAATGACTTGCACCGTTCGGATGCTGCCTCAGAAAAGGTAACGAAGTATCAAGACTATCTTGACCAACAAAAAACCGAATTGAGTAATGTCGAACGACAAATTCTGCAACTTGGACGCCAAATAGCCAGTATGGACGAGAAAATCAGGCGCACCAAGGTTCAAGCAGACCAGAAGGAAGCGAAATCGAAACAGGAATTATCTGGGCTCAAGGCTGATTATGCCAAGCTTATTGAGGATCGAACAATCAAAGAGCAGGAACTCGAGAAGAAGAAGGAGTTAATCACCAACATTGAGAAGAATATGGCATTCAGACGAAGTGAATTCGAAACCGAAATTCGTAATGCCGAGACCGCCGTGTCTAACCTAACCGCCCATATTGAGCTCTACCTTTCAGAGATGGAGAACAAAATTTAGGAGACGTTAATGATATTTCTTTATGTGTATTTTAGATGTACAATAGACAACTTTTTATTTGGCCCGTTATTAAGCATCACGAGACAGAGAGGGGACTTCATCAAACTCGTGATTATCCTTTTCTGTGTCACTGTCAGCATACATATCTTCATCTCTGGGAATACGGTCATTGGTGGTGAAAATGGCAGCAATCAAAGCAACCAAGCTTAGAGCTAAACAAAAGTAAAAGACATTGTGCAATGCCTTCATAAAGGCGTCAATCACCAAATCTTTTGTTTCGGCGGGTAAGGCATTGATGGACGTGGGAGTTTGGATAAGTTCCTTTGCAGAGTACTCAGAAAGGGTCCTATAAATTGTGGAGTCTTTATCCACCGAGTTCATGATATCATTAATGTAGGCAGCCCCCGTGGATGTAAATATAAGTTGACCGATGGCAATACCAACGGCTGCTCCCGATGATTTTGCAAAATTAAGGAAAACAGTTATGAGAATGAGTGAGCCCGGAATATCCTTAGGAGCTTTCATTTGGGCAGCAAGAAGAGAGCTTTGAAACTGTAACCCCGCTGAAATACCCACTATAATCAAGAGACCAATTCTATCTCTTACTGGTGAAGACTTGGAAAGAAGTAAAAGCAATCCGTTCCCAATGGGGCCGAATACAGCGGAAATCATCATGGTGATCTTGATGAAACGGGTAAATCTCATAAAAACTCCATTCAACGTGGACGAAATAGTCACCGCTACAATCAAAGGAAGAAGGTCAATACCCGAATGCCAGGCAGATGCGTTGAAAATGACTTGAAAGTAGATTGCCAAGTATGTCAATGAAACCATAAAGAATGCAAAGTTAAAAGCAGCAGACATCGATGCAGCAAGCACTTGGGGAATAACGATGATCTCCTTGATTATTATTGGTTTTTTCGAAAGTTTGAAGTTGTAGTAGGTGAATATCAAAAGAAGAACACCTCCGATAACGAAGCAGCAGATAACAGCGGCGGATTTCCAAGGGAAGTCGACACCTCCAAATGTAATCCCCAAAAGTAGCAATACCAAGCCTGCTGACAATAAAAACGTTCCAATGAAGTCAATCTTTTGCAATTTTCCCATGATGTTCCCTTCTGGGGGAGGTGGATGGAAACCGCAGTATAATAGAAGTAACGCAGCACCTCCAATGGGTAAGTTGATGTAAAAGCACCATCTCCAACTTACATTGGTAGCAAGCCCCCCTCCTGCAAATGGGCCCACCACACTAGCCACCGAAAACGTGACTCCCAAAAGAGTCATTGAAAGTGCTCTTTTGCTCATTGGCACTGACTCAGTCAAGATGACAACCACCATGGCCTGGACTGCACCTCCACCCAAACCTTGAATGACTCGACCTCCAATAAGCATATCCATGCTGTTTGCCAATGCCGCAACAAGGGACCCAATCTCGAACACTACTATAGCAATGACAATAGTATTCTTCCGTCCAAAAGCAATTGAGATCTTCCCGTACGAAGGTGCCAAGCATGCCATTGGTAACAAGAAACCAGAAGTAAGCCAACCGACCTGAGAAAAGGAGTTAAACTTGGCACCTACCTCCGTTAGGATAGTTGAAACGATAGTTTGATCCAATGCAACGATGAATAAACTACCAACACAGCTTAGAAGGGTCAATACTAGCTTGTAGCCGGTAACATATTGGTCCACGGCCTTTGTTCCATCACCTGCGTTGCTCTCGTAGTACTTTTCTCCCATGATGAATGAGCTCGAAAAGTAGAAGAAGAAGAATTAATCAAAACGTAAACCCGGACAGACAGATAAAAAATTCAGGTTCATAAGCCGTAACCGTTTAATTTGTCATTTGATGCAATATTCATTAAGTGATCATGCCGCATAGCTTGCTAAAAAAAATATTCTGAGAAAAATTCTTCCTAAGAGGATATCAGCTTAGCGCATAATCATTGATGAAGATTTATTCTATACAATAAATAGCTTAATAGTACATTAATCAGATGGAACTTGATGTCATACTTGGACTAAAGTGAAAAAGTTTGGAACAATCACAGAAAATTGGGTCGAAAAGAAACAGCAATAAAACAGTTAGCTTTAGTTGCAAAATCAGGGACCAGTCCGTAAAAATTCCAAAAAGTCCATTTCCATCTGTTGGTCAGATTCTTGATTGGTGCGACTACGATTTGGAGGAGTGATGGGGAATGAAGTAGAAAGAGGGGAAGTAGGGTCATTACTGGCACCGGTGCTAGTATTTTTTCGTTGAGATTGAATTGAGTTCAAAAGACTAAGAGTCTTTGCAGCTGCAGCATTGGAAAATGGGTTTGTGTGGGATTTTCCATCCATTATGATACTTTGAGGGGAATTATTGATGGAGGTACGGTAACGGCGCCCTTCATATATGGGATCATTAGTGTCGGCTATGGAAATGTGCCGGGTCTTCGACTTATTGACCCCACCAAGAGGAGACGAATGGTGGGGAGCATTGTTGGTAGACGATGCACTGCCTCTGCGAATACTGTCGGAGCCACCGTATCCACTGCTGGAGTCAGAGCCATTCATAGTACCGCTGCCACTGCTGATGGTACCTTGCTGCTGGTTATTTGAAGCAGTCGTTTGCGTTAAAGAGCTCATGCTGGATCTGCGACCAAAGTTGAAAGAGAATTTTTCAAGGGTGTTTCTGAAGTCCTTGTCGGCAAGATCTCCACTCAAAATATTGGAAAAATCATGCTTACCATGGGATGCACGTTTGTTGGTGTTATTATAATCATCGGCAAGGTCCATCTGAGTGTTCCGAATTTCTTCGAGCTTGTTGTTCAAATACTTCACTTGGAACTTGGCCACATTGTCTTCGGTGGGGAGCTTAAAAAGAGGAAGCTTCATCTTACTAAGGATTTGACGCCAGAGAGAGAAGTTGTGAATGTCAACCGCGAAGCTAGCACTAAGCGAAGGCTTACCGAGACGAGAACTGGCAGCAAATGAGTCGTTGTCATTCATGACGATGTTGTCCATTTTCGCTTCGTGTTCTCTTTCGAAGGTAGCCATTATGGTATGTTGCCAAGGCCGTTCTCTGTATAGAAACACCAAAGTATCGATAAAGCCATTTAGTGGTTGAGTAAAAGCACCCATGCAATTAAGCCAATAGACAGGACCGTTGTTCTCTTCGTAGTTAAATTGAGTGCATTGAAGAATGAAAGGGAAAAGCCAAATAAGAAGATATGCAAATGGATAAACAAAGATGGATTTCATTTGACGTTCAATTATTTTTTGACGCTTGCGAAAGTTTTCCAAATTTGCCTGCTGAATTTCGCCGTCACTCAAAATGGTCTTGGTATCGATTCTTTCCCGATACTGAGAAGATTCTTTGGGATCAACGTTGGAACGACGAGATGCGGTGGCGGTGATTTGATCGTCGGGGATGTTGAATCTTGGCAGCACATTTTCCTTTATCATGACAAAGAAAAGCTTCAATGCTGAGAAAAATGATGGTTTGTCCTTGGAGTCAGGGACCGGCTTATGCATATGTTTAAACACACCGCCGAGAGTCTTGAATTCCTTGATGACGTGAAAGTAGATTAGTCCATAGACTAAGAAAATGACAATAACAATGCAATAACGAGGTACCCAACTAAGAACCAATCGATACCAAATAGGACGTTGAGGTAAGTAACACCAGCACACAAATGGGTCGTAACCATCACTTTTGATGAACGCCAAACTCGCAAGCACAATAGGAATAAAAAAGGAGAGTGCATAGACAAAGTAGCGATATCTGTAAAGACCACCCTCGGTGCGGTCTGAATTCTTCACCTTTACAGTGAGTTGAGGCTTAAAAATCAATAGGAATGTATGGATGGCAAATGAGAGAATGGCAATGTCGGCACCCTCGATGGCGGTGGCAGTAAAGAAACCGACGACTTGACAAAAGCGATCATTATAGTAGGCTGTATTATGGGTAATCACTCGACTGGGATATAACAACAAGATGCATGCCTTCAAGAGATCAAAAAGAATCAAAAAGAAAATTAGTTGATGACGAAACACTTTTCTTTTGGGATCGATGGCTAGATAGAAATAAATGGCCACCAAGCATGATACGATGGAAGTACAAGAAGACAGAACTGCCAATATTCGTTGTACCAACAGTTGGCGAGTTGTGAATTCCTCTTCCTGAGTAGTTCGAGCTAGTATATCAACTGCTGACTCAGAGAACGTTTTCATATATTGGGCAACCGACATATCAGGTCAGATTATCGCCTGGGCGGAGCTGGGTTGGTCAAGGAAGAATCGGAAAATGCTTTGCTTGAAAAGAGGAGGGACTAACAAGGATAAATATCACGTAGTATAAAGAACCAGCCAGGCGGTGTCAGCTAGAGAACTGTTTGGTAGTAAAGGGCAATATAGAATTAGAAGGAATGTCTAGGTCAAGTGAATATGAGTAATGATAAATGGGTCAGGTGAAATTAGTGCGAGTGCCAGAACAAAAAAAGCCGAGCATGAATTCCTGGCCCAGGCACGCGTCCCCACGATGCGGAATTAGGGGTTGATGGGACGGGGGGATTGGCGGCAGATAATCAAGGGACGACCTCCCTACCCATAACAAACACAAAGAGAAAAGAGCTTTCACAATGGGGTAGAATCATATTGTTAAAGCCAGTGCCTTCTTTTCTTTAGGCTTTGATACAATATAGTGTACGAGAAATGTCTAGGCCTAGTTGCTGAATAACATCTGGACCAATCATACGAGATGATGCAGTAGTAAGGATGGGGACGGCTTGGATTGAAACACGGCCGCGCATTCCGAAATGGACCTAAGTATCCCGGCCAGAAAAAAATGCTAATCGATGTAATTAGGTCCCAATGCGGTGTACTAATTAATTACGTGATCTAGGCGGTTGTAAGTGCAACTCTATCTCGGGGACACATCATGGAAGGCAAGTCTTTAAATTTAGGAGATTTAGCCTTGTGATGTCAAGCTATCATTGTGAAAGAATAGAGGATTTCATTTTCGGATGGGGACGTGTTGCGCCCACGAAGGCGGTCTACGTAGATGCAAAATTTGAGTCATGTGCAAACCACCGAAAAAATAACCAGAGTAAACCTTCTTTTAACAAAATAGAAACACGCAAATGGCTGCAAATATACAGGAGCCAGAACAAAAATAAAGTAATTATGAAAACATTCTATTATAGAAGTATATGCGAAAAAAATTTTAGAGTAGTCCGTGGAAAGTCATCTAGAGCAAGAAGGCGGCAACACCAGCAACAAGGGCGGCGGCACCAGCTTGAGCAACACCAGCACCGTTGTCAATAGACGAGGTAGTGACGTTGTGAGGGGCAGAGGAAGAAGATGCAATGGAGGAGAAAGCCTTTGAAGAAGACAAAGTCTCAGAAGCAGGACAGTAGGTGGTGGTGAGGGTCACTGGCTTCTTGGTGGTGATGGTAGACTTCGCAGGACAGTCAGTAACGGTCTCTGGGCATTGAGTGATAGTCACAAGAGTCTCGGTGACAATGGTAGCAGTGGTAACGTTGGAGTAACCGGAGGAAACATCAGCAGTAGTGACAGCCTTAGAGGAAGCGGATTCAGTGGAAGACACAACAGCCTTGGAGGAAGAAGTAACAACTGGAGCAGAGGAGGTGGCAGCAGCAGAAGTAGTAGCATCCTTAGAAGAAGCCGAAGAGCCAGAAGAAGCACCTGGGGTCAACTTCACTTGAACACCTCCATCACAAGTGAAGGTTTGCAAAGTGTAACCCTTGGAAGCAGGACAAGCGAAGAATTCGGTCTGGTCAGTAGAAGCACCCTGTCTGAATTCACCGTCAACAAGACCCCAAGTGTTAGAAGCTTCATTCTTGGAAGAGAGAAGAATACCGGTAGGCGAGTTTTGAAGGTACTTACCGTCAGCAACGGAGGCATATCCTGCAGGCTCTTCTAAGTTGATAGTAGCAGCGTTACCGTTTTCCAAAGTAAGAGCAGAGTCGGTGTAGGTGACCTGAGTGCTAATACCGGAACCAGTGGCGGTCAATTGGAAAGTTTGGTCGGCGGCGACGACGGAAGCGATAGCGAGTAAAGCGGTAGTAGTGAAGAATTGCATAGCGAATGAAATGGGATAAAAGATAATAAAGGAAAGCAAAAGTGGAGTCGCTACTTACCCTTTATATAGAATTTTGACCTGGCTTCAACAGTCAGCACCTTTTGGAAAAGAAATGTCATGAGACATGATGATGTCAAAAATGTAGAGATTAAAATAGAAGCCACTACTATTTTTAACTTCTCGCTTGGGGGAGACCAGTAAATTTGGCAATGTCATTTCCCAAAGCGGGTTTCCGCGTAAACCTATTCTTTTTCTTGCACAAAAAAGCCGCTCAATTGACACACACCAAAGCTGGCTTGCCGAACGGCTATTACATCAACCTTTTTGAATGAGCATTTGTTAATCATGTGGAAGTTGTTACTCAGAGTGTAAAGCTACTTTGTGTATCACGTGTCTCGCTATTGACTACAGCCATGCTTTCGATCACTTAGCTGTTTGATGACGTGCTTGCTCATCATACGAGAAAGTGATTTCTTTTTGTTTTTGTCGCTAACGAATTTTCTTGTCATGCATGACAAAGTACCTCCATCACTTTATTATGCTACGTCACTCCACAACTCAAAATGCAACATGAAACAATAAAACAAGAAATGTGTGAATCCTCAGCCTTGAAGACGTACGTTATATTTAGTGTATCCATGTAGTAATTTTTACTAATCGCTTCCAAAGAGTACAGTCAAAATACGTTTTGCTAACGAAACTTTCTCGTGACCCTCATCATCAAGCTGTTTGTCTCTAAGTAGTTTCTCAAAATATCTCTCTTCATGAATTTCAATTTCTTTAAGGCCAGTAATCAAGTCAACTTCTTTAGGGTCCTTCCACTTCGTACGACGAAAAATCTTGTAGCCCACAAAAACAGCAATATCAATGAAAATAAAGAGGTACGAGAATAGGAACGTTTTGATATTCCATTGTCCTGGTAGAAATGCTTGGTAAGTTGACACGAAAAGCATCACAAAGGCACAGGTGCCACCAAAAATCGCAGTGTATGGCTGGCCCCAACTTTTGAACGGCAAATCATCTCGACTTTTTCCCTGAGCTTTCATTGCCCGATAAAAGAACACATAGGTGAAACACAAGATAGTGAAGTTTATAAGCTGACAAGAGGTAATGAGATTGATAATCCAATTCAATACTTCTGCAGCTTGGTCTCCCAATTGGAGGAACGAAACGAGCGACCAACACAACGAGACAAACACACAATACAAAGGAATACCGGTTCTGGTGGTTGCGGAAAATATTTTTGGCGCAAACGAATCGAGTGCCATTCCGTAAAGACACCGGCTGCTAGCATACACATAACTATTACCAGCAGAAAAGGCCGATGTCACAAGCAACGCATTCATAATGTGGGGTAACACGCTGATTTTCAAATTCTGCATGGCAATCACATACGGCGAAGAACCAGCGCCTGGTTTACTTGCCCCCAAAGTTTCTAAAAGCGTGGGGTCATTATAAGGAATGAGAATACCAACACAGAGAGCACCCCCAATGAAGAAGATGGTAAGTCTAATAAAAACTTGAAGGTATGCCGATCTTAATGTTTTACGAACGTCTCCTCCAACTTCTGCGGCCACCAAAGAGACGTATTCGGGTCCTGCAAATGTGAAACAAGCTTGGATCAAACAATAAAGATATCCTTGGAATCTACCAAGGCTTCCCTCGTGATACATGACATTCATAACCCCAGGGTCATTCCAATATCTAAATCCGAATGCGTCATGTTCAGGATTACCACCCACCATCACGATGAAGGTGAAAATAATAAGCCCCGATGCAAGAATCACCTTTCCTAAACTTAACCAAAATTCAACCTCTCCATAAATGCCGACTCCAAAAACATTTATAAAGAAATACAATGCCACTTGCACAGCAAGGGGTATGGCGGGAGAATAATCATCTCTCCAAAAATGGATAATGGAATTCACAGTAACAACTTCAAACGGAATTTGACCGCAACACAAGAACCAGAAGTTCCAGGCCGTCATCACCTCCAACGCCTGGTCACAGCAGCGACCCGCCATCCGAACAAAACATGAAGGAATTGGCAAATACGTGACCTCTTCGGCTACCGAAACGGTGATGGCCAAAATAGGAAAGCTCCATGTAACGAACCCAAGCAATAATGACAAGGGTCCTCCATTAGCAAGAGCTCGGCCGATGGAAACAAAGAGAGCAGAACCAATAGTAGCTCCGATTCCAATTAGCTGAACGTGACGACCCTTCAAAGACCTATGCAAGTCATTGGCAGCCTCTAAAACAGTGCCCGAAGAGCTCGAGTAGATGGACGCTTGTTCCTTTTTTTCATATTGATCATTCAAATGACTTGTTTGGACAGGAACTCTAGGATCCGATAAGTTTTCCACAGTCTGCTCATCATGATGCATTCGTGGAACGAAATTATCAGAGAAAAAGCTTCCAATAGTCATATTGCTGGGTTTGGTAAACTGCTTTTTTTTTCTTTCTCTTTTACCCTTTTTCCTTCATTATAATATTAGATCCGGGGAAGATTACGAGCCCGCGGGTGATGGGGCTGGTCTATATATCACCTAGAGTGTACTTAGACTCCTTGGTGAGAGATGTCTCGAAGGCTGAGGTACCTTCCCATCACCAGCCCTATGGTAATCCCAAAACAAGAAAGATCATGTAGACAGACAGACGACACCGATACCTTATGACATCGTGGATGCCCCACACGCTTCCTCGGGACAGACATATTAGGTGCCGCACGCCTGTCGGAGTCGCGTCCTATTGTACCATCACAAAACAAGCAACATGAATAATAGATCAGCAGATCTTTCGCTGTAAATATTGTGAGCGAGTCAACAATTAGCTAGAGAATAGAACTACACGAGAAAAAGGGTTTGCTAGACTATAGGTTTTGATTATTTATCGCAGAATATGTACCAAATGTTACAAAATCTTCGTTAATCATGACAATTCATTTATTTCTCATGCAAAACAATTATGACGAGGCCTGTTGCTGTAAAGGAGCATATAACACTTGAGTCACATACTTCCGTTTGTATCTGACAATCGAGGCAACTGCCAAAGTATTATGTTTGATACTGGTGGTGGCCAAATGATTCAAAACAACATGGTTTGGAATAGGCAATGCACCAGAGTTGTTGTCTCTATCCATGGAATTGAAATTGTTAAGAATGACACTTTCAAGATGAGGGGGAAGATGGGGTGGATGCAACCAGGCTTGTTGCTGGCCATTTTGTTGTTTTGCTTGTTTGTCTATGGCCATATAGTATTGCTCCATCACCTTAGGATCAGTGAAAATTGGAGGAATATCATTAATATACTGAAATTTGGAGTTATGATCAGGTTGATCACCATCTTCTTCATGGTAACGAGAATATCCATTACCCATATCATCATCGTCATTGGTGAGCCCCCACACTGAGTCAGTTCTTGTTCTAGAAATTGAAGGAGCTCGAGATCTTGGGGGATGCGACTGTTGTTGTTGGTATTGCCGTTGTTCATCAGTCAAATCGTCATCTATCGCCTGATCATCTTCGATTTTTTGAAGATGGGCTCTCACATTTTCTGGAGTTACTTCGGCGTAATTGACAAAGTTCCCCATTTGATCGGTGGCTGTGGGTAAAAAGTCAGAGAATCGTAACTCGTTATCAACCACGAATCGAAACCGGTGAGTTCCCACAGGTAAACCCAAGGTTATGACAAACGAATTATCATTTTGTTTGGTTAATCCAATCATCTTTCTCCATCCAGTAAATGAACCAGTCACATAAACCTTTTCTCCTCCTTGAACCCACTTAATTTCAACAGGAACACTGATGTTGGGATCTGTCTGATTTTCGTCTCCACCGTCGAGAGGCCCTTCGTCCTTGGGCTTATCATCAGGTTTATCTATAATCATCCCTTGTGGTTCTTCATTCAAAATAATGGTAGATTTCCGTCTGGGAGGTTGAGATTGGTCGGCGTTGGAAACGTCCACCATACTAACATCTTTCCCCTCAGACATAATCAACTCCGGATATATCAGCAATGTAACGAAGTAACCTAGATTCTTTAAGAAATGTATCTAATCGAAGAAAGGAAAAAACAAAAAAAAAAGAAAAGAGCACACAATCACCTTCTGCTGCGATTGCCGATGGATATCGTGAGCTGTCTTTAATTTTATTCGGTGGTGAGCGACCCTGTGAGGCGGGTCCAAATTGATGAGCACACTAAACTAGATGCCCGAAGACGTAATTCTCGACTTCAGATGTAGTGGCAAGAACCGTCTGACGAATGATTCGCCTTGATACTATACTTTCTATGTCCAATGCAAGGGTTCCGTTTTCGAAATGTGAATAATGTTCGGTTACGATACTCCGGGAATTGACCCGATCGAGCAAGCGAGATAAACCGCCAAACCTCTATCCTCATCATCGTCTGCCACAGGTCCCATAGGTGTTACTATGATCGTGTGTATCAGAAAAAGCCATCCACACTACTCAATTCAATACCCGCCACTCTTAATGACTATGGGAAAGTGTTGTGTTGATGACTTATGCTTCATCAAAACGAGATGTGAAACGTTTGCCAAGAGATCTGATACTTAGAAGTCTGCATAGGCATCACTATTACCCCGAAGTCGACTTTGTAGGTGTGCCTGGAGAACAAGGCACTTAATTAGACATTTACGAGTGTTGCTTGTCAAGATGGCATATTGACACTCAAGGCTACTGTCAGGGCCTAAAGGGGTAAGTGCTGCTACGCGGGATTTGCATTGGGTGCCATATAAGAAGCCAGGAAGAACATCCTGGAATTCATTACCCATCATGAATCCTGAGACCATTGAACTTATATTCGAAGTACGGCTGACATCCTATGCTACAAAGTTCGCTGATTTAGACGATTTTATGCATACATCAGTCCGGTATGCAATCATCTATGGAGTTGCAATTGGCGCATCAATTATGGCACTATTCTTTCTTTGTATCCTGAGTCGCCTCAAACTAGCTCCTATGTTCTTACTCAACTCGGTGTCATTGTTGCTTCTAATCATCAAGTCAGCACTATACCTTACCTATTTGTTGGGACCATTGGCATCAATGTCGGCAGTGATTACAGGCATCCCTATTCCGGGGACTTCAAACGCTTACTGCATTCCAATTGCCAGTAATGTCATTCACATGATGCTAATAACTGTTATTGAATTATCATTATGCTATCAAGTGTACGTAATTTTCTCTCTGCACAAAAGCATACGGCTTAGACTTTCTATGTGCTGTCTTGCAGCTACCATAGCATCGGTGGTAGTTGCTCTCTACATCACAAACACTGTCACCACGTCCCGAATTTACTTACAGGCATTTAGGGAAGGCAGACTCCCTCATAATCAAGGAACACTAATGTCGAACTTGCCCATTATTTTTTTCTCTGCAACCATCAATGCCATGAGCCTTGCATTGATCACCAAGCTTGTCTTAGCTATTCAAACCAGAAGACACCTTGGTCTTAAACAGTTTGATAGTATGCATATTTTAGTGTTGATGCTTTCGCAGACATTAATCGTACCATCAATCTTGGTAATTGTCAATTATGCCAATTCAAATATCGACGGTGGCTCGCTCATCACCATAAGTATTTTTTTAATTGTGTTGTCTCTTCCTCTAACATCCATGTGGGCGTCCGCACACAACAACAGTCATGTTCCGACATCGTCTTCCATATCCATCATATCTAAGATGTCGCTGAACGCCACTGTGGTAGAGAGCCTTGAACCGGTATCCCTCCACCCCACAATCAACAAGTATGATCCAGAATCCCATCAAATCAAGTCTGAGGTTACTTATATGAGATCGGTTGAGCCTATACCCACGTCAACACACCGTATGTCGTCTATAAGCAAGATATTGGCTGGCATTGAACTGTCAGCGGAAGAAGAAATATCTCATGTATATCTTGTTAATGCATAATCATTTCTCAATCAGAAATAGCCGTTCTAGTATAGTGGTTAGTACAGTTCGTTGTGGCCGAACAAACCCAGGTTCGATTCCTGGGAACGGCAATTTTTTTCATTTTGAATGATTGAGACTTGCCTTCGCAGAAATCACCTTTATAAGATCATCTGACCTTACTTTTCCTTATTACTATCGATGATATGGTGTTTGATTACACCCTCTCGTGCTTGAACCAGTATTACTGGAAGACAAGTTCATTCGTTTCCCAGCAGTATGATCTGATTTCAAATGCAATCGGCGTCGATGGCATATATGAAATAAATCTCTTCGGCAACAAGCAGGTGGAGCCTCAAAGTAATCCGCTTCTTGATCGGATTGTTAAGCACGTCTCCTCATACAAACGTGAATACATTACTGCCGTGGCGTTAGGAATTGGCATTCATTCGTTTCTCGTGATCAAATTGAAGCGTCACTTACATGCCAAATCTGTACGAACCAAGCGGCGAGTTCCCCGATTGGCCAATGGCGCCAGAAAGGATGTGGTGCTAGTAGTGGGGTCGCCTACAGAACCATTAACGAGACTCATCTCTTTGGACTTCGAGAAACGGGGTTTCATAGTGTACCTTACAATCTTGGACCAAAAAGATTTGAAGTACGTCGAATCTAATCCAATTACCGAAGATGTTAACTACCTAAACTTTGCTGATTCATATAGCTACGACATGCAATTGCTAAAGTTTCGTCATCTCTTGGATCTCCCAGTCATCCCATTCGTCGGAGCCGATCCTCATCATCTCAGTTTGAAATCGGTGGTCTTCACACCTAATCTCTACTTCCCTGTGGGCCCAGTTGAGAACATAAGCGTTGCCTCTTGGGAACGTATCAACGAAAGATTTATGGTCTATCTCAGGATCTTTTCCTCTGGTCTAGTTGAAATAATGAGACAGCAGCATACTAAGACTATTCTCATCACCACTAATATTTTGAGCTCGTTGAACATGCCATACCATGCGCCTGAAACCATTTTCCAAAACAGTCTTCACCATTTATTTACCACTTTGGCCCGCGAGGTTCGCCACCAGGGATTAAGTATCACCCACGTCAAATTAGGCAATTTGAACGTTAATAACAGCAAAAGTCCCAGCTTCGCTTCCACCATCATCAATTCTGAGGTCCGCGGATGGTCTGATGACATCAGAAACATATACGGCGAACTGTTCTCTCGGTCGGAGGTTCGTACTAACCCCATTAGATCAGCAGGACGAGGCACCAGTGTGCGGGAACTCTATTATCTATTGTTTGACATCATCTATAGCAAGTCAAACAGGTCAAGAGTGGTGTACTGTGGAACTGGTGCCAGAGCATATGACAAGATTGGTCGTTGGCTTCCAGAATATTTGTTCGAACTTCTACTTACGTAATGACATAATGATTTGTTCCGTTTTGTGTAGCGGTGTGCGAGAGTATAAATGGGCACTGTCATCGCGGTTCTGCAATTTTTTTTCTCTTTTTCTTTACGTCCATGATCGAAGATTTGTTATCGAAGCCTACTCACAGATTTCTTTTGAAGTCATTAATGCTTTGGGGAAAGTCTCCGGCCAATCACGCGGAAACGTGGCGGATTCATAAATTCGTCTAGGGTGATGGAATTGATGAAATTTGACTCTTGGGACCATCAGCACTGTTCGACTGTCTTGTCAACCTTTATCCATCCGGATCTTGTGACTTGTCAGGTGGGAGTCATGACTTTGTTTGGACGTGTATTGATTTCTCTCTTGCAGGGTTGGGTTTCGTTGTTTCTTTCATTTTAAGCTTCCTGACTGGTTAGCCAGTTGGTGAATTTTCGGCACAGGGATGATGTATCCTGGACAATAGTTCTAACGAATGGTCTTATTGATCAACCCAATGGAGCTCACTCTCGCTCATGGACGTCTCTTTTAAGCTTGTGTCTGAACAACGGGGTTCGAGACTTGCATAGTCAAATGTGCCAGGCTTTTCTTAAGTAGTGACTGTTTCTTAGTATCCAGCTCGTTTTTATGATGAAACATCTAAGCAAACATAGAGTCAAGCTCTGAGACCAACTCACTGTCTGGAAAGATGGCAGGTTTTGGTTGTGGACGAGAGTTGCATAAATTCTGAAGAACGAACTGTATATTAAGTGGCAATCATTACTAAAATATCACGTAAAGTTATCGATTAAATTATAACAATATAGTACAGAAGAAGTGAAGACATGCATGCTACTCGATTTCCCAATGGCTAGTTAAAGCAGTATTACCGCTATGGCCATTATTACCTGCAAGCTCTGCTGCGTATAACAACAAAGTGGTGGCCATGTTGATCCAGTTCCAAAATTGCCAGGGATGAACAACTATTTCAAAATCGGCGTTATCCCAAAATCCCCATAGTTTAAGCTCGGTGCCTAGTTGGCCATTATACAGCATCATGAGATGAGTATAGACAGCAATTATAATGCATGGAGAATAAGCATAAATAAGCCTAATGATGGTGGATGGTTTTTCCGACTTGAGACGGAAAGACCGTTTCCGTGAAGGTGATTTGGAAGATGTGGAAGTAGGAGTAGAGACCTTAGTTTCAGAATCGAAATCATTAAGCGATTTTCGCGAGCTTGATTTGTATAAGGTTGGTTCGGTATTCTTATCAAAGTCAATTGCACCGCTTAAAACAGGGGATAACTGGAGAGCTGGGATGGAAGTAGTTGATGCTTGTCTCGATCTCACTTGTGGAGGGGTACGAGGTGGAGTAAAGCTAGGGTAGTTAGCTCCGTGGTAAAGGGCGGGAATAATCTTGGTGGCGGCATAGAACACACCAAGGCGGTATGCAAGATTAAGAAGGACGGGGAGGGTCAACTTTTGCATGGCGGTAATGAGAAATTCCCAAATAGTTTTGAAGGAGCCAGGGAGATTACTGGCAAGGAAAGGAACTAACTGAGAAATCGTGTTGGTCAATTGAGGTGGAAGGCGAGGAATCTCATTGCGAAGGTTGATGGTAGTTTGAGTAAGAAGTGCGGATAAAGCTTGACTGGCATCCTGGGAAAGGATGGGGAAAGTCTCGTAGATACAACGAACGACGTAGGCAAATAAAAGCGAACTCTCAATCATAGACCCTTTTCCAGACACAATGCCGAATAGTGCCAAGCCGATGGTGGAAGTAAGGAGAGAACCCAAAAGCGATGCACTAATGATATCTATAGTGAAAGGATACACATAGATTCGATAAAGGAAGTACAATGCACCGGTAATGGTACAACCCGATCCAACCAAGGACACAATGAGCCAACTATCAGATTTATAAGTGGTCAACCAATATAGGGTTTGTCCCACAGCCTGGATCAATAATAGAGAACAAAATCCTTCTAATATGGTGAAAATGGGGGTGGAATTCACAATGAAGATTCTCCAGCACTCAACAAGAAGAAAGGTGGGATCTTTGGCCGCTTGATAATAAGATAGAAACAACATCAAAAGACTGGGGAGAAGAATATGCTGAAGATAGTAGATAGTGGAAACCCATTTGAAATATCGGCTTCTTCGGGAAATAATCCTTATAGTGGTTAGCACAAAGTATAGTGCTAACGTGGTGAAGGAGAACGCAAGTCCACAAGAAATACCTCCCACATCAAATGCTAGTGGGATACACAACACAAGTAGAGTGAGGTATGCTATGGATAGTATGAGTTCCACGACTCGTTTGACTTCTCTTCTAAAGCTCATAGATGAATACGGATAGTCGATTATACTCTTCCACTTTGACTCTGCTCATGAAAAGAACAAATTATAGAGGATCTGCGATTTTGAAGTCACTCAAATTTTTTTTTTCCTTATTCACTAAAAAAAGTTACGTGGAGACGCGTGGTGATGGAGACGAACAGTAAAAAAAAGCAATAATCACTTGGGAATGATCACACGATATGTTTCTCTAGTGTAAGTTCGATAATTTGAAGGTAAGTATAGCAAAAAGATTGTCTAGGCGGCGAAAGGTTTCGTTGCGGATTAGTACTTGAAATAATTTCAGGTTCGGCGCCTTAATTTCAGGGAGAAGCAGTGAGAAAAAAAAAATTGCGAGACCAAAAACATTCTACATGGTCTTAACAATGACTTAACGAGCAATCACAGCAGACGAAGACGATCAAGACGTAAGGGGTGATCGTCAGCCAGCGGATTCTGAAACTATATGGGCGAACATTCAAATGGTCAAGAATCGTTCAAAAGCAAAGGGTGACGTAAAACTGTGGAATCGCTGGTCATGACTAAAGCAGAGATCGGACAAGAGACCGTAACCATGATAGCGACTGGGGTTTTGTGGATGGTTGTGTTATCAACAGGCACATCAAGTCACGAGGCTACCGGAAAAGTGCAGGATTAGCTAATTGCGAGTAGGGACCAGGGAAGCAGAAGTTGCGAGGTAATGGAGGTACGGGTGTTTTATGAGGCATCGCTAAAATTTGAGATCGAGATGCCGGCACCACACAAAGGGCACAAGCGGTTCGGCCACGGAAAGCATGGGCGAGACGGCCTCCGTCAAGTTTCACGAACCATGAGACGCGGAGAAGAAGTTCCCGATGCGGTGGAAGAGGAAGAGGAAGCCAATTTGATAGAGACGGAGTCGCAAGCAGAGGTGGTTGTGAAAAGATCAAAAGCTGAAGAAAGAGAGGAGTCATATAATGCGTTGTTGACTTTACTAAAGGCTGACCACGACATAAAACGGCGAAAAATTACTCCCAAGGATGGACCTGATGGACAATCTCAGCATGTGTGGGACTCTGATGACGAGGATGGCGAAGAGGTGGCGGGGGTTAACTTGGAAAAGGACGACGACGATGAGGACGACGACGACGACTCAGTTTATGAGGATGATGCTGATGATGAAGCCGATCCATTCGAGAATCACTTCAACCAGATCACCGACGAGTACATCGATTCTCAAGACAAACTAGTTCGCCAGGAGAAACAGAGATGGCCCATCACCGTCAAGCAGAAGCATGAGGCTATCAAATACGCAGCCACACACCAAGCGCCACCCGGAAAGCTGCTAGGATCTCACACAAAACCAAAAGCAACTCTTGAAGAGTACAAGGTGAAGAAGAGAGTTGTGGACGCTTACCAAAAGCATTACAGCACCACCGAGTTTGGCAAACAGGACCAAGCAATCGCACAGCCTATATTTGATTATGAGGATTTGATTTTCCCTTACAAGCGTTACAGCAATACCACCTACCAAAAGGTTTATTTAGCACACGTGGTGAATCATGTGTTCAAGACGAGGGACCGTGTTATCAAGAACAACGAAAAAATCCACAATTATCAGACCGCTCTCAAGGAGGGAAAGGCAAGCATAGCCGACGAACCTGAACTTCGCGACCAAGGGTTCACTCGGCCTAAAGTGCTTATACTTCTTCCCACCCGTAATGCGTGTTACGAGGTGGTGAAAAGTATCATTCAAATTTCTGGAGCCGAACAGCAAGAAAACCGAAAGAAGTTCTCCACCCAGTTCCACTCGCTAGAGACCCCTCCAGACTCGAAGCCAAACGACTTCAAGGATGCGTTCAAGGGCAACAGCAACGATTTCTTTTCCATTGGGCTTAAGTTTACTAGAAAGGCCGTTAAGCTCTACTCATCATTTTATTCCAGTGACATCATCCTTGCATCGCCAATTGGTCTTTCACTAATTCTCGAGAATCCTGACAAGCGCAAGCGCCAGTATGATTTTTTGTCATCCATTGAGGTGCTTGTGATTGACAAAACCAATCAGATTGAGATGCAAAACTGGGATCATGTGAGCACCGTCCTCAAATATGTCAACAAGATCCCCAAGGATTTCCACGATGCCGATTTCAGTCGAATTAGAATGTGGGCTATCAACGACCAAGCTCCACTTGTGAGACAGAACCTTATTTTTTGTGAGTACACCACTCCCAACATTAACAACCTTCTTTCTTCCAAGTCCTTCAACTTGGCCGGTAAGAACAAATTCAAGCCTCTCGTCAACTCAGAAAACTGTATGATGAATTCCATTGGCCTTAAGATCAAACAAATTTTTCAGCGATTTGACGGAGGTGCCAACCCATCTTTCAACCCTGATCTGAGATTCAAGTTCTTCACCAACGCTGTGTTGCCGTCTTTAACCAAATCTCTCTCGTACGATGATGGATTATTGATCTATATCCCGTCATATTTCGACTATCTTCGTGTGAAGGACTTCATGAAGACCAGCACCAAGTTCACGTTCGATGCCATCGACGAGTATTCCTCGCAGTCCAAGGTATCTCGTACCCGTAGTCTCTTTCAACAGGGTAAAATCAAGATCTTGCTTTATACAGAAAGATTACATCATTTCCGTCGGTACGAGATCTCTGGTGTCAAGAATGTGCTTGTTTACGAACTTCCATCAAATCCTCTATTCTATCAAGAGTTGGTGAAATTTATTGGAAAGTCTATCTTCAAAGAGCAGGCAGATCTTGATCTTTCATTTATAAAGATTCTCTTCTCCAAGTGGGATGCGGTGGCGTTGGAAAGAATCGTTGGCTCTGAAAGGGCTCCCATCTTGGCCAACTCGGTTAATGAGATGTACGAGTTTCGTTAATGCATGTATTAAATATCGTAATAAAGCCACTAAACTTTAGTCTTTGAGAACATTTACTGCCATGATGAAGCAGCCGATGGACACATATGGACTCAATCTTTCGCCAATACGGGCAAACTTCCAGAACACCCCAAAGGCTCCCGTCTTGTTCTTATCCAAAAGAGCGGGCCATGTGGCATGTACATAAGTACAGGTGCAAATCAACAATAGTATGACTTGCAAAAGCGATGTGAAGTTGAATAAGGCAGACTGTGGTTAGTAAGAAGTACCGAGAGTTAAACAAAGCTCATACCATAAAAGAGTTGTTTGTTGATGGTGATTCGCGGCGTGCGATTCTATGCCATCGACCACGGTTTTCAACACCTAATCCCAACGTCGTCCAAATACGTGTAGGTTCACTTCTGTAGAGACACGAGCATTTGCCCTGCTTGGGGTGCCCATTTCCGGGATTCAGGAACCGATATAGGGCTCAAGGGACAGGACGCCGGAGTGGAGGTGTCACGTGCGCGGCGGTGAAATTAGACATGTTCTCCAGCGACCACTATAAGGACGTACTAGAACACCACCGGAAGACACCATCATTGGCGGTCACCAAGTTCATTGCATACATCTAGTTTCCAATTTACTCCTCCAGATTGCCAACACTGAGAAAATGGCCAGTTACTCGGAAGACCCGTTCCAAATGGACGAGGACATATGCATACAAGATGAGTCAACTACTCCGGTGTCGCTATCGGGAGCCGGAGGATCCACCGTCACCAAGGGAATAGTAATTCCTCAAAAAACCACCATTGACATGAACTACGAATCTTCCAATGCCCATCTCATCACATCCCCCAATACAGAAGAAGAGAAAATACGATCGAGGCTACTGAATTACGTGTTGCTGCCCCAGCTAACGGGAAAGAGTGATAACGGTGGTGGCAGCGAAGAGCCCAAGTATGAAGAAGATCTAGATGATAAGTTTGACGCCACCTTACTTGCCCAGACATCCCATGCACTGATTGCAAATTTGACACCACCCGAGAATTTTGCTCCTGTCATCAACCATATATATCGATCGTCCTTCCCCCTGCCTATAAACTTCCCATTTCTCAAGAAACTTCGACTCAAGTCTATTCTATGTCTCATACCCGAAGAATACCCGCCTGAAAATGATGAGTTTCTTCGCCAAGAGGGAATCCAACTCTTCCAGTTGGGAATGTCAGGTAACAAAGAGCCATTTGTGAAGATTCCCCATGACCTTATTACCGAAGCACTCAAGATCGTGCTAAACCCCCAAAATCAGCCCATACTAATTCATTGCAATCGAGGCAAGCACCGGACCGGGTGTCTAGTTGGAGTATTACGACGGCTTCAACAATGGTCGTTAACCATTATCTTCGACGAATACCGTAAATTTGCTGCACCCAAGGAACGACCCATGGATCAACAATTCATAGAACTTTACAACATTGCCGAGATTCAGGACTACGCTGCTGCCAATGAATGGCTACCGTTGAAATGGGGTTAGTTCAGCTGTCTCACTTTTTTTTTGTTCTTGGGCTAAATTATAAATATACTCTAGTGACTGGGCCAGAAAAATTTCTTTCCGTAAAGACCCATGTTGCCAACCGCCAATATACCCAAGGCAGCCGGGGAAACACGTCCTCGTACCAAGCTTTTAACGCTGCTGCCTCCGTTGACAATTAAGTAAAGGGTGGACCATGCAAATGTGAAGCCTGACCCGTTCACATCATCTCCATCGAAAATGATCCAACCTCCAAGTGCCTGGGCTCCGCCAAATAAAAGGCATGACTTTTTGGTGGGCTTTGAGAGGGCAAGTGATTGGCTCAATTTATAGGACAGCCCTGAAGAGCCAGAGACAGTACCGATGGCGCTGTGACCAGTAAGTCCTTTCCAGAGTAAGCCTGCAGAGAAAAGCCACGCAGGATATGGAGTGGAACTCAATTGTTCAACGGTTTGACGAATATCTGACATAGGATTGTTGATGAATTTTTGAGGTTGGAACAAGTTTCAGTTTCAATTGCTCCGCACTCCACTTTTTGGGAAGCTCTTCAAAATAATTGCAAAATCATACAAGACTTATTTTTTTTTTTTAATATTGTACACACAAATTATCCTAATTTACAAAAGAGAATTAAAATACCAGCACTTAAGATCTCTCACCTCTCAATCTTCTAGCCAATTGGATGTCCTTCTTTTGGATAGTGACTCTCTTGGCGTGAATAGCACACAAGTTGGTGTCTTCGAACAATGATACCAAGTAAGCTTCAACTGATTCTTGCAAAGCACCAATGGCGGAGGATTGGAATCTAAGATCAGTCTTGAAATCTTGAGCAATTTCTCTAACCAATCTTTGGAAAGGCAACTTTCTGATCAAAAGTTCAGTAGACTTTTGGAATCTTCTAATTTCTCTCAAAGCAACAGTACCTGGCTTATATCTGTGGGGCTTCTTGACACCTCCAGTAGATGGAGCGGACTTTCTGGCAGCCTTAGAAGCCAATTGCTTTCTTGGGGCCTTACCACCAGTAGACTTTCTTGCAGTTTGTTTAGTTCTAGCCATTGTAAATGATGAATACAAAAAAAAGTCCCTACTTCAGGTGGGGCCCATCCGTTTATATACAATTGGGAATTTGTTCCACCACCAGAGTGCACCGCGACCCATCATGTAAACAAACACACCCTGAGATTGGTGACAATTCCTTTCCACTGTGGAAAAGTGCCTGGTTTTCAAGGAGTGGTCCACGATTTACGCGCCTTCTGCAATCCACCACAAATATTCACCGCGAACAATCAAAATCTCAATCCACACGCGACAAAAACAGGGCAAATCTAGTGCTGTATTTTTCGCACCCATGGAGTATATTGTAGACTTACTTTCGTCCCTTGCAAAAGTATACACAAACATCACAGCACATCCCCACGATTGTTTTGATTGAAACACCGTGATTGTGTCATTGAGAGTGTAGTCGAAATATAAATACACCTTCAAATCCCTCCAAGGGTTTTTTTCTTCTCTATCAACAACTCAGTTAACAATGTCCGGAAGAGGAAAAGGCGGAAAAGGTTTAGGAAAAGGTGGTGCTAAGCGCCACAGAAAGATCTTAAGAGACAACATTCAAGGTATCACTAAGCCAGCTATCAGAAGATTGGCTAGAAGAGGTGGTGTCAAGCGTATTTCTGCTCTTATCTACGAAGAAGTTAGAGGTGTTCTCAAGTCCTTCTTGGAGAATGTTATCAGAGACGCTGTCACTTACACTGAGCACGCCAAGAGAAAGACTGTTACCTCTCTTGATGTTGTTTACGCTTTGAAGAGACAAGGCAGAACCCTTTATGGTTTCGGTGGTTAAAGCCTTTAGTTCTTATTTGTATTTCTACCTAGTGTATATTAGAATATCTATTAAATGAAGTGACTTTTATTTATTGGACAAGTAGTATTTTATTCATTAATAATGGATTCGATAATAGACTCCTCTCCCAAATGGTTTCCTTGATTAAGTTTATTCTGGAGCTTGGCTCCGATCTGTTTTTCCCAGTGGTTAAGATCTAACGGTGATCGATCGCGGTACGAATCCGATGTATGGCGAGCCCATCGCTTTACACAAGTAGAGTCAGAATCTTCGATCTCTCGCATACCTCCAGGACAACTACACCGACATCCCACTCCATTTTGAGCCGGGTAATCCGCATGCATAAACGAAGCCCAGAACCCTTCAAACTCTTTACTGTATCTGGAGTCTGCTGCTTGATATTGAAGTTGGTTGGTAGGAGAATTATGAGGACAATGTCCCAAATCAGCATGACGATATCCGATATCTCGGAAATAGTGTATCTCCTCTTTGGACAAAATCATAGCAATGCCTAGCGAATGAACGGGTGCATCACCCCATCTCTCCTTGTAGAACCCGCCACTCTTTTGTAGATGGTCAAAATACGCTTCGTACGTTTTGGAGTTAAATAAGTCGGTCCTGGCAATTTCAAAGTTGGACCAGAAATGGCACAAATTGTACTCTTCCCGGTCTAATCTATCTTCGTAGAGTTTAGGAACTGCTCCAGCTTTGTCGAATATACTCTTGACGAGTTCCTTGGGAAGCTTTTGTAGATACAGATTGCTTTTCTTTCTGGTATTTACCACCTTTTCAATGTTGAGGTTGACCTCAACTTCCTTCATGATGTCTTGGACATTAGACATCCCATCGTACAACGCCGTGTTATCGCCCTCGACATATTTAGAATCGTGTATGAACATGTTCCAGGTATCTTTTACCTTAATGCCATTTTTCTTGATGAAGGCATGTGTTTCTCGGAAAAGCCCTGGAAGTGTATAGTACAAGTCGCCAATAATCACCGTAAACCCGTACTTCTTGCCGTGCTTCTCCATCTCCACGAATGGATCATACGTCAAGTCACAGTAGAATTCCACATCGGGCTCCACCCGCCAATACCATTCTCTTTTTCTCACCAACTCGTGTTTATAGAAGTACCCCGAGTAGAAGCGGCACATTTTGTGATACGACTCTAGATTACCGTACATGATCTTACGATCCCCTTGCGACTGGATAAACTCGTTGAATTCGACCGGGTTCACCTTGGAAAAATCCCAGTGTTCCAGGGGGATCACGCCAAACTCGACACCTCCGTTTGTATGTTGGCTAACCTGATTTTTGAAGTCCACGGAAAACTCTTCATCGTTGAGGAACACCCACGGGTAGTTGAACCACTGGTTGAAATGACGCTCAAGTGACCTCATGGATTTGATCACTTCCTCCACCTCTGAGTTTCGGGCCAACATCACGAATGCTGCACTAGCACGAGGAGCACTAGTTTCGGGCACTCGGCACCCGTCTGAAAATGGCAGATCCATTTTTGATCGGAGATTGGACTCACTCACCGATTTGGTGCCATCTTGAAGGAATTCATTGGGTGCTGAATTGGCGGGAATATCTTGCAGTTGTTTGTAAAAGATGGATCTTAGAATGAAAACACAACCCACAACTAAAACAATCAACAAAACCTTTGATCTTTTGCGTTTAAGGTGACGGAAAGGGGATGGTCGATGATCCTTTGATTCTATATCGTCGGTCGATGCAATTTTGGCCTCATCATCAAGTTTTCGACGTCTACCGTTATAATATCGGTCCAAAACCATAACCCATCTGTCTGATTTTGGTTTTCGCAGGGCGCATCATGCAAGTCCAAGTTCAACGTGGTGTCTAAGCTATATGTGGAATTAGGATAATACATAGGTGAAATGAAGTGACGGTAGAAGTAGTCAGGACTGGGGTTTTCGAGTGGCATTGCGCAACAACATCAAATCGTCATTAAGTTCTTCGGGCTTCAACCCTTGTACTCCAATGTATTGCCTATGTGAACCTCTGGTGTTGGGTCTTCCTGAATTTTTGTTACTGGAGTCCAACAACAGAGTCACACCCTCTTCGTTTCCCATGATCATGCTGTTTAATGCATCGTAATCCTTTTCGCTTAAGTTACTGTCATTACCACTGCTCACGCCGTTGGAGTGATGCTTGGGATTGGAATGAGCGGCTCCACTAGCACTGGTAATGCCAGATGAATGCTCATCGTTAGAAGAGTATCTGGTGGCGTATTGCCGTCTTCGCTTGTTGGACGATGAAATGTAGCCCCGGGAGCCAATGGCTGACGTGCTGTTGCCGGTGGGTCCATCGGAGAGATGATCAGCTTCACCTGTTGTAAACCGGGAACTCATTTCCCGCTTTCGAAGGGACCTCCTGTCACTCATGTTAAGCGAGCTGGCGGCAGCCATGGCATTGAGGGCAGCAGTGGAGGAGTCGGGGGCTCCGTCGGATGCAGCATTCCACGAGTTGGCATTTACAAGGTTTAACAACAATTTGTCCTCCTTGAGTTGCTTGATCTGCTTTTGTAGCTTATCGTAAAGCTTTTCCTTCACGAGTTTCACCACTTTATCGTGATTTTCTTTGGCCTTCAAGATATCCTCGTTATACTCGGTTTCGATCCGCTTCACCTGGTACTCCTCCCATAGTCTTAATTTGGTTAGCTCGTAGTCCCGGGACTCTTCCAATGCCGTCTTTCTTCTCGCGAGGTCCTCGTTGGTGCCTTGCTGAAGGGTGGCCAAAGCTGTTTGCAAGTCATGAAGCAGGGCCCGATAGAAGTTATCTTTATCAGATATGAACGTAGCATCCAACTTGCTTAGCCGACCACCTATCTGCTGGCGTCGTTTCTCGCGCTTACTAAGACCTGATTGTTAGTAAAGCTCCTGAATTGTTGCTCTCGTTTACATACTCTCATTAGCAAACCCGTTGGCTCCTTCCATGGTGGTCGCTTTATATTTTTGTATTTAGAATGAGAATCGCTGCTTATGTAATCGCCATCGACCCTCACCAGGACCCTCCTCCCGCCATTCCGCTGGTTTGACGATTTATCCCCTTTACCCACCTCTACCGGTCAATCCGACAGCAGGACTGGTGGAGACGGACTGCAAGCGATAGATCTGATGTTTCCATACCTGGGAAATGGCCCTGGTAGACAGCCGAAACGGTATACAAAAATCCCTGTCTTTCGGAAGCATACTCTTTCTGTGTTGCACGGCTTCTTCTTAAATCAACAGGCATATTACCTACGAAGAATCCATGGTCCAATGATAAAGTGTAGAAGTCTACATCAGTCGCTTAGTGGATGCGGTAACCGATTCCGAGGAGCTATCGGAATCCTGTACATAAGATATCATCAAGCTTGTTTGAGTCATTATCACCTATTATATAACTATCAGCTTCAGCATCTTCATTCCGCTAATGAATTTCTCCCAATTCCAAGAGCTCCCCTTTGCTGATGGTACCTTCGCCACTACTCCTCGGTTTACCGAGGTTGTACGGTTTAAGCTTGCCAAAACGTCTCAACCAGTTACTCTTTTTCCCGCTCACCAAGCATCAGATCTTCCACCGGCATTGATAGATGTAATGCACGACGAATTCAATTATGTTTTGGAAGAAGGAAAAACCTACCCATACCATGCATCCTTCTCCCGAGACGAGTTTATTCATGCAAGTATACTGTGTTTCGTTGCTGTTCTTGTTGAGGGCGACTATGAATCAGCTAAAGATCTTGAAGATAAACCGAAATCTTTTTGGGAGACAATTCATTTAGGCCAATTTTTTATCAAGCCCAACTATGCCGGACGCTGCTCCCACGTCTGCAATGGAGGTTTCATTGTGAACCGCAGCAAACGTGGTCTTGGCCTTGGTAAGGAACTTGGCAAGCAGTATCTCTATATTGCTCCCAAGCTTGGTTTCGTATACTCAGTATTCAATCTTGTCTTTGAAACCAATCCCGCCAGTTACAAAATCTGGAAGTCTTTGGGCTTTCAAGAACTTGGCTACATTCCAAAAGTGGCCGTTCTCAAAGGCGAATCTGATTTCGTGGGTGCATACATGTTTGGCAAGGACTTACAATGATTCGGCTATAACTAACTTTAGAATTTACAATATGAACACATCGTCACCAGTAAATCACCTCTATCTCTTTATTTGCTCTACCGTTGGTGAGCACTCTTTATCATTAGGCGGCGAATTACTGCAACCGCGGTGGTGTACGGGCCTGGTCGTCCCATCGCATCATCAACGGTTGTTTACATGCCGAAAAATACCCTTACAGTCCAGTAGTTACACACTTATCTACACTTGTTTGCAGCATGCCAGAATTCGATGATGTGAGCCAGCCTCCTCACTTCAGGCCTCAGTTGGAATTCAGCTCCGTGTCCGTGATTGATCGCTACACTGTTTTGCTCAAGGATGGTGAAACAACTGCCACAATCTATCCAATTTACTCCTTCAACGAGCTTCCCCCCGGTCTTTTGGCGTTTCTATGTGATGAGTTCAACATGGAGATTGAGAGGGGTGACACGTTTCCTTTCTTTGATTCCTTAAACTTGGACTCATTTCAAAACTACTGGTTCGGCTCATTCGCTGCTGTTATGGTGCTTGGAGACAATCCAGCTCTAGAAGGGGCTAGAGAATGGGAGAAAGAATGTTTGGGCACTTTTTTCATCAAGCCAAACTATGCTGGAAGATGCTCTCATATATGTACGGCTGGGTTTCTTGTGAATGCTGGTATCAGAGGTAAGGGAATTGGAAGAACACTCACAGACTGTTATCTTCAGTGGGCCCCTCGACTTGGATATACCTATAGTGTGTTCAACCTCGTCTTTGAAACAAATGTCCCCGCTAGGCGAATCTGGGAATCACAAAACTTCAAACGAGTTGGCCGTATAAAGTCCGCTGGTATTCTTAAAGGTCATGATACTGCCGTTGACGCATTGGTCTATGGGCGAGAGCTAATAAATTCCAGTGATCCTGCCGTTGGGGCATATCGATTCGACAAGATCAAATTTTATCTTGAGACCGGAAAGTATCCTGCTATGGCTGACCGTCAAGAGAAATCTCGACTTCGGTCTTCTGCATCACATTACCGCTTGGTTGATGGAAAATTACTTCTCAAAGGGCGTGAAGTGATCTCGGATCCAGTAAGGCAACTTCAAATCTGTACCGAAGTTCACATGACAAACCACGGAGGTATTAATAAAACCACTTCTGTCATTACCGAAAAGTATCACTGGACCCGGATCAAAGATACTGTCGCTACTGCCATCAAAAATTGCCCTGAGTGTCGAGAAAGCGCCAGAGAGGCAGCCTCTCATAAGATCCGCAATGTCATCCCCAAGAAAAGTCAAAACACTGCCCTTTCTAGAAGACGACTTCTTCATAACAGACGGAAGAACGATGATATTGATGATATTGCTGCATTGAGAGCAGATGGCTTATTGAGTTCGCATGATCTTTCCGGCTTGGATGATGGTCTCATAGCTGTCGTAGAGGCGGCGCAGAAACACCAGCACCACCATCAACTGTCGCTGTCTCAACTACATTCTGGTCATGATCATCCCCCCACTTATGCCTCTGTCACCGCCGCCGCAGTCTCAGGCGACTCCGCTAACCAGTTTAGCCACTACAATGCTGACTATGACGAGGGGGAATATCGGCAATCAGATACCAGTCATCGCTCTGACAAGCAGAATATTGACGCTGAGTTTGACCATAATGTGGGCCCGGGAAATCCTGAGATTGAAATTGCCCGTGCCTTGATGCAATCGAATCACGATGATAAACATAATGAAGACGATGACGATAAGCAGAATGATGAAAACATTTACTTCAAACATTGAATCATATTACAATGTGAATATTAAAAACTGTTATTTTCGACTAATTCTGATATAGTAAAAAGCAATCTAGTTATCCTAAGACTTTATATGTAACCAATATGCTAGAGTATCCCCCGATAGTAGCAAAAATCTGGACCCATTTAAAAGTCAACACCAATGACCATGGCAAGCAATGCCATTCTAACAAATAATCCGTATCTCATTTGTCTGAAGTAGGCGGCTCTTTGATCAAAGTCAACTTCTTCACGAATTTCATTAGTTCTTGGTAATGGATGCATAACACACATGTGTTGCTTGGCGTAAGAAAGAATTTTGTTATCAACAATGTAGGTGTCCTTCAACCTTAGGTATTGTTCTCTGTCTTGGAATCTCTCTTCTTGAACTCTAGTACAATATAAGACATCAGATCTAGCAATGATGTCGGGAGTCAATACTTCCGATTCGCAAGCCAACATATCGTTGGCGATCAACATCTCTCTAATGTCATCAGGCATGGTTAATTCCTTAGGAGCAATCAATTGAACCCTGACATTATAGTGACGTAACAAGTGGCACAAAGAGTGGACTGGTCTACCATATCTCAAGTCACCCATAAAGGTAACAGTGATACCATTGACAGTACCGACTTCTTCTCTTATGGTGAACAAGTCCAAAAGAGCTTGCGTAGGGTGTTCTTTAGATCCGTTACCACCGTTAATGATTGGGACTGGAGAGTACTTAGCAGCGATATCAGCCGACTCAGCATCTGGGTGTCTTAAGACAATGGCATCAGAGTAACAAGCCAAAGTACGAATAGAATCTTGGAGAGTTTCACCCTTTTTCACAGAGGAAGAACCAATGGCCACAGGAACAACACGACCACCCAATCTTTGCATAGCAGCATCGAAAGAGGAGGAAGTTCTGGTGGATGGTTCATAAAACATGGTCGCCAAGAGACGGCCCTTGAGAATGTCCAAAACACCTTGTCTTTCAACAGCCAAGCGCATTTCCTGGGCAACAGTAAACAAGGAGTGGAGATCAGAACGGGTAAAGTCCTTCACAGATAACACCGAGTTTCTGAGGAAGGTGTTCTGGCTTCTGATGTACTCCAACAACATGTTTGGTTGAGAGAGAGCGCCAGCTGGTGGTTGAGATACCAATTCGGATCCCAAACGCTCGAAAGCAGCGGGAGCAGGAATTTGAGGTCTTCCGCTATCAGAAGTGAAAGACATACGAGCCTTTCTGTTGAGCTGAGGAGATTGAGGAGCAGTGATGGATCCAAATCTTGCTCTAGCTGGAAGCTCGTTCTTTCCGTGGGCACCTGTGGTCAAAACAACTCCGTCCAAACAGACAACATCACCATCGATAGTAACTCTTTCAATGGTACCGTGAAGCATCTTACTCTCGAATGGAGAGTAGGTTAACTTACGAATAGAATTGATGGCTCTGTCAAGATCAACTTCAACGATAGCATCACGCTTTGGAATGTTAAAAAGCTTGATGGGATTATCGTGGAAACGCTTGGTGATGTCTTCCAAGGTAAGCTTACCTTGGTCAACAGCACTGAATAATAATGGCAAAGCTTCGGTAACTCCCAATCCAGGAACAACCTTATTGTTGATAACCTTGGACACAACAGAAGGCAACACTCCAATGGAGAAACAGTCAATATCTTCTAAGTGTTCCCACATGGCATCTTGGTCTTCAGTACTTGGTAAGAAAGGTAATTCAGGGTGGTCTTCCTTCTTCATGAATAAAGAGTACACAGCGACATCACAAGTTACTTGCAATTGCTTGTCCTTGGCCATCTTGATAAGAATGAGATCTTCCTTAGAAGCAACACTAGTGATGTGGATGGAACGGTTGTGGAGCGAAGCCAACAACAAGACCGAAGCCAAATCAGTAGCCTTGGCATCAGTGACGATTGGCTTGTTAGCGGGCCATGAAGCAAAGTGAGCAGAAATGGCACTCACCTTACTTTTACCAAAATCGTTAAAGGGAATGAAGAGGGCACTGGCACTGTCAGCAGCCTCAGCAGCTTCCTCAACGTTGGTCTCGGATGCAGCAATGTACAAAGAATAGTCAGTGTAAGCACCTTGAGCAGCAGCGTCAATAGCATCACTCAAGGAATCAAGATCAGTGACGGGACTTCCGTTGATGGATTGAGGAAGGAAAGCATTGTAAGTGAAACCTGCAATAAGAGATTGCTTAGTAGCAGACTCGTAATCTTCAGAAGTTGGGACAAAAGAAGAAATATTGACAAGGCCTGGAAGAACTGCGGTTCTGTGAGAAGATTGAGAGTCGATGTTGCTGACTTGCAAGTCAATGTTTCTGGCGATTGCCTCAACAAGCAACTTGGCGTTCTTAACATTAGTCACCAATGGGACAGAGTAGTCAACAGCCATACGACGAGACTCGTAACCCTTAGACATGTAAGAAGCAGGACGACGGAAACGGTTGGCAGATGGCAAGTTGACGTACAAGTCAATTAAGTTGTTAGCCAAATGTTGAGTCAAAGAGTATTCACTCTTTTGATCTTCTTCCTTACTCAAAACCTCAAGATAGTGGACGGGAACACCGTGCTCCTTGAGAAAATCCGCAGTACCGGCGGTAGCAAAGATCTTGTAGCCCAATTCGTACAACTTTTTGATAGAAGGAAGCAATTCCATCTTTTCCTTAAAGGAACCAATGGAAAACAAAATATTTTTCTTTGGCAACTTGAATCCAGTAGAGATCAAGGATTTGAGGTAAGCCTCGTACTTGTCCCTACCAAAACTAGCAACTTCACCAGTAGAGGCCATTTCAACTCCCAACACAGGATCAGCGCCGGCCAATCTTGAGAAAGAGAATTGAGGAACCTTCACGGCACAGTAGTTCTCAGGAAGCTTCTCACCTGGGTAAGGAGTAAATGGCAAATCCATGATAGCCTTAGTGGCCATCTCAATGAGATCGGTTCCAACAACTTTAGAAACGAAGGGGAAAGAACGAGAAGCACGAACGTTACACTCGATGACCTTGATATCATTGTCCTTGGCAATAAACTGAATGTTGTAAGGACCAGTGATGTCTAAAGCCTTACCAATCTTTGCGGTAGCCTCCACGATTCTTCTAACGGTTTCGGGGTCAAGGTCCTTTGGTGGAACAATCAAAGTAGCGTCACCAGAATGAACACCAGCATTTTCGACATGCTCAGAAACAACGTGCATAATCATTTTACCGTCCTTAGCAACGGCGTCCATTTCGATTTCCTTAGCGTTCTCAATGTACTTGGTAATGACAACTGGGTAATCGGGAGAAACATCAACTGCTTGTGACAAGTAAGATGCAAGATCGGCAGGGGAATACACGGTGTTCATGGCGGCACCAGACAACACGTAAGATGGACGAACGAGGACTGGGTAGGACACCTTCTCGGCGAATTCTTCAGCCTCTTCAATGGAAGTCAATTCCTTCCAAGCGGGTTGATCAACGCCAATACGGTCTAACATACGAGAAAACTTGTATCTGTTCTCAGCGGAATCGATCATTTCTGGGGAAGTACCCAAAATCTTAACATTTTGTCTGTGCAATGGCAAAGCAATGTTGTTGGAGGTTTGACCACCCATGGAAATAATGACACCAGATGATTGTTCAAGATCGTATATATCAAGAACACGTTCAAGATTGATGGTTTCGAAGTACAATCTGTCAGCTTCGTCATAATCAGTTGAAACGGTTTCAGGGTTGTAGTTGATCATGATGGTCTTGATTTTGCTTTCTCTCAAGGTACGGATGGCACGAACAGCACACCAATCGAATTCAACGGAAGAACCGATTCTGTAAACACCAGAACCCAACACGATAATACCATGGTCATCGAATTCAACATCAGAGGAGTTGGCATTGTAAGTGATGTAAAGGTAGTTGGTGAAAGCAGGGAATTCCGCAGCAACAGTATCGATTTGCTTAACAAATGGAATAACACCACTTTCCTTTCTTAATCTCCGAATAGCAACTTCATTGGAGTTCAAGAACTTGGCAATCTGTCTATCTTCAAAGCCAAGTTGCTTGGCCTGACGGAGAATGTTAATGGGGAGGTTTTCCTTGGCACCGTAAGAAGAAATCTTTTTACCGAACTTGATTAAACCATCCAACTTATTCAAAAACCACTTGTCGATGTTGGTCAACTTCCAAACCTTATCAACAGAGTAGTTGTCAGCCAAGGCATTGGCAATAGCAAACAATCTTTGGTCAGAGGGAGTTTGAAGTTCGGTGTCAATGTCAATGCTCATCAAAGCGGAAGTCTCATTGAAACCAAGGTTGTGGTAATCAGTAGATCTGATAGCCTTTTGAATGGCTTCCTCGAAAGTACGGCCGATGGACATGACTTCACCAACGGACTTCATGGAAGAAGACAACAAGGAGGACACTCTGGTGAACTTCTTCAAATCCCATCTTGGGATCTTTACCACAACGTAATCCAAAGATGGCTCGAAACAAGCACAAGTAGACTTGGTGACGGAGTTCTTAATTTCGTTCAATGGAATGTTTAAACCAAGCTTAGCAGCCGTGTAAGCCAAAGGATAACCAGTAGCCTTGGAAGCAAGAGCAGATGATCTAGACAATCTAGCATTGACCTCAATAATGCAGTATTCCTTAGAGAAAGGATTGAGGGCATATTGAATGTTACATTCACCAACAACACCCAAATGACGAATGACGTTGACGGCAGTAGTTCTCAACATATTGTAATCTTCATCAGATAAGGTTTGGGAAGGAGCAACCACAATGGAATCACCAGTGTGAATACCCAAGGGGTCGAAGTTTTCCATGTTACAGACGGTAATACAGTTGTCAAAGGCATCGCGAACAACTTCGTACTCGACTTCTTTCCAGCCCTTCATAGATCTTTCGACAAGCACTTGAGGAGAAGTGGCAAAAGCCTTGCTACACAAGGCCACCAATTCTTCTTCGTTGTCGGCAAAACCCGAACCCAAACCTCCAAGAGCGTAGGCGGCTCTGACAATCAATGGATAGCCAATATCATTGGCAGCAGTGACAGCCTCAGCAACGGAGGAAACGGCAGCGGACTTCGCACATTTCTCGTTGATTTCATCCATGGCATTTGCAAAAAGTTCTCTGTCTTCGGTGGTAATAACAGTGTCAATAGGAGTTCCCAAAACCTTGACTCCAAGACCTTCCAACTCGTCCTTCAATGCAATACCAACACTCAAAGCAGTTTGACCACCGAAGGTACAGTAAATACCATCGGGGCGTTCGTGCTTGATGACCTTTCTAACGAAGTCAGGCGTGACTGGCAAGAAGTAAACCTTGTCAGCTAAACCCTTAGAAGTTTGAATGGTGGCGATGTTGGGGTTAATCAAAATGGTGTAAATGCCTTCTTCCTTGAGAGCCTTGATGGCTTGAGAACCAGAGTAATCGAACTCACCAGCTTGACCAATAGACAAACCACCAGAACCCAAAACGAGAACTTTCTTAACGTCGACTTTTGGATGAGCAGCTCTATTTTCTTCAATCTTACCACCGGGGAATTCAACGGGCTTGTATTTACCCGTGTTCTTGAAGTCAACCACACTTTGGATGAAGACATCAAACAAGAATTCGGTATCTCTTGGACCAGGGGTAGATTCTGGGTGAAATTGAACAGAGAAGAAGGGCTTGGTTTCGTGGTAAATACCTTCGTTGGAACCGTCGTTGGCGTTAACGAACAATTCCTTCCAGCCGGAAGACAAAGTAGTGGTATCCACAGCGAAACCGTGGTTTTGAGAAGTGATGTAACAGCGACCAGAAATGGTGGAAGTACATGGAATATTGTGACCACGGTTACCAAACTTCAACTTCAAAGTCGAGGCACCGGTGGCACGAGCCAACAATTGGTGACCAAGACAAATACCGAAAACGGGGGTTTCAGCCTTGTCGAGAACAGTCTTCAATCTGTTAACGGTTTCGGTCATTACAGCAGGATCACCGGGACCGTTAGAAACAAACAAACCATCATATTGTTCAGAAGTAAAGTCGTAGTCCCATGGAACAACCTTCAATTCAACACCTCTGTTGACAAAACATCTAATTTGATTATACTTCATACCCACATCAATGGCCAAAATACGAATGGAGTTACCACTTTTATCGGAAATTGGTTTGACGGGCTTGAACACCTTAGGTTCCTTGATGGAGACTTTGGCAACAAGATTCTTGACGTTGGGGTCATCGTACTCGGGAATTTCAAAGTGATGCTCCCAGTCTTCAGAACCAAGAAGTTTTACGCTAGAAATGCCTTCCTTTTGTAACGCCAAACGACCCAAGGTGGAACCTTGTTCACGTAAGGTCTTGGTCAATGCACGAGTATCCACACCATAGATGGCAGGGATACCTTCTTTTTTCAACCATTGACCAAGAGAAGACTTAGCCAAGTAATGAGAATACTCTTCGGTGTAGTGAGCGACCACCAAACCAGCAATATGAATGTGGTTTGATTCAAAATACTTTGGTAAGTCAGGAACCACATCATCCTTGATGTCAAGGTCTGGTACACCATAGTTACCAACAAGAGGGTAGGTGATGACCAAGATCTGGCCTTCATAAGAAGGATCAGTGATTGACTCTGGGTACCCAACCATACCCGTTTGGAAAACCACTTCACCTGCAGCAGAAACGGGAGCACCAAATGAGTAACCTTGCAACACAAGGCCATCCTTGGTTTGCAAAGTCATCATGCGGTCACCAGTTGACTCCATTGGGGGAGAAATAGGAGCAGAAACCATCTTTAATAATTAAGGGAGGATTGGGGTAAAATGAAAGTTAAAATGATCGTGTGATCAAGAATCGTTCTTCCGGGGGGAGCAAAAGAACTGGTAACAATCAAGATAACTAACAGGTTAGTAACGACTAGGCTTAACAAAGTGTAAGATAGATTCCAAATACCCTAGGTGAGTGATAATTTCTTGTCAGCCAAAGTAAGAAAAAAATAATTGAGTGAGATGACCGATGAGTGAGGTTTCAACGTAGATCGAAAGGAGTCAAACAAGATGGGCTCATCACCACTAGTATATAATAAGGAATAATCAAAAAAAGAAGGCGCTACGACTACGCCTCTCTCAAAACATACTTTAAGTCCCTGAAGTAAAGAAGGATCTTTAGGTGCTCTTGGTTTTGAGAGAGAGGAAGAGAGAGAGAGAGAGGAAGGAAGAAAGAAATAAAATAATGAAAGGTAAACCCCGGCGCCCCATCCGGCCCCTTATATAGTACGGGGAACTGGGTGGGACTCATCGCACTAAACCGGAAATATTGAAAAATTTTCAGCCCTCGGAATGGGAACAGGCCCTACCGGGCTTCTTGGGATAGGGCGCGCTCATATCCGAGGGCTGGCGTCATGGCGGTTGCATCGCCATATGCCGGAGGAGTTTTTGCGTAATTACCTTAGCCGTATATTGTAGCATGAATAAAATATACGTGACATAAGAATGGTGAAGTGGGCGGTGGAATGAGGTGATGAGGCCTTGAGCTAACCGGTCTTGCTAGTGGGCGGGAAAGACCGCTATGTAATTTTTCTGCTCACTTGCTTCTAGAATACGCGTTGCCGAAGTCCCCGCAACTCTAGAGTATTTTGCAATTCTTGTACTAAAATCCGAAAGACCTTCAAAATGCTCAGTCCCATCCTTAGTTCACCTTGAAGGTCCCATCTACGATGCATGTCCCGTTCTTTGGAGTCCCATACCCGGTTTTGACCTTCATAGAGTATATAGCCAAAAAAGTGCACTTGTGGTCATGTTGCTCGTCAATCTGTGGCCTTACACACGTTAGGAAAGCCTAGGCTTATCGACTCGCACGTTTGTAATTTCTCATCTCTGTTTCACATTTTGAGCCTTTCCACTATCAGCATCCATTTTCGTTAACATCAACACCTACCTAGGTTAGTGATGGCCATTCCTAGAGTACTCAAGCGTGCCCGAAGCATAACGGTGGGTACCCGTGTGCGGAATAAAATTGACTCCGTGGCTCTGGTCATTCATCCATATGCTAAAATCCTCCTACCAAACTTTCGTGCTGTGCATTACTTTTACATCGTCACCATGACATTCATAGGGTCTATTTTACTATACCCCATCCGCAATGCCCCTTACATTGATATCTTATTTACCACTGCTGGTGCATCCACTCAAGCAGGGCTAAATACGTTGAACTTCAATGATTTGACATTATACCAACAAATTATCATTTACGTCATGACCACCCTCACCACACCCATCTTCATCCACGGTTCGTTGTTGTTTGTTCGACTCTACTGGTTCGAGCGTCACTTCGACAATATCAGAGAGAGCTCCAAGCTTAATTTCAAGATGCGCCGCAATGCCACTCTTGCGGCCAGAACAAAATCTTTTGATGCCACTCGTATAAATACTCAGAATAATCAGGGCCTTGGATTTCGCTCGATTGACCAGATTCAAGATGACGCTAATTCTTCTCCCAGCCAAAAAGCCTCTTCGGCGCAGTCTTCCCTGTCGCCTCACGGTGTCGTCCATATCAGTGAGCCTAGTGACGATAATGACGACAGCCCCGGCTTACTTCAGGCTCCTTCTAGTGTGGACCCATTACACACTGACAGCATCAAGTTTGACAATCTTCCCATGCCACCGAAAAAGAGAGATAAGGAAATCGAGCCATCTGACATGTATATGTCAATTGCCATGCTTCAAGAAAACCATCACCAAACCCACCCCAAAATTAACGAAATCCATACCGACGAACCTGACGACGACGTTCTCATTATCAAGTCCCCCAATGAAATCGAAAAGGACAGCGAAACTCCCATTTTCATAAAGAAACCTAGTCAAATACAGTTCACCGTGGAAAAGCCGGCCAAGAAGATCAAAAAAAACCATCGACGTCCAGTTCCAAAGTGGTCCAAGATTAAAAAAACACTTTCAAACTCTGGTAACAGTCACCGGCGCACACTCTCTGCCACTCCTCTGAACGATGATGTCTCCATTGACAGTGAACATGAGTTGGAGCATGAATCCGACAATGCCCATGAATCCGATCACTCTGACTTTGCTGATGATGAACGAAACGACAATGTAGTGAATTCCGAGAGCGACGAAGACGAGGCATATCTGAAAAATTTTCGGTCTTCGTTTGCCACTTCTTCTCCGGACAGAGACGACGCACGAAGACTCCCCAACCGTGATAATACTTTGGATAGCTTTTCCCGCCGGAAGGCACTATTTGCTCGTATTCCTACTACAGAAAAAGGCACGCGAAGCCGGAAGAAGTCTTGGAAACTTCATAGACCTCTATCTAAACTTGCATCTCGTGTGATTGACCTCGATGGCTCCACCAACTTGGCCAGCACTACTAGAATTGACACCGACGAAGAAGCCTCTTTCAGTGGTGACAATTCTCTTCGGAAGACAATGAGCACCAATTACTTATCATGGACTCCCACAGTGGGAAGAAACTCCACGTTCGTGCATCTTACCGAAGACCAAAAAGAAGAGCTTGGAGGCGTGGAATATCGGGCAGTAAAGCTTCTCATCAAAATCATACTTTTCTACTACATTGGCTTTCACATAATTGCCTTCCTCTTTTTTGTTCCTTGGATTCATTCTCATCATGGTTATAGTGATATTGTTAGAGACTCGGGTGTTTCCCCTACTTGGTGGGGTTTCTTCACTGCCCAATCATCCTTCAATGATCTTGGCTACACTCTTACTCCGAACTCTATGATCAGCTTCAACACCTCAGTTTACGTGATGATTGTGATGTGTTTTTTCATTGTCATTGGAAACACGGCATTTCCCGTGTTCCTCCGCTTCATCATTTGGATATTCTTCAAGATATCTAAACCACTTTCCTTACTAAAAGAGTCGTTGGGATTTCTTCTTGACCACCCTCGTCGTTGTTTTACATTGCTCTTTCCCTCGGTTCCCACGTGGTGGTTGTTTTCCATTCTCGTCATTTTAAACGCAGTTGATTTGATTTTGTTCATCATTTTGGATCTACACAGTAGCTACCTTGAGAAAATCCCGGTTGGGTATCGAGTGGTTGACGGTTTATTCCAAGCTTTTAGTACAAGAACTGCTGGATTTGCAGTAGTTGACTTGTCGCAACTTCACCCTGCTGTACAGGTGAGTTACATGTTGATGATGTATATCTCGGTGCTTCCATTGGCAATTTCGATCAGAAGAACGAATGTTTATGAAGAACAGTCTCTTGGCCTTTATCTCAAAGATCAAAATCTCGAAGAAGACTTGGAAAAATCTCCAAAAACATTCATTGGAACCCATTTGCGGAATCAGTTATCGTTTGACTTATGGTTCATCTTCCTTGGTCTCTTCATTATTTGTATCGCAGAAGGTGGTAAGCTTAGCTCTGAAGACATACACTTTACAGTTTTCACTGTTTTATTCGAAATCATCAGTGCTTACGGTACGGTCGGATTATCACTTGGATATCCCAACTATAACCAAAGTTTCTCGGTAAAGTTCACCACTCTTTCCAAACTTGTCATTATTGCCATGATGATTAGAGGAAGACATAGAGGTCTCCCCTATTCCCTTGACCGTGCCATCATGTTACCAGATGAGCAAATGCATAGAAGAGATCGTGTGCAAGAAAATCATGCTACCAGAAGAAACACCACGATTGAACGGGCAAATACGAACGCTACTGAAAATACCAATTTTGGGGCTTCGATCCGGAAAGTATTCAGCCGAAGACCCTCTCAAATTCCACGGAGACATTCCGCCAACAGCGTTCCCCATTTCTCCGCAAGCATTAACCCCACCCCTTCTACTCCTCATTATGTAGTCGAACAAGTTGAGGAACATGAAATGGATGACATCAATTCCGGCGAACACATCCAATTTCAGGAGCCAGAGCGGAGATCCCACCCCAAGGTTTAACTTTGCTCGTCATGCTCACCCCCATTTGCATAATATACTTTTTCTAGAGGTTAGTCGTAGTTGCAGCAGCCAGTTGGTGGCCGCGATGTCGCCATCACGACATTTTACGACATTTTTCCTAACCTGCGCATCTCATCTTGAAAATTAAATATATCTTGAGCGTCTTAAAAAAATTGCCGCCATCATGATCAGAAGACAAGCCAGGGAAAGACGAGAATATCTCTATCGTAAAGCTATCGAGCTTCAAGAATCGAGCAAGACCGAGAAGCGTCGTCAATTAAAAGCGGCACTTGCCAGCGGAAAACCTCTTAGTAAAGAACTAAGTGAAGATACCGAATTGCAGAAAGACTTCATTTACGATGAGAGTGAACAAGTGGAAATCGATGACGAATATAGCGCACTCAGTGGAATCAGTGAACCCAAGCTAATCATAACGACGTCCAGAAATCCCAGTGTTCGTCTTTTGCAATTTTCAAAAGAGATCAAATTGATGTTTCCCAACTCTCTCAAGTTGAATAGAGGTAATTATGTCATCCCAGACTTGGTAAAATCGTGTGCTCGGGCTGCAATAACCGATTTAATACTTCTTCATGAGCATAGGGGTGTTCCCACGTCACTAACCATATCTCATTTTCCCCACGGGCCAACTGCCATTTTCACATTGCATAATGTCAAATTAAGACATGATCTTCCCAACATGGGGAATGTTTCAGAATCGTATCCTCATTTAATATTCGAAAACTTTACTTCCACTTTAGGTGAAAGAGTTGTGAAGGTTTTAAAGCATTTATTTCCTCCTGGAGTCAAAAAGGATAGTTCTCGTGTCATCACCTTCATTAATAACGATGACTTCATATCGGTGAGACATCATGTTTATATCAAAACCAAGGATGGTGTGGAGCTTAGTGAAGTGGGACCTAGATTTGAAATGAGATTATATGAATTAAAACTTGGGTTGGTAGATAACAAGGATGCTGACACTGAATGGCAGTTAAGAAGATTTACCCGAACTGCTAGCCGGAAAAATTATCTCTAGTGGAGTTTTCTGGCAGCTGTAATCTTTTTTTTTTCACGGTATATTACTTACATACATAATAAATCGACATTGGAACGAACGAATGGATCACGTATCAATCACGAAGGTATCATTGTCCGTTGATCTCGGTAGTAGATTGTCTAATACAATCGCCAATCGATGTAGAGACTAAACTCTCACAGTCAGCATTGGAATTAAGTTGAGAGTTTGCTGAACTCATTGACTTTCTATTGCCGAGACTAGCCAATGCAGGATAATAAATTTCTTGATCTTCACTATCGGAAGATTCCGGAGAGATAAGGAAGTTGTTGAGGTTGGCACTGGAGCGTTTGGCCAAAGAAAGTTTTCTGGAACCGGAACCTGTAGAGATCAGTTGAGGTTTAGAAGGTGGAGGAGAATTAATGACTTGTTGCTTTCTGGCACTAAGTTGTCTCGACAACTGGGACAGACTTTGAGTTTTGAATTTTGATGACGAGATACAAGATTTCGGTTGGTTATTGCAGTTGCATTGCGAGTTGTTGCTAAGAGGACCAACGCCTGAAGAAACGGAATATTTGCGGCCCATGGTTGGTATAATTCCCTGTGAGTAAGACTGTTTGAAGGAGGGTCTTCTTGAAAATTCATCATTATTAAGCATGTCGGCGTAAGAGTAAAAGTTTAACGAGGATTTGGAGCTGTGTAATTTTGGAGGCGACAATGGAGATGTGGCCTGTTGATTGTTAGTGTTGGAGTTGTTAATGGAATTGCTGGTCAAAGAAGAAGTCGATTTCTCCATGGAAAGTAATTGTTGATTGATGGAGTAGGTTGAATTTTTGCGAGAAGGGGTGAAGGGTCTACCCAATGCCATGTTAAGCCCAATGACGGAAGAGTTTCTACGAGAAGAAAGAATCAACTCAACATCATCAAGGTTTGTATCCTTGTCATTGAGAATAGACGTGGTGGCATCGAGGGCAGGAGGGATGAAGTCCTCATGACGAATGAACAGGCCGGTTTTGTGGCTGTTTTTCAACTTGAAGGAATTTGAACGAGTGGATGGAGGATCAAAGGTAAAGTCTTGAACCGACCGCTCAAAAATATTGGAATCAGGATTCTCACTTAACACCGGTGAACAACCGGGCGAATCAAGTTGAAAATTTTGGTTATTTGATTCTTTTACGGCGGTGGCTGGGTTGGTGAAAATATGGGTGTTTGTAGAAGAAGCATTAGCATCATGACTGATCACCAGATCGGTGTGTGACTTATTAGTAGGGGAGGCAGATAACTGATTAACTGACTGTTTGGACAGAGAGTCGGAACTCAGCCCAAAAGAAAAGAAAGACAACCGTCTCTTTGCATTATCTGTTTTGCTCATGATGTGGGAGTCACTTTAAGTTGAATTGAAACGTTTAAGCCAATAGGATTTGATACTTGGGGGAAGGAAAAGAAAGAAGCACTCAATTATTCAAAATTAGAGGTAAGTGGGCTAGATCAGGAAGTGGCACTCAAGGTACAAGAATAAATTCGGCACTGTGAGAAATTGGTTGGAATGACAATCGGGTGGAATATCAATCTTTTATGGAAATTAAACGAGTGCTCAATTCGACGAAACTTTAAGAATGGCGGATACTGAGGGTTATTGATGGCAATGATTCTAAACTAACAAATGTCGTCTTTTTGTAATGAGGAGCCGCAAAAATGTAAAGTGGAGTATGAGGGATTTAACAAGCAAAAGGAAAAAAAAAGTACCTCCTTAATATCGCTGTCTCTATTGGTACTAAGTGCATCTGTGAAGGAAGAGGGAACAACAGCGACACCCAGCGCTCCTGCACATTGCCTCGTGCCCGCATTTGCTGTGCACCCCTCATCAAACAGGGGGTGCGTATCACTCAACATGTAATTTATTTGGTCTAAACCCGTAGTACGGTGGCGGGGCACGCGGCATCCGCATCACTTATCGGGGGGTCATCTCCGGAACTTCTAGAAATGGGGGACGCATCGATCATCATCCAATAGAATCGTCTTTAAACTACTTAATCTGATCTCATATATATATTTAACTTGTAAAGTAGACCCGACGGTCTAACACGTAGAGCATTCAGAAATCATTCAGTGAATCATACACGCCTGTTCGATTTCAGTAAACTTCGGGGCGCTTATTTCAAGCCTTGCACAAAAATTCATGAACGGCACCAAATAAACGCTTATTCTCCCCTCTGATTACAACCGAAAAATGTGGTCATGCTATCTTCTCCAGTATTGAATGCAGGACCTTATCTTTCGAGACGCTTGGTGACTAGTCACGTGTGAAATTGTCGGCGTACCGGATGCTCAACCGCACCCATGCACCAAAACGTCACGTGAATCGCGCTGTTTTACGGATACGCGTGAACCATCAATCACCGACCTTCAAGCGGGAAACCCATCCCACCACAATGAATACAAGTCGGATAAGGTCGGTGTCGCTTACATCAGCCAATTCCAATAACAGTGGTAGTAAAAGTGGCATGGCAAGTCCAACTTTGAATAGTCCTCATACAATCAACTTGTCAGCCCTATCAGCATCAGAACTCACCAATCTCCTCTCAAATCAGCAGACTGCTCTCACGATTCTTCAAAGAGACGACCCAACCAATCATGCCAAGATAAGCGAAATCTCAAGACTCATTGAAAATATCACTTTTGTTCTTGAGTCCCGAAGAATCAATACTCAGACTCCTGCCCCTAATCGCACCAGGAGCTCCACACTTGACAGTCTAAGCATAAACTCCATTGACGTTAAGTATACGCCTTTTTCAAACTCATTTACCCCGAGAGTTAACAAGGGAACTGACAGCCCTACATGGGTTCTCAGTGATCTTTTGCAATCATTCTCCAAGGAGAAGGATGAATATTTTCTCGTGCAAAAAGGAAATGATTTGGTGCTTCTTCTAACCCAGCACCCCAACCTCAAAAAAGATCTTCTCATAAGGCATCTTATCAACCGCATTCAGTTCATGTTTTATCATGCCAGTCCTCAAGTCAAAGCAATGGGCTATCGTATTGTACGGTACTCCATTTCCAGCTACGAATCCCTCACCATATTGATCCAGTCTAGGATCCTCATCTTTGTCATTGTGACTTTAAGTACCAAATCCACTCTTCTTGAAAAGGAAGAAGCTCTCAAGCTCATTCGTCAATTTTTGGCCGTTCCACAGGGAACTGACAATCTATCCATCGGGGTCATTAAGTGTTTGATCACTCTCATTGAGTTTGGGAATACTGATTATGGCGTTGATGATCCTGATATGTTTTCCGGTGAGGATGAAGGCGAGCTTTATGAAGGAGCAGTGGGTGACTCTCATATTATCACCGAAAGCTTTAAAAAGGTATGTGTGGAAACGCTCTGTGAGATTGGCATTCTTAAGCCAGAACTTTTGTTCCATTCAGGAGGTTTAAAAGTCATCATTAATACCATCATCAATGGACCAACCGAGTTGTCTCTAAGCTGCCTTTTTGTAGTTGTGGCCATGCTTGATCACCCTTCATCTCGGAAATTTCTCCGAAATGGTAGGGACATGAACTCACTTATATCCATATACTCCGCCTTTGAGAACCAGCCACTTGACCCATTGGACCAATTTAAGGATAAGAAAAAGCGTGAGAGTCGTTCATTGAACAAGCGTCTCAACTCGAAGGCAATGAAAATTTCGTTTTTGATCACCTGTTTCCTAAAGTCCTGGAACGGTCTTATCTGCTTTAGTCATGATAACTTTCGTCTTTTACATGACTTAGTACTAAATCTCAAGAAACGCAATTCTCGCCTACGAAACATGATTATGGACGTCATCTTTGATGTCCTTCGAATAAAGCCTCTTCCTTGGCTTTCCAGCTCTACTATGGGCGTGTCTATTGACAAGTTCAATGCTTCATTCAGCAACGACAAGCATACCTTTCACTACGGGAAACTTGATTCTCAATCATTCGAGTATGGACCCATAAATCACTACGTGGGGACGCTACTAAAGCTTCTCATTGGCCAGGGTGACCTACTTTCGCTCCTCTTGGCAGTCATTGAGGATAACTTCGATGAAGAAAACACCAACAAGGCCACCCTTTTGGCTTCTCATATACGACAAATGGCTAATTCGTTACTTCCTCGAGAATTTGTGAAACGACAGATGTATCTCGAGACAAAAACCCCCATCTCGTTGACCTCGATTTCTCTATTGGAATCTGCGTTGAGAGGAGAATCTCCTGCCAGGACCATTTCTGAAACGAAGCAATTAGAACTCAAAAGCTATCTCAAAAACATCAATATTGATGCCAGGATCAATGTCGATGATAACGAATTTAAGAATTTGATCAACAATACCAAGGTATTAGCAATCAAAGAATATGAACTTTGGAACTGGGCCGTCTTATCCAACTTCATTCAAGGGCCTCTACGAAACCCCAAACGGTTTGGGGAACTTATTGAGAAGAATCCTAAGTTTCTCAAGCGTATCATGTCCTTCTACCGACCTTTCAAGTTCCGGTTTTCCATTATCCCGCTACATTCGAAAACAAACACAAGAAAGTACATTCATGTTGGCATCCAGCTTTTTGAAACACTATTAAGTCTCGAAGCTGGAATTCGATATCTTTCCAGACACAAGTACCTTGCCCAGCTAAGTGAAATTTTTGCTCAGGTCGACCCTTACAGTGGTATTTCATCTCGTGATCCAATGCTCTCCAAGCATCGTCTTGATACCTCCCTTTCAATTGGATACCTCAAGTTTGTGGGGGTACTTTCACAGAACATATATGGTGTTAAAATGCTTGAACAATGGCAGTTTTTCACTACCTTGAACAACATCATTGAAGCAAGTGCCACTGATGAGTCTAATAACTACCTCATTATGAACCTTCTCAACAACTTCGACTTTACTGGTGACAACTCGTTGCGTGTTCTCCTTCTCAAGAGTTTGAGTGTCAGTAATCAAAAGGTCAAGGACTTCGTGGTCACAGACTTACTTCAAGATCTATTGAACATGAAGGCCTGTGAATACTTTATCATCAAGATCTTGGTCAACTTGCTTTACGATCCTAATGACGGCATCGTTTCAAAGTCGATTCATATTCTCCATGACTACTTTGTGACTAATGGAAATACCCAAAACATGGACTATTTCATCGGTCTTCGTCCTCCTGTGGCCATTCTAAGCAAGTGTGGTAAAGGGGATATCCTTCTTATGAATTTTTGCAAGACGTCATCGGGATTCAATTATCTTTATGCCAGTGGATTTGTAACGAAATTTTTTGATAAGGCGTTGATTCAATTTCAAGGGCATCGATACCTTCATCAGATTGAACTTTCACTTCGAGCCAAATTTTACCCATATTTTGCTCGAACTCAAGAAGACATTCCTAGACACTTCTTTCACTTTTTACTTTCAACGGAAGAAGGCATGGCATATTTCCAAGGTGAGAGAAATTACCTAGACAAGGTGGTGTCTCAAATCTCTTATGCTCTTGATAGGCTAAATTTCAATGTTTATGCCACAAGACCAAAGAAGGAGGCTGCCGACATTGACATGAGCTCAACTCTCATTGAACATGACTACTCTCCTGTAGTAGACGACACTATGGATACAATTGAATTTGATGAAACACCAGGATTGGAGGATCCTGAGTACTATGAGCTTTTGAATGGACTAAAGCAGAATCTTTGGATCTTAGGAGAAATTGCCAGTTCGAAGTACGGAATTCAAATGCTTGATCCTATTAATAATGGACGCCGAACTCTCGATCAAGTTTTTCAGTTGTTCTATGATCTGCCCATTTGGCAAATCAGAGGTCTTGCTTACTTTCAACTCGGTAAAGTGTCGTCCACCCCTGAGGGAATTGAAATACTAGATGAGCTTGATTGGCTGGTTATTGATTATAACTGTACCCAATCTCTTAATCTTGCCTATCCAAAAAACATTGATGAGGACATTTTTCAAATCAAGCCCTTTAACCCTTATCGGGATATTCGTTATTACACTTTATTTTCAGGTAGTGGAACCGGGCACGAAATATTAGACTTGGAAAATGAGACTGAAGATGCGGTGATTGAAACATACGATGACCTCATTGATCGTATTATTAACTATATCAATCATTTGACGGCTGTCCATGGAACTATTGTGCTGGCACGAATATTGAAAAAGGCGATGAAAGAACTCACAAGAATTAAGCAATCAACGCCTCAAGTCTTTGAGAACCTAAGTCTATTTCTTAAGGTAATCAAGATCATTGACAAGGGAAATTATGAGTTTAAGACCAAGAACTTCATCTTTGATTTGTTCAAAGATAGCAAAGTTCTCGAGAGCCTCATGCGAAAAGACCGCAAGAACTCGACGGCAAGGACCTGAGCCTACAGAAATTCATGAAAAGCATCAATTATAGAAACAGGTTTGTTTCTTGTATAATATACATGGCTCATATGGAGCTTTCTTAGAATCTGGGATCATCCCTGCGTCTTCTTCTTCTGCCAGAAGTATCCTCGTAGACCATTCTAACACCAGTGGGTCTAAGATCAAGAGGACTGAACTTGGAAATAACCAAGTGAGGAATGTTTCGCCTCACCCAAGGATCGCTATCTTGAGGATTAGTTTCAATGATGTCGAGATCATCACTAATCAAATCTGGCACAGACTCGTGTAAAAGGAGATTGACTTTATGAGAAGTTTTGATGGGCTTGTTCTCATCGTCAAGATGTAGAAGAGGCTCTAGAGAATCCTGAAGTTTAGGGTTGAGTTGTATAAGATTTTCAATTCTAACGGTATCCACTAACTCATCATCATCAAGTGCGTCGTCTTCAAGTTTGTTGAGTAAATCCAACAATGCGTTATTTCTTCGTTGGTAAAACTTTAATGATTGTCTCTGGGCTCGTTCCATCAAAAACAACTTTTGAGAAATGGCATATGCTCTATTGAACCGTTCTTGATACAGCTCAAATAATTTAGCATAGTCGTCGGTAGTTTCGGTTTCATCAACCTCCTTTTCATCCCAACTCGTTTGGTGTTCACCATTCGTTTCGGAGAGTGTTGCAAGCGAAGGCTGTCCTGGAATTGAAGTGGGGGCAGACATTACAGGTGTGGTTGATAAATGATGTCGTTCCATATGCAAATGTCGGGTGAAGAAAAAATGTCGCTATTGAGAAACTTCAACCTAAACGCGTCTTTTTCTGTTGATATATCTGATCATCTAGCACTGGCCTGCCTTTCTACAGATGTCGATCGTTTCGTTACTTGGAATAGGTGTGTTGAACAATCCCGCAAAATTTAGTGATCCCTATGAGTTTGAAATTACCTTTGAGTGTTTGGAACCATTAAAGGAAGACTTAGAATGGAAGCTCACCTATGTGGGTAGTTCTCGGTCGTTAGATCATGATCAGGAATTGGACTCCATATTGGTAGGACCAGTACCTGTTGGTATCAACAAGTTTCTTTTCAAGGCCGATCCTCCTTCGCCTGAACTTATCCCGGCTAGTGAACTCGTTAGTGTCACGGTTATATTATTGAGTTGCTCATACGCGGGACGAGAGTTTGTTCGAGTTGGATATTACGTTAATAATGAATATGACTCAGAAGAGCTAAGAGAAAGTCCTCCTGCTAAGGTTCAAGTTGACCATGTGGTAAGAAACATTCTTGCCGAGAAGCCAAGAGTCACCCGATTTAATATCGTGTGGGATAATGAAGATGCTGCTGCTGATGATTATCCTCCAGAGCAACAAGTGGATGAGGAAGACGAAGAAGACGAAGAAGAAGATGATGAAGAAGACAATGGAGCTGTGGAGGATGAAGAAGAAGATGACGAAGATGACCAGGGTGAAGAAGGTGAAGAGGAAGACGTTGAGGAGGATCTTGAAGATTCCGACAAGGAAGAAGACCTTGAGGATGAGATTGACTCAATGTCTATTGATAACGGCGATGAGACTCCCAAAGACGACTGAAGAAAATTGCACCTTCAAGCCACATAATGAGTGGAGAAGTCTTTACGAACAATTTGTCACGAACAAACAAGCTTGTTTCGGACCTATGTATACATAATAGATTATCAAGCACGTCACCAGTCGTCACCATGTAATACTTCGGAAATAGATATGTATTCTCGTATAATTCGTTATGACTTCAGCTTTTCCACAATGGAATTGAGTACTTGACTCAAAGTATCAATCATTTCCTTAGTGAGAAAAGGATGCTGGTCAAGACGGGACACCCACTTGTCTGGATGCCAACGCAATCTGTCTTTGCGAATAAAGTCAACTATTTTGTTCTGTGACGCTAAATCCTGATAATCTGTGATGATATATTCGTAAAATTCATAAACGGATTGTCCATCGTTCAAGAGAGAGAGTGTAATGTCCTGGCTGAGAGACTCGTTGAAAAGTCTAAGAAGCGGAAGCTTATCTGACTCCAAGTATTTTTGTCTTACTCCAACTCTTTTTGGAGTTGAAGCTAATGATGTTGGGGAGCTGGAAAAATAAGGATCGTTTATACGTTTATCGGCAACGTGAATGTCCTCGTCTGATTCGTCCATCAATCCTGCAGCAGTCACGGGAAATTCACCAATGATACTGTACTTATTGGTGGTAATAGTTGGCGTGTCTGAGTGGTTTGAATTGAATTGCTGTTTTAACCGTTGTGATACAGGCTTCACGCGATAGGTATACGAAGCTGGGTTAGTGGGGGTCGATAATTTTAGGCCCAAAGGTTTGACAAACTTGAATCCATTAATTGCCTCTCCGAACTCTTCCACAGGAGGGGAAGGAGCCCGGGAATTGGCGGGGGTTGATTGGCTAATGGGAGTTGATTGTTGATTGTTGCTCATGCTAAAGACCCGACTTTCATTAACTGGAGAAGAGAAGTTTTCATCATCGATATTACTTAGTTTGGAAATAAGGGATGGAGATGCTAAGGTTTTGATGGAGTTGGAAATATCGAGAATGGATGTTTTAACCTTAGATGGTTGAGATGGAGTATTATCATTGGAAGATTTGAATTTAAGACGTTTTCGGGGTTGGACGGGACAAGGGGTTGAATCACTAGTGGAAAGACTTAGCTTACTGTAATTTATGGAATGGGCTGAGTAGCTGATGTCTGACATATCCTTCACCTCAGAATCGGGATGTAGCTCAGGGGAGGCTTGACTTGGAGTATTAACTTCCATTGGAGAGTCGGTCGTCATTCTTTTACGTTTTCTATTGAGGAACTTTGGCGCAGAGTCGAAGACTGAATCATCTTTGTATTCAACATCACTGGAGTCGTTGGGGATTGTCTCGTTGCCAACTTCATTGTCAGAGCTTTGCTGCTTAACCGTAACTTCGGTAGGTTCATTTTCGAGATGAAGGTTACTCAACTTGTTCATAGGAGAGAGGAACAGTATAGAGTTATTAAGATTGGCCGAGCTTGCTTGTGAATTCAACGGGGTGGAAGCGCCGGCCAACGCAAAGTCAATGTCGAAGGAAGGATCTTCATGCTCAGAATCATCTCTGTTGTTGTACCAACGAGATGGCAGCAGCAGATGTAGCCTTGGTTTGCTTTTACGCTTCTTAGAAGGCGATATATTTGGCATCTTGGCACTTATGGGAATGCTCATGTCAGTGTTGTTCAGACAGGAGGTGGATGACGGGAGATAAGATCACTAAAGCTCATCTGAGGTGAAACAACTGTTTGTTTACGTTTGACATTTTGGTGCGCGTTACGTAAGCAGCCATCCTGTGCTCATGTAATCCTGACCCTGATCCCAAAATAGCGCTAGACTGTGGGGAGGAAATGCAGTTGTGCAGTGATAGAATGGTAATACACTGGACAAAGTGAGTATCTCGAAATGCCACTGTCTCAAATGTCGGGGGTAAATAGCGAAAAATGTTACTTTCTGTCAATATTTCACATTTATCGATACTTTACAGTTAATTCGTGATTGCCGTTGATGTTTTAAAAACTTACAAGCTGTCCGTAGTTGGTGTAAACTAATCTTTTCAAAATTTTCTTAGTGAGACCGAATCGTCACATTTGCTCCTGTTATTTTATATTACAGGTTGTTGTTACCATCAAGACACGACTGACTCTTGACAGCGATAGCACAGTAGTACAGTAGTAGTCCAGGAGTACGATGTAATGCACGTGACATATCCGCTACAGGGTACCCATGTGGTGGCGGCAGTGCGACCACGTGCATTGCCGGGGGTCATCAATAATGACACTATCTTGTAATCGCCATCAGATCGAGACGTGGCAAGTATTAGTAGGGAGTGTTTATGTGAGAAAATAATCCCCAAAGGCCTTCAAAAGCGGAGAAGTTATCAGAGCTACTAGTAATAAAGATCATTGCATGACTTACTTCGCCGGGCAGCCCCTATCGGAATAGGTTTACTGATAACGAATTGAACCTGCAGGTGCGGCATGGGTCCATCCGAGCAACAATATGAATTGGCCCTGATGAGATTTGTTTGTGGCGGCTGAATTGCACATAATTTAGTCGAACATTTCAGGTCTGTGTTTTTTTTTAAATTTAATTACCTACCTCTTTTTATGTTTAGTCTACTATCGGAACATGAGGACTTGTCCTTCCTTCAAATCTCGTTTCTCACGTTTGAGGCGGTACTTGAGGTTGTGATTATTTGCTTTGCGGGATTCATAGCAGCCAAACTGGGAATTTTGAATTCCAAGGGCCAAAAAGTACTCTCTCAATTGAATGTCGATCTTTTCACCCCATGCTTGGTGTTCACTAAATTAGCGCCATCGCTTTCTTTCCAGAAGATGGCCGACATTGTTATCATCCCGGTGTTTTTTGCTTTATCAACAGGAATTGCATTCATTTGTTCAAAATTTGTGGGAAATGTTTTATCGTTGAATGATCCTGAGAGTGACTTTGTCACTGCGATGGCGGTTTTTGGTAACTCTAACTCGTTACCAGTATCGCTTACCATGTCATTGGCTTATACATTACCCGATTTGTTGTGGGACGACATGGACGATGACTCGTCGGATAAAGTGGCCAGTAGAGGTATTCTCTATTTGTTGATTTTTCAACAATTGGGTCAAATACTTAGATGGTCATGGGGTTTCAATAAGTTATTGCGGAAGAGGTCATATGAAGAGCTCCACACCTATTATACCAAAAATGGTGACATCGAAGAAGGATCCTTTGCGTCACCCACTGAAACAACCAGATTGTTGGGGTCAACGCATGTGGCTGACTTCAGCTCTTCCAATTCTTCACAATCTTCATCAAATGCATCATCTCGATCGTCCTCATCGGATGCTTTACAATCGTTGACTGCCAGAGCCAACACGAATGATGAAGACGGCTCCACCCTTCCTGATAAACTTGCATTCCCCCGGCTTTCCTCTGTTAAAGCAGCTTGGACATGGGTTACTGAACTTCCAGTGATTCGGGAGTTCCTCAAATTCATGAACCCACCTCTTTACTCCATGCTCATTTCTGTCATTATTGCATCTATTCCCTCGCTTCAAAACCTTTTTTTTAACAACGACGGATCTTCATTTGTTCATAACACCATCACTAATGCAATCACACAGTTGGGTCTGGTGTCCATTCCTCTTATCCTTATTGTGCTTGGGTCCAATTTATATCCATCTCAAGATGTCCCCCCTCCTTCAAAGCACTATACTAAGATTGTTTTCGGATCCCTTCTCTCCCGGATGATATTGCCATCATTTTTCCTTCTCCCCATCATCACCTTATGCGTAAAGTTCGTCAACATTTCCATTCTTGATGATCCCATCTTCCTCATAGTTGCGTTTGTTTTAACCATTTCCCCTCCTGCCATCCAACTTTCTCAAATTACTCAACTCAATGATATTTATCAGAAGGAAATGGCTGGAGTGTTGTTCTGGGGCTATGTTGTTTTAACGCTTCCGACTACCATCTTCATTGTGGTAACTAGTTTGGAGGTGCTTAAGTGGGCCGGAGTCTAGTTTATTTATTGTAAATACAGCATTCTGAATGTATACTCACTGATCTATTTGGTCACTTATTCATAAATATTGTCGTCAATTTTGTCGATCGGACAAAATTACCCGATTCCCCGAATTTGACGATCTGGGTACCTGGTCCCCCATAATCTGTCTTCTTACTCATCCGACAATACCCGTACCTTCGACGATACTAAGTGAATCTACCAGAGGCCGGTGCTTATCAGTTCCGCACATCGGCGTTTGAGTGCGATAAGCCTTTATGCCGCTGCTCGTCGGAAACCCCTACCATATACAGCAGATTCGGCTTCCATAAAAGAAATCATAAAAAATAACAAATGGAAGGTTTCCATTTCGCCAACAGGGTCTATATGCAGCATGTAGCCAGGAATTCCGGCTGCTCGTTGGCTCCCATGTCACGACTCCGGACAGAAAGCGCAAATTTACTGAGGAGGCATAATTAGCATTTTAACTTTGGTGTGTTGGATGAGTTTGGAAGATGCTAGTAGACATAGTACTGATCGGTGATTGTAAGTGCACTTGGTGGTATTGAAACCGGAAAGCAACCGGGAGGGTCATGAATCTACCCCATTTCTTTTTGTATGGGGAGATTTCCGACCGTTACCCAAAATTGCGAATGAAACAGAAAATTAAAATACCCATAGCTCACTAAACCATTTTTTGACTTTCTACCCTTCGTTTACATAGCAAATCATGGTGAAGGCCCGCAAAATCGCAGTCGTGGGATCAAGGTCCGTTGGAAAATCTTCCATGACAGTTCGTTTTGTGGAGGACCATTTCGTGGAGTCATACTACCCCACTATCGAGAACCAGTTTTCCAAACTGATAAATTACAAGGATCAGGACTATGCCATTGAGATTTTAGATACCGCCGGTCAAGACGAGTTTAGTATCATGAACGAAAAGCATTTGATTGGTATCCATGGATACCTCATTGTTTACTCGGTTACTTCCAAGCAATCGTTTGACCTAGTTGAAGTCATCAGGGATAAAATTTTAAATTCAATGGGAGATGATGATGTACCTATGGTACTTATAGGTAATAAGTGTGACCTAGATTACCAAAGACAAGTTCCTACAGCTGACGGAGAAGAACAAGCTCGTAAGTTTGGGGTTAAGTTTATGGAAACTTCCGTTAAGGAAAATATTAACATCAATCCTGCTTTTGAGACTTTGATTGATGAGATTGAAGCCATACATAACCCTCAGCCTAAACAAGAGGACAAGTGTCTGATCATGTAACTTGTTAGGTCCGTCATTTCATTTGCTTTATTTTCTACGTTTTTTTGACTTTTGCTTACATAGATTGCTTTGATGAATATAACCATGAATTCGTATAGTTGGATGATAATTGTATGATACTTGTAACCCACACTGCAAGTGGCATTTGATTGTCCCCAAATTTGAACATGACCCACACACAGAGTTATTGCTGAACTAGATTCCCAGGAGAATGACCGGACGAATGTTGGTCGACGATCTAAACAATGAACTGAAGATTGATGTCGATTGGGTGGGATGCCGATAATTGTGGCTTTTGACTATACTTGTTAGCAAGAATTTCTCTGGTGTTTTGCAATAATGAAAGATAAGTTTGTTGGGGATTAGCCTTCATCACTTGAATAAATGCATAACTCATAGCTCCTGTACTTTGTCCTCCTTCCTTAGCATCCGCAGAAGTCTGATCATCCTTACATCCACTTAACGAAATAGCATCACAGGGTGCTGTCTTTGTTTCCTTCGACTTTTTTTGAGCAGCCTCAGAGCTATCTTTATTCATCACCGACTTGAAAATACCCTGAAGTCCCTTGAGAACTGCCTTTTGATCACCTGCCGTGTATGCCTTGAAAGTATCCAACAATCCGGATCCAGCTTCCTCCAATAAATTAGGTTCCTTCAAGACTCCCTTGGTGGAGTACATATATGGCAAGTCCAAAACTGATCCGGAATGACAAGAATCGAACAATGCCGTGAGACGAGTACCTTTTGGCAATGGCTTCACCAAAAGATCATGTAAAAGATCATCGTCAATAAAACCATTGGTTTCAAAGTCAAGTGGATAGATCACTTCATCACTTCCATCATATTCGTCTCCATTGGTATCTTTTGTTTGTCCACCATGGCCCGAGTAGTGAAAGAACAATGAATCGTTGGCAGATGCTCCCTTCACCAACCAGCCAATGGCGTCCACAATGTTTTGTCTAGTCGGTATTTGTCTAGCGATCTTAGCATCATCGGTAAGCATCACCATATTGTTTTGATTGAAACCTTGACTTAACAAGAATTCACGAACATTATGACAGTCATTGATGCAACCATTCAACTGGTTGGCCGTACCAAGGTAGTTGATACCAATAAAAAGTGCCTTTTTGTTACCGGTACAGTTCGAGTATTGATAGGTGTAACCATCAACTCCGAAAGATTGTTCTTGAGCATTGGGACGAACCAATTGATTCGAGTTGTATCCTCCTTGGTTACCTTGATCTTGATACCCCGACGATCCTTGAGATTGTGAGTACTGTTGAGACTGAGAACGTCCTTGGGATGTCTGCTGGTATCCTTGTTGATATCCTTGCTGGTAACTTTGATTATGCTGACCTGGGGGAGGTCCCAGAGGACGGTTGTAAGACATTGCCGAAAAAAGAGACGTGGTTCTACATTCTCAAGACAGTACGACCCCAACATGAAACGACGCGCAGGCTTAGTCCCCGAAATCAATCCGTACACCAGCTCGCATCATCTTCATCATGGTGTCTAGCCTGCTCCGGAAGTCCCGCATGTTGCAGCCACGAAAGAAAAGCAAAAAGCTCCAATCAGGCCCACTTAAATCCAGCGATGGTGTCCCATATGACTACATTGTGATCATTGATGCGGGATCTCGAGGCAGCCGTGTCTTCGTGTATAACTGGCTAAACCCCTATCACTCCATGAAGAAGGGAGTGAACCTTACTGAACACCAACAAAAGTTGAATCTTGTGATCCGTGAAGATGTGGATGAAGATGCTTCTGATAGTGACGACGATGAAGGTGGAGTGGTGTCTCTGAACTTGATTTACCCTGACATTTACCTTGGCAAACATTGGCACAAAAAGATCCGCCCGGGAATATCCTCTTTCAGTGCCAGTCCACAGAAGGTGGGCAAAAGACACCTTCAAAGCTTATTGAAGTTTTCCAGTGGAGTTATTCCTTACTCTCAGCACCATAGAACTCCTATTTTTCTCCATGCCACTGCTGGAATGCGGTCGCTTCCTCCTAAAGAACAAATGATTTTGCTCGAAAATGCTTGCAACTATATCAAGAGCAATTCCGACTTCTATCTCCCTGACTGCGAATCGCATATCAACGTTATTGATGGTGATATCGAAGGCTTATATGGATGGTTGTCTATAAATTACTTGATTGGGTCGCTCGATCAACCTGAAATGCACCAGCACGGCAAGAATCACACTACCTATGGGTTGCTTGATATGGGTGGAGCATCTACTCAAGTTGTGTTTCAGCCCAATCAGACAGAGATTTCCGAGCATAAGAATAATCTCTATAAGATTGAGCTTCATAAACTCCCATCGCTAGTCGATGGCAGCAACAACCACGGATCGCCCGAGTATAACGAACCCGAGCGCCAGGATTACTCCATCTACTCTGACTCGTTTTTAGGCTTCGGGATGTATCAAGCTCATGAAAGGTATTTGAAGTTCTTGACCCAAAGCTATCAGAAGGATAAGGGCCAAGAAGCAAGCTACGGGTTTAGATCTCCCGTACCAGATCCTTGTTTGCCAAGAGGCTATACGACCACCTCCAAAATTGACCAACAGTCCGTGGACTTCACCGGTGAAAGTAATTTTGAAAAGTGTCTAGAGAGTATTTTCCCTGTTTTATCTGACAGTATGTACACGAGTGGCAACACTGGAAAGTGCAAGCAATTCAGCGAGAGTGACGAAGTCAGCTCATGTCTCATGAATGAGTTGATTCCCTCCTTTGACTTCGATGTCAATCACTTTGTGGGGGTTAGTGGATACTGGGATGCCCTCACTCTTCTTCTATCGTACGAGACTTCACCGAAGCTAAACAAGCGGAAGGAAACAACCACTGACGCCTACGATTACAAGGTTATCTATAAAGAAACTTCAAACCTATGCTCTCATTCTTTCAGTGAGCTCATTGAGCTTAACAAACTTCGTGATGAGAAGCACCAGATGAAGGAGGAGGACCTTGCTGACTTGTGTTTCCGGTCTTCGTGGATCCTCAACTTCTTGCACCTAGGACTCGGGTTTCCTCGATTTGACATTGATGATGCTAGTAAAGACAATAAGTTCAAGTCTCTTCAGCTTGTGGATAAAATTGGCGGCCTGACATTTTCGTGGACCCTTGGACGGGCCATTTTATATGCCAACGATGAATATGTCCAGGCATACAACAACTACACGATTGAAAAGCGCGGTTCCAATGCTGCCATCATCAAGAGGCCCGGCTTCTACTACACAGTCTTATCCAGTCTTTTCCATTATGGTGCCGAACGAAAAGATCTTTACCCGCGTCCCCAATGGGTAGAGCCCGATAGCGACTCCCAGTTTTCCCACTATAACTATGAAACTGATTATTCCAGCGATGACGATGAGCTGAAGTGGTACATTGAGACCCATAGGTGGTACGGTATCTTCACATTTATGTTTCTCTTTGGCTTAATCGTTTGGCTAATGATCGGTCAAAGTGGAAGGTCTGGTATCAAGAACTTCTTTAAGACAAAGCTGCAGAGAATTATGGACAAGATTCGCCGCAACACGAAAGGGAGGTACACACCGCTTGATTCGGAAAACGATGTACATGAACTCACGATTATCGAGTCCCCAGGCTCAAGTTCAACTGTGTAATTGTAAATATTTATACTATATTAACTTAACTACGTATTTCTCGCCACTGGCTCCCGCTTCTTCTAAATCAGCAAGTGCGCCCTGTACGGCATCCAAGCTTCCACGATATGGTTTGTATCTTACAGGCTGGACCAGTCCATTGGCAAAGTAAGAGGTGGTTAAATGGACCAAGAAACTACCAAATTCGCTATCTTCATGGAATCTTTTGATAACAACATTCAGTACCGTCACCGAGTCGGGAATATTCTTGGGGATCCCCACAATTGCTGCAATCTGGGGGACTTTCGAGGGAGACTGCTCTAATATTTCTGCAACACTGGCAGCAGACTCCTTGGACACACAATCTACACCAAAAACAATATTCTTGTCGTGGCTCAAGACTTGTTTTATGATGTCTGCTTTTGATTGGTGTCGATCAATGACTATGTCACATCCCAAAGATTTGAGATAGGATTGGTGCTTAAGACCAGAAATTGCGATGACATCAAGTCCGTGAATCTTGGCAAGCTGAATGAGGTATAACCCAACCACAGTGGAGCCACCCCAGATAACAATGGCACCCGATACTTGCTGGTGTGGCTCAATGCCAAAACTATCATAGAGTATAACACCAGCGGTTACTAGGCCCACCCCAATGGTGGCACCTTCTTCATAGGAGAACGAAGTTGGAAGCTTCCATACAAGCCGATGATCAATAGCAGTGTACTGCTGAAAAGTGCTAGTTCTGTTATCCCTGTAACTCGTACTGCTGACAATAACACGATCACCAATTTTAAAGTGAGTGGGATCGATATCAGAACCAGTCTTTACCACTACTCCACTGCTTTCTCTGCCATTGATCCAGGGGAAATGATAGACTCCAAATTTATACTTCTTTGCCTTCCAGTCGATTGGGTTCAACCCAATGGCCTTGTTTTCCACCAAAAGATCATGCTTGCCAAGTTCTGGAATTGGTGTAGTGAGTAGCTTTAACGGCTCATGGAAATTTGTGATTGAGAGCGCTAGCTGGCTTTCCTCCAATGTTGCCCTAGGAATCTGGATTCCTTCTAAGAGGGCAATCGGGCCCTGCGTGAGTGGCTTGGGCTTCTTGTGAGTCGCTTTATGAACCTTTGCCGGAGCAACCAGTCTCTTCAGTGCAGTCGTCATTAAGGATCAGATCAAATGCCCATTGAGTTTCCTAAATAGCGATGTGACCCGACGACCCGAACCAGGAACCGATGTGGCATCAATTACTGCAAAAAGTGCGTATCGCGAAACAACATCTATGAGCCACACCCTCCACAGTAAATCCAGATAAATAACCTCCTTGTCGGACATGTCATTCGACCCGCCATGACTAAATTTGATATCAGTAACATCGCTATTATTGGTGCTGGGCCAGGTGGCTTGGCGGCTTTATATGAGCTTCTCCACACTTCCAAGGATGGTAGAACCACCGTTGGAGGAGACAAACCAGAACACCCAGCATTTAAGAACATCGTGGTGTTCGAACAGAAGGACACCCCTGGAGGAATCTGGGCCACATCAGTAGATGATCCTGATCCACCAGTTCCCCGGGCAACATTTGATACTGAGAAATACAGCGACCCCAGCGTTATACACCCTTCCGCGCCTATTCCGCAGGGAATCGAGAATGCGACAGTGAAGGCTCCCGTTATCCAGGATACAAAGAAACAGGACGCCACAGTACAATGGAGCAAGTCAGGTGTATACCACGAGCTTTTCACGAATATTCCATCTCGATTTGTAAGGTTCTCCTATCTTCCCGACGAAGAGAAGTATAAGAACAAGGATAGACGCATTTATCCATTTCTCTCCCACCACGAGCTTTCGCGTCGGGTGGCCACATTTGTGGAGAAGGAGAAACTCAACCAGTATATTAGATTTAACTCCCATGTTGAGAAGGTGACCAAGACCGACGAAGGTAAATGGGTTATAATTGTGAAGGAGCAACGCAATGGTGAACAGCGGTGGTACCAACAGCAGTTTGACGCTGTCATCGTCGCCAATGGCCACTACACCGTTCCGTACATTCCTCACATTGATGGGCTTGCTGAGTTCAACCGCTTAAATCCAGATGCAGTCATTCACGCCAAGTCGTATAGAAACTCTGGCCTGTTTAGCAACAAGCGAGTGGTGGTGGTGGGCAACAGTTTTTCCACCGCCAATGTGGTGCAGTACATTACGCCACTTGCCAAGGAAGTGATTGTGTCGAAAAGAGGCCCCCACTTGGTGTTCCCGTGGATTAATGATGGGCTCAGCTCAGATGGGCTTACTAGCAAGCCACAAATCAAGTCCATTGATGGAAAAACAAGGCAATTTACTTTTGCCGATGGCACCACCATCGATGACGTTGACTATGTAATCTTCACCACAGGCTACCACTACCATCTTCCATTCCTCAGAGAATACTTGAAGGTAGTGGAACCATCCAACCTCTCTCGTGTGAAAGGACTTTACTACAACACATTTTCAATCCAAGACCCCACCCTTGCAACCGTAGGGGTGGCGGTGTCTCAGTTGAACTTCCACACCATCGAGGTGTCTGCGGCGGCGATTGCAGGAGTATGGTCTAACGCGACCCAACTTCCTTCCCAAGAGGAGCAACGAGAATGGGAGAGCAGCCACGTCTCCGCAACTGCCGACAATCTCTTTTTCCACTACTATTCTCATGATAACGTAAAGCAGGACTTCGTGGATAAACTTCTGGTGTTTGCACCTTATGGCAGAAGCAACCCCTTAGAGAAGGACGGTGAGTACACCTATGAGGTTGATGAAGGAATTGAACTGCTTGAAAAACTATTCTATGAGCTCAAAACCGGCCTGTTGGCAGTATCTGACACTATATACAACGAATAGAGTAACCATGTTGCGAAGAGAGTAGTGTAGCGGCATGCCCCTGATATGCGCACGTGACGTCACAAATTATCCCACACCTATCTACTCCCATGAGTGAACCGACAGTCAACTTCCACATCCAGCTGCGGCTCTCTCACTTCAAGATACCATTGGAGTTGATAAAAAAGAACTTTAAGCTGGTTCAAAGACTACTTGAGAAGCAAAAGAAGCAATTAACTGAAGATGTGGCCAAGATTAAGCGCAACCCGGCTATCCCCACCCAGATGAAGCTAGAAATGATCAGGAAACTAATAGCAAGCTTTGAGGCATTTCAAAAGAAGCTTCAAACTGCCATTGACAAGGACAAGGAGTACCGTGAAAGAATGGTGGCCCGACTTGAGAATCTCACCCAGCTTCCCACCTTCGCTGTCAAGGACAAAGGGGATGTCAAAGATGACCTATTACTTGATCTTCATAACAGTGATCTCATCAATTGGTACCGAGATCAGACCAATCTTTTGATTGTGGACTATCTAATCAAGAGCAATATCAGCAGCGCCTTCAATGTGGGGTCCAAGCTTCTTGAGTCATTGAAATCACCTGAGCTCAACAGACTCATTGACCATGATTTATTTGAGGATTTCAATACCGTATATGTGTCAATGGTCGAGAAGCATGATTTGAAGTTGATTACAGCTTGGTTCAATGATAATAAGAACGCATTGAAGAAAATTAACTCTAACTTGGAGTTTGAGATCAACTACTGCCGATTCTTGCTGCTCATCAAAGAAGGCAACATCGATCTGGCCATCAAGTTTTCCCAGGAAAACCTTTCACCATATGGAAACCAGACCAATTACTCCGATGATGAAATGGACAGCTACGAAAGAAACCTTGTTAAGCTAAAGGAAATTGGTGGTCTCCTAGTGTACATGTCCATAAACTCTCTGAACTTGATGTTATTTTCAAGCAGCATCATGAGAAATTCTTCACGATTTCACGAGTACGAAATGTTACTCTCAAATAAGCGGTGGGAGAGTTTGTCGAATTGTTTCATTCGCAATTTCAACCAGATTTATGGAATCCCCAAAACGTCTCCTCTCTTTGTCTACCTTTCGGCCGGACTTTCAAGTCTCAAGACCAAGTCCTGCTATTGCAATACCGAGAACACCATCTTTGGCCAGGATAGGTCTGGTACTAAAGAAAGCGTTTACGAGAAGGATCTAGCCGTGCTTACCAATAAGAAATTCAGGGGTCCAAACTACTACTATAAGCTTCTCAATAAGATCAACCATTGCCCTGTTTGCTCACCCGAGCTTTTTGTCATTGCTAAGAATCTTCCTTATGCTCAATTAATTACTCATGTGTTTGACAACCCCTACAAATTACCCAATGGCAACATTTACCCCTTTGACCGACTTCTCAACCCATCGGAGAAGTACTTATCGGAAAAGAATACCCTATTACGTATGGGTAAAGTAAAAGACCCACTCACCAGAGAAATCTTCATGATCGATAGCTGTGTGAGAGTCTTCCCAGCATGAACAAGATGTTATGATATATAATGTTTAACGATATTTATGATCCAGTGCAAGTCATCAGTCTTCATCTGAATCCTCTTGTTTCTTCTTCTTGGTGGTGTTCGTATTGGAAGAGGAAAATATGTACATTCTGGCATCTCTCTCCTGAGCCGGTTTTGTAGTATCTTGAACGCTGTTTGTTCTTCTATGATGATAGCCAGGAAACATCAGCCACTCAAACCTTCCCAGCCTCTCCACTCTAAAGTCTTCACTACGCCCGAGTGCTTTGACGGCCCACGAATTGTACGGTTCTCCTTCGAAAAGCGAGAGGATTACTTTACCTTCTTCACTTTGACCGTATCCACCAAAGTCATTAGTGGTGGCATTGTTGATAATCTGAAACACATCATTACACGACTTGAAGTATCCGAGTACTAACTTCTGATGGTCTCGGATGTTTCGGTCAACATCTTTCATGCCTCGACCAGTATGAGGGAAGTTGAACATAATGTACCCCAATCGTCCCTTGAATAACTTCACCTGTTTTTTTCCAGGCCTGATCTTTAAACTATCAACAAGATCCATAGCATCGATTTCATGAAGCACCCGGGCTCCTTCTTCTTGCAAGTCATTCAAAATTTCTTCGGCTCCAGGATATTTGGCGACGACCTCATCTCTCAGATCAAAGCTGGTTGCAACTAAATTTTCAGGCTTTATGAGGTTATTCTGGATAAGAGACCGGGCAAACGAAAAGTCACCATCTCCAACTAACAATACCGTAGATTCAATATCGAAGGGATTTAGGCCTTTCGCTTGGGTGGTTGTGATTTTGCGTTTAGGTTTTCCTCCTCCTTTGATATTCCTGAGTTTGTGCTGCTGTTGCTCTTTTTGAGCAGCTAATGACTTTTCCTTGGTCACTTTGAACTTCTCATGAGATTCGAGTCTTAATAGGGCCCCACGAAGTCCCTTGGCTCCGAAATGTTTTCCCTTTAACTTACGGGCCATCGCTGCGCAGATGTGTAATTATATGTGTATTTTTCGCTTGAGTTGCACTTTCAGAATTACCCTATTTACTACATGTGGAAAGCTCGTTCCTCGCCCACGTTATAATCGTCAGGCTTAAACTCGGGACCAGCTTCAACTTCGTGATCAGAGTCACTCAGTTCGCTGCTGGTTTCTGCACCGGTACTACTATCTCTGTCGTCGCCGCTTTGCAGTTTCTTTTCCTCTTCCTTTTTTTCGTCGCTCTCCACATCTTGAAGAGGCTCCTTGAACCCATCATTATACTCGTAAAAGATCATGAAGGTTCCCTGAGAATTTAGCACCTCGTTTTCGGTAACCACGTAAACCGATTCATCGGAAATTCTCCACCATGTACCACGAAGCTTACGGTAACAAATGTAGTGACCATAATTGTGGGTCCCAAAATGGGAAATAACGGCCTTAAGATCATACACAAGCTGTGGGTGTGCTTCCCGAGTCTGTGACTGGATCGACAGCTCGGTTTCGTCGGAGGCTTGCACGTGATCGTCAGACATATCGATGTCAGAGGAGGGCGACGAGGTCAAACTTGCGTCTTCAGTATCATTGGCAGTTTCAGCCGTCTCCGACTCGGAACTATCCGATTCACCGTCAAGAGAAATACCCGAAGCTTTAAGTGGGTTAATAGACCTCTCGTCTTGTTTTCTGAAAGGCTTGCGGCCATCCATATTTATATCTTCAGGCTCGGCCACATAAGGCGAAAGATCGAGGTGTGCCGGGAAAGTCACGTTGGATGAGTTCTTCACGATCATGTAAGTACGAGGATCAAACACCGACCGGTTGATGTGAATGGCTAGCAATGGAGCGGGTCGACTGAGCAAAATCTGCTTTGACTTTCTAGTCCGACGGGTCATTTGTTTAATGGTGAGTTTTTCGAAAGCTTCATCGCTCACCACCATCCGGGCTAACTCCTCCTCAATTTCAGCAAGACGTTTATGAAAGGATTCCTTCACGGATTCGTTGTCACAGCTGGCAATCTTTTCAATGATGGCGTCTTTTGTTTGCATTAGCCCACATCTATTACAATTGACATCGTCAATCACTTCAGGAGTCACCCAGTCATTAATCAACCCTTCAAGGGAGAAACTGGAGTAGTATGATTGCTTGCTAGGTAGATTGAGACTGAGACCACTCAAAACCGAATATCTTATACCTGATACCTCTCCACACGACATGCATCCAATTCTTTCTGCGGATATACCATCAACTGGCGTAATCAAGTCGAGTGGGAATACCTTGTGATCACAATCAGATAGATTGGGGTCCACTTGAGACGCTGGTACATACACTTTCCCTAATTTCCCCAAATTGTGGCATCCGGACATTACATCCTTGACATCATTGATATCAACATATTGATTTTTATCCTTGGGGGACTCCAGGCGAATACCGCACACCTTTTTGTACTCAGATTCCACAAGACGCATCACCAATTGGTAAAACTCCTGAGCATCCTCCTGGTTGTAACCAGTAAAAAAATTCTGCTTGGGCCCATTGGGCATGCGGTTTAAGAGTGGTTTGGTGCTGAACTCTTTGCCTCTAGTTCCATACGCTCCATTCACATTATCAAACAACTTTTTCAATGCACTGGTGAATACAAGTTCCGGTCGAGGTTGGTTTGATTTGATTTTGGTGGCTTCACCACCGTTTTGAACTTCAATTTCAGAAAAGTAGTATTCATCAATAAATTTGAGTAATTGACGGGACGAAGCAAGCGACTGAATCACCGAGTTCATGAAGCACGTGTTTCCATCGTTACTAATCCCACCAGGTTCGCCGCCATTTCGTATGGCAAACCGTGCTTCATTGCTGGTCTTTCGCTCAGCCCTAGACCTCGAGGATGAATTTAAAAACTTGTAGGCTGGATTCATGCTGCGAATTACTTTATTGATGACTTCCGAAAAGCTGACGACTTGTTTTTGATTGATGATGTAAAGAAGGGGAAGAAGGAATAGAAGGACGGACCCAAGGGTTGTTGATTTGGAGTTGCCTAGGGTGTTAGAGACGACGGAGTACTTCCCACGAAGGAATGATATGAGTGGAGAAAACACGGTGCTGAACTGGGTAGCCAAGATAATAATCAATAATATAAGCACACTTCCTAAGATTCTTGAGGCTAAAAACATATGCCCACTAAGTGCTTAAAGGAAATTTTTGTTTCAATCTTAAAGGATGACGTAAATACCCCCACGAGTCAAATTGGGAGATGATTAAGAATTTTTTTTCTGGTTTCGCAAATTGACATATACACATCTCCACATTTACTTGGACATTTTGTATTGACTATGCTAATGATATCTAACGACATCTCTATCAATCGCAAAATGTCTGCTGTAGTGGCTGTCATGTAGAACAGATACCGATTGGGTCACGATAATGACCTTAACCTTCACACACCTCACCATACCCTACCCACCGGTATAACTATGGACTGGTAGTTTATTGTCTGGGTTGATAAGGGTTGCGGAAAGTATGAAATTGAGGATTGGGAGAAGGACGATCTTTTCCCCAGCCACACTTGAGAGGCCGACCATTGACGTTAAAACCCGCCAACTGCACAATGGCCAAGGCCGCTCTTTCATGAGAATCAAACTTGACAAAAGCACAACCCTTTTCCGGATGAAACTTAAACTCAACAATGAAACCGAAATTCTGTAAAAGAGGAATGAGATCTCCCTGTTGAGTGAAATGAGCAATATTTCCTAAGTAGACCGTTGTTTGCCAAGATGGAGTTTGTCTTAATACAATGTCGTAGGACTGGGGGGACAAAATATTCACACCTTGGCCATAGAGAGGGGCATTATTCACCTGTTGAAACTGAGGCATGTTTTGCTTTGGTCGGCGTTTTTGATTGGTGTTCTGTTGAATCTGACTGCTTGACTTGTGTGAAGCCCAGTTACATCGGATAGCACGCCCACACAATTGAACTCCGTTCATGGTTTGTAGAGCCAGTTCAGCATCGGACTGCTCGCTGAAAGTTACAAACCCATAACCCCGACTTCTGGAAGTTTGCATGTCCCACATCACATGCGCCTGCTTAAGAGACGGAAACTGTTCAAATGCCTTGTAGAGAGATTCGTCATCCACTTCCGGAGACAAATCACCCACGAAAATATTGATGATGGGCTCTTCGGGAGACGAAGTAGTTATCAGTGACGACTGGTAGGCCCAATTGGTTTTTATTTCCAGATTATTAATGAGCCTCCCATTTAAACTATGAAGGGCGTCATCTGCAGCGTGAGGTTCAACGTATTCAACAAATGCATAGTTGAAGCCGGGACGATTTTTATCGTTAAGAAGCTTGATTGATTTGACTGCACCAGGTGTCTCAAACACCTCTTTGACAGTCTCCTCACTGACGGACTTGTGTAACCCTCCCACATATAAGATTTTATTAGATACTTCTCGGCCACCTTCGACGGCCGATGCTGGAGTCAATTCATTATTTGGTTGTTCCTTGGCAGTGGGAGGTTGTGATTCAGGATTGCTGGTTTCCTCCCGCAGATGCTGGTGGGTCATTTTTGTTGAATATGCAAGGTCTATCAAGCCGCAACACCAGAACGGAACTTTCGGGGGAGTAAGAAGGGGGGAAAAAGAAGCAAGTGGTTTTCTGTTAAGGGGAATCTTTCGACGATGGTAAATGCGAGCGCTCCGAACGAAAGTTGCACAAAAATCACCATGATGACGAGTAGACTTGAAAATCCCCGCCAAGTAGTATTGTGGGAAGGGAGTGGTGGTGGCGGATGCGCCAGCTTATAAATTTGGAGGATGTCAAGGTGTGGACTTGAGCTTCGTAATTTTGTAGAAGGGTAGCTTCAAAATGATTTGTGATCCTACCTCTTTTTTCCTGTTATGCTCTCGTTTGAAGTTCGATCAGCCCAAGCGGTTTCCGCCGTGAAGAAAGCTCTTGATAGCCGGCGTTTGCTACGATCCAAGAGTAAGGTGTTAAAGACCACCGATGACCTGGGGGTGGTATTTAAGTTCTACACCGTGGTTGAAGATAAGCCGATGCTTTTACAAATTTTAGATGAGATTGACCCCAACCTTGCAACAACGTGCATCGAATCTTACGAGCCAGACTTCGAAGGGCATCAGAAAGTGACAAGCTCAGAGACCGCTTTTGAGGCTTGGGTCGAGGCTATTCTCGTGAAGCATGGAATTTCGCTAACCGATGCCCTTCGACTGGGGATGCCCAAGAAATGGATGGTGTACCCACCGATGGTGCTATTTAAAGCTAACACGTTTGACGGGCCCGAGTGGAAGGCGGCCGTGGGCAACATTTCAAAATCGTTCTTCCAGGAAGTATGTGAATATTTCCCAGGTATCACCCATGTGGCCATAAATAAACCCATCATCGAATCCGACGTGATGAGAAGACCGTTCAACATTCTTCCGCTCCACGGAAATTTTGGTCCTTCCCCTAGCGATCAGTTGTTTGACAGCCCCTCACCAGACGACATGAGTCGAGCTTTCTGGTGTCAAGTAGTACAAAACGGAATCTACCAAACATGGGCTCCCAGATACACCATGTTCTCGCGTGGTAACATCAAGGAGAAGGCTCGGGTACTTCAATTTGCCGACGTTTCTTCCCGCACGTGTGTTGATCTCTACGCTGGAATCGGCTACTTCACGCTATCATACCTTAAAGCCGGAGCATCGCAAGTGTTTTGCTGGGAGCTCAATCCTTGGTCAGTCGAAGGACTAGTCCGTGGTGGCCGTGAGAACAAATTTTTGGTGCGACGCATCCAACATAATGTTCCATATACGGCTGAACAATATACCAAAGATTCCTTTACTGGAGTCCGGTTATTTGTTTTTGAAGAGAGTAATGAATTTGCCAGTGACCGACTCCTGCAGCTTGGAAATTTTCAACTACGTCACATTAATCTCGGGCTTCTACCATCTTCTCGGCAATCATGGCCTACAGTCCATCGCCTAATTAGGCAAGTTAATAACGGTCAATGCACCAAGGTTCATGTGCATCAAAATGTTCATAGAGATGAAATTGACAGTTTCTGTCAAGAAGTCATCTCTAAATTTACAACACCCCATTACCACGCCCAGGTGTCTCATGTGGAGAAAGTCAAAACTTATGCCCCCGATATCTGGCATATTGTGGTAGATACCATCATAAATGAACACTGCATAGCCTCGTAAAATGGTTATTTTTATCAAAATACATGACCGTTACACTACATGGCCCGACTTCCGACACCGAGACCATCAACCACATTTAGCACCCGATAATTTTATTTTGTTAGCTAGTCCCCTTACAATAGGTCATGACACAAAAAGTGCTGCGCCATTCTTTTCGCACCTGTGTTTACTCAGTAGCCAAAAGATGGCCAGACCGATATGACGGACCAACACAAAAGCAGCAGGTAAATATTTTTTTTATCAAATTCACCTTTTCTTTTCCCAACGTCAACGCTCCTAAAGTACAAATATTCCGGAAACTGCTAGTGTCCGGCCTGTATTGACATTACTACCTAGATTCCCTTCCGTCAAAAATATAATCAAATTTCCGGCTATAGACGTGCGCATGTCAAAAAAAATAAAAAGGATAGACACTCTACACAATCAATCAAAATAAATTTCGCTAGCAATCATTTTGATCATCATGACGAATGTCAAACAGGAAGAGGATTTATATGATATTCTAAATTTATCTCCACCGTCATTCACCAAACAAGAGCATTCGGGTGTTCATACATTTACCACGCCTCCGTCTCAACCTCTGTCAGGACAGACTTATCCCGAATTTGAACAAGGGCAGATCTCCAATGAATCCCATCAATATCAACAGCTACCACATGACGGATACATGAATGGTCACTTTCAGCAAATTAACCAGCAGGGATACTCTCAGTCAACTTCCTACACTCAACCCGATATCCAGGTGGATTTACAAGGAGATAGTTTCCAAAAGAATGCAAACATAAACTTAGGTACCGAAAGCGGGCTTTCCCTCAATACAACCAATCTCTTAGATGCAAGTGATCTCCTTTCTCCCAATAATTTTGCTTCCAATTCCGGTAATTCCTCCTTTAATTCTCAACATCTCAACCCCCGCAGTCCCGGTGCATATTCGTCCCATTCCTTGTACAGCGAAGCGTCTTCCAATCCCGCCAGTCCTTTCCTTGATGCCGCCAGCCATTTCAGCAACCACCCAGCGTCCGATGTGGGAACTCCCCAAGATCAAGACTTCATGTACAAAACCACCTACTTGGACATTTCCGAGAACCTTAATAGCTTCGACCGGGAAATTGCGCTTGGCGGTTCCATTTCATCTACTAACTTGATGAATATGAATCAACCTCATCCGCAGCTGTTCAACCAATCCATGGTTGTTCCTATGGACACGCATCAAACCAACAACCACAAAAATAATCTGCAATTTAAGCTTACTGAAGACAATTTGTTAAACTATACCCAGCAACAAGACATGCCTCAAATTGTGCAACCGGACAACTACAACCGTGAAGTCACCATAAATGTGGATTCTGCGCCTGAAATCAGAGCAGCCCGCACACCTTCGTTGTTTTCTAATTCTTCCCATAACTCTTCTGCGGATAACTCACCAATACAACAGCCCAAACCTCAATTCCATGGTGCCTCTGGGGCCAGTCTCTCCCCTTACAACAGCTCTTCCAATCTAGTTGCAACTTCCAGTCCAGGATCGGTCATATCTGATATTCCTGATAATCAACAATACCTTCTAAAACCTGACGAACTACAGGCCATGAAGCGCGGTCGCATGAAAAACCATTCTCTTAAAGTTCAAAGACAGCGGTCTCGACTGCGGTCATCGACGCATGGAGTCTCTGATGATGAAGCATTTGACGATGGTGACTTGAGTGATAGTAATCTTCCTGCCCCAATCGCCAACCGAGAAAAAATGTTGGAACTTGCATCACCCAATCAGTCTTCACGCAGAACCCAAAAGCATCCGTCTGTCTATGCATGTCATCTTTGTGATAAGCGGTTCACCCGGCCCTACAACCTAAAGTCTCATTTGAGAACTCACACCGATGAGCGTCCGTTTATCTGTAATGTGTGTGGTAAAGCATTTGCTAGACAACATGATCGCAAGAGACATGAAGACCTTCATACCGGTGAAAAGAAATTTCAGTGTAAAGGATTTCTCAAGAATGGGACTCCCTATGGCTGTGGACGAAAGTTTGCCAGGGCAGATGCGTTAAGAAGACATTTCCAAACAGAAGCAGGAAAGGAATGTATAAGAATCTTGGTGGAAGAAGACGAACAAGAAAAGCAAAAGAGAGGTATTGCCATCAATGGCCCCAACCCCGAGGATTTTCTCAGTCCTTCCAGCATGATGCCATCGGTGGCCATTTCTCCCCCGGAGTAGTATGGTAGGATTTTTTTTGATTTTGTTGTCTTCTTCCCCGTCACATGGCTGCTGTAGTCGTGTGTATGAACTTTGTCATCATCAATGTTAGCGTTGGTAAATGACTATGTACGATCTGTATATTATGTGATGAGAATTCAACCAAATTTTTGTAACCGCGAAAACCAACCATGTCACTTGAACATGAGGAACAAATGATTGACCGCTTGGCGGTCGTGAGCGATGATGCTCCCAAGTCCAAGCATGAACAGTATCTTCAGCAACTAATGCAAGACAAACAGCTTTTGATGGAGAAACAAAGTCGGGAGTTTCTAGAGGGTCTATTCCAGGAAAATTCCACCACGCCCTTCGCTATCAAGAATGTTCAGATGACCAATTCCCAGCTGTTTCGGTACTCATTTATCCAAGAACAGTTTTGTCCTCTCTTATCACGTAACCTTGTGACCTTGCTGGAACTTTTGCAAGGGATTGATGATGTTGGAACCAACTTGTCTAAGTTGGGGATAGTTGAAAATTGCGTGGTATCGATCCAGCAATTGCCCAAGAACATGTGGGGTCGTCGTAAGGTAGCCAATGATGTCGTTCCTATCTTCAATATTATTCCTACCAAGCGATTTTATGCCAAGACCGGTACTAACATTGGTAATGGAGAGGGAGATGGTTACATTCAGTTTCTGATCAAGAATCTCTTTGGAGGTGCCGAGAATCTCGTGTTTGATGCAATCACAGGAACCAAAACCCACTCGTCATACTTGCTTAACTACAACCAGCCGTTGTTCAACAAGGCAAATTATATTTTCGAAAACCTTGCATATATCAATACGCGTCAACAGGACTGGATTGGAAGCGATATCCGTGCAAGAGGAGTATCGCACCGAATCTACACTCAGTTCTCGTCTCCTATCAACCACGAACTCACTTTAGAAAATTCGTGGCGTTCGCTCGTCAACCATTCTTCGAAATCACTCGATGTTTGGGCACAACTGGGAGATGACTTCAAGTCATCTTTGGTATACAACTGGCGCTACGACAGTCGCAACAATAAACACTTGCCACAGACTGGTAAGTTTCTCCGAGTGGGATTGGAATATTCAGGATTCTGGAAGTTCAACACTTCTTGTTATTTCAAGTTTGTGTATGAGAGTCAAATGGCTAAGCGAATCTCCCCCAACAATCTCCTTCTCCTATCCAGTAAAGGAGGGGCCCTCTGCTCGTTGAATGGAGCCAGCAGTTTACTCGATCGATTCTATATCGGAGGACCCACTGACGTGAGATCGTTTACTATCAATGGACTCGGGCCCAAAAGCTATAACTCGTCAATTGGAGGCGACTACTTCATCAACGGGGGGGCCTCGTTGGTCACTAACATTCCCCGGTACCCCACTTCCAATTTCAAATTGCACAACTTCATTAACTTTGGTAAGTTGCTACCGTTAAACACCGTCAAATCGCCCAAGATTTTAGCGGGGGAGATTTTCAGGCAACCCTCTGTGAGCTATGGGTTTGGAATCCTCTATAATCACCCCATGGCTCGTTTCGAACTTAACTTTGTGCTCCCGTTGGCCATGCATGAACGCGATTATGTTAGAAAAGGTTTGCAATACGGTATTGGGATTTCATTTTTGTAAATAGATTGCATATAATTAACTGGTTATCCACTTCTCGTGAGACTTGATAACCTCAGGCACAATGAGCGACTCGATCTCAACATTTGCCTCCACTTCTCTCGGGCTCAATGTGATCCACTGCTGGGATCCGTCTCCAAACACAAACACCACTTCCTTCTTACGGGTCTGTAGCAAATTGCCAATCACAAGCTGGTGCTGATATCTTTCCAAAGCACCCTTGGCCTTTTTAATCAAGAGCGAGCTGTCAGTTTCAAGTTTGAACGACACAATCATGGCAGAGGGGGCCCACTTATCGACCAATCGACTCAAAAACTTGGGCACCTGCTCTAAATCGACAATAAGTTTACCGGTGGCCTGAGACTGGATTTTGTGCTGGGGCATTCGAGACTGGGGGAGGAAGAAATCTGACACCGCAGCCGCAAGGTAAAACAATGCCTTGGTCTCGAGTTTTTTCAAAAGCTCGGATACATCTCTCAATGTATACAAGTATTGGTTGACTGTAGTAAAAGGTACAAGAAGAAGGGAGTTTGATTCCTTGGCCGTTTTGTACTTTCTCAACACTAAAAGCATCTCATCTGCAAATTGAGGGTTAATCTCAACCTTGTTGTCCTTTTCTATCATATAGTCAAGGAAACAGTTGGTGGTATGACTATAATGGCGAGAATATGGTAACAAAGAAAACTCTCGGTGAAGAAAGATCACCGCATATCCATTTTCAAGGAAATATTCAGCAGACGTGGCACCTCTAGTTCCAGCACTAAAATTGTCAATGAATCTGACGGTATTGTTCTCAAGCGGAACGGTGGTTCCACCACTTGTAACCAAAACTATTTTTTTATTGGAGTTCTCCACATGAAAATTAATAAAACGCTTCACCTCCGCTTCAATCTCAGGAAGGTAATCTGGAGCCTTATGATTCTGGAAGTATTTCTCTTCGTCAGACAATTGGGCGGCCGGAAAGTCCGGAATCGACCTGTCGATGGCAGTGTTAGTGTCGGGGTTGGAAGTATGGAATGATTTAGACATGATTTTCGCATAATGAATCCCACTGTCTTTTTGGATGTATGTTAATAAAGGAAATCACATGGAAATAAACTAACTCTAGATATCCTCAGATGGTATGTGGCAATCCGACTTTTATCAGACCATACTAACTTAGATGGCGAATGGGGCAGAATTAAGATTGAATTGTATCAGGACCTCAAATTGTACGAACCCCAGAACTGGGCAGGAAGAAGGACCGAATAGGCCATCTTCTAATGCCAAGGAAGCGAATACACCCATTCGTATCTTCTGTTTGACATGATACTAACACAGAACCTCGGAGAATTTTCGTCAATTTTGTACCGGTGAATACAGAGAGAATGGCCGCCCCATGGGTTACAAGGGTACTCGATTTCACAGAGTTATACCAGGCTTTATGATCCAAGGCGGTGATTTTGTCAAAAACAATGGACAGGGCCGCAAGACAATCTTTGGCAAGACAACGTTCGAAGACGAAGGATTTCAATATGATCGTACGTATGAGTTTGTGAAGCCAACGGAGATATACTTACCTAGATAAAAAATACTCGGTGTCAATGGCCAATGCTGGGCCCAATTCTAATGGGTGTCAGTTCTTCATCTGTCTCAAGGACGCTTCACATCTTGATGGTAAGCACGTTGTGTTTGGGAGAGTAGTTGAGGGCTTTGATATTGTGGACAGAATGGGAGCTGTGTTCACCAATGCCAACCACGTCCCCACACATGACATCGTAGTAAGTCAATGTGGAGAAATGTAACATCATGGTAGTCCTAATAGAACGCAAACTGTTGGTCTAAGATTTTATCATTTTCTGGTAGTGGGTGTTTTGCACCTTGATAGCGACATTAAAATCCAGTGAAATAATTGCGGAGCATACATGTCGGCAGATTACTGGAATTCAAGCCAGCGAAATAAGTGGCAGCTAACTCGAAGGACTCTCTTGGAGAGTCGTCGAAAGCTATTGATCCTTGAAAAGAAAATGATTCAAAATGGCTTGATCAAGGACTATCCCAACATCACTTATGACTATAACATGAGAATATATCTCCATACACGTATGTTCATTTCATCCTCCCACCGCATATATCTATGGTGGAGTTTATCTAATATGGCTCGTCACTTCTACGTTACTAACCTTAGTCTTAATTAAATTGGGCAGAAGACTCAACATCCGTCAAATTGCCTTGGCTACTGCCGAGATTTATCTCACCAGATTCCTTACTCGAGTATCCCTAAAAGAAGTCAATGTTTATCTTTTGGTCACCACATGTGTATATGTGGCGTGTAAGATCGAAGAGTGCCCTCAACATATCCGTTTGATCATTTCAGAGGCCCGGAATTTGTGGCCGGAATACATTCCCCATGATGTTACCAAGTTGGCGGAGTTTGAGTTCTACCTTATTGAAGAAATGGAACTGTATTTGGTGCTCCATCACCCTTACAAATCTTTGCTTCAAATCAGGGATTTTTTAGTCGACTACCAGCCCATCTACGGACTTGCATTGAGCGATGATGAATTGCAAAATTGTTGGTCTCTTATCAATGACAGTTACATCACCGACTTACACCTATTGTTTCCACCGCACATTATTGCGGTAGCTTCCATCTACATCACTGTGGTGCTAAAGAAGAACTTAACGGCGTTGAGAGGGGCAGCCGCTAAAACGTCCACTCGTACCAAGGATATTGAAGACTTGATGGCCATGACTTCTCAAAACAACAACGGTAACATCACCAATGGTAGCGCTGCATCTTCCACGTCGGGATCATTAGACCCTACCCATTTTCAGGATATCAAGCTTGATGAGGATACCATCAAGATTAACAAATTTATGAATTTCCTAAATCACTCGCAAATCAACCTTGATGAAGTGGTAGAACTGATGCAAGACATCATCAATCTCTACGTGGTTTGGAATCGATACAATGAGAACAATGTCCGCAAAGCTCTTCAGTTCATGTTGTTAAATCGCTAAGGAGGATTTCGTTTCAGTGAACCGTTGGTTTGAAACCATCGACTGTATGCAGGCGCCTGCATAGATACGTGGGCTCATGGAAAAAAAGTTCTGGCTCCACCGGAGAAAACACATCAACCAGATTGTCCAGAGTACTCATCTTAACGAATTTTTAAGGCGCCTTTAATTGTTTGGGTTGTGTCATAGCTTTGGCAGAATATATATCACATACGGCATAACTCCTTCGACTGGTGAACGTGGAATCGCAGCCTTCGTCACAATTTTCAACTCCCACGTTTCTCGGAGACTTCAAGAATGACTAAATCATCGCCTGAAGTTACCAATCAGGGCACAATCTTAGCCTCGTTGGAACGTAATCAGATCTTCGTTACCAGAACTTTTATTGTGGGACTTTATCTTTTCCATATATTCTATCCATCGGTGGTTCCTTATACATCTAAATTCATTCATGTTCAATATCCCATCAGCATTACCGAAAATGGTCAATATCTCTATGGAATTGGCAAAGATGATGTATATTACGTGATCAACTGGGTCATTACCCTTACATTTCTCAGATCTGCCCTTATGCAATGGGTTTTTCGTCCTACTGCCAAATATTTTTTCAATATTCACTCCCGCAAGGCTAAAGCCAGATTTGCAGAACAAAGTTGGATGTTAACTTATTATTGTGCATCGTTTGGGATGGGACTATACTTATATTATTATTCACCTTACTGGCTACAGTTGGAACCCATTTTTGGCCAGTGGCCTCATTATCAAATGACGGCAGGATTCAAGAAATACTATCTTGTATCAATAGCATCTTGGATTCAACAGGTGTTTCTGCTTAATATCGAAGAGAGAAGAAAAGATCATTATCAGATGCTATGCCATCATTTTATTACATTGGCCTTGATGATTGGATCATATTACTACTATTTTAATCGGATCGGCCATCTTATCTTAATGATTATGGATTCGGGTGATATTTTCTTATCAACGGCGAAGATCCTCAAATATGCTGGCTTCACCAGGGCTTGCGACGTCATGTTCTTATTATTCTTAATATCATGGGTGGTTTTAAGGCATGGAGTTTACAACTATTTAGTCTTTTGGACTTGGTCCATTAGTGACCAAGTTCTGGAGGATGGTAAATGTATCCCGGGTGTGGTACAAAAGAGATGCCTCAGTCCGAACGTTCTTCCCATATTTATTACATTGTTATGTGGGCTTCAAGTTCTAATGGTGGTGTGGATGTACCTCATTGTGTCAGTGGCATATAAAGTGGTGGCTGGAAAGGGGGCCGAGGACGTGAGATCAGATGAAGATGATACCGATGTCGAAGATGAAGCCACTGAATACAAAAAGCAATGATCGATGTTTTTCATCTTTTATAGGAATGCATTATTGGTGTATTAGATTGTAGTAAGACTAGGGAGTTTATTGTCGACTGATCAACTGAGACTCACGTAAAGGCATGTCACCATCACTACGAAACCCCAAATTACCAAGATCAATGATAGATTCTTCATGATGGACTCGAGCACAGAAGGGTCGTCGGATTCGGATCCAATTAGCTTGTAACCGAAAAGGCCAGGTAAGATAAACGAAATAGCTGTAGAACCGGTGGCTCCAACAATCGCCAACACCAACGCAAATGATTCCACGGTTACGGCAAAGTAGTATCCCACCACCAACAAAGATACGGTAATGACATTAAATGCCCGAGTAGAAAGCGGCACAATGAGGCTCTTTTGAGAATTATCTTCTTCGTCCAATAAGGGCTCTACCTCCTCCGTACCGGTGATGTACTTCGTTTTGAGCCAGTAGTAGATGTTATTGACAGATATTCTGGCAGGATGAATCATGAGGGGGAAAGAAAAGATCACCATAAACACAATGGCCAACCTGGCCAATGTGGTTGACCATCCGCCGTGATACAGCAAAACCACATTTCCGGACACAAAATCTCCAAATGTAAGATAGCCGGCGATCCCCACGCTGACAAAAAGAGCGGTGGCTACCCCAATTGCGATGTTGCATAATCGAGTAAGACTAATTAAGGACTTGTCCTTGGCTTCATTGATCACCGAGAACATGTTCTGGTGGCCTGTATAAGCAAAAACAATGATTGAAAACGTACTGAGTACTCCCGAAAATGTGGGCGGCACAAGTGTAATGGCACCTCTATCTTCAGCAGGTACGTCGCCCAATATAAAGTGACAGTAGATTAGTAATGTCAAATAACCAATGGCGGTCAAGCCAAGAATTGACGTGTACTTTAACGAATCAAGATTTTTCAAGAAAGATAATGGCACACAGATTACCGTCAGCGAAAGCGTCCAGAACATGTTGTAATTCTTCTCATCCACAAATGACAAGTGAGTCACAATGGTTGGCATCAAATCTCCAATAAGCACTAGGTATGAAATGGCACATCCAAAACATTGGATAGCAATTGCAGCATCAAAAACCACAGACAACATGGGGTAGGTTATTGTACAGATGTTGAAGAAGGTAGCAGCACCTGGAGGGACGTACTTGGAAACATAGGCCTGAAGGAATAAGCCATACCCTGAAGTTGCGGCCGCCAACAAGATAATAATCACTCCTACTACCAAACCATCGGTTGCAAATGCCAAGGGCATGGAGAGTAATCCTGCACCAACAATGGTCTTGACCAAACTGATGGCTGACGATACAGTAGAGGCACCTTCAACAGTTGGCATAGTGTTTAGATGTGGCTGATAGAGGGGATTAGGTATATTTGGTGTACGGGTGCCGTTGAATGGATCGGGCGCCCCATGGCCTGCACATAGCTGCACTGTTTACGCCACGCGTAGCGATGAAGTAGAAACATAGCTATCAGAAACATTGGGCAGTTCATGAACATAGCATCTTCATATCCAACTAAGGAATCGTCGATTCTGGTGGCGGTTCGCGTCCGACCATTCACTCCTCAGGAAGAGAGTAAGTTGGTGCAAACCACCAATAATGCGTTTTTTGTGAGTGACGGTTCATTAACCAATGACACCAAGAAACAACTGGTGATGCTGCCTCGAGGAATCCGAAAGTTGGTTGATGTGGTAGATGATAAGATGTTGATCTTTGATCCACCTGATACCAACCCTTTGAGTAAGATGCAAACGAGTGCTTTTCCTAACAGCAAGCCTAGAATACGAGAATATCGGTTCGTGTTTGACAAATTGTTCGATATGAGTGCTACTCAGGAAGAAGTTTATGCCAGTACCACCAAACCCCTATTGGATAGCATTTTGGATGGGTTCAATGCCACTGTCTTTGCATACGGAGCCACGGGATGTGGTAAGACACATACAATTTCAGGCACCCCCGAGAACCCGGGAGTAATCTTTCTCACCATGAAAGAGTTGTTTGAGCGAATTGAAGAGCTCAGGGATACCAAGGTCATAAATTTGAGCTTGACGTTCTTGGAAATCTATAACGAGACAATTCGTGATCTTCTCAATCCTGACACCAGCTTTAAGAAACTTGTCCTCCGCGAGGATGCAAATAAGAAAATTTCGGTTGCGAATCTCTCATCTCGTCAACCGCAAAGTGTGGAAGAAGTCATGCATTTGATAATGATGGGAAACCAAAACAGAACATGTTCACCTACAGAAGCCAACGCCACCAGTTCGCGGTCGCATGCTGTGCTTCAAATTAATGTGGTGCAAAAAGATCGCACTGCTGATATCAGCGAAGAGCATACATTCGCCACGTTATCCATCATTGACTTGGCGGGGAGTGAGCGAGCCGCTGCCACCAAGAATCGAGGTGCTCGACTTAATGAAGGTGCCAACATAAACAAATCCCTTTTGGCCTTGGGTAACTGTATTAATGCATTATGTGACCCACGGCGTCGCAACCATATTCCATATCGAGACTCCAAATTAACACGTCTACTAAAGTTCTCGCTAGGAGGAAATTGTAAGACCGTGATGATTGTATGCATTTCCCCATCGTCGCAGCATTATGATGAAACCTTGAATACCCTTAAGTATGCAGATCGGGCAAAGGAGATTAAGACTAAGCTCATTCGCAACCAGCATAATTTGGATCGTCACGTTGGGCTGTACCTCAAGATGATTACCGAGCAGAAACAAGAGATTGTGGAACTACGTGCGCGTGAGTCCAAAACGGTGGAAAGCACCATCATCAAGCAACGGTCGATGTATGAGAAGTGTATGGAGCAATTGCTCGAGGCGATCACTAGTGTGGACAAGTCATTGCAAAACCACCTGCAAGAAAAGTGGAAGAAGTACTTCTTTCTTGCCAAGCGTAAGCTCTTGTTGGTGTATCGGGTGAACATCAACGTGATATGTGAGCAGTTTGGCAAGTCATCCTTGAAAACAACGTCTCTACACATGCAGCTCGATCAATTGAGATCCAAGATTGATCAGCAAATCATTCACTTAGAGAAGCAATACGATACACCGGGCGAGGTGGATAATATCTTTAGTCACTCCATTGATTTCACCTTGAAGCGGCTTACAGAAACCGATGGATGGACCGAATATCACACCAGGTTGTTCGAAAAGCTGGTGGACTCGACCAAGTCATTCCACGAAAAAGATATTTTAATCAATTCGTCCATCCTTTTTGATTATCTTTTGAATGAGACTAAGCAACATGACTTCGTGCCAGCTGCACTCTTAGGATTGGTGAAAATCTGTGATGAGAAAGAGAACGTCGACTTCATTCTTGATCAATTGAAAACCTCGGTGGATTATATGAATGGCACCGGGTTCGATCAGATCATTGAAAACCTTACTACTCAGTTCATCCAAGACCAATTTCGAGAATCCTACATTCCCCGACTTCCAGCATTGAAGAGAGATAAACGCTCTTCTACTTCGCCATTGAGGTCATCACCTCCCAGGAATGTAAGAAAGTCCATGAAGGCACCACGCTTTGGGCGACGTGATGTTAGCCTTATGGAAAGTGACACCAGCATGGAAGAGTCAATGATGCAGGGTCGTAGTGATGTTGACGATTCTCCCCTCACAGGTAATATCCTAGATCGAGTCGATGATTTGGACTTTAACTTTGACCCTTCACTTGAGTCACCCAAGATGGAATCCAAGATTGTTGATTATCGCGTCAGGAAGCAACCTCGTGCTTCTTCACTTACTCACCGCAAACTCCCCACCGGTGATGATGACATCAAGCCACCGCTTCTTAATAAGCAGGCACTGACAAAGATCATCAACGAAGACGCATTTCTTGATCATCCCCCTACCCAAGTGCTAGCGTTTGGCTCGCTTAACGTGGAGTCAAGAAACGTTAGTTCCGCTAATCATATCGACTAACTGTCAATATTTTTGCAATCATTTACATACCAATAGAAGGCATCATTTTATTATATCTTTTGTTAAATATAAGCATACTTACCATCTGCCACCTTGTTGGCCACCGTATCCTCCTTGACCTCCTTGTTGGCCACCATATCCACCTTGTTGGCCTCCAAATCCACCTGGACCACCGGGGCCGCCAGGACCACCGGGGCCACCTGGACCACCGAATCCACCGAATCCACCTGGAGGACCACCTTGTTGGCCACCATATCCACCTTGACCACCTTGTTGTCCACCGTATCCACCTTGTTGTCCACCGTATCCACCTTGTTGGCCACCGTATCCACCTTGTTGGCCACCGAATCCACCTGGACCACCTGGACCACCGCGGAAGCCACCTTCCTGTTCACGGCCACCTTGGTGACGGCCACCTTGTTGTTGACCACCTTGGTTGTGGTGTTTGTTGTCCTCGTAGTCTTCAACCTTGTCTTCAATCTTGTTGGCCAAGAAAGCACCACCAATGGCACCACCAATTCCACCAAGAGTAGAGTGAGACCCAGAAATCTTAGAACCACCGTATCCACCAGCTGCAGCACCGGCAATGGTAGAAAGCAAACCACGGTCTCCGCCTTCGGAAGTTTGTTGCTTAGCTTCATTTGGAGTGTATTCACTCTGGTCACCAGAGGAGTAAAATTCGTTGGCACTCATAATTGATTAAATAATATTACGAGTTGACGAAAGTTAGTATTAGGGAGAACCAAGGTGGTATTTATATGGAGGGGTCTCGCTTCCCCGTGGTGAAATTTGTCTACATCAATTGTGCAGGAAATCCATGCAGTCACCGAAACACCGTAATAATTGGCCAAGCCCTGTCAACAAACGCAGTATAGCGTGACGTTACACGTGACATTCCCTTCCTAAAGATAGCTCAAAAAGAAATTTCGATGATCCTCAAACAAGAAACTGTGGAGAAAATATTCTATACTCAGTGCACAAAGTCCATTACGGTCATTGACATGGTTTAAAGAATTATAAGGGGCTTGGGTGAAACGACAGGAACACAATTCAAACGCGTATTTGTGCAAGGGGGCCTATTTTGGAATCTAATGGATCGGTGAACTGAATGACTAATGGGCTTACAGTTTATTAAAGAAGACTTCACTACTTATCCTTTACATGATGGTACAATCCTTATCATGAGCAGTTTTGTCTGAACCTGAGGATCTAAGAGATTTTTTCTTCTTGATCTTTTTTTGTAGTTTAGCGGCGACGTCTTTATCAGATAATCTGCTCAAGCATTTTTCATCGCCGTTTTCGGCTCCCTTTTTATACCAAACTTGAGCTTCGTTGTTATCTGTAATGCAACCAATTCCCTTTTCGTAGAAATTGGCTAATGCAAATTGAGCCTTCGGTAAATCACATAATGCTGATCTTTTAGCCCATTCAAAAGCTTCAGCTTCGTCTTTAGGGAGATAAGGCTCATTGCCCACAAGGTACCAAGCACACATGGCCAACATGGATTCAGGGTCACCTCCTAAAGCGGCTTGAGTATAATAATGAATGGAAAGGTTAGAATCTTGGGGAACAATCTCACCGATTTCGTAGGACTTACCGAGAATGGCGGCAGATTGGATATGGCCTAAAGCTGCTGCCTGGGAATAGAGTTCAAGAGCATATTTGCGATCGCTAATGACAATATCTTTAAACCCTTCGTAGTAGATTTTACCCAATTCATAAGGTGCAGCGGCAATGAGTTCATTTGCGACATTGGATGCACGACTTAACCATTTAATACCTGATTTTTTGGTATTGACATTATCAGGAAATCCCATTCTCCCATAGAACATATAAACCCCGAGTTTATACATGGAAGATGGATGATTTTTGGATGCAGCGGTCTTCAAGTACTCAATGGCTTTCCTAGCATCACGACCAGTTCCAAGACCTTCTTCATAACAATATGAAGTTCTATAGGCTGACTCAACATGTCCATGTTTTGCAGATGCTTGAAATAAAGAGAAGGCTTCCTTGTTATCAACTTTTCCTAAAGCTCCACTACTATGTGCATCACCAAGTAAGTACTGAGCTTCCACGTATCCCTTATCCGCAAGTTTCCGCAAATAATGAACGGCCTCCTTAAGAAGAGCATGCTTAAGCTTTACTTCATCCACTTCACCATCGTGATTGGTCTCAAATTCAAAAGAAGGTGTGGCCGATTTAGACTTGACATGGCCCGTTTTAACATTAAGATTGAGCGATGATGCTGAACGATTGGCAGGTTTGCGAGGGGAATCCACCGATCCCGCCAAATCACTGGTCGATGGACTAGAAACAGTACTGGTTTGAGCCGAATCTAACAAAAGGGCAGTTTGAAGCATATACTGAGCATATTGGAATAAAACAGTGGGATCGTGAGACTTTTTGGCGTTTTTGCGATACAACTCAATTGTTTTGATTCGGGGCATCAAGTTAGACGAGTTGCTTCCAAGGTATTGTTGAATTACATTCTGACTGAAGTCAACCATGGAGGAATTGTCAGCACGGTCATAGAAAAACGAAGAAGTTGAAGAAACGCTTCTTCCGTGACCAAATTGATGATTTCCAAGAGAATCCAGATCAGTCTTGGAAAACGCTTCATTAGGAGGAGGTAAAGAATTCAAATTAAAGTTGGTGACCGATGACGTGGCGCTCAATGGATGAAATGCTGGCGATGTAGTAGAAGTTTTGGGATCCCGAGACGTGATGGGAGACACCATACGATCTCTTCGAGGAGAGATTTGAGGTGATGCAGAGTTAAGTTTATCCTTAGCAGCAGAGAACTTTGGCGAAGGAGCAGCATCGGCTTCAAACACAGGATACGGAACCGTGCCTCGTTGGTGATTATGATTAAGTAAACTCAGAACCTTGGGTTCTTGAGTTGAGTATGGGTGTTGGCCGCCGGAGGAAGGGGCTTTTTTTGCACCAGTGCTATTGGGAGAGGAAATTTCACCAAAACTTAGATCGGCGTCACTGGTATCTTGATTGTTGAGTTGGTTTTGTGAATCCAAGGGGGTGTGGAAGCTGGTGATACTACCAGTCTGAGTCTCCGAATTGAAGTTGGACGAGGCGTCTTCAAAATTATCCATAGGATACGGCGTGTTGCCGGTGGCTTTCTGACGGTAAGGATGAGAGGTCATTTTCAAACTGGTGGTGGAGATTCCCCGAACTCAACTCTAACAGTGATCCCCTGCAGCAAAATGAACAACAATTCGAAAAAAAAAAGTGGTGAACACGGAAGCCTTGGCTATATTTTTCTTTTTTTTTTTTTTCCTTTCCTGTTTGATTGTGTGACCTGCTCAAATTACGTGCTTCTATCCAAAATTTCTAGATTGGCCTCATTCGTGTTTCATGAAACGCCAAATATAATTACTGCTTACAAGCCTTAACAAAGGAGGTGACCTTTTAATAGATTGCCATGTTTAGTCTTGCCACGTTCTACTAATAGGCTGGGGACGTTCACGTGTGTCTGACCCTAAAATAAATCTCATTTATGTGATCCAGTCGACTTACATTAATTGCATACAATAAATAGATTGTCTTCACGATTTAAATCTGTGAATTGACATTGTCGGAGATGTGGATGTGAAAACCTGACAAAGTTGGTGGAAAGAAGAACACGTAGTGACGGAGCTGCACAAAAACGTAAACAATAGCCGGGGCTCAAATCGCCCTTCAAGTGATGCGACTTACGAGGCGATGATGCCTAAACCGTTTAATGAACGCTGATTTACAAACCGTACCTATGTGTCAACTATCCAGATTAAATGGTCAAATTTATTAAATAAAACGTAGGTTATCACTTGATCATGAAAATGGCCGCCACGACGGCTAGTAATAGGCAAACATATGGTAAACGGGAAGACCGAACTTTCTCATCATCCTCTTCAACCAATAATCGAGCTCGATCTTCGGGATCTAACTTATCAAGATGCTGTTTAACATCGATTGGTTGTTCATTATCAAGTTGCAGTTGGTGTGATTCTTTTGTAATTTGGTGCTGCTGGTCACGTTCAATTTCCAACTTATTTTGCTCCACCATATCAGGGAAAATTCGACGAAATCTTTGATTTTCATGTGTATTCCATTGTTTGCTCTCTTTAGCCAACTTCCGTTTAACGTTATCGGTAGTTTTAATAGATCCGGTGGTTACTTCATCTCCAGTCATGAAACTGAGCAATCCGGTAAGAATGGTGGAAACACTCCAGGCCGGGTTCCAAGTATCTGGATGGTAGTCACTCATACTTAAGCATAGACGAGTGTTACATGAAAACCGACCGTTTGGAGTTACCATGGAGATGGAAGGAGGTTTGAATGGATATTCCAGAGGGAACCGTAAGATTCCGTGATATTGCCCCCCCAGAAATGGGGTATTGTCGGGACCGGTGATGATATAATGCCACTCTAAAATATTCTCTTCATTTGGTTTGGCTATTATATATGGCGGAGGTGTTTCGCTGATGGTTCGATATTCCTTGGTTAACCGCTTTTGAGCTTGTCTGCTGGCCATTTGTGGTTCGGAAGATAGAAAATGTTGAGGAGTGCGAATTTCTCTATTGAGCATGACACTGCCTTGAAGTGCTTTAGCTTGGATTAACTGCCCTACATGCTTCTGCAAGGACTGCTTTTGAAGGAAGCGCCTGAGTGTTATCTTGGGTGTGCCTTCGTGTGACTTGGTGTCACGTTAAGCTCTTCGGGCTCATTAACAGCGCATTTGAGAGCATGGCTGCATGCATGGATGGGTTTAGGCGTAAGGAAGAGCAGGAGCTGTTCTTAGTCCACGTCTGGTGCACATCTGGAATTCACTAGCCTACACTGGATCAAATCGTAGATGGCATGGTCGCTGTAGTGGTAGCAAGTGTGAGTTGCGTGAGTAAAAAAGTAAGCCCCACATAAAAAGTTTTGACAGAGAACAGAAATGGAGCCTTCCTATCAGTCATGTCAATCATGTCTCGGACGTGTATTCTCCGTCTCGCTACCTACGACCGTAACAAATAAGGCTAGAGTAATTATTCTTGCAATTTTCGGAAGTTTTGGTCCTTTTCGCAATTATAGTTGAAATCCAACCAAGTCTCACCTGTTGACTTCCCCATTTCATCAATAATCGGAACTATTGGCAATCCAGCTGATCGCATCAGATAACCTGACATTTCCCCGTCGTCACTTGCCTAGCCACGGAATTTACCTTGGGGTAAGATAAAGTGTCTAACTAAAATCTAAGACAATAAGCCTACATCCAGATCAGGCAAACGTCGTGACCCGGAAACCAACCGACCGCTGTAATTTCAACCGCGGCCCGCCGTTGGAGCAATCCAATCCCATCGGCCCCGACCCATCTCGGGATTTCCTTGACCCATTCTGCTAATCTAAGGTATGCAGTTGATTGTGAAACAAAATTATTCTTAGCGTTCAAGGGGCTGTCAGTGTCGTTTTTCCAAATTAGGCTAAATCGTACAACACACGCCCACCTTACCTTATCTAATTGCGTTGTCACATACCTAAAACACAAGTCACGTGTCGATAAGCACTGTCCCGCACGTTAAAAAAACCTTCCACTGCATACTAGTTGAAACAGATCGGGGAATATTTTACAGCAACCGGGCCTGTGGCCTGCCCAAATTGAACAGCAGCAGGGCGGGCCTTATCAATCGGGATTTGCAGCCCGCCCTACGTAACCCCTTTTTATTGTATAAAAACATCTTAATTTGCAGTAAACCTACTCTAACCACCACTTATCACAACACTGCAAAAATGGCTTCTGCTGCAATCATGAAGAACATTCATGAAGGTCATACCCTTCAAATGTTTCCTGAAGACAAGTATAACAAATTCATCTATCCTCAAATTGAAAAGGAAATTAAGATTCTTAAGTCAATGGGAATTGATGATCCCGACTCAGTGAAGTTTGACCCCCAACAACATTTGACATATTACACTGATCCCTTGCACCAACATAGATTCGAAACCACTCGTCGTCTTACCATGGAAGAATTGGGACTTACCAACAAAAAACAAATCTCTCCCATTGGCGTCAGTGATCCATTTCCTCTTTTCTCTGAGGAAGCTCTGGCTATCATGAAGTACCAGGTATTGAAGAAGGAAGCATTCCTCAAATACTCTCGTTTTCAGCCTGATGCAACCACTGGTGGCTTGGATAGTATTGTGAGAGGATGGGCATGTGAGTCCAAGTCTCAGTTTACGGTTGACGCCTGGAGTCATCCTAAGACTGTCGAACTTGTCTCTAAAATGGCAGGAGTCGAGCTAGAAGTGATCATGGACTATGAAATTGCCAGTGTTAATGTTGGTGTCAAGAGTGAGAAGCAAGCTAGTCTTGAACACGAAGTTGCTGAAAGGGAAGGCCTCAAATCAAGAGAAGCCGGGAAAGATATTCCTGCTATTGTTGGATGGCATCATGATAGTTACCCATTTGTATGTGTGCTCATGTTGTCAGATACTTCTACTATGATTGGTGGAGAAACATCTCTTCGCATGGGTAGAAATGGGGATGAGCCACAACAAGTGGCTGTTGTGCCTGGTCCTTCCAGAGGTCATGCATGTGTTCTACAAGGACGTCTCATTGAACACATTGCACCATCTCCATTGGGTACCACGGAGAGAATTACCCTGGTTACTTCGTATCGGGCTAAGAATCCTACGGTCTACGATGACTCAGTTCTCAAGACCGTGAAGCCTGAATATGCATTCGGAACTCGTTACAATGATTTCTATCCACAGTGGATCAAGTATCGTACTGAAATCATCAAGGCTCGCTTAGATGCTCTAGTTGAAAAGATTGGCAGTGAACACGAGGAAGGCAAACTTTTCGATAAGCAGTATGCCATGGATGACATGAAGGACATCAATGCATATTTGTCTAAAACATATGATCAAATGGAGTTATCGGAGGCTGATTGGAATAGAATTCATGGTCAGTTTGAAAAGGCAACTAAGAAATAAAATTTAATGTTATCAATGATTATAAATCAGCTGTAGCAAAGCACTATGAACTCGTGCCACCTAATTTTTTCAGCCAATCATCTGATTGAGGCTTGGTCATAGATCAGCTGGAAAAAATGCCTTTAATTTGATGTCTAATTATAAATTAAGAAACATGTATATATGAGAAACAATGAGGAGAACTATTGGCAGCACAACTTGGCAAAAAAACCCTTGTTTTCATCTTCAGCATGCTGTTGATGCTGTTGTTGATGGTGAAGTTGTTGGTCATAATGAGTTTGACCTTGAATGTTTTCGTAGTTTTTGCTTTGGGGTTGATTGCGAATAGATTGCGAGTTAGCCAAGATATCAGTACCATTATTGACGGTGTTGGTTTCCTGCTTTATGGGAGGTAAAGGTCTGTTGACTAAGTTCTGCAATTTTTGCTGGTGCAACTGGGCAGCCGTCAACTGCTGTTGTTGAGAAGAAGAGTTGACCAAGTTTCCGTTTTGTCCTGCGGCAGCGGCAGCAGTAGAATGATGCTGTCTAGATCTTCTTTGATCGCGACGTCTTTCATTGGGTGGGTTAGGATGGCCATATCCATGCAAGTTTGGCTTTTTGTTGATGGAAGCATCCCAACCTTTACCATTGTTAAGGTGAAGCCAGTCATAATCACCATCACAAGACTGTCCCAAATCATCAAGAACTGATAAAAGTGACATTCTATATTCTTCATAAGGGGGTTCAGCCTCGAATGGTAAGCTTCTTACTCGGTCAAGATATTCGGCAAATTGTCTAGGAAGACCTTCACATAAAATAGCAGCGGGAGTAGTTCTCTTCTTCTCACCAATTTTTTCGTATTTTTGCTTATTAGTAGGAGCCTTCAAACCTTGCCAAGGAAGTTGACCTCTCAAAAAATAGAAAAACACATGTCCCAAGGCTTCGAGATCATCTCTTCTAGACTGTTCACGTCCCAAATGAGTATTAATAGACATATAACGAGCAGTACCACTAAGGGATTTCTTTTCTCTGTAAGGAATATGCTGCTTTGTTCTTGGGTCTCTGTATTGCTTGGCCATACCAAAATCAATAAGATGAACATCATTTTCATCGGGGAGTCCTTGTCTACCAATCAAAAAGTTGTCAGGTTTGATATCTCTGTAAATGAGATCATGACGATGGACTTCTTCAATTAAATTCAACATTTGAATGGCAACTTGAACCACCGTCTTGACGGAAAACCGGCGCCCACACCAATCAAAGAGATCTTCGAGAGATGGACCTAATAAATCAATAACAAGAATGCTGTGGAGACCTTCTTGACCAAAATAATAGGCATTGGGAATACCAGGAGATCCTTGCAAATGTTTATAGGTTCTGTACTCATCCCTTAATTGAGGAGCTTCGGTTTTTCTGGGTTCAAATTTGATGGCCACTGCAACTCCATTTATTATGTTGTGGCCTTCGAAAAGGACACCGAATGAACCTTCACCAATCTTTTTACCAATTTTGTAGTGCAATCCAACAACCGACGAGTTGTTGTTATTGGAAGACGAACTGGAGGAGTTAATGGATCCTGGATTGTGCGAAGCCGAGGCTGCTGCTGCTAGAGCAGCGGGATTGGATGTTTGCTGACGGGAGGAAATCATATTACGTTAAAAGGGGAGGATTTTCAGACAGTAAAGTAGATTAAAAATGGATGCAGAAATGAATGCTGTTATTGAAGAAAGTGGTAATCTTTTTTTTCTATTTTAACAAGGAAGGGTTTCAAAAAACAAGCCAGTCCTGGTGGGACTAAATTTTTTTCGGTACACCGAAGGGAGGTAGGTGGCGGTAAGTCAGGAAAGACAAAAGGAAAAAAGGAATTAAATAACAAATACGAAAAGTTCACTGATCAATCAATCAGTAATCTATTCACGATGGTGGAGGAGATAAGAAGAATGGGTGAATCAAGTGAAAAGTTGAAAATTGGGAATCAACCACAATCAACAAAAACAACAAAACAAAATTTGAACAAAGTGTGCGAGGGTGAAAGGTTTAATGAAAAAAAGTGTAACAACCACAAAGATTGAGATCACAACCGGAAAAAAAAGAAAATAAATTAAAAAAAAAAAAAAGCTAAGGCGAGAGACAAGAACAATCTACCTGCGCAGGTCATTTAGTGTTGATGGCCCAGGCGGCACGAGGCAAAAGAAATTTAGACCAACGAGGCTAAAATATACTGAACAAACTGGTAATATAGGCAATCATTAGCATACGTCATAGAGGGTAAGAATAAACTCAAAAGCAGCAAAACAAAGATGTTGGCAGGGCAAGGAATGACGAAGTTGAAAGATAAGCAAAAGTTGAACAGTGGTGTTAAGCTGAGGGCATTCAGCCTAGTCGTACCGTCAACCAGTGGAACCAGGTCCGCAATTGTTTGTACAAGCGACGTAGGATGCTCGTGAGAATTATCGGGCGAGACGACTAGACGATAGGAGGGGCCGGCGGCCAGTCAGGGCGTGATGGAATGAAACATCCACAACCAGGCACAAACCACAAAACGAGGAAAGAAAGTGAAATGCATTAAAGAAGACGAGGCATGTTCAAGCAATGCAGATGGAAGCAGAATCAATTGAATAGGACATAAGGAGTATGTACTAAACCGACAAAGCGACAGAGAAGGGATTGTCAGAGAGATAGACCCAAGCGCGTTTCGTATTTTAGCCACAATACGGACCTGGTACGAAGTAAATTAGGGTTCTGGAGAACAACGCCAAGAGCAGTGAACCAGGCCCGGCGTTTGAGTTATTCTTTCAAGGAATATTGGGGGCCGGAGGTTGAATTTTAATCGGAGTCCGAGGGCCAATGGGAGTGAGGCCAAGCGTGATGGTGCAAAATGGACCCGGAACGGTGCTGGGGGGGGGGCACGAGAATGCAAGGGACATACCAGACATAGCCGTGATACGACGCGGGAGGCCATATGAGCGGGCCGACGAGGCCGCCTAGACGATCGACGCCACAAGGCGAACGCGGAGGGGAAGGAGGAAGAGGAGGAGGTGGCGATGGTGGCATGATGATGATTGTGGTCGTGGCAGTGGCGATGAGAAAGCACCACCAACGTGTTGGCGGCAGCGGAATTGTGTTGATCGTGCCGGTGGATGTGCTCATAGTGTCGGTCGAGGCAATGGTGTTGCAAAGACACCACTTAGTCGACACGTGAGAAATAGGTCACTACGATGGCAAAGGTGAACTATCAACAATCTCTGCACTTACGACTCTAAAGACAATCTATATATGGACTGATGTATACGAGTAGTCCGCGCACACCCTCTGTTGAGTCTATGTATGGGCAAGTGAACCTTTTACCAAGTAAATGATATCGCCTGTCTTGAAGGCCTTGTGTACCCTATCATGGTTTTCGATAAGAACAGGAACATCGTTATCGCCTTCTTTCTTCACGGTGAAGATATTGAGGCGCTCCGACGAGTCACGGGTACTGTTGTTGTAGTTGATAATTCGAAGGTTGTCGGCAATGGAATCAAGTGCTCGGCCCACCGGCCAAGCTTTGGATACCCAAAGAGCCTTCCGGTTTTTTTGAACGTCCACTTTGGTCATCGCATCGTCATCATGACTGTTATCGATGTAGAGCACCCAGAGGTAGAGCCGGTCGTTGACAGAAACTTTGGCATCTCCCTTGGCTTGCTTGCGGAGCGCAGCCGCCTCCACCACCGGGCTCACGGACTTACTCCGAGCAAATAGCCCCCCTTTCTTTGATTTCTGAAGCTTGAGGAACTTTTTGAATTTAGAAAATGCATTAGGAGTGGCGCTAGCCACGTCTCCCACTCGGAACTGTTTCTGGAGAATATTGGTGGGCCGGGGGCTCGATTGTTTTAACTGTTGGTTGATCTTGGCTCGGTGCTCATCACGGTCCGGGAACAACGACACCGCATTGGGCCCCGAGTAATGATGAGGTGTGTATGGCTTGGAAACTTTGTCCCGTCCTGGACAGCTGTGAGATTCAAGGGTTCGGTGTTGAGAACAGTATGTAAGGGTGCAGAATTCACAAACAAACGGGAGAAAATCGAGTTGCTGACACTTATAACAGTGTTTACCGAGGTTCATGACTCCTTGGTCCTCGCTGTGGCCCTTGGGCTTGACAAATATGTTGGTACTCATAGAAAGAAGAGTAGTTGGGACTAAAGAAATAAATGCCGGTGGCAATTTGCAGTTATTGTGGCAACGTCACCGCCATCCAAATTTCCGCACCCGTGCACCATGCCAACCTCATCTCCCCATGCTCTTTGATGTCAATGTGCCGTGGCCGGCGTCGTCATACACCCGGCCTTCCATCGAGGAGCTAACCAATCTCCAAAACACCATCGCATTACTTCATGCATTTGGCTACACGCATCTTGCGATCAATTTTACTATTTCTGAAAACACGAAGATCCCCATCAATAAACCAAATGAGATAAATCCCATCGACATCACCTCCCTCCGGGCACATTTTGCCCCTGACAAGTACCCCAAGCTACAGCTTTTCACTCGTCTCACCATGGTGGTGAGCGATCCTTCCAAGTGTCAAAGTCTTGCCAAGCTCAGTAATCATTTTGATCTTCTTGCTGTTCAGCCCACTACCGAGAGGGCGCTTCAATTGGCGCTGGCAAATTTAGACATTGACTTAATTTCATTCAACATGGGGCTTCGTCTTCCTTTTTTCATAAAACATAAACCCGTCAACAATGCAGTTGAACGAGGGGTGAGATTTGAAATCACATATGCCAATCTCATCTCTGGTAGTGCTGGGTACACTTATGACGCCAACCTCAGTGCAGGCGCATCGGTAGGCCGAAGAAACTACTTCAGTAATTCACTTCAGTTGATTCGAGCCAGTAGGTCTCGGGGCTTAGTGATTTCCAGTGGTGCTCTTCTGCCACTCCAGGTACGAAACTGCAATGATGTGTTGACGTTGTTTGAAACGTTGGGACTCCCTCGTAACAAGGGCAAAAAGGGCATGGACGAAAACGCCGAAAACGTGTTGGTCAATGCTCGTTTGAGAGTAAAGTCCTATAAGCAGGGAATAGTGATTGGAAACTCCGGGATTGGAAAGGAGCTATTGTACGAGAATCAGCACGAAAACCCCGACAAGAAGACCGATGCCAAGGGATATAAGCGGAAGGTCGATGAGGATAGCATTTTGGTCAAGCGGAAGAAGACATAGTGGTGTATTAGTTACTTATCGTATACAGAGGCCTCAATCGAGGCCACCATGTGACCAGGTGAAAGAACACACGGTGGTCCTTCTCAAGTCGCTGGTACATACGTTGCATTCAAAGTCAAACATGCGTATCTGTATTCATTAATCGTTAGTCGTTAAATATAGAGGACTTAGTGGCTGTTATGGTGCGCTTTTCCTTGGTTGATGATGGGCGGGATGCGGCAGTTGGGTTCGGGGTAATAGGAGTGGCAGCGGCAATTTGAGCTTTTGAGCGCCGCTTTCGGCTGAGGAAGATGGAGATCTCCCTGCGCTTGCGGGGCAGCGTGACTGGTGGGTCTTGTTCCACAGATGAAGCACTGGTCACAGATTCTGGTTTTGTTGACGGTGCTCGATGAACAACAGGTGCGACTGGGCTAGCGGGCACCTTGGGCACCTTGGGCCGAGGCGGACCAACCGCTGCACTGGCAGCACGGTGGAAAGTGGGAGCATTCGCTCTTGTAACTTGGCTGGGAGGCGGAGGGTAGGGAATGTTTTGCCTCGGATGAGGAAGAGATATCCTTCTCCTCACACTAATCGGCGGTTCTTCCCGCTTGTTGAACGCATCGTACGAATCGTATCGCTTGTATGCACCAGGAGTACTAGACCTGAAGATGAGAGACCGATGCTTGATGTCATTTCGAGCCTTGCTAAGAATGGAGCTACGCCCTGATGAGCTGTAGCGCGGCGAATAAGATGACGACAGACTAGACAATCTAGTTCTGCGCACCGTGGGATCCTTAAGTAGTCCTGATACCGGAACGATGGAGTTCCGGCTCTTCTTAAGCTCAAGTTGTTTTGTCATGTCTCGTAGACGAGCAGTAGAATCCTTTCTAAAGTTCTCTCGCTCTTCCATGTATTTGTAGTAGAGTGATTTGTGGGGCATCCGTTGGAATTTATCTTCCGACGACGTTATATTGTTCTTATAGAGCGGCCGATCGGGAAAATCTTTCTCGATCAACACCGGCCATAGGCAATCACTATGAGGGATGATCTGAGGACTGGTAGCTTCGATGTGAGCAAGCTGCTTTGCGTTGAGGCGCTTGAGAATGGGTTCCAATAGGTGGAAGGGGGTCTGACCCACGTCCTCCAACCTCGACGCATTCTGAATACACTTGGAAGTGGCAATAGCCACGAGGGTTTGGGGATGTCGTCTCTCCATGAAGAAAGTGGTGGTTGAAGGAAGAACGTAGCAGGCGCGGGTCACGTGCGCTCATCGAGTCTGTTATCGCTCTGGCGGCGGCTGCAGAACGGGGCGGGCGTCACGTGCTCTCGGATTTGGGGCCACATCCGAAGCCGGGATTACTGTCGGATGGCGGGCGACGGTACCGGCGGCCGCTGGATCCCCAGCCAAAACTGTTTTTCACAAAAAATGGCGGAAGTGGAGATTGTGTTGGACAGGACGTTTCCTGAGCTGCCGGAGGTATCTCCCACACTGGTCCATCCATGGATGGCCCTTCGGGTGCAAATTTTTTTAAATCCGAAACGCGTTATACTAGGGCAATTTTTTTTTCTTATGGCTTCTTTGCCGATTAACGCTTTCATAACCAAACGCTTGCCTCTTTTCTCTTTCGTACTATTTATCTTAGCATAGTTGGCAAGAATTTTACATTATGTTTAGCAAATTGAGAGGAAAGCAATCGAAGGCTCCCCTCCAGGAGAAGCCCGAGGTACCTGAGACCGAGAAGGTTTATCTTCCTTTCGAAGAACCCTGTGATATGCTGACTTTGCCAAAGGAGAAAGAACTTGACGACACACAGAAAGAAAAATACAATAACGTGTATCGGCACTTCTGTGATGAGAATCTCAAGATCGCCACTATTGAGGATGACCAAAAGGCCAAGAAGAACCTTACGGAACCATTATCAGAAGCTGAGAAGTCTTGGTTGACCAGAGAGTGTTTCTTAAGATACCTCCGGGCATCCAAGTGGAAATGGGAAGAAGCAGCCGAGAGAATCGAACTCACCTTGGCATGGAGGCGGGAGTTTGGTATTTCCAAGTTTTTCGATGACGAAAATGAAGTCAACGGCAAATTGACGTCTCCAGAAAATGAGACGGGGAAGGAAGTGATTCTTGGGTACGACAATGACTCCCGTCCATGTCTCTATCTCAAGCCTGGTAGACAAAACACCAAGACTTCACAAAGACAGGTGCAACACTTGGTATTCATGCTTGAAAGAGTCATTGACTACATGCCTTCAGGTCAAGATTCTCTTGCGCTTTTAATTGACTTCAAGGCATCGCCTGTGGGCATTGAAGGGGGCAAGATCCCTCCGGTGGGAATTGGACGTCAGGTACTACATATTCTTCAAACGCATTACCCTGAGCGGTTGGGACGGGCGTTGCTTACAAACATTCCTTGGTTGGGGTGGACATTCCTCAAGATTATCCATCCATTCATTGACCCTTTGACGCGGGAAAAATTGGTGTTTGATCAGCCGTTCCCCAACTACGTTCCCACGCAGCAATTGGATACAGATTTTGGCGGCGAAGTCAACTTTGATTATGTCCACGAGAAATACTGGCCCGAAATGCTTCGTATCGCTCATGAGAAGAAAGTAAAGTACTTTGAAAGATTCCAAAAGTTCGGCAGCAAGATTGGATTGTCGGAAATCGACCTTCGAGGCGATCATGAAGATCTCCGGTTCCCTGCTGAGGAATTGGCATAATCCCATTCTAGATGTATATTAAATGACTATAGGCCCAATATTGTACAAGTTTCTGTCCATTCCGTAAGTAGTCTCAAAAAGGTTTGGCACATTTTCGGGGCTCTAAAACCCCCGTTCGCTCACACATCATTGTTTGCCAGTCAACTGGGTACATAAGACCACCAGCGCCGCCCTGACTTCGGGCAAAGATAACCCCAAGATCGTTACGAGCGGTGGTGAGATAGTAGTTAGAGCCATCTCCAAGCGAAATCACCTGGGCCCGAACAATGTCACCGGGTCGGAAACACTGTACAATGTCAACTTTGTCTCTGTCGGTGGATCTAACGTCCTGAGTTCTGATGAGTCCCTTGAAAGTCTCCCCAAGATCTATAGCTTGAGCATTAAGTTGAGATGATTGGGACGATGCAATGGTGCTATGGGACAGAAGGGCTTGCGAGCCACCTCCAGAAGGAAGAGACTCGTGGGCATTTTCTCCGTTTGATCCCAAGCCGGAGTCCTGAATGACATTTCCATGGCCTTCCACCGATAAGATTTCCACATATGCCTGTTTGATATTGAGACGGGTGACCCGTGCAAGAACCACGTCGCCTTCCTGCGGTAAGTTGATGGAAACCGCATCGCCCTTGAATTGAATTTCTTTTTGATACTCGAGATAGGCGTTGCTTTTGGGAACAACGCTGACAAGAAAGGAGGTTATTTCAGGCTTCGGCTTCGATTCACTGGTTTCTTCAGTGGTGTCGTCTTTTTTAATTTGTTGAATTATTAACCGCCCAAGCATGGTGGAAACAATCACGGGTATGGATTTCATTTCATTAGCGTCCACGTTGATGTCGGAAACAGTAGCTCCACGACCGGGGATATACTTCTCAACACGGTTGTCGTCGTCGAGTTTATAGGCCGGCGAAATGTACTGGCCGGGAATCACGTATTTGATGTCTGTCATATAGTTGATGAAAATTCAAAATCCAATGCGCATCAAACGATGAGCACCTCTTATCCTGAGTATGTGGATCACCAGCCTCCTATAATTACGTTAAAGGAATATGACGTAGCGCCATGGGCCAAAGAGACATGTCTTGACTCAAGATCCATAGGCTACGTGGTGGTGGTGATGGAAAATCCCGAACAGGTGGTGGCCCGAATTGATCCCACTGATAATGAAGTATTGGACCGTATCTTTCGCTCTGCCCACCAGACGTATGCAGAGCAGAAATGAGCAGGGCATGTATGCTTCTGTTGCTGCAGGGACAAGAATGGTATTAAGCGGATGGCTTGGGGTCGTGTTCTGCTTAGCTGGAGGATATCGGGCAAGTGAACATTATGTTGCGTATAGACGAATAGCCCAACCCTGGCAAATATTCATATATGGAGTACTGCATTAGCTATTCAATACAAATCTGAATTAACGTATGGTCTTGGCATCGAGTGCCTTTGCCGGCCTAGTTTACATAGTCAACCGCAACCTTTCAATAGAAGTGAGTGTAACACATAGAGTCCTCGTGAACCTCCATCTCACTTTTCAATACGTTGATCTCATCTCGAATTTGTTGGGCCAAAAGAGGTGTCAATTGGTTGCAAGTTGCGGTTTCCGGATGACGGTCATATTCATCCTCATTATAAGTGTCATACAAGATGATTCGAGAAGAGAATCGAACACCCATTGGCTTTTTGGGAGGAGGCGCCACACGGGGGGACGAATATGGGGACTTCTTCATCTTGCTAAACATAAGCGACGAGAGCGACCGAGGCAGTGACACATTGCTGTCGGAGATAGAAGGAATTTTGTTATGACGGAACGGGTGAGTTCCGATGCTGGGAGGAGGAAGGATAGGAGAAATGTTTGACTTTTGTGAAACTGTGAAGGCAGAAGAGGAAGGAGATTTGGAATTTGAGGAATTATAATTAGACGTGGGATAATTCTCCTTGTCAACCAATTCCGCCTCACTTTCGGAATCGGTGCCGAATCCACCTCCCACAGACCCGCTGTTGTCGGTGTCATCGTCGCCAAAGGTAATATTAAACGATTGATGAGAGTCTGAGTTTCGAATATCGTGCATGGCGAGCGATTGGCCAAAAGAAGGTCCCTTAAGTCCCTTACCACTAAAGGACATGGAAATTGGCCGGTTGTTTCCCTGACCCGGAGACGTTCTCAAGACTGCCTCAAAAATTGGAGATGTCCTCAAAGGGTTTTCACTTAAGCTCTCGGGCAGGTCGGGGAAATGTTTAGAACCCTCCATACTAGGAGTCAACGGAGTAGTGGTGGGCTCGGACTCAGCAATTGCCGGTTGCGAGGTGACAAGCTTTACGGGGACTCGGGGAGAAGGCGATAACTGCTGAGAATTTTGGCTCGTAGGAGGTGTGCTTAAAATAGCACTCTGTTCCTGGGGAAGCACGAGCAAAATTTTGGGGGCACTTTCGGGTATGGGGGAAGGATGCTTTGATTCGGGCTCCGGGGAGAGAGAGAAGTCCAAATTTTCAACATCGATGAAGTCTTGGAATTCGACGAGGTCGTCGTAATTTTCGGTGGGTTCCTTAATGGTATCCTTGGTGGAATCCCAATCACCGCCATTTTCCAGCGCGGGTTGCAGAGGAAGTACAGCCGCATCGATAAAGTTCATATTTTCCACGTCAAGATTCCGACAACTGGAACTCTTGAGAATTGAGTTGGATCTCGTCAACCCCGAGGTGGGTTGTGCGGTAGGTGGACCGCCGTGAATGATGTTTTCATCCAGGCCATCGTAATTAATGAAGGAATTTCGTTTACTGTTGGACCGGATGCTCTTCATGGAACGCGAGCGCTCGAGAGAGACGATACTCTCCACTTCCTGCACACTCAAAGATTTTGGGAAGAGGGCCTCACCAAGTAGTTGGGAATCCTTGATGTCGGCATCGGCAACTTCTTGAGCGGTTGACATGTCAGTGGTGATGACTTTCGGGGTGAGGGCAGGAGACGACCGCACCGAACCTTTAGGGCTGTAGTCACGAGGGGCGTAGTCAACCTTGAAGGGAGAGCCAAAGCCGGAGGTCGGTATCAACGACATTTCCTGGTCAAACCGGTCATTGCCGAGCTTCTTGGGAGGATTATGGAGAAGGTTGATTGCGTCGTTGTCATCATCTTCAATGGCAGTAATGTCATCGTCAGTTACTTCACGGATGAAATTAATGTTCGTATTGGACTTGTAGGACTTGCCAAGGGGCCCGCTGTAAGTTTGAGCCGAGTGGGCGGGTGAAGGAGTAGACGATTTAGCGGGGTCTATGGTCTGAGGAGCAAGATGCTGGGTAGACCGTGACGCGATGGTGGCGGTGTCATAGGTGGAGTGGGTATCGGAAGCGGCAACTGAAGCTGAGTCGAGCTTTTTAGAGTCCTTCTTAAGTCTGAAGAAAGAATTCGATTTCCGAGCCACCTTACGGTCTTTCTTGGGCTCTTGTTCCACCCTGAGATTGGGAGTAGAGTACGATTTATTCTTCATCTTTTGCGGTTGAGTCACCAGAGCATTGTCACTAAGTCCATGACTTTTAGACTTCAGCTTGAAAAGCGCTTTGAAACTAAACTTTTTGGGCTTTGGTTCCTTGGCCTGATCGGAGATCTTGGCCAAGTCACTAAGAGTAGACGACCGTTTATGTTTGGATTCAGGCTGCTGTTTTTGGAATGCGATACTAAAGGAAGAGATGGAACGAGACTGTCTGTTGTGGCCAGACGACTTGGGGGTTCCCATTAACTCGGCGGTGTTAATAGTGTTGGTGGTGGCGATGGTGTTGATGGTGTTTATAGTTTTAGGGGTGCCGAAGTCGGGTTTCGAAACTGTTTTAGGGGTAACGTTTTCTTTTTGTTGAGGAGTCACCAGAAGGTCCTTATGCTGGACCGGGGAGGAAGCAGCAGAGGTGGGCGCAGGTTCGGTGGCATCCATGAACGTGCCTTGACTGAGCTGAGGCGACGGAAATGAGCTCTCACTACGACTGGGAGTGAAGGCGGCCTTGAGAGGGGGAATGGAGGAAGGAAGAGGTGATGACGCAAGTGACGACGACAGTCTTTTCCCAACGGACGTAGCAATGGGATCGAGCATGGATCGGTAGGGGTTGTTGTTGGTAGGCTTCATCAGTGAGGTATCGGTAAACTTATCAAACTCCCTCTCTGTCAAGGTATCGTCTAGCTCGGAGGATTTAGAGGCATCCTCAAAGGAGGTGCCTACCACCTTGGGAGAATAGTTTTTGCCAGTCTGTTTGACGGTATAGAATGTAGCAGGCTGGGCTAACACAGGCGTTTCCTCGCTTGAAGAATACCCAGATTCATCTATGGTGGTTACACTCGTTCGCTTGGTAGAGGTTGAGTTTGGTTGGGCGTCAAGTGAATCTTGAGACTGCGATTGGGCGGTCTGAAAGGTTTGGACGGAGATAGTCGACCCACGATGGTCAATCAGAGACATGGCGAAGTCTTGGTCTTCGAGTTCTTCGTACACAGGAACGATTTTCAGGGGACTTGAAGATTGAATAAGAATACTTTCAAGGGCACGAATAGAGGGAGAGTTTTTCATAGACGTGGTCCGTTGCCCGGTAGATGCCGACAGAAAAGCAGGGGCGGGAGCAGAAAAGACCTTGGAATGTCTTTTCGAAGAGGGGATGATACCAGTGGCGGCTAAAGAAGTAGAAGTTTCTTCAATAGATTCGAGCAAGCTGAAGTCGTGGGTGTGCAACAAGCTAGAGTTGATAGACTGAGAGCTGATGCTATGGGGGATGTGAACCGACTTGCGGAGATTGTCCAAATGGTTATTCAGAGACGACGACGAGATGCCAGCCAGCGACGAGTAAAATTCGTCGTTGAGAAGAATATCCTCGATGTTGTCTGGGTTAAGATTCGCCATAATTAGACGACGGCAAAGGGCTGAGCAACAGACGAGAACGGATTAGACGAAGAAGGAAACACGGGCGGAAGAGGTGTATTTCTAATGAAGTTTTGTGGTTGTAAAGAACGGAAAACACGGTGCTGTCAGACCCTTTGCTAGCAATCCTAATTGGGGATTATGAGAAAAAATTTAGGTGTATGGCTGGGTCAGTAGAAATTTCACATCGCGCGGGATCCGCCATAAAATGGTGGCACAAACTACGTTGCATCACTAACAATAGTAGGGTATAAAGAAGAGAATTCGGCGCATAGAAGCACCGGCTACATTGTAAAGACAGTCAAGATTGTGTGGGAATAGATGCTTTTGTATTGGATGAGCTACGGATCAAGTGAAAGTAAGATATTTGGCAGAGATAGTTGAAAGCGATGAACGTTTTTTTTTTTTGGTTTGTGGCCAGGCGAGAAGACGCGTGCGAATTTTCAGTTACATGCAAATAACGCGTGAAGAGTGCCTTCCAATAGGTAACAAAAAGTAATGCGGGCGCACCATGCAGTGCCTGAACATCTGGCGTAGCGCCTGCGCTGCACCCCCTTCTTTTAAGTGGGGGAATTGTTCCTCTTAAGGTAATGAGGTTGTTGCTTCACGTGGCAACCCCGGCCACTGGTACTCAGGCAGGGGGGAGAGCCAGGATATGACCATGTGATAAGGATAAGGTGATGGGGACAATCAAAAAAGATAACACCCAGGGGAAGCGCGGACGGAAGCGGTAAGACGAAGCATGCAAATCAGCGTCAAAAATAACAAGAGTAACCGCACGGGCAACGGCAACAACGGCAGCGGACCTGGACCCGCGGCAGTCCACCAGTGCACCAGCACAAGGAGAAGCACGCAAGGAGAAGCACCAGCCCAACGGATTGGTGAGGATGGATGGGGATCGTGGTGTGACAACAGAATGTGAGTTTTCAAGCCATCGTTGCACCGCGTTTATTGCAGATAATTTACATAATAACACAATCTCGTTTCCGTTTCTTCATTGTGCTTTTGGCATTGGCATTACCATTGGCATTTCCATTATAGTTGGGCTTGGGAATGGGGGGAAGTGCAGAAATGCCTGATGAGAACAGTGGCTGTGGTGGTAACACCATCGCCTGTTCAAAAGCAGAAGGTGCTCGTTTAGCAGGCTGAGAATATTTATTAATGGAAGTCCGATCGGTGCTAACCGAAGATCGTTTATCCATATCCTGGTTGAAAGTGCTGACGGAATCGGCAATGCTGCTGTGTCTGGAGTAGGAAAAGGCCTTGGGATCGGCGTCAAGTTTAAAGACAGGATCAATTCCAAATTGAAGAAGAGAATTACTCAAGTACATGTATAGCTTGATCCAGAGAATTTCAAGGTCTTGAGTAAACTTGGTGCCAAAGCGTTCATGGAAGGTATCGATTAGTGCTTCACCCATTAGTTCAAACTGACAGGGCTCAATGCCGAGAATGCGCGAATGACGCTTACCCAAGGTGGTAAGATAATCATCTAGAACCGTAAGATTTTCGAGCTGCGAAATGGCAAAAGACATAACTCCGGCAAATGCCACCGCCTGGTGCTTGATAGAGGGGAACAACTTTTCGAGCTCGGAGTCCTTCAGTAGTAAGTTGGAGTATAACTGTCGACAAAAGAGAGAACTAGCCACCGTCAGGGCACCAGTTTTGTTGATGTAAGACATGGATTTCTCTTTAGACTGAGACTGTGGCCTAAATCCTCCAGGGATCGGTAATGAAGACTTTTGCTCTGATGGCATTTCATCTATAAGCATGATGTTCCAGGTGTATCTGATAAGTTCGATTTCCTTTTTATTAAAATTCAACGACACTCGATACTGGGACAGAATGGAGTAATTTGAATCGACTGATCGGTTAGTGTCCATCTTCACAAGGCGGTAGTTCTCCTCTTCTTTATGAAAAACATCGCTGAAGGTCTGAGACGTATTGGTGGTGGTTAATGAGAGTGAGGCGTGCTCCACGTTCCAATCTGGTTGATCCATCAGGTTTACACCTCTTGTCCGAATGGGATTGAAGTTACTCAAACGACTGGCCTTCCGCTGTTGGACAACGTCAGGTGCCCTAATCACAGTATGCATTTGATAAATGGGTTTTCTTCAGATGATTGTTGAGAGAAGAATCAGTGGCTGATTGATGACAATGGAAAAGTGACGCTAAGTCAATTCACGGTTCGTAGATGGGGTGGAAGTTGAAGGATACAAAGTGACAAGGTGATTGTCAATAGCTCTCTTGACAATTGGCTTAAAATACAATGGTCTGATTTTTTCAATCCTTCAGATATATATATGTATCCGAGAGCCTTATAGTAGCATAACCATCGTAAAAATATCTATATGGCGTGTACTAGACCACTATCTGTCCCTAATTACCCGCATTTAGTGTTATTTTGTATTACCACATACCAACACATGGACTATGTAGCGCAACGCGCCAGTTTGCACCACCTTTTTCTTTCAACACTTGGGGCCCCTCTCTGTGAAAAAAAGAACGAAAAAAAATATTGATAATTAAACCCAATTAGGAAGGTTCAACATGGTGCCTTTTAACTACTTTGTTGTGATTGGTACTACCAATTGCCTTGTTAAGACCAATAAACTCTCGCTTACCAAACCACTTCATGGTACCCTTGATTCTGACGCCACCGAACATTAGTCGAACAAAAACGTCAACACCTGGTTTAGTTTACGTTTAGTTTACGTTTAGATTACGTTTAGTGAAGGATCTATAAAATTCTTGCCCCCGTCCGCCTCGGCTAGGCTAGAACAAACCCCTTCTGTGATTTCCTGCCCCGACTATCAGCCTACATGTGCTTGGCTGCCTTGTGGCCTTGACTCTGGGGCCCGGCTGCGGAAGCGCACGGAAGAGTCTCCAGGCAGCCAGGAGTGGCGGGAGGTAAATGATGGGCTAAGACGTGGTGCACGGGTGTGCCTCGGTACGTGGCTTTGCTGGCTGTGTGCGACCGCTGGGTCCGTCCTCGGCCGCGCTAACAAGAAAATTGGCGACGGATAGTGTCTTGGGCCCTGCCCTACGGCCCGGATGCTATCATCATCCGTGTTATTACCCGACAAGCCATGCATTCATCGGCAACTCGAGAGATGGGGGAGCCACCAATTGTGCATTGTTTGGGCGGGATATGATTCTATCTGGCTTAACAAAGATGCCTTATAGTACGAAATTTTCTTCTTTAACAGGGAACTTTGTGCGCCATTTCCTTTGTGAATATTTTTTAGCCCACATCCTTTCCCCTTTTGTTGTTCTCTGCTATTATATCCGCTCCGCTTCACCTGCTATTTTGGTTAATAAGCATATGGCAGTGCAAAACAGGGCAAACATTCCGAACCTAAAAAGGAAAAAAAGAAAGGTGATTTGGGCGACTTCCATTATATCCCCTACTTTATTTATTATTTTGGCCTCTTGCTGCTTGTAGCAATCCTTGGCGAATTACTAATGCCGGACTACGCTGATAGAAAGAAGATGATTGTAGATATAGCCACTATTTTTTTATCGGCACCAGCAAGACGATGACCGAGGACTATTTGCAAGAAGCAATTTCTAATATTACATATATACATTAAACCAAAGAGCGATGAACGTCGAGCAATTAAGAGATAAAGGGGGGGATGGACGACAGAACAAAGAAGTATATCAAAGGGGATGATTTTTTTTTTGTCTAAAAAAAAAAAATAAAAGGGAAAGTTGAATGAAGCAAGATAATAAGTGGAAGGGGGTTTTGATTATGGTGAGGAAAAAAAAAATGAGAGATCTATGCAATGTGGTGAATGGAAGAATGTAGATGAAGGCGGTGGAGTACTTCAAGTAGCCGGCCAACAAAACACCAGATGAAGCCGTATACCTATCGGATAGTATTATTACCATTCAATATGAGCATCGGATTGGGGGATTTCAGCGTAGTAACTTTGGAGAGCACGTTTGAGAGCTGGCACCAATTTGTCCCAGCGAAGAATCCGAACATCTTTATCAAAGCCGCGAGGCTTACGGATTTCATACCCCATGATTCTCTTGGCCAACTCCACTCTATAATCGTGATTGGTAGGACCATTAGGGTTAGGAGATCCAGAATTACTTCCGTCCATTCTCGAAGAGATACTCTTCTTACTCCAGAATGGAACAAGATTAGATCTGACTCTTCCTCGTTCTCTTCGACGTTCAGCAGGATCATTCAATTGAGTACCAATGAGTAGTTCCACAATTTCCACAACTTCAACCGAAGTGATGTAATACTGATACGCTTCTCCATCTTCGCCTCTTACGTAAGAGGATGAACGCTCTTCGTCATCGGAGCTTTGAGAATCATAATCATCATTTGGACGAACAGTACACTCGAGGCATGACACTTCAACCACATTCACATCTGGACCAGCGGGTTCAGGTTTGGGATGTTCGGTTGCTGAGCCCACGATTGAGAAATTGGCAGTGAGCTTGGGACCATTTTGACTTCTCTCGATACGAATGATTCGACGACGATCAGTCTTTTCTTCGGCTCCCCATCTGGGGTAACAGATTTCCTCAATGGAAGCACCGTGAATATTTAACTTAACCGGAAGAAATATAGCATCACTGTTAGCGGATTGTTTGGGTGGACGAGTAGAGCAACCTCCAGCAGAAACACCTCGTATAACTCTGTGTCTCTTTTGACCAGTGGATGAGTATTGTTTGAAAGAGATATCATCACTCTCGCGCTTGATGTAGGGAGATTGTTGGGGAGATGAATGGTGATGAGAAATGGTTGGCTGTTGTTGCGGTTGAGGTTGATAAATGGGGAATTGAGGCATGCTTAGAGATGGTTGAGACATTGAGGAAGGGATGTTGGCATAATATTGTTCAGGGCTATCAAATGAATGGGAGCTCATCATGGAATGAGAAGTAGTGGTTGGAGGACCAGCCATGGATTGGGGAGAGTACTCAGGAAATTGTAACGATAACATGTTGTCCATAGGTAAGTTAAATTGATCCAGACTGTTGTTGTACTGTTGGTTCAAATCTGGTTGATGAAGATACTCGGCAACATTATACATGTTGTTGGTATTCAAGAACAATGAACCAGCATTGATACTTGATACTGGAGTAGCGTTATTCAACGCCGTGAAGGCATTATTTGGTGATCCCACAAGCTCGTTGTTGTTAGAAGGAGTATCCATGTGCAACAGGTAGGGAAAATCGTTATAATGGTAGTCAGAGGAGGAGGAGTCTAACATCACAGAGCGATCGAACATGATGGAAAAACTATTAGATTGGGTGATGAAGAAGTGTATATATATTGAAAAAAGGTGGTGATGATGGATGACCGATGAGATAGGCAAACGTCATTTATATATTTAAAGTGATCAGAATAAGGTCAACCTTGCATACTACCAGTGCAGCAAAGAAGAAAAGAAAGGTGCGGCAGAAAAAAATAATTGCTGTGGAAAATCCGAATAAGATAAAGTAGTCCTGCAGATGAAATCCATACGGGCGCAATGCTGTATTGTTATTACAAAAACAAGCTGGATAGTTTCTTTTTTTTGTAAGCAGGAAGTGGAGTTAACCCCATCGTCATCATCTTGACGATACGGTAACGAGGGTCTCGTCTACAACCACCGTTGTTGTGGCAGTCTACATACGGTTGATAGTTGAAGCCCTCACCAGCCCCTCCATGCATGAAGAATGAAGCTGAGGCTTCGTCAATCATCACGTCTTTGCTTTTCTTTTCTTTTATCTCCACTCGTCCATAAGGTCGACCGCAGATTTGTGCGTTCTGCACGTACCTACTCCCAAGTAAGCCATTACGCCGACATATGTATCACAGAACGATACTTTGAGCACTGAGAGAGAAAATAAATGCGTTCACGAAGCTCGTAACCTTAGGTTGAGAAGTAGGCTTATGAGGGAGGCCACGTGATGACCCTATTGGCGATGTGGATGTCACTCATGTTGTCGGCGTATCACTTGATGCTGTCTATCAACTCGAAGAAAGGTAAGAGTTGCCTTTTAAGAGAATTTACCGCTACGCGTACTTCCCGTTTTTTTTACTGGCTGTTGTTATTATTTCTCTTTTAGACTATTGTACTGAATATTTGTAATATCTTGAGCCAAATGGAGATGTCCGAGCCTGATTAGATTGTAAACCTTAAAAGTAATTGATCCGTATGACTTCTATTTCCATCACTTGATGAACTTCTTCTCGAAAACGCAACTTTAATCGTACTTGCGGATTTTCGGTAACTGATCCTGTTAGCTGTGAAACCATCGCTTATAACCATTTTACCGAAATATTTTTTTAGTTTCCACATGCTGGCGGGTGCACGACCAATGCGCATTCGTCAGTCATAACCTTCTGAGCTTCAATGCACTAGTCAGTTGTCGCGGTTTAGACTCACTACAGGTTAACTTTACCCTAAACAAAAAATACTGGTTCATTACAAAGAGGGATTAATTATAGAAACAATTCTTGTTTGCAAGTATTGATTGGCCGAAGTTTAGTCGATCTTTCTCAAGCGAATATCGTGGTGGTCCCCTTAAAGAACGAATTTTGAATAATCACAAGTAACGGATTTAACGTAAATGTAGTTCTAAACGCCCACTCGGATTAATCAAGAACAATTCCTATACTAAGTTTTATCACATCCATGTTATAATGTACAATGGGTTAAGATGATTGCTGATAATAGGTGTCTCTAATGGCATCTGCCGATACCGAGGTGCGGGTGTGTGAGGGTCAGCTTCGATGATTGTGCCTGCATAAACTCGGGTCTTTGCATATTTTGGGACACAAATAGCTATCCTTCTCGGCTTCTTATGTACAAAACGTACCTCGGAAAACCACTACACAACCTAAAGTCGTCATCCACTATGCATCTATCGTGATTTAAGGATTACTTTACTGCATCTGGATACCTTTTCGGCCTCCGCTCTCATGCATCATGGATTCTATTTTTCTGGGACACAATAAGTCTTTGCAGCCTTCACTTGCATAACTTTAGGCTCCTTCTTACTCCTCATCCTTTCATAGCCTCAATCAGTCCATTAATCATCAAGTGTGACCTCCCCTTATGCAAGTGAAGTTCTGTGTGATGATTCCTTAACCCTATCGATGTCTGATGACCTTAAGCATCATCATCCTACTGATATGACCTTCTCTTGCATGGACGAAACTAGCAGACGCTAAAAAAGGTTATTTCGTATGTTTTCTAATACTCACACCTGTTTTAACTCATATCTCTTTCTCTGTTGTGAGTGCTGCATCATCTCGGACAAAAAAGAAACCACATCCAATATTTTTTATTGACTAGTATTGTGCGCGGATCCCCAACGGTTGCCCGCGTGACGCTGATCGCGGCGTTGATACTTACCTGCTATCTATCGAATAATACATGCCTCCCCAGTTACGGTGTACAGCATTCATAAATCAGAAAATGCACGTGGTACTGTTAACCGAAAGAATAAAGTGCCGCGTTCAAACTAAAATCAGGAAACTTTTTCGTCGCCGATCCCTAACTTCACCTAATCTAGCGTAGCGTTACTCTTTACTTTGTCTATACACACACTACTGTGGCGATCCTTTACATACGGGCATTTGTCCGGCACCCCGACTTCACCTCATCTCTACATGCACCTTTAGTCTATGATCTTGTTGGTGTGAGTTGCTGAGCACTGAAAATCCCGGTCTTCCTCCGCCCCTGTAACCGAGTATTCAGCATTCGGAATTTTTTTTTACTTATAAAAATGAATCTTCTTTTTTGATTAGCCGTTATCCTCTTGTATTCTTTTTCGTTATTTTTGTGGCCTGTACATATGCATTCGTTCAAGCTTCTCGGCTTTCTACTTTTCTCGTGCTTGGACGCTTTTCTTTTTCAGTGTTCTTTTGGTACCTTCTCGATGTAAAAATATTTTTAAGGTTTCTTATTTTTTTTTTTCTTTTTCGATGTAAAGCGCATGTCTTAACTCGGCATCTTCACAAAGCTCCCATGTGAAAAGACGCCTCTTTTCTGTTAACGACTGCTATCGATGATTTGCAGATTTGTGAAGAACGCAACTTATTCTTATCGCACTGCCGATCGTCCGTTAATTGTAGGCTATGGGTTACCGGGATGCGTAACCGTACAAATGTTGATATGCATGGTACTCTCGACTAGATCATTCATGACTACCACGTCTTCGGTTGAACGGTCACCCCCAGGATTGGATGAGATTCCGATGAGGATCATTTTTTTTCTTTCGATTCTTTCATTCTGCTACTTGAGCTTGAGTTGAGATGCCGAGTTCTCTACCAGATTGGTCAAGACTTGGCACTTGGCGTTGTACTACAATCCTGTTCGTCGGATAAATGCCGGTGAGACATTTGAATATGAGCCCATTCACCGGTTGTTGTGGTGGGCGAATGTTCGATTATTCATCTAGGCCATCTGGACCAACTGGGCTCATTTCGAATGACTCGTGTGTCGTTTCGCTAGCTCATTCCGAGTCGATTGTCGAGAGTTCTCTTTAAATACGTCTCCGGCGTTTGATTATTGGCTCAAATAATCTTCGCCCGGCTTGTCCACTGGTATCCTGCACTCCATGTCTCAATTCAATCATTATTGGAGTACGCGTCATCGCATACATTCTTCGACTGAATACCAGGTAGTACCCTGAGGTGGGCTATCGTCTAACGTCAAACTTTAATCTGTACCCTAATACTTTCCGAAGCCCGTGCCGTATTCTCTACCGTAACCCTTGTCGACTAGAATCAATAACATCGTCTGCACATTCCAGTTACGCTCTTTTGCAATCAACCACCCACAAAGTGGAAGTGACATCTTGCAGGCGTTGTCTATTTATGGAGACTCACACTGTTTGAGTTACCCAGGTTTGTATTGGTGCTGACGTGGAGTGAAATATCCCATTGGTACATTACCAGTCACACTTCGTACTTTCCATGGTGCTCTGTGTTTCTCATAGTTTGTTTCTCGTAGAATGTTTCTCGTAGAATGTTTCTCATACTCTTTTTCGTTCTGCTGGAACTCGTACATTCAATGCATGCTGCCAATTGTAATATTCATATATTCATCTACCTAGTTCTTCTTGTACTTATCGTAGTAAGTCTTGAATAAGAATCCGTCAGCTAACACCAATCCAGTGATAATAGCTGCATGAGTAGCAACCACAATCTTGTTGTCAGTCTTGATTCTGTGTCTTTCAAGATATGTGAAGTATCCGGCTGCAACTCCACCTAATCCAACAAGGATTTGGGAAATCACAACAGGGTTTTTGAACTCTTCTTGTGCCTTAACAACATAATCAGAGTTGACCTTGGAACTGACGAAATCCACAAGTTCTCCGTATGATTTCTTGACTTGTGCAACAACCTTATCAAAGTAGGGCTTTCCTTCCTTTTCAAGTTCTTCCAATTCCTTCTTGAAATCTCCCACCTTGTCTTTTCCCTCAGAAACCGCATTTCTAGCTTTCTTCTTAATCTCTTTCAACTCCTTCTCATCTACGACCTCAACCGATCCCTTAGGATAACTAGTAGTTTGGACCTTGGTAGGTTCAGGAATCTGTTCGGCTCCAATGGGTCCGGAAGAAGCAGCAACGTCGGCGTAACTCATGATGAATAAATGATTAGTGTGGGTTTAAAACAAGCTATATCAAGAAATGATAAATAATTGTTAGTTCCAACGTCAGGGGGTTCCAACTTCATACTATAGGTTGCTGTGGTGTGCACATAGCAGTTGCCATCAGTCCGTTTTTACGTGGCTAATTCGATTGATTGGTCAATTTTTCCTTGCTACTCACAATTGCCTTATCAGACCATACTTGCGACGCGTGATGCTCCGGGGAAGTGTACGGTCACCTGCGCTAGGGGGCCAACGTCGCCTCATCCCCGTCTTCTTCTGTCGCGTGAACTGCACGTGCGTGCGTGTAGGGCTCAGACCCGGGATTTTCCTTCCTCCCTCCTGTCGCACTCTCATCATTGAAATTTTTTTCACCTCGTTCTACTTCACCAACTATTTATCGATTGAAAACCACCCCCCCGGCTTTCCACGTAACATTCCGATAAATCAAGTTTGAATCAAAAAATGTCTGAAGCACCAAAAAGAAGTTTCGGCGGCCGTAACAACAAGAGAGGCGGCAGAAGAGGCGGTAGAAGAGAGAGTGAAGAAAAGGGATGGGTTCCAGTCACCAAGTTGGGAAGATTGGTAAAGGCCGGTAAGATCACCACCATCGAAGAGATTTACTTGCACTCTTTGCCAGTCAAGGAATTCCAAATCATCGATTTGTTGCTCCCTGAATTGAAGGATGAAGTTATGAAGATTAGATCCGTTCAAAAGCAAACCCGTGCTGGTCAAAGAACCAGAATGAAGGCTGTTGTCATCATCGGTGACTCCAACGGTCACGTTGGTTTGGGTATCAAGACCGCTAAGGAAGTCGCTTCCGCTATCAAGGCTGCTATTGTCATTGCTAAGTTGTCTATCATCCCAATCAGAAGAGGCTACTGGGGTTCCAACTTGGGTGCTCCTCACTCTTTGCCAACCAAGGTTACCGGTAAATGTGGTTCCGTCTTGGTCAGATTGATTCCTGCACCAAGAGGTAAGGGTATTGTTGCTTCTCCTGTCGTTAGAAAGTTGATGCAATTGGCTGGTGTTGAAGATGTTTACACCACCTCTTCTGGTTCTACCAGAACCACCGAAAACACCCTTAAGGCTGCTTTCGTTGCTATTGGTAACACTTACGGTTACTTGACCCCTAACTTGTGGGCTCAACAACAATTGCCTGCTTCTCCTTTGGACCTTTACGCCGAGGAAGCTGCTGCTAGTAAGAGAAGATACTAATTGTATATTATATATAATAAATTCTCTCTTTCTTATCTATTGTAGAACTTGATTGTCGTCACTCATCGTACCGTGGTCTCGTAACTGCTGCCTTCATGTTGGCACTATTGTACAAGTGGTCATTACTGTACCTGATTTTTTGGCATATTCGTTTGCATGATTGCACATCCGCCACCTCCAAGCACAGTATTCTTTCTTTATATTTGCGTTTGTTCAACGCTCTGGAAATTATTCCCTCAAACTGAACCCTTGGCATCTCCTGTACGCCCAGTACATCTCTCTCGAGACACTTTTTGGTGTCTTCAATTTTTTTTTTGTTTTTATTTTTTTTTTTTTATATATAACAATAACTTAGGTCTGGACCGCATGTTCCATAACCTGATCTTCGGGCACAGCAAAGGCCCGTTCATTTGTAGTCGCTTGATCCTTGGTCCAAGTATTGGAGTGCTTATTCCTTCCTTCAGGATGTTTGTACAAACAATTCTTGTTCAGACATCCAAGGCCAAATCGGCAATCTTCTTCAATAGGATGAGCAAATGAACAATCAATTCTCTGACAAGTAGCACCATCCCGACATGGAACCGACGAGAGGGCGTGTCTTCTGGGGCAGTTAAATTTGGTGCAGGCAGTACCGAATTTACATTGCTCGAGGATTCTCTCCACCTTAGGCTTATGAATCTTGGGTTCTGGTGGTGGTGCTTGATAGTTTGGTGAAGGGTGGGCCTTCTTACATTCCATGTCAGCACATTGCTTACCATTAATGCACCATTCCAATACAATCACCCGTGCATCCTTGTTCGAAGGAGTAGGATGGCCAAAAGGACAAATGTCTTTGGAACATAACATTCCAAATTTGCAAAGCCCAATGGTGCCGGCAGCTTCTCTGGGCTCTCTTTGATGCAGTCTTTTCTTCTCGAGATATTCCGACTTGGTCTTCTCCAACTTGGCCATGAGTTCACCATCTTCATTAGGATGAAGATAGTTACAAGTACCAGGTGGATTAGGACAGTTGGGATATGCAAAACAAACTTTGGTGGGATGAGCTAAGTGACATTCCTTATTTTTACAGTAAGGAAAGTCTCCACAGCGTCCCTTGGGTGCTCTAGATGCAAATGGTTTGACGTTGGTGTTTCCGTCGGTCATGGAAAGCATCTTTTCGAAGTTCTCGCTGTTTTGTAATCCATACGATTTCTTGTTGTTGGGGCGATTGTTGAATCCCTTGTTGATCCCTCCACGGGCCCCACGACTAGATTTGTTGAAACGATTGTTTTCAAAGTCTCTGTTGGGACGGGTGTCAAAGTCACGAGATCCTTTAGGCTTGTTAGGGATATTGAAAGCAACGTTGTTAGAAGATTGGGGGGTGGCGTCCATACTCACTTCCATAGTCTCTCTTTCAATAGGAGTAGCCACAAACGGCTGGGGAGCTGGTGGCTGGCTGACGCTGGCCACTGGTGGTTGTTGGTCCTGGATACTTTGAGACTGCACCTCCATAATTCTCTTGATCTCTTGGAAAACAGTAGAGATAAAAGCTTCGTCAATGGGAATGTCCACAAGCTCTTTTACTTCCTGACAAATCTCAAGAGCAGTCTTCCCGTTTCCAATCAAAACATTGATAAACTCGGCCACATCTTCGGCATCATCTGCTATTCCGTATCTGTTGGACAACTCATTTATGAGAAGGGGCGTTAACTGTTTTGCCACGGGGCCTTCTGGATCGTAAGACATGATAAAGATGGTGTCACGATAAAAATGTTTGCCTGCGCGCATTATTTTGGGTGGCCACGAAAGACACGTGATTGATTATGTAAGTTATGAGATGGAGAGGGTCAAACCAACTGGAATGCCTCCTCCGATATATCTCCAAGGAGGTCTTTGATTAGCAGAATGATCTCATCTAATTCTCGGGAGATGGTGGATGTCACCAAGATGTATGAGTATAGCAACACGTAGTCCTCGTTGGTAAGATTGAGTTCAGGAGTTTGAAGTGAACTACTTCGAATTTCGTTCAATTTGTAAAGAAGCCGGTCCCTTGCATGTGCGGTGGAGGCAGGTTTCGAAGGAAGTGGAATTCCAAGTTTCAAAGCACTGGCAATCATGTAGAAAATTAAAAAGATTCGGTGTTCTACCTCACTTCGCTCAGCGGAAATGTAGTCAATTACGAACTTCTCGTTGGGGGATAAGATGGGATCCACTTCCACCATAAGATTCATGTTTTGGAACGCGTCAATGATGGAGGATGTCTTGCTTATGAGAGCGGTGTAGGTGGTTTTGGGAAATCCTCCTTTGAGACGGAATTCGAGAGGTGCCTGCTTGACCAAGGTTTCACATTCTGCTAGAAGATCATTAATTCCCTTTTCATCCTTGAGACCCACAAGTCGGTTGGACAATCCTTGCTGTTCGTAGTCTAGAGGATCACTGTTCCAAATAAGCCCCATTCGAAGCCATAAGATAGTCAATGCTGTCTTGAGACGAGCACGGGCAGAATTGGGCAAGAAGCACAGGGCCATGATAAGCGCCCAACTCACTCCCACAGACACCGCCACGAAACGATGGAAGGCAATTTCACCGATGATGGGGTACTCTCCACCTTCGTTATCATCTTCTGAGTCCTTTTGAGTCATGGAATACGAATAAAGAGCCGTCAAGTTATAGGTGAGAAGAATGAATCGGCCAAATGGGTTGTTCTTCTTCCAGTAGATGATAATGTAGAAGCATGGAATGCACAAGAGAAACCCTGTAGTACAAAGAGCTATTCCATTACCGTTGGTGCAAATCCATATGGTGTATGCTGTCATGGCCCCCAAGAAAGTACCGATGAATCTCCACTTCACCGTCATTGATGTTCCTCCCAATGACTTGTTCATCATAATACAATAAATCACCAACGCCCATTCACCCCTCCAATTGTTGAAAGTCATTTTTGTCTGGGGTATGAAGGCAAACATTGAAATGAAAAGGGCACCAAGACCAACCCGGATACCAAATTGAACATCGGTTCTTCTGAAAAGTTTGAGTTTCTTCCATAGGCGGAAGGAATATAGCTCCCGTCTGCTCATCTCTGGCCGAGATTCTTCATTACGACGATATGATAATTGGAGATTAGTAAGGGCCTCATTGAGGGTATTTCCAAGCTTTTGTTGGATGGAAGGCCTTGACGATAACAGTTCAGAATATTTCCATACCTTGAGCCAGGACCAAGTGCGAGGGGCTGACGTAGCAGCCTTGTGGGTCTCTGTAATTTTAAGGAAGTTTATAAGTTCCTTACCAAACAATACGAGCAACGAGGCAAAGTTTCCACAACATGCTGCAACCTCCTCCTGATCAGCCCTTGAATGGAAGTCGACCGAGCTAAAAATACTCTGAGAGTATAGTTTGTCGAAGGATTCAATTTGTTTTAGTTCAAATAAGCTGATGGCAGATCCAAGAGAGCTTTGAAATTTGGCTGACTTGACAAAAAGACTATCACTGTCGAATGATTTCTCGAAGGGCACTTCCAGAAGAACATCTTTGATGGTGAAAATGATTGACTTGATGGAAGGAGCAAGGTAATATACAAACAAGTCAAATAACTGAGAAGAGTTGACCACTGAATAGTTGAGGTCGGTGTCTTTGGTTCGAATATGGTCCATGTTTTCAATCAGAGGTGAGAGGTGAAAGCTGTAGACAGTTGATACTTCGGAGTCTGGAGTGGAGATGGTATCTTCATGGAGCAACTGGCGTTGCATCTCCAAGGAAGAACGAAGGGCCTGAAGATGCCTTGAAAGAGAAATGGTGGCCCTCACGAGGTCTTCTAATACTTCGAGTTCCCGTTCTCGGCCATGGACTCGAAGCTCGTAGCGGGCCTCTTCTAGGTTTTGACGGAGTTGTTTGATGTTAGTCTTGAGGGAATTGAAGGCCTCGTTATCACGAGTGCTGAGTTTCTCTCCTTTTAGAAAACGATTGGTGATAAGCGAAAGACACCCTGACATGATGTTATAGGAGGAGTTGAGGGAAGTGCGTAGCTCATCAATGGCACTAATGGGCCAGAGGATGTAGCAGAGGAAAACAGAAATGGCCGACCCCACTATCACCACCTCAGCGGTCGATATGAATCTGGCAAATGGGATCAGGGCGGAGTTCAAGCTGCCTTCCTTTACTATACAGGTGACAACAGAAATGGAAGCCAACGAACACGCGGTATTGAAGGTGGGCTTGTCGACTTTCTGCTTCATGAACGCGATTGTACCAAGACCTATCGAACTGAATAGAAGGTCGATCAAGTAGCTCATTTCATCCTCTCCATGATTGAAGTAATAGGTTGAAATCAGTCGACAAAGGACGGAAATCACAAAGCTGTATAGCGAAGCAATGGTCACAAAGATAAGCGACTGATGCATACTCCCCTTAGAACGCGCTGGGTGAAAGTACACTGCCACCGTAGCCACCACATGCTTGGAGTCGGTATTTCCCAACCAATCATCGAATGCCGTCCAGTAGACTCCTAATGAAGCCACTGTATATGCAATGGAGCACTTTATGACGCTGCGGAAAATCTCGCTATGATAAACCTCCAGAATGGAGGGAAATTTGTTGATGTTCGTTTGGAATCTTTCGATTAAGGTGGTGGGAGATGCAAGTAACGGGGAAGACTCATTATCCTGAGTGATGTTACTTCGGAGTGAACGATTCAGATGGAACCCCGAGTCATCTAGACTTTCAAATTCGCTCTCAAAGAATGAATCACTTCGATGTACCTTGGCACCGGTACTTGCAAGAATAACAGAATTATGGCGATTGAGAGATTGAGTTCGAGATGAAAAATTCAAGTGAGTGGCTTCATCATAGTCAAGATGTCGGATAGGGGTAGATTGGTTACTTGACAGAGCACGAGGGGGTGTCCTGGGATCTGACCTATAGCCTGTTTCGGTCTGGGGGATCAGACCGTACCCAGAAGACATAAAGATATTAGATGAATGCGGCGATGTTGAGATGCAGGTGTAAGTCTATGAGGCTGCGAATAATTAAGGGGTGTGATGATAATAACCATTGGTGTAGCTGAGTTGCATTTAGAGTATCAGGAAGATCTAAGATAAGTTTCTATGTGAAAGAGTCTGTTGAGTTCTACATCAAGTGGATAATTGAGACAAAAGTGGAATTTTGGAACATTTGTTGAATTTTGGCAATTTCCGACCATAATTACTGGAAATAGGAAAATAATATGCGATATTACATTTAGATTACTATTTTTCACATTGTATTCATTATTATTGTAAACGGTCTATAATCATGACTCATCATATTATACAAGATTAGTTTCCAACGATTTCCTTGAATAATTGTTCGCAGGGCACGGTGGCTTGTAGTTTGGCGCAAAGAAGAAACACTCCACTCAATTTGCGATGGAGAGAGTATGTTTCTTCTGGAGGAGGCGTTAACCGCTGATTGAGCATCACACCAATGTTTCCCCGAACACGATCGGTAACGGTTTGTTTCTTGAAATCAAATGCTTTACCATTGTTATCAGCGGGGGAGAATGGCTCTCCAAGAACCATCACACTATCCACATGAGCTTGCACCATGGCTGGCGATTCAAGTCCTGTAAGGTAACCCAACTTCTTAGAATAGGCTTCGACTGCATCACGATCCTTACGAACTGCAGCACGAAGCACCAGACAGTAGTCATCAATGAAAGAGCTTTCGAAGTCACGGGCAGCACCAAAATCAAGAAGTTCGATTTTGCCGGTCTTGTCATTATAAAGAAAATTGGCCCAGTTGGGGTCAGTTTGCATGAAGCGGAAAGTGGCAATTTCCGAAAGACATAATCTCATAATATTGGTGGCAATCCAGTTCTTGGTCTCTTGATCCCAATTACCCTTGACCACCTCAATTCCTCTCATCTTTTCCATGGTGAGAACGTGTTCTCCACAAAGATTATGGTACACGCGAGGAACAGTAAATGCTTCGTCATCCTTGAGAATATCCCGGTAGCGAATGAGGTTTTGCGCTTCCCGAATGTAATCACACTCCCACTTAAGCTCGGTCCGAGCATTGGCAATTGTCTTGTCGAGAAAAAGTCCAGCAGGAAGCATCGAGGAGGCAGTGAGAAGCAATAAAAGATTATTGAGATCTGAGTCAATGGACTCTTTGACTCCTGGGTATTGAACCTTAACTACAACTGGAGTAAGGTCCTGAGTAACGGCATCATGCACTTGACCGATAGAAGCAGCCGCCATGGGAACATCCTCGAACAGAGCAAAGCATCGCTTACGCCACGAATCACCAAGATCTTTGACCATAACCCGTTCCAACTGTCCAGGAGGCATGTAATGAGCAGAGTTTTGCACTCTCATGAGGATCTGTTGAATTTCCATGGGAAGCACTGATCCGTCTTGAAAAGAAAGCATCTGGCCCAATTTCAAGGCCGCTCCTCTCATCTGGGAAAACTTTTTAGCCATACGTTCAATGTTCTGTGGAGATAGCAAGAGGGATTTGACAGTAATTTCATCTCGATTTCCACTAGCAAATTGTTTAATACCTTGAGTGGCTGCTGTAACTCCCATTCCAGCAGCAAGTGTACCATAGTGGAACATTCTGGCAAGGCGAGAAGAGGGTACTTCACTTTGAGACATTTCGAACGCCTTGACAGGCTTCTCGCCGACTCGACGTACCGGTTTATGAGTAGCCTCGTGGCCGGGACCCGAGGTGTTGTTGGCTTGGCCCAATTCGTGAGGAGAGAAGGATGATTTGGTAGAATAGTGTCTCTTCTGAGAAGCATTCTTAGCTGGCCTTCCTCTTGGTTTAGCCTTCATTCTAATAGCCTCACTTCGCAAATGTGCTTCGTCCCACATGGGGGCACTTTCATCACAATTCTTGAGCGGTTGCATCAATAAACTTTGATTCCAAAAGGTGGAGGCGTCTTTACACACAAGGTTGGCTCCATGAGTGAGCACCTTTGACGCGGAGCCGGCAATGGCCGTCATCTCATAAAGATTCTTAGACAACGTCATTGACAACAGAAAGAAAGAATGAACGAAACGATGTTTATGGAAAATTACACATGTCTCGGTGTGCAAGCAAAAGTGCGCAAGGCGGGTAGCATGAGAAAAAAAAAACTATTGGCTCCCGAGGCATCGTGTGGGGTGAATTCTCGGAAGATGGAGCTACAGACGATCTCGCGGGTCCATCTCGGCTGAGCATTGGCCCTGTCGGTCGACAGGAAGCCAGTGAGCCACGAGGCTTCGCACGTTTTTTTTTTTCCCTTGCTCGATTGCTGGCTGCAACCGCATCGTTGCGGAACGGAGCTCGCCAACCAGGCGCGAGCGAACGAGGTGGCAGCGATGAAGGAAGGCCGCTGACATAAGCAGCTCATCGCAGGCATTAAAATTAACCATCATGGGCACTAAGCATAAGAAACAAAAGCTCGAATCGACCGCCGAACTCGTGGCAGAGGCTGCCGAAGAGCATCTTAAGCATCATCCACATGCTGAAGAATCACTCGAGATGGAGATTCATGATGCTGGGGAGTTTTCGGGAATGAAGAGACACGCCACCACCTCCAAGCAGGCAGAAGGACTCGAAAGCGCCACTAACAATCCATTCACGGGACAAGAATTTTCCCAAAAGTACTTCGATATCTTAAAGGTGAGAAGGGATCTTCCCGTTCATGCCCAGAGACAGGAGTTTCTCAATATTTTCCATTCCACTCAAATCATGGTCTTTGTGGGAGAGACGGGTTCGGGTAAAACCACACAGATTCCTCAATTTGTGTTATATGACGACATGCCCCATTTAACTGGAAAACAAGTGGCCTGTACCCAACCTAGAAGAGTGGCAGCCATGTCGGTGGCCAAGAGAGTGGCGGATGAAATGGATGTGGAATTGGGAGAGGAGGTTGGTTACTCCATTAGATTTGAAAATAAAACCACCAGCAAGACTATCCTCAAGTATATGACGGACGGTATGCTTTTAAGAGAGGCCATGGAGGATCACGAAATGTCGAAGTACTCTTGCATCATTCTCGATGAAGCGCATGAAAGAACATTAGCCACCGATATTCTCATGGGATTACTCAAGCAAGTCAGCGTGAGAAGACCCGATCTTAAGATCATCATCATGTCGGCCACTTTGGATGCTGAGAAGTTTCAAAAGTATTTTAACAATGCCCCATTGCTTGCTGTACCCGGTAGAACGCACCCGGTGGAGATTTATTATACCCCTGAGTTCCAGCGGGACTATCTCGATGCTGCCATCCGCACAGTACTTCAGATTCACGCCACCGAAGATGAAGGAGACATTCTCTTGTTTCTCACTGGTGAAGAGGAAATTGAAGATGCATGTCGCAAAATTTCCCTTGAAGGAGATGAATTGATTAGAGAACAAGATTGTGGACCATTAAAGGTGTATCCATTGTATGGATCGCTTCCTCCTCATCAACAGCAAAAAATCTTTGAGCCAGCCCCTCAACCCTCTAGACCCAATGGAAGACCAGGAAGAAAGGTGATTATCTCCACCAATATTGCTGAAACATCGTTGACCATTGATGGTATCGTATACGTCGTCGATCCTGGATTTTCCAAGCAGAAAGTTTACAATCCTCGTATCCGGGTGGAATCACTTCTTGTGTCGCCCATCTCCAAAGCTTCTGCGCAACAAAGAGCAGGTCGTGCAGGTCGTACGCGCCCTGGTAAGTGTTTCCGTCTCTATACCGAGGAAGCTTTCCAAAAGGAACTTATTGAACAATCATACCCTGAAATTCTCAGAAGTAACCTTGCATCCACGGTGTTAGAATTGAAAAAATTAGGAATTGATGATCTTGTTCACTTTGATTTCATGGATCCTCCTGCTCCGGAAACTATGATGAGAGCTCTTGAAGAACTCAACTACTTACAATGTCTTTCCGACGATGGGGATCTCACTGCATTGGGACGTACAGCATCCATGTTTCCGCTTGATCCTATGTTGGCGGTGATGTTGATCGGATCCCCGGCTTTCAATTGTTCGGAAGAAGTATTAAGCATCGTGGCCCTCTTGTCGGTGCCCAATGTGTTTGTGCGCCCGGCTGCCGCCAGAAAAAGAGCCGATGAAGCCAAGATGGCATTTGCCCATCCAGATGGAGATCATCTCACCATTCTCAATGTTTTCGATGCATTCAATTCCGACGAAGCCTATAATACTGGTTTACACCAGTGGTGCCGCGATAATTTCCTCTCGTACCGGTCGTTGACGTCTGCAAAAAATGTTCGCAGCCAATTACGCCGCATCATGGAAAGATATGATCTTGAACTTAACACAACCAATCGTGATGACAAGAACTATGCCACTAACGTTAGAAAGGCATTGGCAGCTGGATTATTCATGCAAGTGGCCAAGAAACGTTCGGGAGGTAAGGGCTACCTTACCATCAAGGATAATCAAGATGTTTTGATTCATCCGTCCACCGTTCTTTCCACTGAAAGCGAATGGGTCATCTACAATGAGTTTGTGCTCACATCTAAGAATTACATCCGGACAGTTAGTGCCGTCAAGCCAGACTGGTTGGTGGAACTAGCTCCCAAGTACTACAATCTAGATCATTTCTCTCAGGGTGATGTCAAGCTTTCTTTGGAACGAGTTATTGACCGAGTTGAGACCATGAAGAAGCTTGACAAGAAGAAGAAGAAGTCAACCAAGTAGTAAGTAATAGGAAGCACCGAGTGCCAAATACAACAACCGTCAATAACTCGTCGTCCTCATTCTCTCGCGTCGCTTTGTTAGTGAGCGCGACAAACCGCCAATTTCGCCCAATAGGGCAATTAGGGAGTGCGGCCCCCGCCTCGGGGGCCAAAGGGCCCTTGGTCCAGGCAGACATTGGGCTTAGATGACTATTGTAGACGGCAGTAGGAGGGCGTGGAATGCCCATGCTCCTCTTTATGGAATTATGCTTCATGCATCAGTGCTCATTGATACACATTGGGTAAAAGCTGGGATAATAATGGAGATAAATAGGGGAATCTAGCGTATTTTTTTTTGTGAAAAAAAAAATCCAGATTGGCATGCACGAATTATTTTAATACGACGCTGTAAACAGTATATATCTTCTCGTCAACTCTCGTCTATCGTTGATTTTTTATACCCCTGGCATCATCTTATTCATTACACCATGGGTCTTATACTTGTACGTACAATTGAAGTGATGTCAAGAACGTCGACAGCATCAATGGCAGATATCATCAGCAACAACGGCCATGGGCCACCACACAAAAATCTCCGCTGGCAGTGGGGAAGAGCCAAGGTTTTTAGATGATTTCGATTGTGTTGAGCAATTCCGTGATACTAACACCGCAGTCCAAGCTCTTTAAGAATAAGGAGATGAGAATATTGATGTTGGGTCTTGACAATGCTGGAAAGACCACCATCTTGTATAAATTGAAGCTTGGAAAGACTTCCAAGACAGTTCCCACGGTTGGGTTTAACGTGGAAACAGTCAAGCACAAGAATATTTCGTTTGCTGTGTGGGATTGTGGTGGACAAGAAAGAATCCGTCCATTGTGGAGACATTACTTCACCGGCACCAATGCGTTGATTTATGTGGTTGACTCCTCTGATATCGATCGGTTGGAAGAGAGTAAGAAAGAATTGATGAGAGTGATTAATGATAAGGAGTTGGCCAACTCATTGTTGATTGTGCTCGCTAATAAGCAAGACGTTGATGGAGCCATCAAGCCAAAGGAGTTAATTGAGAGATTTGATTTGAACGAATTGACAGGTGAGCATACTTGGTCAGTGATCCCCACCATTGCCATTGATGGAACAGGGTTATATGAGGCATTGAGTTGGATCTCCAGTCATTCCAAGTGACCGGACTGTTTGTGACTGGATTCTCAGACTGTATTAATAATGCATCGTTGTCTTTATTTACGTAAACTAATCTAATTAAGCACTAGTGTTCGTATGAGCCCCACCCCATCAGATATATACCACACGGATGGCGAGATCCAATGGTCACTTCACACGGTGGAAACAGATCCATTCTCTTCTCCAAAGTACACCTTCTTGGCCATGCCACAGAAAAGACCGGTCTCCACTACCCCCACCAATTGCTTGATCTGTTGATGCAACTTAACAGGATCGGCGATCTCTCCAAAGTCAGCATCAATCAAGAGATTGTTGTTGTCGGTAACAACAGGACCAGCCTTAGCCGACCCTCCTTGTCTCAAAGTAATGGTCTGGGCTCCAAGGTTCTTGAGATCTTTACTCACCTTAGCATATGAATTGGGTACAACCTCAATAGGCACTCCTTGACGCCACTGAATTCCCAACTTCGAGGGACTCTTTTTCCGGTGGTCTGCCACCACAATAAAAGTATCAGCAGAGGCTGCCACTAATTTTTCTTGGAACAAGCATGCTCCACCTCCTTTGATAAGATTCAAGTCTTCGTCAACCTCGTCGGCTCCATCGAATGCAACGTCAACGTTGCCAAACTGTTCAATAGACCCAAGATTAAGGCCGTTGTCGATGATTAACTGCTTGGACTGAAACCCAGTAGGAATACACACAAACGATGACTTGTTGGCCAACTGACCAATTCTTTCTGCAACATATACCACCGTGGATCCTGATCCAACCCCCACCACTTTGGCATCTTTGGGGAAATTCTCATCCACCGCTTGGTAAGCAGCCGCCTTCTTAGCCTTTTCCACCAATGTGCTCATGTTACGAATCTGGGGAATAAGAGCCAACAGAAGTATGGGGAACCGCATGGCTAGTTAACCAGAGTGGGCCTCCACGGGGCCCCATCGAGGGCCCCAGAAAAGCAGTCACCAGAATCACGTGCAGCGCGCACAAGATTGTCCGTGGTGGCCGCGGCGAAAATTCTGCAGTCTCCCCGCCAGCAGGGAGCCTGTCTCCTCCTGCACACACGTGAGAAACTATTGGCCTTTTTTCGTGAAAAAAATCTTGATATTCATACAGGTTCTTCATACACCACCAGTAACCATGTCTGCTGCCACCAAGATCCTTTCCGAAAAGCCATCCGAATTGGAGTTACAAGTTGCTCAGGCCTTCATCGACTTGGAGGCTCAAACTGACCTCAAGGCTGAGTTAAGACCATTGCAATTCAAGTCCATCAGAGAAATTGATGTTTCCGGTGGTAAGAAGGCTCTTGCCATCTTCGTTCCAGTTCCATCTTTGACTGCTTACAGAAAAGTCCAAATCAGATTAACCAGAGAATTGGAAAAGAAGTTCCCAGACCGTCACGTCGTCTTCTTAGCTGAGAGAAGAATTTTGCCAAAGCCATCTAGAGTCTCCAGAAAGCAACAAAAGAGACCTAGATCCAGAACTTTGACTGCTGTTCATGACAAGGTCCTCGAAGACTTGGTCTTCCCAACCGAAATCATCGGTAAGAGAGTCAGATACCTCGTTGGTGGTAACAAGATCCAAAAGGTTTTGTTGGACTCCAAGGACTCCACCTCTGTTGACTACAAATTGGAATCTTTCCAACAATTGTACAACAAGTTGACTGGTAAGCAAGTTGTCTTTGAAATCCCAGGCGATGTTTACTAGATGTATAGAACATAATAAGGGTAATGTGTTTCACTACTGTATCTCACTACTGTATTTGAATGTAGTTAACATGGCAGAGTGGTTTATGCCCGTTTAACGTAGGAGGTAGGGAACATGCCTCGGATGCCATCTATCTCACCCTCTGTCCATCCACTGCCGTCGGTGTCATCTTGGATGAGGACAATTTTATCCCCGGCATGAATGGTTAACTCATCTTCACCGTCAGCCGTGTAGTCGTATAGGGCTTCCACATATTGAAGGCGCTTAGCGCCTCGTTTAGGAGCCACTGATGGCCCTTTCTTCCTGTTGCCTTCGGCTACCTCAATGTACGATGTAGGCACTAACCCCTGCTGGCCAGTTTCGCTGACGACAACGGAGGTCCACCCAGATCCATCGTCCAATTCCAAGACTTCCAATTGTTGTCCAATGGCAACGGTGGCCTCATCGTCTCCAGCAGCCGTGTATGGATATAGTACCTTGGCTCGGGCTACCCCAGAAACACTGGACTGTGTGCGGCTGCGTCTAAGGTTAAAAACTTCCGAATGTAACGATGAATGGTTGGATGTAGAGGTGTGTAGAGATGCCGCATCCACTACAGGGCTGGCCTCTTCTTGTGGTTTACCTCTGAGGAACCCCAACTTGGATTTTTTCTGTTTGGTGGGCTCCACGTATGAAAGATCCTTATCTCCCGCAAAATTCTGAATCACCTCGATCTCCACTTCATTTTTAAGCCTTGCCGTGTCATCTCGCAAGAACCGCTGGAGCACGGTAAGCGAGTCGTGTAGCTTGGTGTCAAACTTGAGTGTCAAGTTATCGGCGTCCAGTTTGCGCTTCGCCGTCACCTCCTCAAGTCGTTGCTTCAGCGCCAAGCATGCATCCTCGTACTTGTGATGAGACGAGAGACTAGTATTTAACCGTTTCTTCAAGTTCGTCAACTCTGGCTCCTTGGTCACCAAAGACTCATCGTCGTGCCAGATATCACAAGGAATGAAGTAGAAGTCCGCCGGCTCCTTCCAATCAATCTGGTTATGTTTGATGAACATGGCCACATCCAACTTGGGATTGTTTTGGTCAATGGTTTCATCAATCACATGTAGTTTTTCCTTGACTCGGTCTAGCGAGTTTCTCTCCACAATTGATGCATTTTTCAAAAGCTTATTGAGGATTTGCACCCTCAGCTCATTCAACTCCTGTAAATAGTCCAACACCTCTGGTACGTCTTGATAGTAATACTTATCCTTGAGCCGGTTGGCAATGTTGATCTTAATAAGATAGTCATTCTTACCAATGTTCATATCCACCTCCTTCTCTTGGAGCTTACGCTGGTGCTTATCGCTGGGCAGCTTCTCATTCTTTTGTCGAGCTGTTTCCATCGATCCACACAACGAGTCATACTGCTTTTTACTCTTCAGCACCTCTTCGTCCACCACTTTCTTCTCATTCTCAAGATACTCATGAACGCTATCTATGAACGTGGCAATGCGGTTGCTCTTGCCTTTAAGGCTGGACACGTTATCAGCGATCTTGACGTTAATGTCTCGACTAAGCTGAACTCTTTCTTCCGCGATTGCTTCCGTTTGAGTCAAAACTTCGTTCCACATCACCACGGATGCACTCTCGAGGGAGCCAGGCGTGATTTGGGGTTCGTCCCCGACTGAAAGATGTGATGATTGTTTGGCCTTCTTCTCAAAGTGTCGTTTGGTGAGCTCCTTCAATTTGCCAGCATATTCTTTTTCAATGGTGGCCCGGTCCCGGTAGAATTCCTCAATGTCCAGAAGCCAATTGATTCCGTTGTTGATCCACTTGGCCGTGGCCTTATACGAGTCCTTTAACTCGTTTCCTATCGAGAGCTCCTCGAGACTCATGATATGTTGACTCCTTTTTGTTTTCGCGCACATGACCATTTGCACCCAGGCCACCGCTCCCCGGTCCTTGGGTCGCCCACTGCACCGGTCGCGCCGCCCGCGAATTGGCCCCACCACAGGCAGAGACCGGCGCGACCGGCTCAGGCCTGGCGCCACCTGAGCTCCCGTGGTGCCATGGCCCGCTCATGAGCCAAAGGAGATGATAGGAACCACATGCTACTCTCCGGCATCTACAAGAGGAAGTCGGTAAAGTAGTTACATACACCTCTGAATTAGTAGGGCCATCAATGGCTCCATTGAGCCACCTTTTTGGGGCATGAGGTGGGTATCATGATTTATTCTTCTCAATCGCGCTTCCTCAACAATCAAGGTGAAAGTCGATTTCCATAAATTAAAGTTGGCGTCTGCCGTCGTTGGTCGCTTCTTCCCTTTCTTGCGAAAACAACCGCGTTACCGCTACGCCAAACTACGCTTTTTACGAGATTTTGTTCGTGACTATAAGGCTCTCAAGAAACGGAATGGAATAATGTCAGAATCTGGTGTCAACAATAATGAAGACGGACCTCCCATCTATGTGTCACGGCGCCAGCGTCTTCTTGGATTGGCCAAGTCTACTCGTGATACATACATTCCTCGCATTGCCAGCTCCGTGTCCCAATTGGCATCGGATGTGTCGTCTCGGGCCATGGGATCGGATTTGGCCCAGTCCGCCCTCCTCCCCAAGGATGCCACCATCACCCTCTTCCCCTCATACACAAGACAAGTAGACGGCAAATACATCGTCAATGTCAAGGGCTGGATGTCATGCCCCGGCACCATGAGCCGAAAGAACCGCTTGATTCTCTCGTTGGCCAAGCAAATTACCCGCTATGGCACCAACGCCAATAACGCCAACCAGGCCAACCAAGCCCTCCAGAAACTCGAAGACACCTCTGGCACTGATGCGGAGAGCGAAGTTCTGACACTTAACAGCGTGAGTACCGAAGCACCCGAACGGCCGCTCTCAGCTCACGATGATATCATCCGGGAGCGACTAAAGGCGTTTATTGCTCGGTCGATCCCCGGAGCCAAGTTGGTTATCACCGTGGGCTCAGAAGTCGAGCACGGATCCCTTAAGGAGATTGAAGTGATTACAGACGACACCGGGAATTTCGAGCAGAACCTTCATGTCAACTACAAACCTTCTGTGGTCCAGGTCAAGGCCGAGGCCGAAGATACCATTTTTGCATTTCAGGATGTGATGTTTGTGCCCAGCCACGGACTTGGTCTCATTAGCGACATTGACGATACCATCAAACTCACCGGGGTCATTGGCGACAAGCGTGAGTTGATGGCCAATCTTCTTTTGAAGGATGTGCTTTCGTGGAATATCCCTCCTATTGTTCAGTGGTATAACCAGTTTTTATCAGACATGGATATTTCCTTCCACTACGTGTCCAACTCCCCTTGGCAGCTTTTCTTTGTGATTGAGAAGTACTTCAAGGCCGTTAAGCTCCCGGTGGGAAGTCTCCATCTCAAGCAGTACTCAGGAAACATAATTGCTTCGTTGATGGAACCGAGTTCGTCACGAAAGCGCCGCTCATTAGTACGCATCCTTGAAGACTTCCCCGAGAAGAAGTTTGTGTGCGTTGGAGACTCGGGTGAATACGACCTCGAAGCCTACGTGGACTTGGCCCACTCGTACCCTGATCGTGTCATAGCCATTTATATTCGGTACGTGGAAAACTCCTTGTCTGACATCGATGATGCCCGAATATTGGCCGAAATCTCCCAGATGATCAAAAAGAGTGCCCGTCTCAAGGCCTTAAAGCCCAAACCTCAACCGTCACCGGTGGAGAACCTCATCGACCTAGACACACCCGTCCCGTATCCCGCGGCCCTGGCGGCCCTGGGCCGTAAGCTCCCTCCCATGGTGCCTTCCAAACCAGACTCCATGAAGGCTTCCAAGGTCTCTAGACCAATGGCTGGTGAGCTCAAGCATAGCACCACCTCCAACCTCTCGTCACTCTCTCCTCCACCACCTCCACCTCCAAGAAGATCCAAGACCACCGACGAGTCGCTTTCTGAACCAAAGGATGGCGACATCGCTCCCCCGCCTCCTCGTCTTCCACGTAGAAGAACTGACTCTGCTGACTTTGATGTCTACGAAAATCTTCTGAATGTTTATCATGTTAATAACTTTGCCGAACTTGAGGCGTCAGACCCCCGAGGGGCTCGTTGGATCCTGCGAGTGGCCGAGGCCCTCCAAGCCCTTAATGATACCGACACAGAGCTTTACATCTTTTCAGATACTGACAAGGATTTTTTCAAGCTGGCTCTCCAAACTGTGTCTAAGCACATGAAAAACTAATGATTGTCATTATGCTATACTATAGTACTCAGCTATATATCTACGCCTGAATATCCAGAGTTGTGGATGCACCTTCCACCTTTTCCTCTTCCACCGTAGAACCGTTGGCCTCACCAGCTGCACCTTCGGAAGCAGAAACAGGTACAAATCCATAGTCCTTGACTTCCTCTTCCTCTTCTTTTGGCAATGCTTCCTTGAATTGTGATAAGTCCCATTCGGCACCTTGATCCTCCTCGGTGTAGAACTTGTCAGCAAACTTTTGTAATACGATTTCTCGTCCAGTAAGAGCCCTTCTGCCCGCCTGTTCCTCCTTCCTTCTTTCACTCTCCTTTTTGGCGATTTGCTTGGCCTTCCATTGGTTAAATGTCTCCATGGTGATTGGAGTGAACTTACTCTTATCCATCTTACTTCTCTCCAAATCAATGAACTCTTCAAGAGTAATCTTAGGGGCACTATCGGCTGCCAACTTCTCCAACTTCTTTTGTTCCTTGGTCTTCAACACAAAACCTGCTGGCAAGGCATGACGGTACATACAATCGGGACCTCCATTAGGACAAACCCAGAACCATCCATATTTTCCATTCTCAACGGCTTCAATGAAATACTTACAAATCTTCTCGGTGGTAGTCTTGGGATTTCCATGCTTGGACAGAACGACACTTCTCAACTTCTCTTCATCCCAATTATCCATGGTATCGGCCTCCTTTTCAGCTCTGGCATCGGTGTAAAGATCCTTCTTGGCATCCTTACGGCCAACATTAGGGTCATGAGAAAATTTGCACTTATTTCCCTTGGTACAGAGTCCTTTCTTGAAGAATTCACAGAGAATTGACTTGGGGTCAACTCCAAATGGCACCTTTTGTTGCTGTACTCCAAACAAAAGAGCTGCTTCTCGTTTGGCTTCATCAGCAGCTTTCTTTTCTTCAGCCTTTCTGATCTTCTCGGCCTCTTTCTTCTGGGAGGCAGCGTCCGCACCTGCCTTCATTTGTGAAATGTGTTGTTGGACCTTCTTTGATTTATTTTTGTTCTTCATTCCAAACGACTTGTCCTCGAAGGACTTTGCCAGTTTGGGTTGTTGTTGCTTCTGGTTCTTCTTCGGTGGCATGGCGATGACGTTTTTTTTTCTTTTTGCGTTACAGAACATCTGTACACCAGATCGCGTCCTCTTACCTACATCTCACTATATGATTCGTTAAACTTCATTAGACATTTATCTGAACTTCTGAGTGTTTTTTTTCCTGCTCTTGTCACCATTGGACCAATACTGTGCAGCCATATCCGGCGAGTTACCGCTGGTGGAACCCGAGTTAGGCGAGAACTTGGTGGACTTGCGGGATTTGCGCTTCCCTCCAAGTATATCAAACTTGTTATCGTGACTGGGAGGTCCCTCACTCATGCTTGGCGATGATGAGTCGTATTGTGTAGGCTTATTACCATTCGACTGGTCAAACGTGGGCGATAATGGCATGACGGGTGTGGTGAAGTTTTCATTCTTTTTGAAGTTGCCTCTGCTGTTACGGAATGGCACATAAGACCGCTTGGGGAGAATTCCCGTGGGTGTGTAATTGGCAACCCCAATACTATCAGCCAAGTTACTTTTGAACGAAGTATTGGACTGCGTACGGGCCAAACTGCGGTTCAAGATATACGAGGCATTCTTGTCATAAACATGAGGAGCAGAATCCATGGGCATAATCCCATCTGGGGATGCTCCCAAGTACCGAGTATCAATTGAAGCACTGTGAGTGTGGTGGTTATCTCCCATGCGTTCTCTGGCAAGCATGGGCTGGTCAGTCTCTTTTGTAAAGAATGAATCAAAATCATCCAATGCTGCCCACATGTTACTCAACGATGCTGGCTCCTCAACTGTCATGGAGACAGCATCGCCGTAGTCCACTGGAGGCGCATGGTAGTCCTCCAAGTGAAAGTGAATCTCCTCGTCCTTTTTGTCCTCGTCCATAATCTGTACCGCACATGTAGAAAACACTGCATGGACGTTTTGCCGAGTGCTAGCGGCTGTCATGGCAGGCATGGGAATAGCCCATCCACTTTCATCAGGAATTCCAAAGAGAGTCCGGGTCTTCTCGTACTCCTTCTTCATGGCGGCATTACCCAAGCTCATACGAAGCACGTCTTTATCCAATTGCGATCCTGAGATCGCCACGGCCTCGTCCAACACCTCTAATGCTGGCTCGGCGTAGTCGGTAAGAAGCAACCGCAATAATGGCGAGATAAGATCGGCACCCACTCCCACAAACTCATCTCTCTGAAGGTCAACCAATGAGAAGAAATGCTTTAAGAGACTCATTGTTTCACATTTCATCCAAGGAATCTTATTAGATAAGAAACCTAGAAGCAACACAAGGGTCTGTGCTTCAAACTCGGGGAAGAATCCGTTTCGGATTGTTGTCACCGTTTGGACCAAGAAGTCCTTCTTGGATCGGAACCGGTTACGAGATAATGACAAGAGGATACGCGATAACGCTGGCTTACCATTTACCTCAGCCAGCCGACTCAACACTTCGGCTGTTTCTTCCACTTCCTTGCTTATATTCTTTTCATCAAGGGCATGCAAGAAACGGGGCATATTGGCGAGTACAGCCATGAGAAGACGCGAGTTACCGATTCCAATAACCTCACTGTCCTTAAGACGTACAAGCTTGTCAAGGAACTTCATAGTAGGCTCAAATGACGAGGCTGAGCGAAGTCCAACCAAGATTACATGCTGAAGACCTTCAAACTTACCTTCCCACTTAGGGGGGAATGTTGAAATCAAGCACGACACAGTGTCAGGTGAGTCCAAGTCAATCTTGGAAACAAACTTCGACATCGTCGACATCACCTCCACAAACTCTTGCTCATGGATGGTACTTAAACAAGCAACACTCAGCCAGAATAACTGAGGAAAGTCAATGAGCTTTTCTGAATCCAACTCTGCAGTGATTGCATTCAATGTCATGAGAATTTGCATGGCAAATCCTTGGATATCTTGAGACTCATCGGCAATGGTGTTAGACAACCGATGGAGCATGTCCTTCAACATACTCTGATCTAGGAAAGATAAGAGTGAACGGAAGACCTGGAATGAGCGACATGCAATATGGCGCACAGCACAAGAAGTAGCCCAACTGAGCGACACCCGCAGCCACTCTTCTTGTAGGGAAGGAATCAGAGGAGTGAAAATCTCTAGAGTGTTTCGAACAAGTAAATCCATGTTCTTGGGAGTCCTAGCACCTCGTTTATCGTTGTTCAAATCATCATATACCCAGAGATACTTGAAATGATCGCGTTGGCGAAGGACATCAACGGTCTCTGCTGATTTGGCCTCAACGGGAGCCAAGGCCGAGATCAAGTGGATAAGCATTGTGCCGGCCTGTTCCTGAACCACCTGGAGATAGTGGTCAAGTAACGAAAAAGAGACATGGAGCAAAAGGGGGAGGTGATTGACCATACGGTCATTGTGCACTGTGAATAGATCAACGAGAAACACCATTGATAATTGCCCAAGCGAAAAAGCAGCATCCTTCTCGTTAACGGGTATGACTTTGTTGATATTGGCCACATATGGGAAGCTCAAAGTGTTTAGTGATACTGGTCTCGAAAACGTAGTGTTGGGAGGAACCATGGCTTTGGGTTGTAAGTTAGCAACGAATTTGTCGATGAGGTACAGAGGGTCCGACTGAGAAAATGCAAGATAGTCCACCAATTGACGAGAGTATTCAACATAAACCGGGCTCTTTCTTTCGAGACAGTTGTCAGTGATGTACTCAATGATTATGTCAAAATTCAGGGGATTTGACCCCAAAGCTACCCAAAGTGCCTCAACCTCATTTGATATCCTGGAAGAGAATTTGACCGTTATTTCAAAAAGATTGTTAAGCACCATTAGTGACGGCTGATCGAGTCCAGTTTCATCGCTGGCAAGCTTAATATTTTGGGCCCAGGGAAGAAGGCACGCGAGAATATCCCGATGGGCACTCAGATCCACCCAATTGAAGAACATGGTGAGGTAGCTGAAGCACATGGGAGCTCCTTCAGGATGGAGAGCTGCCAACTGCACCGATATATCGAATAACGCCCGCTTATATATGACCTTGGTCTTGGTATAGACAGCACTCTTGAATTGACCAACTGCCTGAATCTGAAGATATTGCAGCTCAATAAACTCAAGTAATTTCATGGCTGAGCACCTCACCTCATAATTGTCACACCCCACAAGAAATCCCGCTAAACAGAAGATATCGTACGGCATATCTCCAGGCTGGAAATGGCTCACATACACGTCTGCAAATACCGTGAAGTAGTTCTCGGTGACCTTTGTATTTTGATGGGACGAGTAGCATTGCTTCACCACTTCCTCGTAAATATCAGCACTGTTGATATTGAGTTCAAGAATATTGCGTAGCGCTTGCTTCCCGATAGATTGAATCTTATCGTCATCCGAGGTCACAAGTCCAAAAACCCAGTTCATGAGGGCCGTGATATCAAATGACATCATTGCAATCAGACCAGGAATCTGTTGTCTAATGGGGTCGGAGCATAATTCCGCCATACAGCTTAATGCAGCAAACTGAAGGGATGATCGCTCAATTTCCAAAAGAGCGGCAGCTGGTGCTGCATCCTTACTCAGTGAAACTCGCTTCAACATCACATCATATCTGTCCATGGTAATCGAGGATGAATCACCGTAGCCACACCATTCATTCAAGAAATTGAAACACCCAATCCTGGCCTCGAACGGGAGCCATTTGTTTAAAGACTTACTCTTGAATCCTAAGAAGACATTTTTAAGAAGACCACAGAAGTAACGACGAAGGCGTTGGAATTCCATGTCGACCTGGACAGAAGAATGAGATAAAAATGCCTTCACACTTTTGATGAGATTGACTAGGCTGGCACATACCCAGTCATCTATGTAGATGTCACTCGCCTTGAACCGCTCGGTGACATTGCTGAGAATATGAACAACTCCTATACGTAGACGGTCTTCTCCAGCATCCCGGCGACGGTTTTCTGGATCCCACTCATTAAGAGTGTCAGGTATGTTTTCCAATAGCGTCTTGAAAATGTTGATGTTTATACATGTCAAACCAGCAACCACTGCGTCCCGTACCATGGTTTGTTGACTCTTGAGAAGAGGAAGAACCATGCGAAATACCGATTTGGCACTAGTGATCTTCTGATGCTGTATGAAAATCTGGAGGGATCTTTTTCGGGCGTGGGTATTCTGAAGTGACCTCTTGCCACTGTGGGTCGGCAGATTTGGGAAGGATATTTTTTGTTCATTGGTGGAAGTGAGTGAACAACAAGCGAATATTAGATAAAGCTTCCACTGAATAACCAAAATTTCAGGAGGGCAGTTCGTGTTGGTCCTGGTAAATAAACCAGTGGTGTACTTTTTATAGCTTTCACTGTACTCAAACACCAATTCATGCATCTGGACCAATCGCACACAAACAATTGACCGACACATGGCCACAGGCATAGGACATTTCTCGAAAAATATATCAAGAAGTTTAGGATAGAGCCGAAACCAGAGGGTAGAGTCAATTCCATAATCACTCTCAGCTAACCTTATAAAAATATTCTTTTTGTTCTTGAGCTTCGTCACTCGAGTTCGTTCAGGAACACTTAGTTCCTTGCGAAACGATTTCATGAGCTCCACAAAATCTGTGTTCTCCAAAACATGAATGAGTCTGGTACCCACATCAGCAGCAAACTTGGATGATGACCTCAGATGAGATACACCGTTGATGGAAGCATTAGGGGTAATTGACTTGGGCGTCTTATCGGTGACGTTGTAGATGGCCAGGTCGAATTGCTCAACGAGCCTGAGAATCGAAATACCATAGTGACGGGTTTGCAGATCTTGAGAGCAGAGAAAGAAAAGACCGTTACCTTCGATTTCCTCCACACTGGTTATGATAGTTTTCCATTCAATTTCATCCGCCGGCTTCGACTTCATGTCCACGGGGACCGCATCGTTATTATGATTGATCTGATATAAATCATTGAGAACATCCTTACTCATCATTTCGTCATCCTGAGCGAGCGGATTTCCTTCGGAGGCTTCAGTCCCTTGAAACTGGCGAAGCCAGCAGTTAATGAGCTCCACATAGATTTTGAGCAACCTGTTGAACTCCGGCGAAGTGAAGTAATCTGAGTCGTAGGAAGGACCTGGCTTGTCGCTGAATCGGAACGCAATACGGGCAAATATAGTGATGAGCGATGTGGGATTCCGTCGAGAAGCAAGACGACAAAGCGAGGTCACAGAAGCATTGGCCACTCTGTAATCGGAGTGAACGGCATTTCTGGTGAGAATTTCCACCACATTTTTGAACTGAATCAAGGCACCCGTCTTATCAGAAAAGGGAACAATGGTCCAGGGAATGGCCTCTAGAAGGGTAGCAAAAAGCTCCACCTGAAGGTCACGGGTGACCTGGTACGAGAAGTCAAGACCAAAGTGAAAGTTAAATGGGGATTGAGATTTGGCTGAAGTGCTTGAAACAGGCGTAGACGCATTGCTATCGGCCTGCCAAACATCTGAGCCGTATTGTGAATCAAGAAGCTTGAGAAGAGATGCAAAATGGCGACAGATCTCGTCATGACTGGCAGCATTAGTGGAGTTCCGAGCAATAAACATAAATTCCTTATCCTTTTTCTTTAAATCTTGCGAATTAAGGCGAGAGTTAATGACTTCGTCGGTGGGGAAAGCCGGCTTACAACCAAGCTCGTAATCTTCCAAAATTACCAAGTAACTCTTCAAGATGAAGATGAGTTTTTCGGGGAAGGCGTTTTCCAAGGAAGTACCGTTAAAGCTGAGCTTGAGCAACCGAAGAAGAACATTATCAAGTACGTGGTTGAGGTGCTGATAGCCCACAATTCGGGTAAGTTCCACAAGCACGTTGATCAAGTAAGTGTCCAGTACCAACCACTGGTTCTTTTTGCTGGTGGCATTGGCGTTGAAAAATAGGAGCTCAAACAAACTGTCAAGCTTCTTTATGGTGTTATTGAGAGTATCAGGTAATCTGTAGATGTATACCCAAAGAAGACGGGACACGCAAATGATATAGGTTGTCTTATCATCGGTCTCCACCTTGGGCCTGAGTTTGAAGGAATTGTCCTCAATAATTTCAAACCATGACTTGGAGAAAAGTTCCTTGCGGGAGACTGATAACATTGATGTCATCAAGTAAAGCGTGTAGGACCAGCCATTGTTACTTACAGAACCTGCCACAGATTGAAGGTTCAACGACGATTGTGAGTTAAATTTGACGATGCCGGTCCAGAGGGAGCACGCTTTGGTGTAGATCTTTTCCACCGCCTCCACCCAGGTGGGGTGATTGGCTTCAGCTGTGAGAACGTTGGCCAACGGGAGAACAAGGTTGCTGAGCACCTCGCAGTATGCATATATGATCATTTCATTCTGAGAGTTGGAGAAGAACTTGGCAAGGGAAAAGAGAAAGTCAGAGCTTTCTTCAAATGTCTCGAGTGGGTAGTTCGTAAGCTTGAGGTATCTCATGCCGTGAATAAGGAGGTGAAGGCGGGGCTCGTCCTCCAGCAGCAAATTGACGGGGATTCTTTCCAAGTCCGCAATAAATCTATCGCTGACGCTTAAAAACCGTTGCTGTGACATATGACCGAGTAGCTCGGCGAATAGATTCCAGTTAGACAGACGGACCAAGCTCTGTGAAGTACTTATGGGATCGGTAGTTTTGAGTTGGGTGTAAACGATTTCCTCAAGCTTATCACCTAAATCCTCACCCATGCTTTCGTAGGAAGATTGTTTAACCACCTCGATCAAGACTCGACAAAGAAGATAAATAGATGCAAGAGACTTTCTGTCGGCCTGGATGGCGGTTTCTCGGGCACGAGAAATTTGGTCATCATAGAACGTTTTTTGTTTGATAAAATCATCCGTTTGTCTAACCTGTTCAATGCTGGAGGATCGAGACATGGGCGGGGCCGGAAGAGCCAGCGACGTAGACTGGTTGCGACGGTGGGACATTTTGGAAAAGCTCTTGGTTCTCATCAACGAGAGGCTTCGCTTACCACGAGGTCCAGCAGGTTTTGTAGCAGGAGGATTCTTAGCAGGAGGTGAAGAAGACCTGGTCAAGTTCTCCTTGGCAGAATGTAGAGTCCGTTCCACCTCCTGAGCAGCCATAGCAGCAATCTCACTTTTGTTCTTTCTCCAAAACATCACGCTATCAATGACAGGCTTGGGTTTTCTTCGAGCAATGTATCCCAAAGAAGCCACAATTTTATCGAACTGAGGATCAACTCCTTCTGCGAGTAGATCCATGATGGGAGGTTCCTCATTGAGGGGAAAATCAATGCACATATTAAGTTTACGTTCAGCGTGTCGAACAAACTGAGTAAAGACGATATGAAGAGTGTATTCTGCCGGCAGCTTGGAATCGGTGGCAAGTTCTCGACGAACTGGTGCAAATTCTTCCCCATTGGAGAATCTTAGCCGCTGAGCTGAAGAAACTGAGAGTGGAGGTGGGAGTTGAGGCAGCGGCTCCACATGGTCGACGATTGCATGGGACATCGGACTGGAGAAGTTGCCACTGGTTTTGTGGGTTATGAATCGGTTCTCATCGGGAAGTGGCGTGGCAACGTCATAACTCACAACTCCATTTATGGGAGGGATCTCGATGTGTTGTGTTTGTTGATGAAGCAGGAGATGAAGGTCGTTCCGTTGGACATAGGAGGGCTTTACCACCGGAGCTCGATAGGGGGCCCGGTCAATGGGATGGATCATGAATGCCAGGGTGTTTTCAAACACGTCATCGTGATCATTTAATGATATTCCATCAATGCCATCAATCAACTCTCGTTGAGAAAAGTTAAATCCAGGAGATGAGTAGTCGTCGGGATCAAGCTCTTGAGAGTGTGCAATGCTATCACCTGATGAGGGAGGAACACCGTTTGCCAAAGCTGACGGGGAATACGGTAGCTCAGCTAAATCAGGGATTTCGATCATGGTGCCAATGCAAAAATGGCAAAAGTGGAGGTTATTATAGTTTGTGCGCAGTTTACACGAGAATTATTGTCTTGTCCAGGATGGGCCGGCCCTACGCCCTACAACCGGTCAAAACCACCGGGACCGGGGCGCGGGCCCACGCCCCAGCGAACCTCAAAACGGTGCCCCCCCTTCCCCCATCGCCCGAATGCTCGCCCCTGAGTGAATTTAGCGGCACTATTTTATCGGCTCAGTGGACCCACCGCGAGTTGCCAGAAAGCGCTGGTGAGGGCCGACAGTCCTGGTGACTCTCCCACGATACCAAGCTTGTGAAGAATTCCCCAACCACCATCACCCCTGCGAGGCGGTCGATATCCTTACTCGAAAGGATCCCCTTGCTTGATGATATTCATTAGGGGCTCGAAGGCACCACAATTGGTCCGAGTACAATGGTCGGTGAGCTGCATGCATGGTGAATCAATATTTCCGTTTTGGACTTAAGATTTTTTTTTTTCTACTTGGTGCTATTCTTCCTCTTGGTGCAGTATGTCAGATATCTCCACGATAGTGAACCAGTTTGTGGCCACGGCCGATGATGAACAAGCCGCATATCAGAAGTACAGCCAGCAGTTGTCGGAGATGATTGATGAGAACCAAATAACGCTCCTCGAGCTTGTGCTGAGTCTTGGGGACTTAATCACGTCGGAGAGCGATGGTCTTCGCTCGAAGGCGGTTCAGTGTTTAGCAGAAACGTTTTCTGAACTTCCGGTAGCCAAGCTACTGAAACAGGACATTCAGGTATTGCTACAGTTCTTGTTGGCTAAGTTGGACGATAAGGCGTGTTTGGTTCACATTCTTCGGAGTCTTGCGTTGATTATTTCGTTCACCAGCTTCAAGCCTTCCATCAACGATAATCTTGTCACCATTCTTACCGCTCTCACTGACAAGTATGATCCCCGCAATCACCTTGCCAAGGTGCGCTTTCAAGGATTTCACATCCTCACCTCCATCATTGACCACCACTTGGCTTATCTCCAGGCCAATAAGAGTGCGGGAGATGGTTTCATTAGCGCCTTCATCCACATCGCTACCGGTGAAAAGGATCCCCGCAACTTGTTGCAGCTGTTCCGCCTCAATCGCCAGATTAACACTGTGTTCGAGTTCACCCAAGCCAAAGAGCACGTTGACCTCATAAACGACTTGTTTGATGTGTGCTTCTGCTACTTCCCCATCTCCTTCACCCCTCCTGCCAACGATCCCTACAAGATAACCGCCGACGAGTTGAAGCTTGAGCTCCGTCACACCATAGCTTCCCAGTCGCTCTTTGCTAAGGAATCATTCTCCAGTCTTTTTGAGAAATTCACCTCCACCAACCCATTGGTAAGACACGATGTGCTCAAGACTCTCCTCGAGTGTGTGCAAAACTACTCCTCCGACACTGTGCTCGAGTATTGGGTCACCATATGGAACTCCCTCAAATTCGAGATTCTCCACAACGATCTCTCCATTTTCAGTCCAACATCTGATAACATCATTCCCGATGCCATTGATGCCATCGATGATTCCGACGACAACAAAGCTCTTATACTCACGTTGGTGATTCTCAACGCCATGACCGCCATTCTCAGAGATGCCGGTCAGTTAGATAACTGCCTCGCCACCATCACGTCCGAGCTCAAGGATAATCTTCGGACCGTCAAGGACAAGACGTTCAAGCTGTCAGTGGTGTTACTCGCAAGTGTGTCCACCGATTCCCCAGAGGCATATAATTACATTGTGGATTTTGTGTTTTCTCGAGACGTATGGGGCCGCTTCATTCGCAGTGACACTCCAGTGGCCACCGAAGACGAAATGGACGTCAACGAAGATGTGGTGTTGAATGTGGCCAAGCAGCGCGAGTTGATTGACAATCTAGGGTTCTTCTTTATCGCATATCAGATTCTTAGTCTGGACAAGGCATTTGTGGAGTCTTCCAACTCGCTCAAGAACGTCAAGGATCATCTTCTCATCTTCCTTGGCCAGCTTCTCCAAACGTCTTCTAATTTGGAGAAGACTCTCAAGTGTAAAGTCATCAGCCAGCTTGCAAAGCTTATGAGTCTTCCCGAGTTTTTTGACCAGCAAGAATACTCTCTCGTCTTTAGTTGGTTCGATGATAATCTTCGAGCCACCATCAACTCCTCCAGTGGTTGGGAAAAAGACATCGTACTTCAAGAGGTAGTCAATGGGCTCATCAAGATCATGTATGTCACCAATTCCAGCTCCGAGTCCACAGTGTCGCACAATGTGTCGCTTGTGATTGAGCTAATTCTCCCCACCCTTTTATCGTTTCTTGAATCCGGACCCGACAACTTCACCGAGATCCTTAAGATCATCAACAGCCTCTGTGTGAACTATCAGTTCCTTGAGGTTCTCACCATTCGCTTGCTCAACAAGCTTGCCACATTCCGGGACTTGGACATTCCTGCCTCCACCAAGATGCTTCTTCTCTGTGATGTGATTGAGGGGCTCATTGGTGCTTTCAAGAAAACCCAGTCCATCAACCAGTTCCTCACCAATTCCTGGTACAAAAACTTCTTGCCTCGATTTCTTGCGTTGGTCATGGACTTTAACGACTCGGCAGTTTTGGAGTTGAGTGGAACGCTTGTTGGGTTGGTGATCCGTTTCATTGATAAGTCTAAGCACCAACAGATCCTCGACGATATCGTCGGACTATTTATCCTCAAGCAGCCGGTGTTTGGACTCACCCGTCCTAGCTTACTTGACACTGCATCTCCAACCATCACTTTGTTCAACAGTGCGGTTGCCAATGTCGACAAGTCTGCTACCCTTTCCATAGATGTATCCAGGTTGTTGGATCAGCTCACAGACTTGGCCTCCAGCGAGGCCGATCCGTACATGCATCTCTTGTACCTTCAGTCCATGGCCCTCATCACCAACAAGTACACGGTCCAGAATAGCGAGCAGAATGCTAGTGTTCTTGCTAGCTTATATGATTCGCTCCAGAAACACCCAGCGGCACTCGAGGTGTTCGTCTGGAAGGTCAAGGCACTCGTTCTTCGTACAGACAAGTATGGATTCGAGTACTTGGCCAAATTTGTGGATCTTCTTCAAACGCCATTGGCTAATCTGGTGGTGGATGCGTTTCACATTATTGTTGCCGACATTGGTATCTTCACCAATGAGCCAATTTCTGAAACCACATCGAAGGGCAAAAGCATCATCTCCAAGGTGCAAAATCTCAACGTTCGTCTCCTCTGTAAGCAGCGAATGTTTGAAATCATACTTCCCCGCCTCATGACTGGATATTCCGACACCCAGAACGAGGTCTACCTCATGTCGCTTTCCATTCTTTTGAATGGCATCACCCCTTCGATTCTTCAGCCTCATATAAAGGAAATCAGTCCTTTTGTGCTCAACGCCCTCAGCATCAACAATCCCGACATTTTGCAAGCTTCTCTTTCCACCTTCAAGGTCATCATCAATGAGTCCAGCGAGCTGGTGATCCCACACCTCTCGTCCCTCATCCCCAAGCTTCTTGAGTTGAGTGCCACCAAGGTTCTGGTCGACAACCGGCTCGTCAACACCGAAGGCATTCGGGTGCTTGCGTTAGAGGCACTCAAGAGCACATTTACCTCGGTACAACTCCAGTCCGTGGTGCCATATCAAAAGGATGCCATCAGCCAGTTGGTGCCTGCATTGGATGACAAGAAACGGAGTGTCCGTAAGCTAGCGGCCGACGTGCGCCAGGTACTCTACGAGCTTGGCAGAGCGTGAGGTATGAATATCTCCACCCTGCCTCGATGAAGCTGGCTTTCAATGCTTTATTTATACATATACATCCAGATGTGGTGGAATAACAGGACCTAACATACATATATAGAAATAGACGTGTTGGTCATCACAATTTGAGTTCTCGCTTGAAGTTTTCAGCCACAACCAGCGCCCGGTGGCCCTCTTGGGCACCGTGTTGAAAGCGGGGATCATTGCCGCTGCGGGAAGTCTCCAAGCGTTCATTAATGATGTTTTCGTAGTGTTCAAGAATAATGTCAGGAGCATCTCCATTGGCGGTATGGTATAACTCGGGAATGTCAATGGGATGCACATGTTCACCGAGAAGTTGGCGAACCAGCTCGGTAGGACTACCATTGGAGAAGTCGTATTCCGTGACGATATGGTAGGTAGGCACCGTGATCTTGCAGAAGATGGGCCGGAGCCAGTCCATGGCTACTTCTCCCGCAAAGTAAGTGGCAAACTCTTGATGTAAAAGGGTGTTCTTGGAAAACTTGGCACCTGTCATCAGACTGTTCATTTCATCCTCCAACATGTTTTCCAACACCGTGGGGTGAAACTTTTTGAAGAAAGAGTATTTCTTATAGTGATCTCTGAGCAATTGCTTTGGATCAACGCCATCGGGGTTTTCATAATCACTCTTGACGAGGTTGCGGCGATGCCACAAGTTATACATCTCTTTGAAAATCTCCTTACGTCCATCTTCCTGAAAGCAGACTGGATTTAATGGCACTATGGCGTCATATAACGTAGGCTCGAAGAATCCCATAGCTAGCGACACGAAACCACCGAACGAATGACCAAACATAATGTTCACCACCCCTGGTCTGATAAAGAAGTCTCTTTCGTGGGTACGAACTATATTGTTAATGTCCTTGGCGGTGTCCATCCAAGTGATTATGGGGCCCAATTTGTCATTATTCAATTCTGCCGACTGGCCATGGTTTACAGCATCAGGGGCAAGAACCACGTTTAGGTTGGGAATACGCTGGTATAGTTTATCAATGTGATAGTGCCATAAACCTTTGTTCATTCCGTTTCCGTGCATAAAGATGGCATTAACCGGGGGGCCCTCGATTGGACCAGTTCTTTGGTAGCGTCGATACACCACCTTCAAAATATAGTCGTCAGCATTCTCCAGCCTGTGGTCCAACAATACTGCATCGGGATAGCGAGCTTCAACAGCATTGACCACTCGGTTCTCAAAGGTGTAAAGGTCCAGGGTGGCTGGGATCATTGGTAAGAGGGATGTCGGAGTAAAATCGATAGAGGAGGTTATCACGCGCCATGTGATTGCCCCAGAATGACTTGTCAACCATCACAAATTTTTACAAATTTACCAAGGGAGGGTGAATCTACGCGCATGGCATGAAGAACGGATCCGAGGCCAACTTGTCAAGCCGGTATTTATTAAGGTAGCCGAAAACTGTATGCTAATGACCAGGTGTGGGGAGGTTGAGAAATATTTCCGGGGCCGAGGTGCAAGGTGGGGAGAGCTGGTGAGCGTAGCCAAGAGGGGATGTCACCGGATAAAAAAGTATACGCCGTCGGAACGGTGGAATATATGCAGTGCTTTTGGACTTCTAGTCTTCATCTTCGCTTTCAAGCCCCACAGGAGCAAGCCCGGGGGTGAGCCCAGGGTAGGAGATTTCCCCCAGGTCGATATTCTCTTCAAACTCCCGATCCTTCTTGGACTTCTTGGAGCGACGGCCCGAGGTCATCTGAAGAATCTCTTCCTTAAGCCGGTCGATCTCTTCCTTGACGGACTCGTCATCCACTTCGCTTAGCCTGGTTATGGCGTTGGCATTTTTCTTGATGAGCTTGCTGAGGTACTTTTGTTCTTCGGGACTAAGTTGCTTATTTTGTTTGTGCTTCTTGATGATTTGATACTTTGCCAACTTGGAGAGTTTCTTTTGTTCGTCTACCTTTTTGGAGATCTTTTTATTTTGTTTGAGTCTGTTGACTTTGTTTGCCTTTCGAATCTCCTCGGGCGATAGTTTTCTTTTGGAAAGCTGATTGTGGACGACTTCGGTGGATGTAAGTTTTTTAGACGATTTGGGTTGGATTACACTGCCGGGAAGAACATGCTCAAAGAGCTTGTTGATGGTAGACTGAGCCTGAAGCTTGGTGGATCTGCTCTTAAAAGACATTGGTGATGAGATGCGCACTGGTTTTCAAAAATTGCGTCTCGTAGCTTTTGGGTTGCAGATCAATTGTTCCCAGCACTACCATCCTGCCAACGGCCAACTTCTTAGTATTCCGCTATTATCAATGTCGCCAGTCCTTTGTTGGAAAACCCACCTTATCTCATTACTTCGGCCAAGCCCATCGGCCAAGAAGATCGGCCACGTTCCGCTCCCGATACATTAATCACATTGTATTACCATACTATACATTATCAATACTTTCCTTGGTGAGACTATCTCCTGTTGTTTGCTGTGGGCCGTTAACCATGTCGTCGATGTATTCACGGAGACGAAGCTGGTAACGGTCAAACCAAACAGTAACACCAACTAAACATATTTGGGCCACGCAGAACACAAGCGCAAGAATCATACCCATGCGGAAACGAGGAGCATAGTCCGTGTTGAAGACAATGACTCCTACTGGTGCTAAGACACATTCACCCACAAGGTTAAGAGATCCCAACACGAAGGCACGGAGCTGGTTGTCTTCACGTAACATATCGTTGGTCCAAGTAAGAATAATGGAGGAAACAGCACCACTCACTCCCAAGAACACATAAGCAAGGAATTGGGCTCCACGAGGGATATCAAACTTAAGCAACATAGCCAAACCCGTAAGCCAAACAAAGAGCAAAAACAACAAGGAATCCCACTTCTTACCTCTCCAATCACAGTACAAACCGGCCACAATGGCCAACACAGCCTTGACTCCCGATTGGATGGTGGGAAGATTGTTGACATCATAGACACTGTAACCTTCATCTTGCAACACAATCGCCTGGAAACTACCAGCGTATTCCATTGTTTGGGTGATGGTGAAGGCAATGGTGAACACATAGAATTGCCAACTACTAAGTACCTTCCAAAGTAAGCTCAAGCCAAATTTATTGGTTTGATCAACATTCTTCACCAATCTGACCCGGTCCCTACTATATTCCACTTCTTCCTTCGAAAGATAGAAGTTGGGTTGACCCTTAGCTGGATCTTGGGGCAAAGCAAAGAATCCAAAAATAGCAATAGGAACAGTAATGATGAAATCAATGATGAAAAGCCACTTGTAAGACTTAAGACCTCCCTTACCGTCAAGAGAGTCGTAGATACCTGCTTGAACCACACCACCAATAATTGGACCCACGCATCCGGAAAAGATGAACACAGAGGTTCTCGAAGACAAGAGCTCACTTGGGTACCAGGTACCAAGCACATAGTTAATAGCAGGGTATGCCATACCGGTGAGACCTCCCTGAAGACCTCTCATCACCATCAACTGAGTATAGTTCTTGGTGCAGATGATCAACAAACAGACAGTAGCCCAAAGAAGTTCAAACACCGGGAACACAATATTAGGTGGAAACACAGTGATAAGAAGCGATCCAAACAATCCGAACAACGAGTAACTAATCCAGTAACATTGATCAAGCCAATTATACTGATTACCATTCATGTTATAGTCCTCTTGCATACCGGACACATAGGCGTTGGACACATTGGAATAATCCAAGTACTTCACAAAGAATGACAAGCACACATAAGACAACACGAAGCAATCAAGTTTGAAGTAGAGACGTTTTTCAAATGCCGATGCCTTAGGAAGAATCCAGAATACAAATGGTTTTTTTTCAACCGATGCTCTGGGGTGTTCCTTGGAGAGAAAAAGTTTCTTCTTCACCGAGTATGGAATTTTAATATCACTAAACGCAACATTCTTTTCTTGGATGCTGGCAGATTCTCCCTCAGCTAACGATTCACTAATAGTAGCTACACTCTTTTTTGGTTCAAGGTCCATGATAGTTGGTTGAATAGTAGAGATGCTTTTTTCGCTAAACTGCCAGATGACGCTATTTTATGCTTTTCATTGTCATGGAACTTCATTCTGATAACAATTAAAGGTCCTTCGGTTTGGGGGCGGAATTCAAGATGAGAACTTACATTAGCGGATCTACCTTCCGTTATCCAGGGACCCTCCTTTACGGGCTCCTACGAAAATCATCCACCTGCCCCATATTCCTCATCACTAGATGCCATCTCGGCGTCTGTTGCCATTAGCAGTCCAAATCCCGTTTGATAAGATATCACCGTTATAATAAAGATGCAAAAATTGTTATCAGTATCTCAATACCCCTCCACGGAATTTCGCAGTGTGTCAAGACGTTGATTGGGCGATAACTTAGATCTTGCGCGTAAACTTTCGCTTGATGCTTATTCAAGGTAGAAAATGTCGCTAAATCCCGTCGTCCTGAGCGCAATCTGTCCATGTGCCGCTTGCCCTGACTCACACGCCGCGGCTTTGCTCGTCACGTGAGGGTCTCGTCCTCATCTGAAAACGCTCACGTGCAGCCGCAACCGAGATGCCACCATCCGAGGGGCGAAGGCGCACGTGATATTACACGTGACCTAGTCAAGAAAAGTGCCCCTCACGCACGTGACGAGCCTCGGCTAGTGGACCTCCACGGAGGGGTAGTCAATAGCATCTGGTGCACGGGCGAATGCCAATCCTCGGTGGGTTTCTTTCACATGACGTTTGATTGCCTTTTTGGGCAGCTTTCACACTCACTTCTATCTCGTGCAAATCTGGGGACTCCTCAATATATTATATAAAGCTAGTCCAGCTTCCTTCTCCAATTTTCACTTTACACCTTTTTAATTTATACTCAAAATGTCTATTCAAGCCGACGGATTCCAAGCTTCTCCATTTTTCCAAGAACTCTCTGATGCTCTTGCTGATCCTAAGATCAAGCAAAAGGCCATTTCTGGTGTCAAGGCTATTGTTGCCATCACGTTGAAGAACAAGGAAGGAAAGGATCAAACCTGGTTGTTAGATCTTAAGTCTGCCGGTTCCATCACCAAGGTTGACGGTTCTACCCCTAAGAACGACGTTCAATTGATTCTCAAGGATGCTGATTTTGTCAAGTTGGCCCAAGGTAAGGCCAACGGTCAAAAGTTGTTCATGAACGGTAAGTTGAAGGTTAAGGGTAACATGATGAAGGCTACTTCCATTGAATCTGTTTTCAAGGCCGTCGACCCAAGACCTAAGTTGTAAGTACATATCTACCGGGTAGAATACACATGATGTACTTTCACACGATAGATCCGTCAGGTGAGCCGTAATTTGGACTGAAAGATGCTAATCTTGATAGTGAAATGATAATCACAAATTGTATTTGGCAATGAAATCATTACCCACCGCGCATACAGTTGACGATGAGCCATGAATATCGTTGGTGGTGAATACTTCTGGTAATCCCACTAGAAATTTGATCAGCATCACAAAATCTTGAACGGATATAGATATTTGAAGTAATGTTTCCGGACCATTGTTGACCACCACGCTGATCACCCCATCCCGCTGGCTGATAGCAGTGACGTTGGATACCTCGTAATTTTCATTAAGTATCAACTCCTTGATCTCGTTAGTAGTAAGGTCCCATACTGCAAGGCGGCCGTGGTTGCACCCAGCCACGATGTAGTTACCGATTAGCACCATTGATTTGACCGCGTTCTTCAACTGCATCTTCACCAGAGTTTGGGCATGTTCTCTGATGTCGAACTGCTGGATTGTACCTGATTCATACCCAACGTACAACTTTTTACCACTGCATTCAAAGTGAAGCTCATCATCGTCATTGCTCACCTCTTCCTTAGTCACCACTTCCTCAGTCACCACCATGCAAGTGGCGCCATCGCCGTGGTTATTGATCCGAACAAACTTGTAGACAAGGCGACCACTGGCACATTCCCAAAGATTCACCGATCCGTCCAAGCTGCACGAAACAAAGTTTCTGCCTTTCCCAATGAGAATGACGTCGGTAACTCGCCCTTGGTGATTCGCAAACACCCGCGATGCCTCGGTGGGGGAGGCATCACCGTCGTAGCCCCAGATCTTGATCAACCGGTCGATGCCCGCCGTCAATATCACCTTGTTGGAAGGAAACACCCGTAGTATCTCGATGTCACCATCATGTGCATTCAGAATCACTCGGCTGGGTCTTGACTGCTGTGATGCCTGTGGCGTGAGCCAACAGCCCATCACGTTTCCCTCGCTGGTCCCCACCAATGCTCCAGGCGGGAAAATAGCCACACTCGTAGCCAGAAACCCGGCATCTATCACCAGCTGACAATTGACTAGATCAAACCTGCGGCCATCAATAGTGGCCAGGTACTCTAAGCCAGAGCAGGTGACAAATCCGGGGGATTGGCCTTCCTCGTCCTCGATGCGAATGCGTCCTTCCTGTGGACGTAGCGAGTAATACGAGGTGGGGCCCTCGGTTTGTTCGGATTCTGTTCGTAGTGCCAACCAGGGACGAGACTCAGGGTCTTCTTGAAGCATTTCCACAAAGTCCTTGGCTACGGTAACGATATCAAGCATGGTTATGGTTTTCGCATTATTTCGCTAAGTTAAATCCTACCTATCACCATGAACTCCACCGAGAAGGAATTGGCCATGTTCTTCGATGACGACTTCGTCTCGTCATCCTACGTGGATGCTCTCATTCAATCTATCGTGCCGGTGTCCAGTCAATATTCTCCTAAGAATCTCAATACTCTCTCGACCAAACTACTGAACCTTGTGTCCCACCTTGACTTCTACTCCAACGAACTAAGCAAGGACCTTTCCAAAGAACTCAAACAACTCCAAAATGCATCCGCCACCATCTCTACTGGCTCTGATAGTGACGAAGTCACTCGACTCCAATACTACGTCAACTCGCTCCACAACTCCGTTCTCTCGCTCCAGGAGGACCTTACTAACGTCAAACAACCACCCACCGCCACTGATGGTCCCATCAACGACTTGGTGAATCTTCGGCTGATTCGGCATAATCTACTCCAGGTGCTTGGATGCTTGGAGAAGACCAATTCATTAATTGCCGAGGATACCATCACCGTCGACACGTTCCTGCGAGCCATGGACTCACTCTACGACTCGTTGACAAACGTCGACAACAGTGAAATCGACGACCTAGTCGGACTCCTTCCATTATTCCACAGCCTTTCCAACTTCTATCCCATTTACAAGCGCTTTGTCAACAAAATCGAGAAGCTCAGACTGTGAGAAGACTGCGCCGTGCTGTGGGCCAATACCCTGAGCATATCATACCTTCCCCCCGCTCCTAGTACGGACCGCTCAACACCCACGATGGCCTTAAAACAGCATTTACGGTCGATCTCTCGATGCCTCAATCGAAACATTTGTTACCGCCATCAGCTGACACAAAGGGAAGGAAAAAAATAATGGTTGGGTCCCAGAAGAGGCTAATTTTAGACGTTTATATTCTGATTCTCATGAAATCATTTCCTTAATAAATAGGACTAAATGCTATCGGTATTGCTGGAGTTGTACTCCTTGGCTTCGCTCTGTTCGTCGTTCTTCTCCAAATCAACTTGCTTCTTCTTTTTTAAGAAACTAAATGTTCCATAATAAAGCAATGCATTGAATTCACGGGCAGGGAATACCTTCAAAACCCATGTATTGGGGATAATACGAAGAATGGCTCCAACAGGAATGGAAATAAATCCACAGAGAATAGCAGTGGCCCACATGCCTGGTGTTTGTCTGGCAATGGTAAAAGCTGCACCCCCAACAAACATGATAACAACCTGGAAGCCAGCGATAATGGCGGCAATAATAATGAAGTACCAGTTGCGGAAAAGATGCAGGAAAAAGTTCAAGTTATAGGCGGTGATCCGGCCTCTAACTGTGGTAATGTCATCAGCTTCATCAAGTTTACGAGTGACGATCAACTTGAAAAATTGCAACCACACAAACGCATTGAAAGTCATGGCATCCAATTGCTTATTTTGATGGTTGTCGATTTGATTATTTCCAAAAAAGATTTGATGACCTGCAAAGTGAAGCACAAAAGTAACCACCAACTGGGTGAATGATTGTCCAATGATCATCTTCCACATTGACACACTAATCAAAGCTTCGTGACGTCCAGCAGGTTTACGGTTGAGAAATTGATCATCGGGCTTATCAGTCGCCAATGCCAATGCCGCCAATGTATCCATAATCAAGTTGACCCACAATAACTGAACTGCCGTCAACACAGACTGTCCGCTGGATGATGCAACGGCAGAAACAAACGTCAACACACACGCGGTGATATTAACGGTCAATTGGAATTGAATGAATTTTTTGATGGAGGTGGCCACCGTACGTCCCCACTTAATGGCTTCCACGATATCGGTGAAGTCATCAGTCATTAAAATGATATCAGAAGCCTCTCTGGCAACCTCAGTTCCACTAATACCCATGGAGAATCCAACATCGGCCAACTTCAAGGCTGGGGCATCGTTGGTACCATCACCAGTAACTGCAACCACTTCACCGGAACGACGAAGGGTCTCAACAAGGATCCGCTTATCTTCGGGAGACGATCTGGCCAAAACCTTCAATTGAGGAACAACACGGCTTCTTTCAGCATCGCTTAACTTACGGAAAACCGGACCCTCCATAAATGCATACTCATTGGAAAGATCATCGGGAGTGAGAATGTGACAGCCCTTTGAGATTGCTTTGGCGGTGATGAGATTATCACCAGTAACCATGCGCACCGTGACCCCAGCTCTCTTACACTTGAGAACGGCGTCGGGAACCCCATCCTTCAACGGATCTTGTAAACCAACAATGGCATCAAGCACTAGCGATTTGTGAGCATCGTCAATATGAGAGCCGACATCCACTAACTTGTCAGCATCCGCCTGGGAGGGGTGGTTGATATCCTCAAGCCCTTTGGGAGGCCATGAGGATGTTTCAAAGTCAATGTGGGAAAGACAGATGGCACGAAGAGCATCATTGGCGTATTCATCAATTCTGCTCAACGCTTGGTCACGGTCTTCCCGGGTCAATTTAACAATTCCATTATGGTAGCGGTAGCCACAGTTCTTGAACACAATTTCTGCAGCACCCTTGACGTAAAGACGATATCCAGATGCTGTCTTGACAACGATACCTGACCACTTTCTGGAACTTTCGAACGGAATCGTTTGGGTAATGATTCCATCGCCATCAGCCCGTCGTTGTTCCAACGACTTCTCTGCAAACAACCCAAACTTATCCTTGACAAGAATAAGCAAAGCGGACTCAGTCTTGTTTCCCAAGAAAGGCTCGGTGACCACGCTGAACAGGGTCTGTTCGTCTTGGGATTGGTTGCTCAACAATTGCTTGAAGAAAGATTTACGCTTTGGTCTCTGTTTAGCTAAACTGGCCTTGGACTCGTCATAGTCGGAGTTCACGAACGCAGTGGAGTTGAGCGTCACGTTGGTGGTGAAGGAATCACGAAGGTCAGTTGGCATCTTGGAGACAATTTCTGTAGACTTGGCGCCAGTGGAACTGACGGTATCATCAAACAGGAGGTCATCATCACCGAAATATGCCTTGACAATTCTCATTCTATTCTCGGTAAGGGTTCCCGTCTTATCAGAACAAACAGCGGTGGCAGAGCCCATGGTTTCACAAGACTTAAGCACCCGGACAAGATTACCGTTCTGAGCCATTCTGGTGGTGGCAAATGCCAATGCAAGTGTCACCGCCAATGGAAGACCTTCGGGGACTGCAACCACAATGATGGTAATGGCCACAATGACGATATCCAAGAATTTCTTACCCTTGTGCGCAGAAGTGGTATCATGGAGATTACCACCGGGAGCAATGTTAACACAGTATCTGATGAAAAGCACAACAAAAAGAATCAAAGCGGCAATGAAACCGTACTTAACGATACCCTCGGCCAAATTGTTCAATCTCTCTTGCATTGGGGTGGACTCAGGTTCGTGATTCAAACTCATCATGGTTCTACCATGAATAGAGTTGGTTCCCACCGCGGTAACCACCGCGTTACCCAATCCAGACAAAATTTTGGCGCCCGATATGAGAAAAGGGTCCTTAAACTTAATTTGATGAGAACCGATGTCTTCAGTGGTGGGCAATTGAGAAGCATAATATTGAAGGGCTTCACCAGCGGGTCTTTTGGTGATGGTATCACTTTCACCCGTCAACGCACTTTCATCGGTTTCTAATTCACCATCAATCAACACAGCATCGGCAGGGACCACGTCTCCGGTTTGAAGGTTGATCACATCTCCCACCAACAAGTCATAGATGGAAATCATCTTTTGCACGCCATCCCGAATCACGATAATTTCACGATCTTCCTTCTTGGCATTTAATTTGGCGAATTGACGTTCTTTTTGATAATCGTTACCAGCACCAACAAGCACAATGATCACAACAGCGACAATGATGGCCACACCTTCAACCCAGTCAACCTTAGGCATTGGCTTACCCTCATCATCATACATGGTTTCAGTACCAAACGTTTCGTAAAGTCCCAACGCAAGTGAAACCACAGCTGCAATCGTCAACAAGATAAGAACCTTGTCCTTCATGGCTTCCCAACAAAGCTGAAAAAAATTCTTTGCCGCTTTAATTGGAAGACGGTTGGTACCAAAATGATTGATACGACCATCGGTATGAGCCGAGTCAATACCAGTCGCAAGATCGGTGTCAATTAGACTGGCAATGTGGGAAATTCCACCTAGTTCATGAAGTTTCCGAATGCTCTTAGGATCATGAAGTTCGGTAAGATCTTGAGTGGAGATGGTGTATTGGCTATCACCCTTGGTATCACGATTATTCACGACAATAGGACCTTCGTTAAGCGGAACTGTGGAGTTCACGCTGGCGTCGTCAGATTCATTTGGAGGCACCCCAAGGTGCTGATTTTGGTCCATGTGAAGTAATTTGATGCAAATGAAAGGAGTGGGAAAAGGAGATTTTTAGAAAATGGAGAAAAAGCAAAAAAAAAATTTCAGTATGGAATCCCTATGTCTTATAATCTGTGTTTAATTGATAAGATGGAGGCAGAGAGGAAAAAAAAAGTCTTGGTGATAAATTCATGCTGCACGTAAGTCACGTCAATTCCCGCCTACGATTGTTTTAATTGCTTCTTTCCTCCAAATTCAGTACTTTCGGGCGCAGTCTTTTACTACATGCTTACATCTTTCAGATTCATATATGGTGATATTTTGTCATGTGGAGCAAAATGAGGCGAATACTTCATCATCTTCAAAGCTACAAGAGATGATGTCCATCATTCATTTTGTGAGGTGCAGTGTGAAACTAGCACAGCCTCGATTTAATTGCAGCGCCATAATATCCGAATTGGAAAAAAACCCATAGCCGCACGGCCAGCGGGACCTAATTTTTGGTGCTTTATTCTGAGGATCCCCTTGTTTGTTTAATTACGTGGGTCCATTCTTCTTGGCCTTAAAATTTATGCAGTAGCTAATATATCCGATGGTTCTCACGGCTTTTGTTGGCTGGAGGATAGTTGGAGCGAGCGGAAACCGGACTCATCGTAATTCCGTCAGCATAGCCCCATCGTCCTTCCCATGTTGCCTGTGATCACAAATGACTTCGTTTAGCTGCAAATGCCAAGGTCTGTGTAACTCCGTTACAATTGTCTGTTCCACAGTGTATGGACCCATGGAAGGTCTTGTGGAAGGGTTTACGCATGGCCGAGTTGAGGAAGGAGAAAGATTCTCAACGGTTGTTCCCACGTCAACATACAACACCGAAAAACGAGGTGGGTGCGACGTTGTGCTACCGTTTATTCGTGTTGGAACTTTCAATTAATTTGTCTGTAATGTCTGGTGGTCACGAGGAGGCGACGAAAGGTTGTGGGTGAGAACCCAATTGCAACTCGAACAGGGCGAATCGACTGATGGCGGTGGCTGTGGATGGAACCTTTGCCTTCTGTACATGCCAGATATTTAAAACACCTTCTTTGCCAACACTTTTTTCTTTGATCCGGCATAGCCCGCCAAGTTTCTTCTAGGGAGGTTTATTATCTTGGAAATCAGCAACAATTAATGTGGGCGCAAATTTACGTAGGCCCAGTGGGCCCCTAACTCCGCTCCCCCAGCTCCATCGCCCCACCGCCCTGGATACGGTGTGTTACAGCGTAGGTTTCCGCCTCCCCTCCACCCATCGGTTCCTCTGTGATGGTGGTGCCAATCAAGCCAATGGACCACAGTTGCCACTGTCAAGTAAAGTAGCCAGACTTGTTAAGAGCAGATAAAATTGCGATTTCTTACTAAATTTCGCCTTTCTGGCCAAATGGTTAAGGCATCCGCCTCCTAAGCGGGAGACTCCGGGTTCGAGTCCCGGGAGAGGCTAATATTTAATTTTTTGCGATTATCATTATCTTTGTGGTGTGCAAGTGCTTATATTTCCCCATGCAACCATGAAACCAAAAGAACTTATTTATATCACCATTCAATGGTCAATTCCAATATTGGCGTTCATCGCCATACCATTGTTTCTCAATCCTGTTTCTTTGGATTCCATCCAACGCAACTTTAACTTTAATTTGGTATCTCGCCAAGTTTGTGAACTTACTCCCCACGAATGTGAGTTCCTTGACGCCTCATCATCTGTCCTCAAAGTTTCCGCCTATTCTATTCCGGATCTCATATATGTACGACCTAGCATAGTTTATGGGCTTGAATCATCGATAGTGACATTTTTGGCCCGGTATATGCCAGACCCTCGTGGCTTGTTTTCATGGTTATTGGGTGACACCGAGAGTTTACGGCATGAATCGTACCTGGTAATTGTGGCGTTTGTCAACTCCACCATCTTTAAAACAGCTAGAAGTATGATCATCAGTCGCCTACACACTTATTTTCTTGTCGAATTGGTGTTTCTAATATCCGACCATTGGGCTTCTACGGCGGAGATACTACTGATTCCTTTATCTGAGATGTTGGCGGCTTTGTGATTCAGTTTTTGATCTTTGCTTGTTAATTACTTTTGAAGAGGAAGCTTGAGTTGCTCTCGTTTTAATTTTAGAAGTCAAATGTAGCCATCATGTCGGGTTCCTCAAATGTTGGCTGCACGAGCGGTTGCTTGAAGTCCTTAAACACATCGTCCTCGACGAGTCCCTGCTCGGGTGTCAAAAAGTGCCAATCCCTTAAGAGCTGTAATGCAAGATAATCACATCCCATACGGGTATAAATGGAGGCGATCTTGAGGACGAACTCGAATTCCTCTTGCGGTTGCACACTCTTGGATCCTTCGAAGTATTTTACCTTATGAGAGCGAAGATCGTCAAACAAGATGATAAGCATGGGATCATCTTGGAGATATGAGCGACTTGACACGTCGATGTTGAGTTTGGCAATTGACTCCACAAACGAATCAGAAAATACGTGCTGGTTCTGGTTGACCACGTCGATGGGCGACTTAATTAGCGCCTGGATAGAGACTTCCTTTCTTCCAAGCTCCCAAAATACCCATGATGTTACCCACCGGTTACCCTCTTGAAGAGCTCTTGGAAGAATATAGTTCTCAATCAAATATCCAATCGACTCATTAGTGGTATCATATACCTTGGCCACCATGACTGCCAAATCTAAGTCATTTACCTTGTTGGCGAGTGTTACGCAACAGTCTCGTACTTTGTCAGCAAGTAGGAAAAAGTAGGCGGCGTCTATGTATCGGTGTTTCCCAAGAAGCACAAATGCATTCTTGAGGGCGGCCGACTTCCATCGGGCCTCAGAGAAGTCATTTTTGAGAAACTTGAGCATCTTTTCTCGCTCCTTGTGGCTCACGGTTCGCCAGAGCCCAACAAGAACTTGTTTTTTTCTAATGGCAAGAAAGAACACAGAAGTTCTACCAGAAGGATCTCGGGTGTCACCGAACTCATTCCGAGCACATGCCTCCACCACCTCTTTCAATTTAGCATGATCGGAGACCCAATATACTAGCCCGCTCTGAACCATGGCCGACCACGTCAACTTGTCCTTGTAGTGGGAGATGATGCGGTCATATATGAACTCTCGATTGTCGCTGTGTAGGCCCCACGAAACATCTCGCATAGTAACCTTTGTTTGTTTGGAATTGGCCACAAAAAGCCGAAATCCAATGAAGAATCGAATGGAGTTTGCATCAAACTTGCCATTGGTGACTATGTCTTTCATGATCGACACAACCGTTGTGAGGGTGGCTTGCTGATGACGTGTCAAGAGAGGGAGTGATACCTTGGTGAGTTGCTCCTCTAACATGTGTGCCACGACAGCGTTGAAGGTTTCAAACACTCCATCGAGAGACAGAGAGGTGGCGGTATACTTTTCTGTGTGCATGATTTTCAGATCGATGTTCATATGGAGGTCCCAGCGAATTACATCGCCCTTCCGAAGGGCCTGAAGGAGTTCGACCAAAATATGTTGTACAAGATCATGCTGGTTCAAGAAAAGTGCCTGGATGAGAAACTGGGGGTGATAGACGGGGAGCGGACCGTTAAGAATACGTACCAATTGCAGAATCTCGTATGATTGTTGGTCGGGGTCATATCCTTTCATCAATTGCTGAATGATGTAGTCAATGGCATTATTATTGCGTGAGCCCACCTTCACCCACTTATCGTCGATGAAGAATTGGTTGCCGCATCCAATCACAAGGTATCCGTTATCAATCCAGGCAGAGTCACCAATCTCGTGCAGAGTATAATCCAGAATGTCGATCTTTTTAAGAACTGCAAATGTAGGCACGTTGTTGGTATAATCATACCGGAGCTGGGTGTAAAGTAATACGAATCGAGAGAACCCCACTGAGAGGACGGCACTGGACGGCACATCGCAGGAAGATTCCACGTACGTCCAATCGAGATCTGACACTGGTCCATATAGGCTTGGAAAGGTCTCCTCATATTCCAATAACCCGCTCTTTGTGTCCCAGATGGTGAGATGAGTACCACCATCGTCCACCACGGCAAATCTCAGGATGATGGAGGAGCCGTGGATTTTGGTGGCATTACGAATGTTAGTTTTGATGCAAGTGATCTGCTTCCACAGAATTGAGGTGGGGAGTATCTCGGCTGAGAGAAGAGAGAGATCACCTTGTTTGTTGATAACCGACACAACGTGGTTGGTGATGAACGAGTCCATTGTTGCAAGCTGGTGGATATCCGACACGGGCAATGGTTCGATCGAGGTAGGCGTTAGTGAAACCGCAACATCGTCGTCTATCTCATGGATCGCCATCTTCCACGCCTGCGTGAAGTGCTGGTAAATCAAGATGATGTAGTGGTCAAGCGACGACTTCGTACACAAGATAGCACGAGGAACATCCCGAATAACAATGCCCTGGAAGGTGATGGCCACCAGCTGGAGCACGGGCACCGGAATATCATCGAACTTGGCTCCGTTGCAGTTCCAAATACTGAGGTGTCCAGACTTTTCAACCACAATTGCCAAATGGTGGCGCTCAGGAATGATGCGAATGTCGTTGAGGAGCACGGCGTCCCAAATACCAGGACTGGAGGCATTGTTGCGAGTGACGTCAAGCTGAAACCTCTTGGTGATGGTCATGTTACTGTCCTCTTCTGGATTCAAGACCAACGGCTCCCAGATGTAGTTGTTCTGTGGGAAGTTCGACACCGAGAGGAGAATGTTGCCCAGATGCGGTGACAACGACGTGATGATTTTGCGGACGGATTTTGTGTGCCCCTGAAACTTATTGGTAAGACGGACGCCAAGCTTGTTTGAAGATGACGAGAGTAGGTGTTGGAAATCGAATATATCCACGCGGACGGTGTGCTTGATGCGATCGTGAACGAGCAACGAGAGCTTGTTGTCGTGGGTAAGACACACTTCGGGAATGGAGATGGGACTGAAGGCAGGCGCTAGAAACGTTGGTGTTGCAGGAGGAATCCGATGCGACGGCGAGAGCTTGGGGAAGCAGTTATCGTCAAACTGAAACGGGGTCAGGTTGATGGGGATGATGCGAATCATGGTGGCGGGGCTTTCCACGTTGGTTACCGCGACTAGGTTGACCAGGGCCTCACCCACCACCATTATGATGTCAAACTCGTTGTTGGGGATATTGAGCGACTCGTTGTGGCCAAATGGCTCGAGCACCCGCTTGAGATGGGAGTTATCGATGAGCACAACGTCGAGCACCGGTCCATATACATTGAGGTCGTACGACGCCCAGCACTTGATGAGGGTGTGGCCATTGACATCGTGAGTTGCCCATACTCGAAGAATGCTATCATTAGTGGTTGTGTAGAGGATGTCGTGCTGGCCGTCGTCGGTGATGTAACTGCGGATGTTTTTGATGTTGGCCATCAGACTATCGAGAGTGGAGTGCTGTCGGCAAGCGTCGGAACGCCATTGCATCTTGGTGACCCAGGTTCCTGGGGGATGCTTGAGATAGCTCAATTCAAAGAGTGACTGGTCATCGGTAGCGTAGCTGATGCGGGACCACACCTTGACCAAGCTATCGAATATGCCCATGGTCACGATTCGATTGGCAGCGGCGTTAATCTTAACGTCAAAGATGGCGTTGGGCTGCCGTTTCTTGATGCACCTGCTATACTCAATTGAGCCGTACTCGTCCCATACTCGGAACACGCAAAGATGGAGCGATGTGCCCACAGCCAATTCATCATCAGACCAGTGCACGGTGGACACCGGATCGCCAATGGGGATGGATAACCCTTCGCACCACTGAGGTTTGCTCATGTACTCATTGGCTGGTTTGAATATGAGTACGTTGTCGTTGACGCCCACTGCTATCCAGCCGTGGGATGGGTGGATGTGGACGGAGGAGGGATCAGCGTCGAGATAAATGATCTGGAGATGAGTAGACACCGAGGATGTGAGGGTGGTAGACAGTAAAATAAGATCGTTTCCTGACCCGTACGCTATAAGATGATGATTCTTCCATTGACACTGGGAGATCAGGTGCACCGAGGGGTTCACTTGCCCCGGAATAAACGTCAAGGTCATGGGTCCAGAAGTAAATTCGCAGTTCTATATTTTCGCACGCTGCCAGATTACAGCGCGGGCCACCTGGAACACCTATAACCAACAGTGGCTTACTGGGAATTCAAACGCAATTATTATTAAGTATACAATTATACGGCAGCCTTCTCGATGGACTTGATGGACTTGACGGACTTGAGCTCGCTCTCGTCAATAATTTCGGCAATGCCATCCTCCTCGAGATCAGTGTGATCGGTAATCTTAAACAAGATGAGAGGTGCAGCAAGGAGAAGGGAACCGTGAACCAAACCCCACGAACTTCCGAACATACTCATGTAACTGGATCCAAGTGCATCCAATCTCCACACAATAGCAGCAAAGGCAGATTGAATGGCCTTGTAGAAAGAAGCATAAAGAGCCACCTTCTTGGGGTTATTGGATAAGGAACCAAGCACCCAGAAGATAAAACTCTGGAACACGGCATCGTACATACCGTAGAAGATGTACAAGAACATTGGGCCAATGTAGCCACCATCCTTGAAATCAATAAGGGTCATTTCGACAGCAGAGGTTCTGGTGTAACCAAGCTGGAACTTAAGGCCACCGCCCCAAATAGCCATTCCGGAAATGAACACAATACACCAACCGATTCTGGCTCTGGTAGATCTTCTGAATCTCTTTGAATCCATTATAAGTCCAAGAAAAATGGCACCAATCATCTGCGAAAACCAGTAAAGCAACGAATTGAGCGAACGAGTCCGGATGGTGAAACGAGCAGCATTGAAGTCGTTAAACTGGTAGGTGTAGAACCAGTTCGAAGCAGCAAACATGGGGAACATAAAGTAGATCTTAGGTTCGGTTCTGAGCACGTGTATGAGACCCTTAATTTCATCCTTAATCTTGGGGTATTGCTTGGCAATAACCTTGGTACCGTCACTCTTGTAAACCAAGTCCATGGGGAGAAGAGCAGTGGACAAACAGATACCGGCGGCAATCAACACAAGGAACGCCACCCAGGTACCCACATTAACTTCGGAAGATCCACTTTCGAGATTCTGAGCAAGGGGAATAATGGAACCGATGACGGCACCCAAATTGAAAATCACCCAAAACACCATAATGGCACGAGCCTTGCGGTCTTCGGTGGTGTAACTCATGATGATGGAACCTTGGGCGGCCCATGTCAAAGCAGCACACACTCCGAGATAAGCTCCTCCAAAAATACAGAAGCCGGCGTTTTCGGTATAGTGATAACAGAGAAGTGAAGCGGTGTAGATGAAGTAACCAGTACCTCCAAACGTCAAACAGTAACGAGGACCAACGACGTTACAAATCACACCTCCGAGCATACCCACGGTGGCGAACGTGGAGTACAACGCAACGTTGGCGTTGTCGGCCACGGAGGGATCACTAATACCCGCACCTCCAAGACCAGTAATAGCGTTGAAACAACCAGGTGTAAGGAAAAGCACAAACGACATCACCACAATTTGCACCATGGCATTGGAGTATTGAGGGAGCCAGGAAACGGTTCTCTTGTCGTACCACTTACCCGAGCTGGCAATTTCTTCTGGGGTGTGGTGTTTAAGCTCGAGATGAGCGTCTTCCACGCTGGGGACATTTTCGGAAGAGTTTACCTCAACCGTGGCATTACTTTTATCAAGTGACATAATCCAATGATCTTAGCGGTGTATTATAGATCAGGGCTGGATGGCTGTTGAAAAAAAATCGGTTGGTTTCGGTGATGGTCGATTGACGGGATCTTTATAGGAATTGCTTTAGATAAAGAACACTGCGAGTGCACATAATTGGTGCAATGATGTTACATCCGCACCCCAGTAGATAAGAACAAAAAAAAATTATTCATCCAGAATCAAATTTGAATTTATCTCAACTAGGCTACACGCGGCATGCAATACGACGTCTAGGTATACGACTATTGGTTGCCGGTTGCCAAAAAGTTGCAAAAGGGTGGCCATATCGTGAGAGCCAGGTTGGTGATGCTCTATGGTTCCATTTCTCCATATGAGTTCCCCACATCCTACCGTGAGGCGATTTGAATCCCCTGTAACTTGGCAATGTGTCTCCGCCGTCTCTGATCTACGCACGAAATTTACCGCGACAAAAAAACCTATTTGGGGTGGACCGATTGGGGGGGGCGGGTCTGCATGGCTGTAACCAGGTTGCTGATCGGGAATGCAACGTCGTACACAGATACATTTTAGGGCAACATCCATAGTGTAACCAATCTATAACAAATGCAACTGCATGGTAATTACGAGAACGATACAATCGCACGACATATATTGACGTTAGATTTAAGATTGAAGGTAAAAGGGTAATCGGGCTAGTGGAGTGATAAATTGGTTGATAGCCATTGGAAAATTTTAGATTGATGTCAATTTGAGAATGTGTGATAAGGCTCACTTTAATAATTGGCCAGTAGAAATTATACTGGCAACAAGATCGTCAACGATGGCATCAGAAAGAATGGGGGAGTTGAACACTACTCGGAAGAACTCTCCTCTCCCATTTGAAGCCGACGGGTTGGGAGAAAAATCAACAAGATACTTTCCCTGGCGATGGAGCTCCCGACTGATGAACCGAGTAATGGTGGTGTCGTCACCGGTGTAGTCCGTGGGGCGATAGTAGAAGCACACCTGTAAGCATTGAGGCGGGTTGGCCGTGCTGCCAAGCACCAACTCGAAACGAGAGTCCTTGCCGATTTTGGTGATAAAATCTAAAGCAATGGCAAACGCATGGTCTACGCGGTGGGCAAGTCCGTGTTCTCCGTAGTAGAGCCAGGTGAGATAAAATTTGAAGGCATCCGCTCTTCGGCCGCATCCCATGGTTCCATCTGCCAAATCAAAGTTTTCTTCTCCCTCATCTTCTCTACCATGGAAAAGATAAGGAGCGTTGAGCGACATGGCTTTTTGGAAGTTCGACACGTGTGGAACCAACAAAAACGAGCAGGTTGTGGGTGTTCCAAGCATCTTATGAGGATTAACGGTGATGGAATCGGCAACATTGCACCCAATAAGCTTGGCCATGTGCACCGAGGAAAAAATCACATTTCCTCCCCACAGTCCGTCGATGTGGAACCAGGCCCCGTGGGAGTGGGCCACGCGCCCGGCCTCCGCGAACGGGTCGAACGAGCCGTACACCGTGGTGCCCGCGGTAGCATTGACGTAAAGTGGGGTAAACCCATCGGCGATGGACTGGGCCATGATGCTCTCAAGCGCCTGGACACTCATGGCTCCACGATCGTCCACCGGAACCTTGAAAACATTGTCGGCACCAAGCCCCAAAAAGATGGCGGCCTTTACCACCGAATAATGGCAATGCTCCGACGTGTAGACTGCGAATTTATAGCCAGAGTTGCCGCGGTCCTTAGTTTCGGGGAACTTGAGCGACCGAGCCATGTGGAGTGAGGTGATGTTGGAGTAGGATCCTCCTGGAAATGTCAATCCTCCACAAGTGTCAGCATTGTCGATGAAGAACTTTTGGGCGTATTTGCGGCCAATATAGTTTTCCAACACCGAAAGCACCGGTGATACTGTATAAACGTGGGAATTGGTGTTGAGGACCGAGAGAATCAAGTCACTCACCACCCCAATGGGGTTATTGGAAGCGTAAAGCTTGTCAAGGAAGCCGGGGTTCCACGTGTTGACGGAATACTTCAACACGTCGTCGAGTTTGCTCATCAATGTACCCCGGTCCTGCCTGACACCGTTCTCCATCAACTTCTCATCGCTTTCCAGGCAAAACGCATCTCGAATGCTGGATGGCTGGTGGTACTGGCCCAACGAGTTTTCCTGAAAGCTGGAACTTTCGGGATCGGCTTGATTGACATAGTTTACTATCTTGGGGGTTATCTCTTTCAACAACGCCTCGAGTTCAACGCCTCGACCACTTTCTAAGGTGCTTTTAATCATAATTTTCGCAGTGTCTAATTACTATGTACAAATACGCAAGGTCACGAGCCGCACTCCAACCACACCACCACGGCCGACACAAACGGCCTCCTGCCGAGCCTGTGGACCCTTGACTGTTTGGCGATGCAATTGCCACTCACCACCGCGTCGATTCTCCTTGTCCACCGCACCACTCCTCCTCTGGAAACCGACTCTTCTCTGGCACTTCTTCACCTCTTCCAGCTTTGCCTTCCGTCTCGTCATCCCGCTAGCCCCGGCCTTCGCCTGTTAGGCTCCCCCATCCTTTCAGGCGCCGTCTTTCAATCTCTGCCGCTCCGCCTCCTCCTGAAGCTGCCGTTGTTTGTGGAGGTTTCGGTTTAGCACATCTAACTTTCTCATCTCCTCTCGAGCATCAAAGTTGCCGCTGGATAGATTATCGTAGGTTTCGTCATACTTTCCCGTCAGTAGCGGGGCATTACCCTTCATTCTCTTTCTCATATCAAACATGCCGCTTTTGCAGTCCATGAACTCCCGAAACTTGGCAACACAAAGCTCTGGTAAATCCTTCTTGAGCTCCGGCTTGGTCACGCAGTCCTTGGGCGTGTTTCTTTCGATAAGAACACACGGCGATCTCTGAAGACAAATGGCAAGTGCCGTTTTCTGATCTTTGCAACTGTTAAATTAGTGGTTGTCCTTGGATATCTTTATTCATTTGTACATACCTAGCGCCCATGATGAGATTAAATTGTGCGATTTCTGGTGTTACCTTTTTATGCTCATCGAAGAAGATTCCCTCTACCTCTACCACCTAATCCTCCAGCCTCCCACTGGTGGTGTCAAGTCCATCGTGGGACTGTTCACATCCCAAAAGAAACTCCAGGAGGTGGTGGTGGCTTCTTCCACTTATCTCCATGTTTATCGCCCCAATGCTGAATCTGGAAAGATGGAGATGATATGTCTGCAACCAGCATTTGCCATAATCCAAAGCATTGCCACCTTACGAATGCCGGGTGAGTCCAGAGATCTCCTTGTGATTACCTCTGACTCTGGTAATCTCGTGGTGGCTCAATTCAATGACAATGTATTTGAGCCTGTGGTGCATCACCCACACTCTAAGAACGGTCTCAGGAGAACTACTCCCGGAGAATACCTTTGTGTGGATCCCACCAATCGAGCAATCATGATCGCTGCACTTGAAAAAAACAAATTGGTGTATAAAGTGCTGGCATCTCGGTCTACTGTGGAACTTTCCTCGCCGTTAGAAGCTTCTTCCCGTCATCTCGTTACCCTTTCCATGTGTGCCCTCGACACCCAATACGAAAACCCCATGTTTGCTGCCATCGAAATTGACTACCTGTCTCAAACCCCATCTTCGGACCCGGCATCTTTGCCTATTGTGCTCAATTACTATGAGCTCGACCAAGGCCTCAACCACATCGTCAAGAAGAAGGCTGCCGTGCTGGTATCCTTGGCATCTGCCACCACCCTTATCCCACTTCCCGGTCACATTGGTGGGTTGTTTGTGTGCTGTGAGAATTACTTGGTGTATTGCCATCCTGCTCGAGAGTGTATGGTGGTGCCGCTTCCGATACGACGGAACTCCTCCACCTCCGCCATCACCTCATTTGTCACCCACAAACTCAAAAAATCTAACTTCTTTATCCTCTGCCAGACCACCTTGGGCGACCTTTTCAAAGTCCTGGTGGACTTCGACGACGCCACTGATAACATATCATCCGTTTACGTGAAATACTTCGATACCGTACCTGTATGCACCAGTCTATGTGTGTTTAAAAGTGGGTTCCTTTTCTGTGACGTCGCCTCCAACAACAAGCACCTCTACCAATTCGAGGGCTTGGCTGAAGACGAAGACGAAACCACCATTCAATCCTTGAAATCTATTCCCCTTTTGGCCGACTTGATATCGCCTTCTGCCCTCCAGGCGCGGTCATTTGATCCGAAGGGGCTCGAGAACTTGGCGCTTGTAGACGTGGTGGATTCCTTGAATCCATTGCTTGAGGGGACTCTCATTGAAAATGTGGACTCCGGTCCTGACCCCATCAAGCAGTTAGTGACTCTTTCATCTCACGCCTACCTCAAGACATTGACTCATGGCGTGCCTACCAACACGGTGGTGGCCACCCCGTGCCCCGAGATCATTCCTACTCATGTTTTCACCACCAAGATCCACCGCAACTCGCCCAATGACGATTACTTGGTTCTCTCGTCCTCCACCGAGTATCGAACCCTCATACTTTCCATCGGCGAGGAAATTGAGCTCAACGAAGACTCTCAGTTTCTTCTCGACAAGTCAACGGTGTCTGTTCAACAAGTTGGACAGTCGTCAGTGGTACAGATTCATACCTTTGGTATGCGTCACATTAAACACCTACCTGATGGTACCAAGAAAACAACCGATTGGGAGTCCCCTGCAGGTATATCCATCGTCCACGCATCTTCCAACAACGAACAGATCATAATCGCTCTTTCCAACCGTGAGATTCGGTATTTTGAGGTGGACCAGGCCGATGATCAGCTCCGTGAATACCAGGAGCCTTATGAGGTAGCATCAGGCCACGTAAGGGCGTTGGGGGTACCTGCTTCCTTCAACGCGTCCAAGAAAAAGGCCACTCACATGGTCATTGCTACTTCAGACGAAACCGTGCTGGTCCTCTCATTGATGGATCACAACATGTTTGAAACTTTGACGTTACAGGCGCTTTCCTCTAATGCTTCGTCACTCAAGGTAGTTCCCCACAACAATATCTCCTACGTGCATATCGGCATGGAAAATGGGGTGTATGTTCGAACTATCATTGATGAAATATCGGGACAGCTTTCGGATACCCGTGTCAAGTATCTTGGCTCTAAGCCGGTGATGCTTTCCACTGTGGGGCTTCCTCAATTGAGTCAGCGGGCAGTGTTGGCAATTTCCTCCCGTCCATGGGTGACATACGTTCATAAGGACTCTTTCAAGGTGTCGCCGCTTATGGACATTGCCATCAGCACCGGGGCATCATTTTATTCCGAAGATCTTGGTGGTGAGGGAATTGTGGGCTTAGCAGGTGGTGACTTAACCATTTTCACCATAGGCAGCCCCGAGGGCGAGGAGTTTAATGTCAATAATGACTTCTCCGTAAATTCTTTGAAGCTCCGGTATACTCCTCGCCGCATGGTGGTTGACAAGTCCAAGGCATTTATCATTGAAAGCGACAGAAACATTCTCAGTCCGTATGGGGCTTTTTCCGATGATCATCAGCCTGAAGTAGACCAGGAGTATTATGATGCCTTTGGCTATAAACATGCCATTGGAGTTGCCTCTTGTCTCCAAGTGGTAGATTTCGAGCTCCATGAAGTGATACAGACACTTGAGCTCCCTACCAACGAAGCGAGTATATGTATTTGCCGAGTGAACTTTGCATCTCGGCCAAAATCCACCTATATTGCCATCGGGGTGGTGGCAACTAAAAATTACATTTACACCTTTGAGGTTGGGTCTCGTCTAAAGTTTGTTCACAAGACGGTGGTGGATTTGATTCCGCTGGCGATGGTGGCATTCCAAGGCCAGCTCTTGGTGGCTGTCGGCAATTGCTTGCGATTATATGATCTTGGTCAGAAACAGCTACTACGGAAAGCACACACCACCATTGCCCACCTCCACTCCATCGTACGGTTAGTTCACCAGGCAGGAAACGTTGTTGTTGCGGGGGATTCCCGTCATTCCACGTGCTTTATCAAGTATGATTCATACTCTAATCAGTTTATGGCATTTTCTGATGATATCATGCAACGACAAATCACCGCCTTGGCTACATTAGACCCCTCCACGGTGGTTGGTGGTGATAAGTTTGGTAACTGTTTTGTCCTGAGACTCCAATCATCAGTAATCAAGCATGTCAATAATGATACTTCGCTCCGTCTTCATGACAGCTTTTTGAATGCATCAGGAACTCGGCTCCGAAATCTCTGCGAATTTTATCTCCTGGACGTCCCCACCTCCTTTACCAAGGGAAGTTTAATTGTGGGAGGATCAGAAAGTATCTTTTACACGGGAATACAAGGAACCATTGGGCTTCTCATGCCTATTTCCACGAAACAGGAGGTCCAGCTTCTCATCAAATTGGAGATCGCCATACGAAAAGCGTTTGACTATAATTTAGATGAGTCCTACAAGGACGCTGGCATAAATCTTGTTGGTAAGGATCACCTTAAGTTTCGCAGTTACTACAACCCAGTGAAGAATGTGATTGATGGGGATCTCCTTGAACGATTTAATGAGCTACCAACCGGAGCCAAAATCAAGGTGGCGGCGGAAGTTGACCGGACACCCAAGGAGATCGAAAAAAAACTTGCTGATCTTCGAAATCGGTCTGCATTCTGATGTGGATTGCACCATATATGTTATATAACAAGGCCCATGGGCATAATGACATGGTTATAGAGGTCCGAAAGTTAATTAGGCCTCCTGCTCCTTTTTATCATCTTCTTTGAAAGAACGATTGAGCAGCTTTCTTCCCATGGTGGGGCTGTTTTGGCCATTTTCTTCGGTCGCTTCTCGCATTGGAGTTTGACCGTTGGGGGTGCTGAATTGCACAAAGTTCCAGAAAGCTGGGGACAGTTGGTTTGTGTTTGTTCCGTTGGGTACGATTTTGCCATTGCTAATACTGGACTTGGAACCTCGCTCCGGAGTGAATGCTTCTAAAGGAGTGATTTTCTTGGGACTGGTGAATCCCACCCCAAAATCTGGGCCGGACGTAGACGAATGAGTGGCATTATGACCATTGGACCCAGCGTCGCCAGATGCACCGTTTGAAGAAGCAGGGTTGGGGAAGGATTCAGCGTAAGAGTTGGACCTTGAGTGGTTGGCAGGAGCCGAAATTCCCTGCGTGTTAGAAGGAGGCGGTGGCAAGTTAAATAGGTGAGACGGGGTGTTCACCTTGGGCAACCTCGGAGTAGTTTCACTCATTTGCCGAATTGGAGAGGAAAGCTCTGACTTTTTTCCATTTTGTAACTTGGGTTGCAGTTGCGGGGGTTGTTGCATCATGGGAGACCCGTACATCATGGGTTGGAAGCCAGGATAACGGACGTTGGGCATAGACATGTACATGCCATTCTGTTGTTGTCCGTTCATGTACGAAAGGGGGTTTTGCATCTGAACACCATATTGCATAGGCTGGCCCAATTTGGGAATGTGATTGTCGTGACTCTGCAGTTGAGAAGGTGGGGGAGGTTGTTGTTTTACTGTCTGGGCTTTCTCCTTGTTCAAGTAAGTGTTGGAGTCAGGAAGTGTTTGGTGTGTGGCAAGATGTAATTGCAACTGTCTGGAAACCGATGAACCACGTCTCGATTTAGATAACTGGCCGTTGTGAATCTTGTTGAGGAAATCTTGTTTGTACGATTCACTGATTTGCCATTTCATTCCCTTACCGGGCTCGTTGGGTCTGCGCGGCACTTTATCGAAGGCTTTGTTCAACGAGAGATTATGACGAATGGAGTTTTGCCATCCAGTCTTGCTGTACTTGTAATATGCATAATGATCGGCGATCCAGGTGTAGATGTCGGAAAGGGACATGACCCCTTCTTCATTGGAAAGAATGGCTTGGGTGATCATGGTGGCGTATGAGTAAGGAGGCTTGATATCTTTCGCCTCCTCTTTGGAAAGATCTTGGTCCAAGTTATTCTGTAAGGATGTGGCCGATGAAGATGATGGCAGTTGGGTAAGCTGGGCCTTGTCAAACATTTGAAAACTTTTGATAGAATTATTCTGGGGATAATCCACCATAGAGGTCTTGTGAGACTTGAAGGTGGTGGCGCCCGTGTTGAGGTGTTTATACCGAGACAAACATTGATGAAGCATTTTTTGCAGGATGTTGGGAGGCGAATCGGGGAGAATAAAAATCATTTGGGTACCGCCAATGTCCAATATGGCTCCTGAATGCAATGGCGTAGCATGCTGAAGGCCCACCGGCATTTTCTGTCCGTCGATACGGGCACCGTTTCTGCCCAATACCTTTAATTCCCAACAGCTGAGGTCAATGTTATAAGTGATAGTGGCGTGTTGACGCGAAACCACCTTTGCTGGACCCAAGTCGATGTCTACCATCGAGTGGGCAGGTATAGGACCACCACCGGGCGTGTCTGTATTTCTGCCAATCAGCACCGCCAAACTCTTCACGTAAAATGTCCAATCCTGTCCGGCAATCTTGGCGTATGCTTGAACCTCGGTGGCGTGGTTTTTGTCATTGGTATACGTATTGGCCACATTAGTTCGCTCATCAGGCGCTTGGAGGGATGTTATGACCGCGTTCACAAGGTCGGCTGGGTCATCGAACGTGGGGAGATCATCGTCAGCACCGCGTTTCCTGGGTGTTTCACTCATGCTGATATCGTTGATTCCGTGAATCCGTCAAATCTTTGCTCCTGGTTCTTGTTATAGGAATACAGAGGCCTTGACACGAATTAGGTAGATGGATGAGAATTTTTCCAGGGTTCTGGGGTTGGAATACCGCTTTATTTACCTTTAGGAGTTTGTTTGTTTTTCCAACATTTTTTCGCACGATCCGTGCACCATCCCTGAGATGATCAACCAACCTGTGTATTAACTATTGCGATTGCTGTTGGTAGACCTAGTGTACATAATGATGATAGTTGCTGTTGAGACAGTTAAGTATTGAGTGTTGTCAGTAGTAGTTTACAGGAATCACGAAGGACTCGGAGGTGACATCAAACCCCCGTGCGTCATAGGCTTCTCGAGTCACGATATCGACGTAGCCATCCTCCTCCTCCATTCGCTTTTTGATGAGTAAGTCCTCATCGATGATGTCAAACTCATCTTCCTTTTCTTCGTATTCAATGTTCTCTTCGATCTCCACGAAATCTGGGGCTAGCGCACTCCACTTCTGGGGGAATTGGATCAGCCAGAGGTAGATGGACCCGCTATCGAGCCCGGTGCTGCCAATCATGCATCGATAGTGGTTCCACTTTACATCAATGAGCTCTTCGGGACTACCCTCCAAAATTTTTATAAGAGAACCCATGGACGTTTCCCAGATGTAGAGATCCTGCGAGGACTGGCCAAATGTGGAAGCCACGAGAAACTCTCCGTTGTGATTGAAGCTAACGGTGTTCCACTGAAGCCGGTTGACAACGTCCTGGTATTTGTGTTCAATCTCAAACTCCCAGTCGGTGGGATTTTCGTTCACGAGATCCGGAAGGTTAATTTGACGGATGATACGATCCGAGGAGTTCACCGCTAGCTTACGGCCGTTGGGCGACACCATGAGCGTTTTGATGTTGGAAGTACCAATTCGAAACGAGTGTACGAGTTCCAAGTCCAGGGTGAAGATGTTTATCCACCCCTTGGACGTCCCGCTGAATATATAATGACCGGCGGGCGTGAACATCATCGCCAATGTGTTGTGCTTATCCTTCTTATCCTCCTCATTAAGAGGAGTGGTTGTCAACTTGGTAATGGCAGGAAGATCACCACTGATGTCAACATGAACCGGATCATCTTCGTATAATGACGCCACGAATCGAAACGGGTTGGTGGGGTGTAACATGGCCAGCCAAATGGGTCCCTCGAATTTCACCTTCCGTATAATGGCATCTTCTCCATTCTTATTCACCAAGCTAAGGTCCCAGATGATAGCCTTCCAATCTTGCGATGATGATAGAAGATACCTTCCACAGCTAGACCACGACAACGATGTGATTGGTCGTACATGACCTCCCTTGGAAAGAATGGCAATGATACCTCCGCCGGTGCTTAGATCATATATCACAATCTGGCCATCACTAAGGCCCAGAGCAAGATAATCGCCGTTGGCATTGAACTGGATTACCACCGAATGCCCATATTGAAGCGTATTACTTAAAGCTTCGGGATATTCTTTGGCTACCGAAAATGGGTCCTGGAGCGATAAGTTCATGGAGACGCGAAAACTCATCACACGGTTGGCCATTTTTAGAGAGCCTCGCCGTACCACATAGACATACCTCCTTTTTCTTTTAGTTTTTTTTTCTTAACTCCATTTGGTCGGTGCTTTTTCTAGTTTCTTCAGTTGGTTTTTGGAATATTTATGAAGTGGTTCACTTTGTACCTCGTGGGAGTGGTGATGTCCCATTCCTTCCATTTTTACAGCGATCATGGCGCCAAAAGGTGTTTTTATAAAGAACTTACCCAAGGAACATTACTTATAGGAAGATATAAGATTGAGATCCTTGATCCGGAAACTGACAGCTTCATTACTCCACGAGATAAGGTAGATACTGGGACACTCATTGATGTGGAGGAAACATTTGATGCCGATCACCGGGTGGTTCACCAACGAGGTTCGGCAGCTGGTCAATTCACCTTTAGTGCTCTTGAAAGTGGAGAGCATAGAATTTGTATTACTCCCAAAAGTTTCTACAAGAAGAAATGGCTTGACGGTGGGGGTTCCAACCCCAAAGCCATAAAGGATTCAAAGTTTACTCAAGCCCGAATCACTATGGACTTCCTCATTGGTGACGGTAGCTTCATCGATTCCAAGCATACTCATTCCGTCAAATCACTTAGTGAACGTGTCAACATGTTAAACGATAAACTCATTGATGTCAAGCGAGAACAACAATTTATCCGAGAAAAAGAGGCCCAGTTTCGCGACCTTTCCGAGCGAACTTGTGAACACGTAGTCAATTGGATGGTGGTTCAATTGGTGGTTCTTTGTTTGGCTTGCATCTATCAGTTATTCAAGCTACTGACATTCTTTGTTAAGCAAAAGGTGGCCTAGGCGTGGTGTACGGTTTGGTTAGTGCGAAGTGCGGTTTCTTTCTACATCAACTCTACATCAACCATAATGATAGAGGCCCGCTTTGATGAACGGGCCCAGACCAAGATCAGCTTGGCCATTCAATCTCATCGTGGCGGTTCGCCTCGTTTGAAACAACGAGGTGTTGACGCCTCGGCTCGTGACTTTTTATCATGGTCTCAGCCTCATCATATTAATGATAGTATAGCATCCCCCCAATTTATTGCATCACACGGCCAGGTAATTTACTTTGACTGTTCATCATTATACATGGTGGTTGCCACCACCAAGGGCCACTTGTTAGGCTTCAATTATCATCAGAAACCCCAGTTCGTACTCCAGCCCGTGGATGATGACTTTGGTGCGGTATCTGCCATAGGGTTCTCTTCCGATTCTGCCTGCATTGCGGCTGGCTATGTTAATGGGACCATTATTGTATGGGATGTTACTGGTGCATCCGTTAACCAGCCTCACGAGCCTCTGTTTGTGATATATCCGATTTCCTTAAAGATCAGATTCACCATGAATTCCCAAGGCCATATAATCAATACCCCCATCAGCTCTATCAATTTCCTCGGTGATTCCCATAATAAGTTTGTATCATCCGATGACAGTGGCTTGGTGTTCTTCCACGTTGGCTTCAAAAAGTTTCTTAAGTCATACTTTTCCACACAAAAATTCTTGGGCGTCAATGACGCTCACGTTGATGATGGTGATAAGTACCATATTCTCGATTGTAAGTTGCTTCCTCTCGGATCTTCGCGTCAGTTTACAGACTCCCTGGGTCTTCTAGCGGTGATGACGTCTAATGTGCTCGTTATCACTACAGTGGCATCACTCAATAATAGCCATACAGCACGTCCTCGCGCCCAGTTCAAGGTGGCCCGGCCCAAGATGCATGGTAACAACTTGGTGGGGTGTTTGGGATGGTTTCCGGCCATGACAGACTCTTCGGCAAAATTAGCGTATGCATGGGGTAACACGGTGACGGTGCTTGATATGAAAAACGACAAGTTGCCACTCAACACTCTCAGTGTGTTGGCAGAAGCCAAAGACAAGGACCACGCCGCCCCCAAGCTCATGGTTGAAAAAGCTGCTCAGTGGACGGCCCGGCGTAACGAAAGTGTGGTATTTGTCAAGTGGATGACTCACGACTTGGTGTTGGTGGGATTGATGGCCACGTCGTTGCGAGTGGTGTCCCTCTTTTTAAGTATGTCTAAAGCCGGTGTCTCCTTGCACGAGGCAGGCTCCAATGATTTTCCCGGTGACATTCTTCCTAATCCCTACTTGAATCATACTTCCTTCGATCATTGTATCAAGATGTTGAAAAATCGTCTTGTGGTGCTTACAGCGCTGTCGCAGATCACGATTGGTCGCCAGTTTACATGGGCAGATCGCCTTCTAGAATATCTTGCATCGGGGGACTATGCGGCTGCCCTTACCACTGTCAACGATTACTACACTTCAAGCAATACTGGCCAGTTAGTACTTGCGGGTTTACCTGATACTCAACACGAACGGTGTGAAGTTGTACGTCCGTATCTTGTTCGTATCATGGGGGAGTCTATTCCCCATATTTTTGGTGAGGATAACTTCAATCATGAGTACTACCTCAATATGTACATTGACATGATCGCCGACCTCAGCGGAGCGGAATTTTTTCCAATGTTGGAAGCAATATTCGAGGTGGTGGAGGATAAAGATGTCTTTTTCAACATGCTTGAGGCGTATCTTCTTTCAGGACAAATCACCTCGCTTCCACCTGTCATATTGAAGTCATTGGTGGAGCATTTCAGCGCCGGTGGCAAGGGTAGTGAGCTAACGGAAATGATTTGTGTGCTTGATACGCGCAGTCTTGATATTGACATGACTCTCAATCTCTGCGAGAAGTACCACCTTCGTGACTGTTCCATCTACATTTGGACATACGTGCTCCATGCGTATGGCAAGGTGCTTGAAGATTTTTTAACCGACATTTTAAAAGCTCCAGCCATAAATGAGGACCTTGCCAAGGTGTTCGCTTACATGTCGTATATACTTACGGGACGCCAGTACCCCACCGACCGATTCATGGATGATGAAGAGGAATCGATGGCACGCACTGCCATTGTGGATATTCTCTTCAGTACCACCAGTGCGTTGGCGGATTCCATTTTTCCAAACCTCTACATCCTTCTCAAGGCCGATAGCTTCCAGATGCTCTCCACCCTCAATGAGTTTTTCGAAAACGTGTGCCTCAACGACCAACCCCACACCAAAATTAATCGCCAGTACATAATTGAGGCGCTTCTTGACATATATGAGTCTGGTGAGTTTCTGGAAGATGATCGTGTGCGGTTGGCAATCTTCATTGCCCGCAATTATCCCAAGTATCCTCAGTTTATTCGGTTTTCCGAGTCCGTACTACAAGAGGTAATTGACCGGCTCTGCTCCAATAACGACAAAATATTGGCGTACGACTGTGAGTTAGCGCTACAAAGCATACTCCCTTTCTACGAACCCGACGATGACTTACTTCTCTTAGAGAAGCTCAAAGCCGCCCGATTTTACGACGTTTTGATCACCATTTACCGCACTAAGGGCCAGTACGACCAGATGCTTCAGGTTTGGCTCGACAAACACCAGTGGGCCCCTGACCGTGGGCTAGAATCGCTCGAGTCCTGTTTTAAAACCGCCTTCACTGCTGGCACTGTGCAAGAACGAGCTGCTGTCTTGGCAGTGGTGAGGGAGCACTTTGGCCAGTTTGCTGCAATTGATGTGGATGGCTTCTTCCACGTTATTGAGCGGTTTGCTCCGTCGCTCCATCGGGAGGTGCTCTGCTTGGATGACAGTCGGCTCCAGTACCAATATCTCTGCCGTGTGAAAGTGATGGATGCGAAGATGGCGGCACGGTTGATTGAGTTGACGGCAGAATACGATGCCGTCAACTTGGCGGCGGTAGTGAAGAAGAATGTGGACGTTATTGCCAGCGATCCCCAAGTGTTTGCGAAGGTGCAGAAGTCATTGAAAGACGTGCGGAGCTTGGCGGCGATCCAGTTGCACATGGGGGAGTTTGAGAGTGCCCTCGGCCAATTGCTTGACGCCATGGGTGGCCAGGCAGACCAGTTTGAGTCCTACTTCGACGAGTGTCTTGCAGTGTGTGAGGACGCACGTACACACGGGACGGCGGTGGGGGATGTACTACTCAACGAAAAGCTCTGGTTGGAGTTGATTGAACGGCTAGTGGTGATGGCCAACGAGCACCCCGATCTCAAGCCTACCATCAATGTATGCATCCACACCAGCTTCCGGAAAATTATCGATGGACAGTCGGATTCCCTCCACGTAGAGCGCCGCCAACAATCGATGATCACCATCTTCAACAAATTCCTTGAACACCTGGCCCGTGCGTCTGCCACCACGCTTTCCAACGTCAGGTCGATTCTCCAGGACATCTTTGTATCGTACTCGTACGAAAGTGAGATTCTTCAACAGTCGCTCAATATGATAAACCATGCCATTTATAAAGACATGCGGCGTATCCATGTTGATAATCTCCGAGGCTGGGACATCTCTGCCAAACCCTGTGCCGCATGCGGTAAGGCCATGTGGGGAACGTCCATCTCCCCTGATCACTATTGTGCGTGGGAATCTCGCCTCCGACACGCATTGGTGGTTTGCCCCTTGGCACACGCCAATACCCAATTTGCCAAAACGTTTGACGCGGCTCGATTTGCCCATTGTGAATTGATTCTCTTCAAATGCGGACACGGCTACCACCTGTCGTGCTTGGTTTCAGGAGTAAAGCAGTGTCTTCTTTGTGTGGACAGCCACCATCCATAGTGTATAATGAATTTACGATAACTCCATCTCGCGCGCGGTTGTATTTGTCCCAGGGCCTCATTCCTAATGCGGCAAAACATCAATAGTCTTCGATTCGCAGCCTCCATGCACAGGCCACAAAATATCACTATTATTAGAACAAGCCTTTAAAATGAAGTAACTTCACGACGACAAAGCCTTTCTGCCTCCTAACAATCATGATGCCGTTTACCGAGCTGTAGGTCACGTAGTATGGTGATCATTACGATACTGCTATGGTGGCAGAGGTTGGTATTCGCGAACTGTTTTGTCTCTCTGAAAAATGTCACAGCGTGGACATTTCATAACTTGAATTTCCGCATTGGGATCTTTTATGTCAATAATAAACATGGCCCATGGCCCACGCTCCATGTTCCTGGCAACCTACACCAGGGATGCTCGTATTTTTTTATAATTGGCCGGAGAATTCCACCCGAATTTTTAAGACCTACTTCTCTTTCTTGCTCTTTTAAGTATGCTGAGTTATAGTGGGCACACTCTTCCTCATCTTAGTGATGATGATGATGACTTATTCGATGAAGGTGTTGCATCTCCATCGATTCAAAATTTTCCCCGTCCGTCCAGCATGTCAATGCCGCCTCCGAATATGCCGCCTCCGAATAATATGTTTGCATTTCAGTCACATCCTTACGTTGGCCACCAGCCTCCATATGCTCCGGTCCAGTCGCATACCCAGAGTCAATCAAGCTATAGTACCTTTGCGGAGGATGAGTACCAAGAAAAAAGGGTCAACTTCCAGTCAGAGGGTGACTTCCCCGAATACGTACCTCAGTATCCCCCCAACATCTATAATCCTCAACATGGGGGGTTCAATGAAATGGATTATGATGATCCTTTCTTCTTAGAACCTTCTTCTACATTACACATGCCGCAAACGTTCAGTGGCGACAATTATGCCATTAATCCTCTTGAAGATGCCGACGAAGATGATGGGTTAGACCCGTTCGGAGATGACGACTCGTTATTTTCAGAAACCGGTGAAGAATTCCTCAGAAGAGGTACCACCATCAAGCGAGCAAACACCCTTGGACGGTCCAAAAGTGTACGAATCAATTTGGGAGACGAGGGTGATGACTTCACTCCAAAGTTAAACTACACCAAGACCATTAAGAAAGCCAAGTTGGTGAATGGAAATTACGTCATTGATGCACCTGTTCCCAAGGCATTGTTGGAAACTTATGGACATAAGATTAATGACGGAGGTCAGGAAATGTCCTTCATGAGATATACCGGGGCCACCTGTGGGCCTTCAAATTTTCAGAAGTTCAACTACAATATTCGGCAATCACTCTACACCCCGGCTCGAGAAACTGAGCTTTTGGTTTGTATCACCATGTACAATGAAGATGAGATTCTTCTCGCCCGGACGCTAAAGGGAGTTTTCAATAACATCAAGAATCTCACCAATCGTTCGGATCCAATGTGGGGGGAAAACTCATGGAAAAAGGTGGTTGTGCTTATTGTCAACGATGGACGGACCCATCTCCACAAGCGGTCAGAAAAACTTCTTACTGCGCTTGGAGTATACCAAGAGGGATATGCCAAGTCCAAAATCAACGATAAAGAAGTCAAGTCTCACATCTATGAATACACCTCCACGGTGGGGATCGACACCATTAATGACAAGGTTCATCTTTGTCCCAATGATATCCCTGTGCAAATGATATTTTGTCTCAAGGAGAAGAATTCTCGAAAGATCAACTCCCACCGGTGGTGCTTCCAATCATTTTGTCCCATTCTTAACCCGAAGGTGGTTTTGTTGCTTGACTGTGGTACGCAACCTGCCAAAGATGCATTCTTTCATCTTTGGAGAGCATTCCGGGATCCTAACGTCGCTGGAGCATGTGGAGAAATGAAAGCGTCCTTGGGACCTGGTAAAAAACTCCTTGCTAACCCATTAGTGGCGGCCCAAAACTTTGAGTATAAGATCTCCAATATCTTGGATAAGCCCATGGAGTCTGTGTTTGGGTTTATTAGTGTGTTACCAGGAGCGTTTTCTGCCTATCGTTACGAGGCATTGCTCAATGTGGATGGAGAAGGACCCCTTGAGAAGTACTTCAAAGGAGAATTCCTCCGCGAAGACTCCACCACTGATGAAGATGACGATGAACGTGAAATAAAGGAAAAGAACTATCAACAGGCCGGTATTTTCACATCCAATATGTACCTTGCCGAGGATCGGATTCTATGCTTCGAGCTCGTGGCCAAAAAGGGCTATAACTACGTATTGCGGTATGTGGATGCTGCTAAGGCCGAAACCGATGTGCCAGACAAAATTGATGAGTTCGTGCTTCAGCGTCGGAGATGGTTGAACGGCTCGCTCTTTGCAGCCGCCTACGCGGTGATTCACTGGACCAAGATTTGGCGCAGTAACCACTCGTTACTCCGGAAGTTGTTTCTCCAGCTTGATTTCTATTTCCAGTTCGTCACGTTATTGGTGTCGTGGTTTTCAATTGCATCATTCTTCCTTGTGTTTCGCATTTTGACGGGAAACCTTGGGGCTTCTGACTTGAACTTTGACATTGGTAAATACCTCCTGGTGGTGTTTCTTTGGTTGTATGTGGGACTGGTTGTTTGTACATTTGTGTTGGCATTTGGTAACTCCCCCAGAGGTACTCGCAAGTTTTATACGGTGGTGGCCATTTTCTTTGCGGTGCTCATGGCGTATATGTTGTTTGCAGCTGTGTTTCTCGCAGTGAACACCATGAAGGACGTGTTGGCAGATGCCGATGGGCATTTTACGTTCCTTATGGTGTTCACCAATCAGAAGTTCAGAGATCTTGTGGTGTCGGTGTTGACCACTTATACGCTTTACTTCGTGGGAGCATTCATGTATGGAGAACCCAGCTTTATGTTTACGTCGTTCGGACAATATTTACTATTGTCTCCCTCGTACGTTAACGTGCTTAACATCTACTCTTTCTGTAACATCCATGATGTTTCTTGGGGTACCAAGGGCGATACACAGGCCAGGGATCTTGGTGCGGCCAAGTCTACGGCTAATGATAAAGACGAAATGGTGATGATTGCCCCGGGCGTTGAGTCGGAGCTCAACGAGTCATATCTCAACACCTTGGAAACGTTAAGAATGGAACCCCCGGCGGAACCCATCCGCACCCGATCCAACCATGATGATTCCTACTATGCATTAATCAGAACAATCACCGTTTTGGTCTGGATGCTCACCAACGCCATTTTGATTGCCATTGTGCTTGAAGCGGGAGGTGTCAGCACTTTAGTGGGAAACACCGGTGAGTCGCTTTCCGGTAACTCAGAGGTGTTCTTATCGATTATTCTTTGGATTGTGGCGGCGCTTGCTTGTTTCCGGTTCATGGGATCCACTGCCTACCAGATCCTGAAAATAGTGCGTCTGTTGAAGTGGAAGATCCGCAGCCGCCGTGCTGTCAAAAAGGCACTTCAGTAAATATCAGTCATAGCAATGACATTCGCGCAACATTGTTACATACGTACAACACTATAACATACGCACAACACTATGACATACGCACACTATAACATTTGCATCATCCACCCCATGGCGCGAGTCGTTCGCCGGAGACAGTGACCGACTTAGAGAAATTAGGACCAACTGTTATAGAAGAAACAGGTCTCGCAAGTAAAAAGCTCAATTTGGTGCTGTCAGTCGTGCTCACCCAGTGACCAAGTCGATACCATGAGATTATGGTGATTTTTGCGGCAATGGTGCAAAACTGTGAAAATGGGAAAAAAGGTTAAGAGCTCCATGTATGTCTACGTCTCCACCAACTTTTAGTCAATCCGACAGTGCAATCATCAAGAGCCGTGCCATCACCAGCCGTGGCGTAGCCTTCAGCCTCTACTAGCCTCATCTACGTAGGCTCAGGAACCAAAGGGCTCCAGTGCGCTCCAACAGGCACCGGCAGGCGTCTGGCAAGCCGTATGGGAACCTCCGCAGCATAATCTGAAGTTCCCCGTCGCCCAGTGGAATTCACCAATCTGCCACAACCGTTTGTCCCATTTCTCACTCCCGGGATTGGCGGGATTGGCGGGATTGGCCTGCCCCACCACGGCTACTGGCTCGGTAGTTTGTGTTTACGTCCGGTCCAATGTAGCGCGGATTAATTAGCACGGCAGCGGCGCCCGACGTTGCGGGATTTTTAGTTCCCTCCAGGCCCAACGGTTGGACGAAAAAGAAAAAAAAAGGTTGAAATATTTATCTACCCGTCCATTAGCTCCGGTGATTATTCCCGAACGTTTAGATCATATACCTCGAACCTTGGGACTGAAATCGATACACATAATCAATGAATTTCCTTGGCTAGTATCTTGGCAATCGAGTGTCGTTACCCAATCCCACATACCCCACTCTCATCTCCACACCGTAAGAATGCTGGATTTGAAATTATACCGCATAGTGCGCATTCATCTCTCACGCTACCGCACTAGTTTCCCGCCAAAACTTGACGTCACCTAGGACAATGTCCATCTATCGCTCGTCCCCATTGGACTGTGGCCCGCGCCCTTGGAGGTAAACTTACAAGGCATTCGGGCCGGGTTATCGTCTCGGGCCCACACCACAAAAAAAAAAAATTCGAGCATTTCGCCGTTCTGGGCCAATAATTGAAACACTTTTTATATTACCTTACAAGCCACGAGGCCCGTAACTGTTCCATCTTTTTAAATCGAGGAACAAAATAGTTTGTGAGCCATACCGATTCACCTCACCCTCACCAATAATCTCCAACTCCGGAACAAATATTCTAAGTGACAGATGCATCGAATTGACAATGGCAGTTCAATCAAATCATAACAAACCACAAAGAAACAAATGTAAAAACCTCTCAAAGGGCCTCATTCGGTATCTTCGGTAACTCTAAATATTTACCATGTAAAATAGTATGTTTGTATACCCATCCCCCCTAGCCGCGTACATATCCGCTAATGGTGATGATGGGCATGAATTTTTTTTTTTTGTGGCTGGTAGTGGACGACTGCTTATCAATGTCGGTATCGGCATACTTTAATTTGTCCCCCTTGATAATCATAAAAAATTTTCTCATTTTTTCCTTCTCATGCTGTAAGCGCCTACCTTTCAAACCAAAAAAGAGTTGACGGTCGGAACCCCCGGAATTGGCCGGCTTCGTATTCTGCTGGCTTCATATGCCTTAGCCAGAACTTGTCTTGTGAAGTATGCTCAGATATCATATCGTAAATCTACACCATATATGGTAATTGCAACCAGCTATATTTCAATTCAAGCTTACCCAGCATATCACTTGAAACAACACCCATCGCTCGATTTGTAAGGGTATTGTCCCCATACTGATTTTTTTTCCCTCGCTAATGCTTATCAAGGGTGGACAAAGTCACAAAACACAGAAAAAAAAATTAATGAAAAAGACTCAATTTCTGAAAAATGAATTTTTCAGCGTTTCGACTATAATTCCAAATAAACATCTCCCTTGACTCTAATTCAATGTCCTGGTGTTAATGTAGATTAGTGTGGCAATCAATTGTCGGTATTGTAAAGTAACAAAAGTAAAACCCTTGGCTAACCATAGTCAGATTCTTACCCAGGTTATCCGCCGGGAATGTTCAAGCGAACCATCGACGGCAAAGTCGGTATTTACTGTTTCTCCATTCGGGCCTAATTGTGAAGCACTTCTATTTACACATTGCCCGAAATGTACGCAAAATCACCCTCGGAAATAAAATTCCCTCACTTGTTTCGGTCAAGATTGTCCCAAACCGCTAGCAAAATAAACACTACCATGCGGTCTATGCATAGCGTGCCCTGCCGAAAATTACCTAATATTACCAAAAAAAAATAACGAAAAAGAAATTGCCAATAATTGCATGCTTGTCCAATCTTTGGCACCGCTTGCAAGTATCTTATCCATGGTAGCCGTATATAAATTAATTTCAATTCCAACCTTTTTAAATTCTGCTTTCCTTTTTTCTTTTTTTCTTTTTCTTTTACTTTTTGGTTACTGTTTTTTCGTTTCAACTCGTTAGTTCAAATACCACTTGTCTAAAATGAGTGCAACTGAACCAACTGTCGAAAAGGTCGGCAAGAACGCCTCCGACGACGAAGATGAGGATATTGACCAATTGATTTTGGACCTTCAATCTAATCACAACCTCGACGATGAAGAATCTGATGGGGAACAAGAAGCTGGATCTTTCCAAGCTGTTCCTGAAGAATTATTAAAGACCGATCCTGAAACCGGTTTGACTTCTGAAGAAGTCATCAAGAGAAGAAAGAAGTATGGTTTGAACCAAATGGCTGAAGAAGAAGAAAACCTTGTTCTTAAGTTCATCTTGTTCTTCGTCGGTCCCATTCAATTCGTTATGGAAGCTGCTGCTATCTTGGCTGCTGGTTTGGAAGATTGGGTTGATTTTGGTGTCATTATCGCCCTTTTGTTGTTGAACGCTTTCGTTGGTTTCATTCAAGAATATCAAGCTGGTTCCATTGTCGATGAATTGAAGAAGACCCTTGCTAACTCTGCTTTTGTTGTCCGTGACGGTCACTTGGTTGAGATCCCAGCCAATGAAATTGTCCCTGGTGATGTTATGCAATTGGAAGACGGTACCGTCATTCCAACTGATGGTAGAATTATCTCTGAAGATTGCTTGTTGCAAGTTGATCAATCCGCTATTACCGGTGAATCCTTGGCTGTTGACAAGAGATTCGGTGACTCCACCTACTCTTCTTCCACTGTGAAGACTGGTGAAGCTTTCATGATTGTTACTGCTACTGGTGACAGCACTTTCGTTGGTAGAGCTGCTGCTTTGGTCAACAAGGCATCTGCTGGTTCTGGTCATTTCACCGAAGTTTTGAACGGTATTGGTACTATTTTGTTGGTTTTGGTTATTGTTACCTTGTTGGTTGTCTGGGTTGCTTGTTTCTACCGTTCTGTTAGAATTGTCCCAATTTTGAGACACACCTTGGCCATCACCATTGTTGGTGTTCCAGTTGGTTTGCCAGCTGTTGTTACCACCACCATGGCTGTCGGTGCCGCATACCTTGCCAAGAAGCAAGCTATTGTTCAAAAGTTGTCTGCTATCGAATCTCTTGCTGGTGTTGAAATTTTGTGTTCCGATAAGACTGGTACTTTGACTAAGAACAAGTTGTCCTTGCACGAGCCTTACACTGTTGAAGGTGTTGAAGCTGATGACTTGATGTTGACCGCTTGTTTGGCTGCTTCTAGAAAGAAGAAGGGTTTGGATGCTATTGACAAGGCTTTCCTTAAGTCTTTGATCAGTTACCCAAGAGCCAAGGCTGCTTTGACTAAGTACAAGGTCATTGAATTCCAACCTTTCGACCCTGTTTCGAAGAAGGTTACCGCCATTGTTGAATCCCCAGAGGGTGAAAGAATCGTCTGTGTTAAGGGTGCTCCTCTTTTCGTCTTGAAGACCGTCGAGGATGACCACCCAATCCCAGAAGATATCCACGAGAACTACCAAAACACCGTTGCCGAATTTGCTTCCAGAGGTTTCAGATCTTTGGGTGTTGCTAGAAAGAGAGGTGAAGGTCACTGGGAAATTTTAGGAATTATGCCTTGTATGGATCCTCCAAGAGATGACACTGCTGCTACCGTTAACGAAGCTAGACACTTAGGTTTGAGAGTTAAGATGTTGACTGGTGATGCCGTTGGTATTGCTAAGGAAACTTGTCGTCAATTGGGTCTTGGTACTAACATTTACGATGCTGACAGATTGGGTCTCTCCGGTGGTGGTGACATGGCTGGTTCTGAAATTGCAGACTTTGTTGAGAACGCTGATGGTTTTGCTGAAGTTTTCCCTCAACATAAGTATAACGCTGTTGAAATCTTGCAACAAAGAGGTTACTTGGTTGCCATGACTGGTGATGGTGTTAACGATGCTCCTTCTTTGAAGAAGGCTGATACCGGTATTGCTGTCGAAGGTGCCACCGATGCTGCTCGTTCCGCTGCTGATATCGTTTTCCTTGCCCCAGGTTTGTCTGCTATCATTGATGCTATTAAGACTTCCAGACAAATTTTCCACAGAATGTATGCTTATGTGGTTTACCGTATTGCTTTGTCATTGCACTTGGAAATTTTCCTTGGTCTTTGGATTGCTATCTTGAACCAATCTTTGAACATTGATCTTGTTGTTTTCATTGCTATCTTTGCTGATGTTGCTACCTTGGCCATTGCTTACGACAATGCTCCTTACGACCCATTGCCTGTTAAGTGGAACCTTCCAAGATTGTGGGGTATGTCCATTATCTTGGGAATTATTTTGGCTGTCGGTACCTGGATTACCTTGACTACCATGTTCACCAAGAAGGGTGGTATTATTCAAAACTTCGGTGGTCTCGATGGTATCTTGTTCTTGGAAATTTCCTTGACTGAGAACTGGTTGATTTTCATTACCCGTGCCCAAGGTCCTTTCTGGTCCTCTATTCCATCTTGGCAATTGGGTGGTGCTGTGTTGATTGTCGACATCATCGCCACTTGTTTCACCTTGTTCGGATGGTGGTCTCAAAACTGGACTGACATTGTTACCGTTGTCAGAACCTGGGTTTTCTCTTTTGGTGTCTTCTGTGTCCTCGGTGGTGCTTACTACTTGATGTCCACTTCTGAAGCTTTTGACAACATTTGTAACGGTAAGCCAAGAAAGCCTCAAAGAGATAACAGATCTATTGAGGACTTCTTGCTCTCCATGCAAAGAGTCTCTACTCAACACGAAAAATCCACATAATTGGAAGGTAATTGATCTCCTCAAATTGGTACTCCCACTCTCCGATTTGATTATATCTCTTTTTTTAATAGGATTGAATGATGAAGACATCCTCCCACATCTTGTCTTTGTTGTTTGATCTTATTAATCTTAACCGACCATCGATACAGTTGTGATCATTCTCATTTGTTTCAACCCCCCTCTACTCTTTTTTTCTAACTTATTATTCCCACATCTGATTCCCACGTCATGCGTATTATAGCAGTAATAGATATTAATATCAATTGAATTGTAGTCTTTATAACAAGAATTAATCGGATGGAAATCAAATCGCTCGCTTCTTTGTCTATCAGTTGGTGCACAGGTGTTTATTTGTAGTTGCTATGAGACTTCTTCTTCAGTCCATCAAAGTTGCATTTGACACCCCGTCGTTCCAATGGAAGCGTACGTTCGTGTCATTTCCCCCCTGCTTGAACAAGAAAAGTGCGTTCGATCCCAATGATGCCAAAGTCAAGTGGTTCTACGCTACGGATGTTCCCAACTCAAAACCCTCATGGCATCAATATAAGAAGGAAAAGAACCCCGAGAAGTTTGTTCCCTTTTCAGATTTTGACTGTGAAAGATTAGAGAATGCATATCGCTCTTCTAAGCAAGAAGCTGTTGAGGTAAGCGAAGACCGGTTGTTTCGGGTGGACTTGGATAAACTTGAAATTTCTCCAGTGTTTTGGGAGGGTCCAGTATTTGAAGTGCGTCGGGGATTGTGGTTTACAAGCTCGGGCTCACCCTTACCCACCGACTTGTCACAAAAGATAGAGGCTGGCTATCTTGAAAAAAAACCATATTTGTTTGACCACGGTGAACTGCGTCTCCTTAGCAAAGCCGAAGCTGAAGGTATCAATAAAAAAATGAAGGAGATAAGGGAACGCGATCAACTGCCACTTTTGGAAATTACACAAGAACTTGCCGAAGCTAAGGATGTGTTGGATCTACAGAATGGTAAAGCGGTTCTTTACGGCAATGGTACCCATGCGGTAACCTTCCCAACGTCTATGGTATCTGACTTCAACTTAAAAGTAATTCGCAATTTCAGTGCCAGTCCAATATCATTGATTTCAGTTGAGAGATTACAACGTGGATTTACTCCCGACCTCGAGAAAAACATCTTTGAAAACATTCCCACCTACACTGGTCTCAGTGACTTGTTTGAGAACTCCCAAGAGGACGACACTGAGGTGGAACCACCAATCAAACGAGACCCCAACCGAAAAATCGAACATTTGGTATTTTGCATTCACGGAATCGGCCAAATTCTTGGTCACACCTATGAATCAGTCAACTTCACTCATAGTATTAACGTTTTACGTAACACCATGAAGCGGGTGTATCAGAATAGCGAGGTTTACCAAGAGCTTGCATATCCAGGGGAAGAAATTCCTCCTCCAAATAATAAGATCCAGGTATTGCCTATTTCCTGGCGTCACAAGGTTGATTTCCACCCCAAAAGGCGGCTGAAGGCTCTAGACGCTAGCAACAATGAACGATTACCCTCATTGGCCGAAATCAACGTGGATGGAGTTAAGTCATTACGTAACATCCTTGGTGATGTTGTGCTTGATGTGCTTCTTTACTATGAACCTCATTACGTTCAGCAAATATTTGATGCGGTTGTGACGGAGTTGAATCGTGTATACCATCTTTACAAAAAGCAGCACCCCGAATTTGATGGGAAAATCCACATTATGGGCCATTCGTTGGGATCTGCCATTTCATTTGACATTCTTTCGGGACATCTGAACATTCCAGCAGAGCCTGAAATTAACACAGATCTTGACTTTGAAGTCGAAAGCTTATTTTGCGTTGGTTCTCCAGTCGGGGTCTTTAAGCTACTTCAACAAAAAAATATCTCCTCAAACGAATCGCAGCAAGATAAAAATACTTCGGTGGTTCCAAAATGCCGCAATCTTTACAATGTTTTCCATCCTTGTGACCCTGTTGGGTACCGAATGGAGCCATTGGTGTCACCGCAGCTTGCAAAGTATAAGCCAGTCGAGGTTCCCTTTGCATTGAAAGGTATAAACACGCAGATCCGAGGGTTGGCCGACTTTGGAGACGAGATCCAGGACCGGATCTCCAAGGCTGCTAGTTGGCTCAAGAGTAACGCTGGCGACGTCAAACAATCAAACCAGCGGGACGCCTCAACGGAAAACGCCCTTGGCGATATCATCAGCTCGCTCGTGAGAACTGAGCCTGGTCGAGACTCAAAGAAGACCAAGAAAGTCGATCTTGACGATGCAGATAAAAAGCTTCTTTCGTCTCTAAACAGGTCCGGCCGAATTGACTACGTGTTGCCTCAAGGGGTTTTTGACATTTCGCTTGTATCTGCTCTTAGCGCCCATGTGTCATATTTTGAAGATGAGGACACTGCCGGATTTATTATGAAGGAGATCCTTTCCTCTGATAACGAGCCCGAGGAACAGCAACGTGCCTCTACTTACATTTAGATAGTCGTCAACTTACTCTAATAGTAAATCGTCAATAGATTGTTCTGCATCACGCTTTATCAAGTCAAGCATGCCCACTGGTAAAATTGGGACACCTTCTTGATCAAGGACATATCGGAAGGGCATCTCGGTAGCCTCATATTTGTTGTATCTGATTTCAGGATAGTCGATAAATTTGATATCTTCGAACTTAGCCTGATCCTCGATAATTTTTTGAGTGGTTCTTATAGCAGTATCGGTGGTCATTTGTAATTCTCCGAGTCTTCTACCAGCAAATCCGTACTTCTTTCGAAGGATACCAGTACGATCGATTCTGGGATGAGATCCCAAAATACCTCCGAAGACGAAATAATCGAACTTCTGTCTATCTCCAGGAACCAAATCGGTCTCTGCAGCAGGGTCCAAAAGACAGACTCTGCTTTTGTCAAACAGTCCTTGATCAATGTCCACGCATTCCTTAGTGGTCCATTGTAACCCAAGCTTCAAGAGCTTTTGAGGAATATCGTTCTCGGTGGTCTTCTCAGGAAGTGACGTCAAAATCAAATTTTCTTTTCCTACCTCCTTTATGATTTGGGTGTACTCAAGAATGACCCATTCTGAGAATCCCTCTTCCATGTGTTCTATGATGTACTTCATGATGAGATGTCCATTGATTTTTTTTGGTTGCGCATTTAATTAGTAGCCCACATGATATCCTACTTTTTGATGCCATGTACACATTTTATTAATTTTTAAGTATTTACTTGGAGCAACAAGAACCAGAAGTGGATCCAAAAGCGAGAGTGGAAGTTTTGTCGAGGGATGTGAGGCCACGTACACCAGCCTTAACCTCCTTGGTGGTTCTGGCATTAGATGGTCTAACATCAAGAACAGGGTTTTCAATGAAGAAATGTCTGGGTCTCAACATGAGGTCAAAGATCTCAGTAGGCATGACAGGGAAATCTTCAGGGGCAGGGAAATGGGTGATACCGAAGGTATGGAAGAAAACAATATCGGTGTTTTCGATCTGTTCCGAACCATCACCAATCCATTCTCTCATTCCTCTCATACCATCACCACTCCATTGAGCAACGTGCTCACCAGATGGGTGAAGACGACCATATCCGAATTGATCATCCTTGTATGGAACAACTTCGGTACTCCATTTGGACCATGGAGCTCTCTTACGAACCAAAGAACCCTCTTGAGCCAACACTGGTGAGCAAAATGTAGAAACCAATTTATAAGAAGCTGGCTTACCAGAGTATGGGTTGATAGACTTGGGGTTGAACATGTCCCAAGTTCTAACGGTGGAGCCTTCAAAATTGGTAAGAGAGTCCTTAACAGTCTTGAAAGTGGTCTTCTCAGCGTAGAACCCATTACCGTACATATTTTCGGCTGAACCAGTTGGGTGGGGGGAGCACTTGGCATCACTAGTGGCAGCAGAGTTACCTTCACCATCGATTCTTGGGTGCAATCTGAGGGAGAACAAGTGCTGGTGATTATGGGCATTGACTTGAGGGTAAACTCTGGTACCCCAAGGTCCAATATCTTCGTCATCAGCACAAATATAAGTGTTGAGGATACCGGTCAATCTGACTTCCAACTTGATGGTACCATCTTGGCGGAAAATCCAATAAAGACAGTATTCATAGTTAGCAGCAGTGAAGATTTGAGAAATGATCAAACGCTTACCTCTAACGGTAACATTGGTTTGGAAATCATCTCTGAAATCGGAGTGCTTAAATAACAATCCATCATCTTCTTCATGAATACAGACAACATTCTTAAGGGTGGTGGGGTTACCTTGACCATCAGGAAAGTTGATGTCAAGGTAGTGGATAGCACCCTTACAGTCACAAGCATTGCTAAGAGGATTGGTACAGTAACCAGCACCATACTCACCGATATCCAAAGCATGTTTACGTTGGTGAGGGAAGTCAGGACAACCGTATGGGACAATCATTTCAGCAAGGGAGATACGGTGGAACAATGGTCTAACCTTACCATGATCATTGTAGGTTATATCGGAAAGCACGATACCTTCTCTGTAGTTGAAACCAATGTGCAATTTGAAGTTAGACCACTCGATAACGTTACCATCCATTTTGAAGGAAACACCTTGAGGTTGGGTAATGTCAATTTGCGTGTTATCCTCACGGTAGCCACCAAACTTCTCCTCGATGTGCTTGGGATGGAAACTAGAGTGCTTGTGCTTGGAAACTGGTCTACGACGATTGGGGATATCAATGTAGATCACCTTCTTGGCATTCATATCCACAATAGGACAGAAATCAAGAGGGTGAGAGTAGTGAGAATCATCCTCGTCACTTCTCCAGTACATCAAAGCTTGTTGTAATCTCTTCGATGCACCCCATCTTTCGTCGTAACCAATAGTCCAAGCATCACAGTAAATGTTTTGCATCTGATCCTTTGGAATACCAGAAATTTCACACTGTCTGATAACCTCAGGATCAGCTCTGACAATCTCTTCGGTTGATTGAAGATCAGCAGGAGTCAAGATAGGCTGCTGTCCCTCAAGAAGCTTAGATTCGACAACAGTCAACGAAGGAATATCAACGATACCTTCGTGAATACCACTGACATCACGCTCAGTGGCAACATAGTAAGCGGTACGAGGAGGCAAAGGACCATTCTTTTCCTTCCAATTGTAATAGTTAGACTTGATTGGTTCCTTCAAAGTGACCACATTAACCACAAGCTCACCAGGATACTTGGCCTTGATGACACTGGATACTGCCTTAATTTCTTGAGCAGTAAGAGGATCCAAAGGATGGCTTGGGGCAGGAGGAGCTGCGGCGGAAGCAGTAGCTTGCTGAGCAAGTTGTTGCAATCTTTCCATGGTTTGAGTTCTTAACAGGAATGGAAATGGAATCTAGTTGTCGGGATTGAAGGTCTCCTTTATAGGTTGTCGGAATAAATGCTACTGGTTTATCGCATAGGTGACAAATCATCGCAATCCACCCACCAGCTCTTATCATTACCTAATTGGGACAACTTTTCCACTGTCGCGCACCAGCATTCCAAATGTGGTAGGTGAAAGAGCGATCGCGGTCCCCTCTCGTAGTCCCATCATAGCTCGTACATTATATCCTATAACTGACACGATTGACTTTCATCTCGATAGTCATGACCCAAATAATAAATGGTAATACAACGAAACACATAAATTGCAAAACTACCAAGCAATTGGTAAACATTGTGTTGGTCCACACGAACATCATCGAAAGTGATTCAACATATTTTTGTTTGGTGCACGATTCTGTCACATACCCTGAACAATCCGACGGAATGCTATGCTGAAGATATCGAATAATGATTTCCGTTAATACGTGCTGAGAGCCATTATCAAAAGTTATTGATGGCGAAACATCTTTTTCATTTGCCATCACCGTTTTAAGCATAAGCCTTAACACGTTAAGCATCACATCCCCAAGAAGAAATTGAACTCCCATTAGGATGCAAAAAAGCACACAGCTGTATAACCACGTGAAGTGAGCAGCCATTGATGTAAGCTGAGGAAAATTCTTTATGTGAGGATGATTTGCTACCGTCACGAATTTGTGCACAGCGTCAAACAAGAAGATCGTGAAATTTGTGTATAAGAGATGGTCAAACTTTATTTTATAAGATGCATTTTCAAAAATGGTTAATGAATAATTCATGAGAAATCCGTTGGGAATAATGCAAACGAAGAATCCAAACACACTGATGAAAGCTGTGATTGATTTGCCTTGTGAATAAAAGGTGTACCGAGCCAAGTTGGTTTCGGTAATAGAATAGTTCGATTCCAGATAGTTGATATGAGTGAGAGTATTATCGAAAGAAACCGTCTTCTTGTGAGAATAGGGAGGCTTGAAACCTTGAACTGCTTCAGTCTCAAGAAGAGATTCCATGTCCGCATTATTGAGAAGCGACGAGGATTGATCATTATTATTCTTGAGAAACGAAATATACTCAATCACCTTCGATATGCAATAGGACATCCCATTGAGTATATACTTATTAGCTGTAAAGAACAACAAGATCAACCAATCTGTTCTCAAGATATAGGCCATGATTCGAATGTCTCTCCCGGTCCCATTTATTTCCGCTTGCAACTGTTCGTCAGACTGAGATCTGATAATGAAGTCTAAATGTGACAATCTAATGACTTCAACATAAGGTAAGAAGAAAGTCAAAAGATTGAACACACAAAAATAAATCATCCCAATAAATATATCCTTCAAGTCTTGACTGTACCCTTGAGGAAGCTTGCTTGATATTTGTCTATATCTCGTTGTATAATAAGCTAGTAGAAAGACACTGGCACTTATCAGTATCAACGAGTATGAATCAAAAGTGGGTACCGCATCGCTAGCCTTCTTGAGGCTATCTAGCATATCAAGTACAACCTGAGGAGCCATGGAGAATAAAAGTAACAATTGTTACACTGCGGACAAAGATTTGATTTAAATAGAGGTCTACTCAATTAGTAATGACACACTCGCATGTCCCGGAAACGAATGGAAATCTTTTATTTTTTTTCATTCAAAATAGTCACATTTTAAACGCCTTTTTTATGAATAAAAGTACATGATTGGTATAGTATATATCCTCGCCATAAGTTCCATGAGTTCCGAACACTTTTGTCCAAGATTAAGAAGGTGAAACCTCAAGGGTGCATCACGTCTTCACTATTCACATTTAGCTCGTTCCGCCGTTCCCGCGAGTCTCCCCCTTCTTCAAATTAGGTGCAGGAAACCTGCACCTAATTTAAGACATACCGCCCTTCCAACTGACAGCATCTCTTTCCAGGGCTCCATAATCTACACGTTGATTTAAAAGGTTTCATATTAACAATAGCAATGACTTAATTATAAACGAATCATGACAATTATAACGCTTACAACTTGTCATAGTATTCTTCGTAACCTGGAACCTCTGGCTTTTGACCAGTACGAATTCTCTTATCCTTGACAATGGAACCTGGCTTGGAGGTTTCATCAGTTGGGTCACCACCCATGACTTCCCAATGATCAAAGATCATTTGTGGGAAAGCTTGACCACCAGTAGCTTGTCTCAATTCACCAGAGAAACCGAAAGATTCGTTAACTGGCAAGTAAGCCTTAATGGTAAACAATGGGGTACCTGGTCTTTGTTCTTCATGGATGACTTGACCTCTCTTCTTGTTCAAAACAGAGTAGATACCACCAATGGCGTTTTCAGGACATTGAATTTCAACCAAGAAAACAGGTTCTTGGATGGCTGGTTCAGCCAACAACATGGAAGCGTAAGTAACTCTTCTCATGGTTGGGATGATTTGACCACCACCTCTGTGGATAGCATCAGCGTGCAAAGTAACATCCAAAATGTTAACTCTGACAGATCTGACGTTTTCACCAAAGATAGGACCTTCCTTGGTAGCCCATTGGAAAGCAGCGACAACGGAATCCTTGATTTCGTTCAAGTATTGAACAGCCTTAGTTTGGTCAACGACCAAGTTAGGACCGTTACCGTCAGGACCGAAACACCAAATCTTTCTGGCGTCAGCGACATCCCAACCGTGCTTGTCAGCCAAGATTCTGGCTCTGACCTTGAAATCGTCTCTTGGGTTAATGACACCAGCTTCGATGTCATTGGAGACTTCCTCATCAATAGGTTCAGCCTTAACGTAAATTCTGTTATGCTTGTTAGGAGACTTAGACAAAGCAACCATGGAGGATTCACTCTTGACGGTTTCTCTGTAAGAAACAACAGGAGGAGAAATCTTCAATGGAACACCAGCGTGGTCGTTTTGCAAATCACTCAAACAAATTTCCAAGTGCAATTCACCGGTAGCGGCAACAACGTGCTCACCAGATTCGTTAATAGAAGTAACGACACATGGGTCAGACTTAGACAATCTCTTCAAACCTTCAACCAACTTAGGCAAATCGTTAGCGTTCTTAACTTCAACAGCAACTTGCACAACTGGGGAGACAGAGAACTTCATGACCTTCATGTTGTGAGAGGCTTCATTGGTGGTAAGAGTACCAGACTTCAACAAGAATTGATCGACACCAACCAAACCAACAATGTTACCGGCAGGACAGTCATCGATAGCTTCGACGAATCTTCCCATCATCAAGACAGTTCTTTGAATAGCCTTGACAAACAAGTCTTCCTTCTTACCAACTTGGTAGTTAGGACCTTGAATTCTAACCTTTTGACCGGATCTAACAGTACCAGCGAAAACACGACCGAAGGCGTAAAATCTACCCTTATCGGAAGTAGGAACCATCTTAGAAACGTACAACATAAGATCAGCCTTAGGGTCACAGTTCTTAATGGCGTTGAAAGAAGCATCGTCAGTTGGACCTTCGTACAAAGTCTCAGCTCTGTAGTTTTGGGCAGTAACTGGAGAAGGCAAGTGGATAACAATCATTTCCAACATGGCATCGGCAGCTGGCAAAAACTTTCTCATGACAACCTTCAAGAGAGCCTTACCTTCCAATTCCTTTTCGTCACCCTTCAAGTGGATTTCCAACTTCTCCAACAAAGTTGGAATTTCAGCCTTCTTGAAGTTCATGATGGCAGCAAACAATCTGAAGATAGGGTCCAAGACGAACATGTTGAAAGCTCTTTCCAAAGTCTTTCCATCAGCGTCCTTGTCCTTGTTGGTCCACTTCTTGGTCTTAGGGTTGAAGTAAGAGTCACCCCACAATCTCTCCATCATCTTGTCTCCATTGACACCGAACTTCTTGGAGTATCTGGTGGCGAATTGTCTGATGGTGAAAGCCCAACCGTGCAAACCGGAAGCGAAAGCAACGGTACCCTTCTCTGGGTAAACTTGAACATCACCCAAAACTGGGTCAACGTAGGTAGAAATGATGACGTTAACGGATTCAACAGTTCTAGCGAAAGATTGGTACAAATCTTCCTTGGTGACTTGCAATTCCAACAAAGCTCTGTCAACCTTGTTGATAACAACAACTGGCTTAATTCTTTCACCTAAAGCTTGACGCAAGACGGTTTCAGTTTGGACACAAACACCTTCGATACAGTCAACAACGACAAGGGCACCATCGGTAACACGCAAAGCAGCAGTGACTTCAGAAGAGAAATCAACGTGACCTGGGGAATCAATCAAGTTGATCAAGAATTCGTTACCTTCGGTCTTTTGCTTGATTTCCTTGACATCTTCATCACTCATACCAGCGTACAAAGAAATGGCAGTAGACTTGATGGTGATACCTCTTTCTTGTTCATCCTTTCTGGTATCAGTAAATCTAGCTTCACCAGCCTTGGCAGCAGAAATGATACCAGCTCTCTGAACCAAAGAGTCGGTCAAAGTGGATTTACCGTGATCGACGTGGGCAATGACGGACATGTTACGCACATTGGTAACCTTGTCCATCAAGCCACGGATTTGTTCAATAGTGAAAGCAACTAAATTTGTTAGTAAATTGATACTGGAGCACAGTTGCCAAGATCATCATGAGGGCCAGGGGAAAAAAAATTTTCCTCCCATTAAAAAAACCCCCTTTCCACTAGTCCGCCTTGCAGAATCAGTTTGCAACATGAAATCGGCTGGAAAATGAAGAAAAATGGATGATTGGTGATGAATGGTATTCTTCATATGTCATTACATACCCATCTTGGAAAAAAATTGGTTAAGATGAACTTGTGGTGGAAAAAGAACAAGAGAAAAAAAAAAGTGAAAAGGTTTTTTTACCACGCACAGCACGAGGGATGCCAGTCCAACCAGGCCAGAGCATTGAGATTTGAGATACGCTACTCCATCTCTGAGCACGGCGAGTCTGTGTGCAGGAGGTGGTAAAAATTTTCAACATGGTTGCGCGCGTAAACACAGGCACGGTCCCATGATTACCTGTTACCCGGAGCAAGGCTGCCGGTGTCTAGGCTGCAATAATGCTTCAACAGGTGAGGTGAAGGTATATGAAGGGTCTGTTATTTGAACCGGTATGGCTTGACTTGTAGGCCTAAATTGACGGGCAATTATTCACTCTGCTAATCATGGTTGAAGGTCAAACTTGCAGATAAGATGCTTAAGGAGTGCACATGGGAAGAGTGGGGGGAGGGTAGGTTTTTTTCCATCCACCCGTACCGCACCCCATTTGCAGTATCAGAGTCACTGAATAATTACCACCTTTAACGTTTTGTGCACCAGAGCCATGACCAACCCAACCATCACCGTCTTGATCTCTGGATCTGGTTCCAATCTACAGGCATTAATTGATGCTCAGAGGGAAGATCAATTGAATGGAACCATTACTCAGGTAATTTCATCGAGTGATAAAGCATATGGACTCACCAGAGCAGAAGATGCAGACATCCCCACCAAGGTTCATCAGCTCAAGGCATATTATAAAGGAGTACCCAAGGAACAAACTGAAAAGAGGCAACAGCAGCGAGAAGCATTCAATAAGCATTTGGCCAATCTTCTAATTTACGGCAATATCAAAGCAGAAGAGGACGAGGATTATACGAAACCGGATCTCATTGTATGTGCTGGATGGATGCTAATTCTTTCACCAGCAGTGTTGGAACCACTTGAAAAAGCCAAAATTTCCATAATAAATTTACATCCAGCATTACCAGGAGCATTTGATGGTACTCATGCTATTGAACGAGCATGGAAGGCAGGACAAGACGGAGAAATTGATACTGCTGGAGTTATGATTCACAGAGTGGTTACCGAAGTGGATAGAGGAGCACCAATTCTTGTTAAAGAACTTGATTTACGCAAAGATGAAACCTTGGAAGCATATGAACAAAGAGTGCATGACCTTGAGCATAAGGCCATTGTGGAAGGTACCAATATAATTCTTCAAGAATTAACTAAATGAAAATTTACCGTTAATAATCATAGATGAATAAATCTGTAGATCTCATTATCTGAATATTTTTTATATGAAGCTATAAGCACGACATGATTTTATAAGATGGAACTTACAAGTTCTTGATGACTTGTTCGGTAAAGTGACCAGTAGTGGCAGAACCCTTCAAGTCACCGGTTCTGTTTTCAGGACCAGAAGCAATGGTCTTGAGAACAGCACTCTCAATTCTATCAGCATCAGCATTCAAAGACATGTGTCTCAACATCATACAAGAAGACAACAACAAAGCAGTTGGGTTAGCCAATCCCTTACCAGCAATATCAGGGGCAGAACCATGGACAGCTTCGAAAATGGAAACCTTGTTACCCATGTTACCGGAAGGAGTCAAACCCAAACCACCAATCAAACCAGAAGCAAGATCAGACATGATATCACCATACAAGTTAGGCATAACCATGACAACATTCTTGTACACATCTGGGTCGAGAGTCATCTTCAAAGAAGTGTTATCCAACAATTCAAAGTCCAAGCTAACATCGGGGTATTCCTTGGCAACTTCCTTGGAGGTTTCCACAAATAAACCATCAGACAATTTCATAATGGAAGCCTTGTGAACAACAAGAACATGAGGCTTGTTGATAGACTTTGCATATTCAAAGGCATATCTGATAACCTTTTCAGAAGCTGGTTTGGTAATCAACTTGATGGATTGAACAACACCAGGAACAATGGTATGTTCAATACCGGAATATTCACCTTCAGTGTTTTCTCTAATTAAAACGGTATCAACATTCTTGTATGGAGTGTCATAACCAACAATGGACTTACATGGACGAACATTGGCAAACAAGTTGAAAGCTCTTCTCAATGTCAAGTTCATGGAGGTATGACCCTTACCAACAGGAGTAGCCAAAGGTCCCTTCAATGCAACGAGATTCTTGTTGACGGAGTCAACAGCTGGTTGAGGTAAAGTGGTTTTACCGTCAATCAACAAGGGAGTGACATCAACTGGCTCCCACTCGATAGGAACATTGGCAGCAGCATAAATGTCCTTAACAGCCTGAGAAATTTCAACACCAATACCATCACCTTCAATTAAGGTAACGGTGTACTTTCCATTGGCATTCTTCTTTCCTGTAAACTGTCCAGCAATGAAGGATCTGGTAAGTCTTGGAGTGACAAAGGCAGGTCTGGCTAATTGTCTAAACATGATGTGTATATATAAACCCCGATTAACTAGGATGGTATGCGTGCCTGGGTAAAAGGAACTGAATATGAAAATTTGAGGATCGATCCCACGGCGATATATTTATCCAACTTATATTGGGAGTGTAGTTAGGGTAATTCCTGCAGGTAGATATCCGGTCTGCCCCCATTTCCACCTGTTTCCTGCATCGAGCGCAGTTCTTGACCAATCACCACCCGTATGATCGAAATATTCGGTTCCGATGGATCCTTTTTTTGCGGGACAAAAGGTAGTGTCGGTGTTGAGCTTTTACTCCGGCTCCGAGGACATGGAAAAACTCGGGCACTAATTTATCTGGCAATAGGTAGTTGGCCTAATGAAACAATTGATGATGGAAAGAATTCTGAAAGTAAGGGCAAAATCAGATTTCCTCAAAATTGACTTAATAAAGGTTTATCACTACTGTAGATGAGTTGTATTTTTCTAGTTTTCGGAGTGAAGTCCATTTTTCTCCGGGAGTCCAGCGATAAGTTGAGATTTAAAACCAGTTTTAACTAAATCGCGAGAAAGTCCGAAAATGTGCAAAAAATGAGCACTAATAAGGATGCAAAAATATACATGATGGCACCGATGCCTATCAGACAAACAGGGTGTAGTAGACGTGTTTTTCATGTCAGGAGACACAAAGAGTGCCGTTTGTCGCAGAGGTTCATCCTAAATGGCGAGTAGGAGCTCGAGACAGCTAATCAGAGTGGCCATAGGTAGTTAGGCACGCTAATTGAGCAGGAATAGGGGTACAAGTAGCAGATGGGGTGGCAGGAATGGGTAAGAAAGCACACGTTAGAATTGCACGGACAAAAAAAGCCGGTAGTAGGCCGAAGCTGTGTGTAAGAGATTGTGGATCTACACATCGTGTACGGGCGTTTTTCTCCCTTTACAGCCTTCATTTCAGCAATTGGCAAGACGGGCGTTCAGGTGCCTCAGTAGTCGGGAAAAATCTATCAGTGGTATCTCGACACCACCTGCCCCAAAACGGTGGATGACAAACATGCAAGGCGAAGAAGCTTGAACAACAGGTGGGAGTTTCACCAAATATCACCCTGATGTCTCATTAAGTTCGACACAGACATAGGTCTTCAATGTAAGACTTTGTATGAATTCACGGCCACAAAGATCTTCGACGAACTATAGGTGAGTGTAACAAAAGATAGACCAAGGGGGTACACCAACCCATTGTGACTAAAGACACACTCGTAGTTCATTCGTCCGCAAACAAAGACAAACAATCAATATAGCCTCTGCAGTGCCTTGTTATCCCCGGGGAGATAGGAGGCTGTTGACGAGACAAACAACCAAAATCGTAATTCAACCTGTGGCACTAGCCTCTTTTGGAATGTCCTTTCCTGTATTCATGCACTAAAACAAGTCAAAGGGCAATTGTTGATTGGCTCAGGAGTCTTAATTGGGTAAAATTACACATGAAAGGTAAATAATAAACTCAACTGCCCGGCGAATGGCACCCATTTTACCTGTATATGAGGGGAGCGCACATGAATTTTCGCCGAAATCTCGGCGGAATGGCTTGGGTGTTGCTAACTCGCCAACACGCTTACCGTGGCCTGAAAAAAAGGGGGAAAACCTGTAGAAGTGAGACGAATAGTATAAATATGAGTGAATATCCGGTCCAATATCATGTACAGTAAAGATTTCACCTCTTTGAAAATGGCCTCTATTAACTTCAAGTCCTCCAAGTCTGTAAAGAAAGACAGTGCTTTGCACACCAAGTTCACTTACGAGAACTCGATAGTTAAAAAATCAGAAGTCGGAACCTTTGAAGTGACTCCTACGTCTACTGACTATGAGTTCAAGGTTGACCTCGAAGTCAAGAAAACTGGTTTGTTGCTTGTTGGATTGGGTGGTAACAACGGTACTACCCTCGTGGGATCTGTTCTCACCAACAAGCACAACATAAGCTTTGAAACTAAGGAAGGTGTCGTCAAGCCCAATTACTATGGGTCAGTGACCCAATCATCTACCATCAAATTGGGAGTTGATGAAAAGGGTAACGATGTATATGCTCCTTTCAACTCTCTTCTTCCCTTCGTCAACCCCAATGACTTGGTCGTTGGAGGCTGGGATATCTCTGGATTGCCTTTGGATAAGGCAATGAATAGAGCCAAGGTGTTGGACGTTGGTTTACAAAAACAATTGGCTCCATACATGAAGGAAATTACTCCATGGGAGTCGATCTATTATCCTGATTTCATTGCCTTGAATCAAAAGGATCGTGCCGATAACATTATCAACGCTGATTCCAAGGGCGAAGTTACTACTCAACAAAAGTGGAAGGATTTGGAGAGAATCAGATCTGACATTCAAAAGTTCAAGAAAGACAACGAATTGGAAAAATTGGTTGTTTTGTGGACCGCTAACACCGAAAGATATGCTGAAATCATCGAAGGTGTTAATGATACTGCCGATAACCTTCTCAAGGCTATCAAAGAAAACCACGAGGAAATTGCCCCTTCTACTGTTTTCGCAGTCGCCAGTATTTTGGAAGGAGTCCCATATGTCAATGGATCTCCTCAAAACACCTTTGTTCCTGGAGTGATCGAATTGGCCGAAAAGCATAAGACTTTCATTGGCGGTGATGATTTCAAGAGTGGTCAAACAAAGATCAAATCGGTGTTGGCACAATTCCTCGTTGATGCTGGTATTAGACCCATTTCCATTGCTTCCTATAATCACTTGGGAAACAATGACGGATACAATTTATCAGCTCCTAAGCAGTTCCGGTCCAAGGAAATCAGTAAGTCATCAGTGGTCGACGACATCATTGAAAGTAATGAAATTCTTTACAACGAAGAGAAGGGAAAGAAAATTGATCATTGTATTGTTATCAAATACATGCCCGCTGTTGGAGACTCCAAGGTGGCTATGGATGAATACTACAGTGAATTGATGTTGGGAGGTCACAACAAAATCAGCATTCACAATGTGTGTGAAGATTCGCTTTTGGCAACCCCATTGATCATTGATTTGGTGGTGATGACTGAGTTCCTCTCGCGTGTTTCCTATAAGAAGGAAGGCTCTTCCGAGTACGAAGATTTCTACGCCGTTTTGACACTTCTTAGTTATTGGTTGAAGGCGCCATTGAGTAGACCTGGATTCCAAGTCATCAATGGTTTGAATAAGCAGCGCCAGGCCATCGAAAACTTATTGAGATTGTTGGTGGGACTTCCTGTCAATAACGAATTGAGATTCGAGGAAAGATTGGTGTAATGAGCTCATTTAGCGCGGAGAGGCATATTTTTTAGCCTTGCCACTTCGCGCCTGATCTATGTACGGGGTGTCAGTACATATAAATATTACCTAATACTCTATTCAAAAATTTTTTTTCTACCCACTATCTCTTTGATAATATGATACATGATACCAATATTTGACTTAGTTCCTAACACTTGTGCAATCATACTACCATGGAGTAAGCAACGTTTTGATAAGCCGATGATGCGGTTGAGAGAAAGAGCTGTCCTTAATACTGACTGGGAGGGTCAAGAAGTTGCAAAAATGGCCAACTCCAGCACACGTAAAATTGGCGCCCGCCCACAGCAAATATCTTGGTGCCCGAGGGTTCCCCGCAAATACAAATTTTGAATGTGATGGCAAAACGGTTAGACAGCTATGTTAAGTCGCCGATGGTACAGAGGAATCACCTGTGATAAGTCACTGATAAATACAATCTTACCCCGTCGAATGCATCTCGATTGATGCCAAAATCCTCGACTTCCCAATGTGGATCTTACACCTCGGGACCTAATCGCGCCGAATGTTGGGTGACACAAAATGCGGAGTCCCAACAAAATCTTCACCTTTTTTTTCCTCGGAAGAATGTCACGCTCTAACGACAGAGCGTCTAACGGGTCCGGTTGCAAGAACTAAGACATTGAGTCCATAGCTTTGTCGAGTGTACTTGTTGCTTCAATGGAGTCGATAAAAAGCTTCAATAGCGAAGCAATTGATAACAACGACTGACTGATGCTACCGTCGTACAACTACTCTATTTGTACTCTGCTCGAAAAGTTCATACTAGATTAAGGAATTGCTTGGATTGCCCTCTCTAATTTTTTTTTTTTTTTTTGGAAGAACTGCCTCTGACATTATACAACCCCGTCTTGCCTCCCATATTTCCTCCCCTCCCTTCACATTATAAAACTTGCTATTACCTTCTTTTTTTTAATTATTACCCATCACGTTTAACTAATCATGGCTCCATATACTGTTATTGTTGGGGACTCTAAGCCTGGTGAAACCGCTCCAAGAAGAAAGGCAAGCCAAAAGGATGGAGCTCTCACTAGACCTACAGACTCGAGGGCCACCACCATTCCTGAAATTTTCATCGAGTGTATCAAGAGAAATGGTGACCGTAAGGCCATTGGCTGGAGAGACTTGATTGATACTCATGTCGAAGTCAAGAAGATTACCAAGTTCATTGATGGCCAGGAACAACAAGTTGACAAAGAATGGACTTTCTACGAGATGTCCCCCTACAAATACATCACATTCCCCGAATTGCATGATCTTGTGTTCGACCTCGGAAAGGGTCTCGTTGAATTGGGTTTGACTCCCAACCAGTCCTCCAAATTGCACATTTTTGCCTCCACCAGTTACAAATGGTTGCTGAGTTTCCTCGGTGCTGCAAGTCAATCAATTCCTATTGTTACCGCTTACGACACCCTTGGAGAATCGGGATTGACCCACTCCTTAGTTCAAACCGACAGTGAGGCCATCTTCACCGACAATGCTCTTCTTGGCCAGTTAATCAACCCATTGAAGAAGGCAAAGTCCATCAAGTACATTATACACGGCGACAAACTCGACCCTGAAGATAAGCGTATGAGTGGTCTGGTTTACGCAGATGCTAAGTCCGCGGTTGACAAAATCCTTGAAGTCAGACCTGATATTAAGTTTATCTCTTATGATGACCTCGCAGAATTAGGTAAAGCATCTTCGGTCAAACCATCGGAATCAGTCAAACCTGAAGATTTGGCCTGTATCATGTACACTTCTGGATCTACCGGTGATCCAAAGGGTGTCGTCATTTCTCACGCTAACATCATCGCCACTATGGGTGGTATTTCTGCAAATGCTGGACGTGAATTGGTGAAGAATACAGACAGGATCATTGCCTTCCTTCCACTAGCACACATCTTAGAACTTGCGTTTGAAATGATGGCAATCTGGTGGGGAGGTACTCTTGGTTATGCCAACGTCAAGACGTTGACTGATGCTTCCTGTAAAAACTGTAAATCAGATTTACAAGAATTCAGACCCACCATCATGGTTGGTGTGGCTGCCGTCTGGGAATCTGTCAGAAAGGGAGTGTTGGCTAAGGTCAAGCAATTGAGTCCCTTGGCTCAAAGGTTGTTTTGGGGTGCATTCAAAGCAAAGTCGATTTTGAACAATTACCACATTCCGGGTGGAAGTGTGTTTGATGTCATTTTCAAAAAGGTGAAGGCTGCCACGGGTGGTGAACTCAGATTCGTATTGAATGGAGGATCTCCAGTTTCGCATGATACTCAAGTCTTTGTCACCACCCTTATTTGTCCTATGTTGATCGGATATGGTTTGACTGAAACCTGTGCTGGAGCCGCTATCACCGAATTTAGCCACTTCGAATATGATAATGTCGGAACTTTGGTTGGTAGTGTTACTGTCAAGTTGGTCGATGTCACTGATGCTGGTTACCTTGCGAAGAACAATCAAGGTGAAGTTCTTATTAAGGGTGCAAATGTTTGTTCCGAGTATTACAAGAATGAGAAGGAGACCAGTGAGGCTTACACTTCGGATGGTTGGTTCCAGACCGGTGATATTGGTGAATGGACTGCCTCTGGTGCTTTGAAGATCATTGACCGTAAGAAGAATCTTGTGAAGACACTCAACGGTGAATACATTGCTCTTGAAAAGTTGGAATCCATTTACAGATCTCATCCTATTGTGTTGAACATTTGTTGTTATGCTGATCAATCCAAGGTCAAGCCTATTGCTATCATTATTCCAAATGATACTCATATCAGGAGTTTCTTGGTGGAAGAGAAAATTTATTCTCAATCAGATATCAACACCAAAGACCTCTCTCACCTTGTTGTTGACAAGAAGGTGATCAAAGCTGTTACCAAGGCTTTGGTCGCTACCGGTAAGAGTATGGGATTGAGAGGTATCGAATTGATTCAAAGCGTTGTGCTCTTAGATGAAGAATGGACCCCTCAGAACGGTTTCGTTACCTCTGCCCAGAAATTGCAAAGAAGAAAGATTTTAGCTTCTTGTAAAGATAAGGTCGATGCAGCCTATCAATGATTATGTTTTAACTTGTTTTTTATCTAGCTAATACTTCAATTTACGCCCCATAATAAGATTATCCTCCGTAGACGGCATCGAACGTAGCCCTTATGCCGTTCAAGTCGAGTCCCGAGTTAAGACCCAATTGAAGCAAAATCCGAGCTTTTTGGGGATTTAGACATCCTCCGGCTATAAGGTAGGTATTATTTGAAAGTTTAGGTAAAGAACCTTTGGTCACTGAACCATCCATGGATCTTTTGGAGTAAATAATGGGAATTTGCCGCTCAGTAGACAATTTGGCCAAATATTCATTGGTTTTACTAGAAAGTGAACCGGCTCCCATGGTTGCAAATACCAATCCAGGTGCTTTCAAATAGTTAACCACGTAATCAATGAGTTGATTATCAAACCCTTGATGAGCATAAAGGACTGGAATATTAGCTAGATTGTCTGATTCTAGTTTGAACTTCTTCAAACCTGTTGGCTGGCTTGGAGGAAAATAGTATTGCACTTCGTTGTTAACAAAATTACCCAAGTATCCCTGACCTAGAGACTTGAAGGTGTCTAAAGAATTGGCGTCAGATTTGGTGATGTAATATCCAGAACCTATCTTGTCATTTAACGTAACAATAACCCCTCTCCCCTTAGATTGCTTATGAGCAGCAACAACGCATGCTTGGTATAGATTCATCTCTCCATCCGACGATATGCTTGAAGAAGGTCTCATGGAGCCACACATCACAATAGGCTTACTGGTTATGATGGTGGATTCAAGAAAAAACGCCGTTTCTTCACAAGTATCAGTGCCATGAGTAATGACGATGCCATCGCAGTCTGGCAAGTTTTCTTCAATCTTATTCTTGAGTACCAATAACTGTTCGGTGCCAAATTCTTTAGAATCGAGATTGAACACCTGCTCAAACTGAAGTTCACAAGTATGGGATAAATCAGGAATGGATTTGATGAGATCTTCGATGGTGAGATCTACTTGATATCCCGCAGTTTGATATGATGTCAGTCCCTTGGATGCAATTGTGCCTCCCGTTCCTAAAACCTTCACCACCGGCAAGTTCTCATCTCCGCTGGTGGTGCTGAAGGCATCACTAATGACAGAATTCGATCTATACTTGACTTTGAAGACGGGATGCTCAATATCGTGAGCATCTTCCTGAATATCAAAAGGGATTAACGAACTCATCAGTGCTTGCTGAAATTAGAAGCAATATCACACTGAAGTCCCAGAGGTATAAAATTTTTAAGGGCCCGGGGCTTCCTCCTTCTGTAGGCAAGCGCGGCATACGGCTTTTTTTCCCATCAACACACCTTATGGGCCTTTTTACCAAATCAGAAGAGGTGCAGAGTCCTCCTAATAAGAGCAAGCGGTTGGAATGCTGGGCATCCCGTGATGAATTTTTTGAGTGTCTAACCAAAAACAATATTGATAACTCTCTTGATGTAAAGGAGCAGAGGAAGGTTGAGAGTCAGTGTGGTGAATTGAGAACCAAGTTTCAGGATAAATGCGTTGCTAGTTGGTTTAAATACTTCCAAGAAAAGAGGTATAATGACCTTCTTCGTGAAAAGTATATCAAGAAGTTGGAAGCAGAGGGGGCACAGGAACTTCCTTTTAAACTTGGTCCACGTTAAACTTGTACATATGTAAGATAGACAAATATTATTAATACATTATCCACTTATGCTTGAATATACAAAGGCTCCCGTGTCAAATACAGAGTGGATTTGCCAAGAAGATCAAGCACCAGACCCCATTCATAGTGTCCACGTTCTAATAACGTGAAGGTGATGTCAAAGTCGAATGATGATTGGGGTGCAATGGGTGCCAGAAGATGGTTTTGAAGCAAACCATTGACGAGTATTTTTCTGTCAATGGAAAGCAGGCTTCTTAATGCAGCAGATATTGGGATGTGGCGTAGGATACCTTTGATGGCATCGTCGGAACGGTTGCATATACGAGTTCGAAGGGTGTAGAACTCTTCGAGCTCAAGGTTGACATAGTTGCCGGTGATTGCAATGGGTTGGTTGTCCTTAAGAACGATATGGTGGATCAGGATTTGATCGTACACTAGAACGTTGGCCATTTTAGGAGTAAGACGAATTTGTCGGAGGTCGATTTCTCCGTGACGTTGCCCATTACCCTCCGTGTTCCAGGTACCGGTCAACCTATCAATAATTGTGGACCGCAACCAAAAACATTTTCGCATCACCATTTCCTCTTCTTCAGAAATGAAATAGTTCTTGACAAACTGCTTGTTTCTTAGAGACGGAATAGGCCGTGTGTAGTCAACCTCTGCGTGACCTATACGCTTAATGGGGATCAAGAAACGCGCCGTCATTTGGGCATTGATGATCTCTTCGCTGGCGTAGGAGTCATAGGCAATAGTTGTACGCATAGCATGTGTCCACGAGTTGCGAATATCAATCACCAAAATGCAATATTCAGTGACATCCTCCACCTTCGAAATCACATCGAAAAACTTGGACAAATTATGGGCATGGGGACGTGCTTGCTTAAAGGCTTCAAGCGATGAGCTCAAGAAAGGAAGAATATCGCACCCAATAATCTCCAACGATGACATCAACGAAAGCTTAAGGGAGACATTCATGTTTTTGACAAAGCTGTTGGTACCATCACTGGAAAGCTTGTTAGAATAGTCCAAGATGATTTTTACCTCCGTCATGCCCCGCTTGGCGGTTATCTCATAGTCAATCTTGAGATCACTTTGTGGGGGGATAATCTTGTACTTGGAGCTGATTTCTTGCTTGTTGAGAATTGTAAATGGCTTGAACTTGAGCAACAGCCATTCGAGCTCATAAATCTCATTGGCCGGTATGGCTGGTCCACCACTGAGGGTGTTGGAGTTGAGCTTAGTACTGAGAGGTTCGATGGTGGAATCCCAGAATGAGAATGACAAGTAATTGATGGGTTCACTGGAGTGATTGACAAGGCTGATTGAAAAAATGTGTTTCTCACCTTCGAGTAGCATCAAATGCCCATTGCTGACCAGTATATCTGTAAGCGAAAGCACTGGCTGGGGAGGAATGACTACAAGGCCATGCTGTTTTGTTGTAACCCTTTGGGTTTCGTTGAATGAGATATTCTGCACCTCTTTATCCAAGGTTTTTTGTCGAGCTTGGCATCCAATCACTTCAATCTTTTTCAAATCCTCAAAGAGCTCCTTGTCGACGATCTTAAAAAATTGATTCGAGCAATTGCCAACGGCGATATTGAATCCGGAGATGACCAAGGCACCAGACTCAAGAGGTTTAAATGCAACAATGAAAGTCTGAATTGACCGCGGAGGAATAAAGAAGGTACCGACGTTTGCACTAGATGACACTTGATCGGAGGTTTTTTTCAAATTACGAACTCGTGCAAGTGGCCGCCCATTGGGGGGATGGTTCAGCAATGGTCCTCCCACCGCTGGTCTGGTAAGATGCCTGAGTGTTTGTACCGAAACACCCCCTTCAGTGACAATGTCAATTTCCATGATCTCGATATCGAAGTCAAATGGATTCTGAAGCGTGATCTTAAGCAGGTAAGTTTCATCCTTTATTAGAAGTTTGTCTTTGTCGATATTAGCAGGAGCTTTGCTCTTTGTGAAAGGGTTGAAAACTACCGAGTCTGTCTCAGTGATAGTTCCATTGGCTTTTTCGTAATCACTGAAAGGGACGAGTTCTCCCTTGGATCGGTTGGAAACAAGCTTGACCTTTCTTACAAGAAAGGGGTCCCAGTATGGAGCATCGAGTTCAAGATTATTCCGATCGGAGAGATACACAAGCGAGTCGATCTTCTCCTTGATACTTATCTGGTCGTCCGAGGAAAGACAATGGGTATAGCGAGTCAAAAGAATCGAACATACCTTCATGAGGAATGAGTAGTCCTTCATGGCTTCAAGGATACGTATGCATTCCTTGAGAAGCTGGAGCTGAAGCGATATCCAGTCACTGGATCGGGTAGATGCGGCCTTGGCCGAATATTCGGGATCGCTGGTAATACCATAGATGACAAAGAGCTCATTGAATATTTTCCGAATTGATTGTAAAGAAGAAAATTCGGAGAGCTTGGAATCGGAGAGCTCTGATTCAAACTTGGGAAGAAGGGCCACAAGAAGGATGCGGAGAATAAATGCTCTCTTGCGAATGAGTCCCATATCAGTGTAAATGGCGGAGAGAGCGCTGTAGATTCGACATTGGTTCCAAAAATCCATATGCACAAGCTCTAGAGAAAATACCTTATCAATCTGACCAATGATTTCATCTTTGGTGAACCAAGTTGTATTAGGTTTACCAGAAACCTTTTCGGAGTTAATGATACAGCTTAAAAGTCGGTGATCGACTTCACTGTCACTCAAGTGCACCGTGACCATAAATTTTATTGAGCGAAGTACCGATTCGACGTAGACAACATCAGGAACTGTGTTTTCGAAATCATTGGTACTGTTTTGATAGAGCTGAAGAGCTTTAGCAGTAATAAGTTTGATGATCTCAGGTAATGCCAATGAGGATAAGTCGGTGTTGCCAAGAGAAAGATTGAGATTAATGCCACTACCACTTGAGTTTCTCGGAGAACCCACGCTGGGGCGCTCAAGCGAAGGACGCTTGGGCGAATCAAGTAATTTTGGTGAGGACCTAGACACCAATGCCTGCTGAATGTTAGAGTTATTAAGCTGGTAGGGAATATTCAAGTATGACAACATTAATATGGTTACTCCCAAGCCTTCAAAAGAACTACCAAGCCAAAGCGAGTCATCAGCCTTCTTCAAAGCCGCAATTGCCTCGATATACTGTTGGAAGGCATCATATGCTTTACCGGCTAGAAGGTAAAAGCTGGCCATTAGCTTGGCTTGTCTTCCTGCGTACTTAAGGTGAGCCTTCGACTTAATATCGTTCACCAGCTTGGGACCTGAAGATAATCTCTTTTGTGCCTGATTAATGGTTTTAGTAAGGATCCGGCTGTCGGTGATGGAAACAGGTGATCGGAGGGTAATCTTGAGATAGGACGATGCATAGGTGTCTAGCGCAGATAGAAAGTTACGGGTAATCTCGCACATGATGGTTTCCAACGCGGTAATGGGGTAATCTTTAGTCAAGTAAAATTGTTGTTTGGGAGCGTGATCATTGACAGGGCAAAGATACTCGATTTTAGATGGGGGAGTGTTGAACATGACCAGATTGTGAACAATTGAGCCAGGATACTGTTTGTTTAGATTGACGGTAGAATATTCACCATAAGGTCCCAATCCAAGAACAATAAAGGTTTTCCGGAATGGCTCGAAGTCATAGAGAAACATGACCTCATCTTCGAGACTAGAAGAATCAAATGCATAAAGGACTCGTCCCTGAGGGAAACTTTGAGGGTTGAAGTAATGACACTCTGGAATGGAGGGTACATCGAGGAGCCTGATCTCGGCGGTAGATCGAATTATATTGAGGTAATGGGAGAAATCGGCACTTGAACACCCATTGATGGGAACCACCAATACATTCACTCGACACGGGCTGGCGTAGCTGTACCGGTCAAGCATTTATGACAACCTAAAAAAAAAGCACACTGATATGATCTGGAGGACGTAAATATCGCGTGTACGGATTTTTTATTTCGTTGAGAGCGGAAGGCAAAATAATCATCCTCTTAAAGAAAAGTATGCCTGGCTTAAGTTTTGATAATTATCAAAGAAATAACTACCTTTCCGAAAGGGGGTACAAGGGAATGACTGCTACCTCCACTGGTACAACCATTGTTGGATGCAAATTCAAAGGAGGGGTGGTTATTGCTGCTGATACCAGAGCTACTGCTGGACCCATTGTGGCGGATAAGAATTGTGAAAAGCTCCATAGATTGGCACCTAGAATCTGGTGTGCTGGTGCTGGTACTGCTGCTGACACTGAGATGGTGACAGCATTGATCTCGTCCAACTTGGAGTTACATTCGTTATACCAGAACCGGAAACCTCGTGTCATTACTGCTTTGACATTGTTAAAGCAACATTTGTTCAAATACCAGGGACATCTTGGTGCATATCTTATTGTGGCCGGTGTGGATCCAACTGGAGCTCACTTAATGTCTGTACAAGCACACGGATCCACAGACATTGGATCATACCAGTCTTTGGGATCGGGATCTTTAGCGGCAATGGCTGTGCTTGAAACCCACTGGAAACCCGACATGTCTAGAGAAGAGGCCATGAAGTTGGTTGCAGATGCCATTGAATCAGGTATCTGGAATGATTTGGGATCTGGTTCCAACGTGGATCTTTGTGTGATGGAAGTGGGCAAAGATGCCGATCTCTACAGAAACTACTTGACGCCTAACCAAAGAGCCCTCAAAGAAAAGTCTTACAAGTTCCCTAGAGGAACAACTGGTGTGTTAAGAGAAAGCGTACGTAATTTGGTACAGGTGGAAGAGACGGTAGTCAGAGATGCCATGGAGGTTGACGCATAGGTCGTTACATGATACGAATAAACACATAACGAAAGAATAGAAATGTAGAAGAAGAGACAATGAGAAGATTTTTGAGGCAGTTGAAAAGCCCTAGATGTTTAGGGACGTAGCTGGTGGTGCGTGCTTCTAGATTTTTCGATAGCACATATATATAAGGTGCGAAGGAATTTTTTTTTTCAATTCTCCCCACAATGGTTGTAAATAATCCTAATAATTGGCATTGGGTCGATAAGAATTGTATTGACTGGACGCGGAGCTACTTTGACGAGAAGCTTAATGGCCTTACGGTGCTGACGGAAGACGATCGGTCAGTCGGGGTTACCGGTATTTCCTCAATCGAAGGAGATGTTGAAGTTTGTCAAAGAAAGGGAAAAGTAATTTCAATTTTTGACTTAAAATTGACGCTTAATATTGGTGGGTTCAGTATTAATTCTACTGCGAAGGAAGGAGAATTCAAAGGATCCATTGTGGTGCCAGAGTTGGCCTACGATACCGATGCTGATGAACTTCAATTTGATATCAGCATCTATAACGAAACGTCAGATTCTGACAAGATGAGACCGATCATCAAGAAGCTCTTGGTACCTAAGCTTCGAGAGCTCTTATCTGTATTTGGTCATGATCTTATTGTCACTCACAGTTCCGACATTCAACTTTCTTCCGACCAGGTGCAATCCAAGCTTACCAAGGCCAACCAAGAGAGCTCAGTTAAGGGTACCAACTCCGCCAAAAAGGTTGACATATCCAACACCAAGGTCGAATCCAAGCCTACTGAGACCTCTAGTCGTGGAAACGTTCCTAAGTACAACACTTCTACACTCCATCTCGAACCGGACTTCAACACCACTGCCGAGCAGCTCTACATAACCCTATTAGACAGCCAGAGGGTGGTAGCATGGGCTAGATCTCCTCCACAAATGGAACATTTCCCACCTAAGGAAGGTTCTTCATACTCCATGTTTGGAGGTTCAATCACCGGACGGTTTTTAAAGCTTGTCCCCAATGAGCGTATTGTTCAGTTATGGAGATTGTCTGATTGGAAAGACGGACACTTTGCCGAGCTTGACATCTCATTGCAGCAAGGTGCAGGAGAAACAAAAATGGTAGTGAAATGGACGGGCATCCCCATCGGAGAAGAAGACAGGGTCCGAGCCAATTTTGAAGAGTATTATGTTCGGTCCATCAAGATTACTTTTGGATTTGGTGCCGTGCTCTAGAATAGATTAGTCAATGAAATGAATTTGCCACTCGCCTTGTTTGCGGATGTATTTTTTATTGGGACCCTTTGAATTAGTAATTCGCCCCCACCCCCCACGTAGGTAATGTGAAAAAAACTATCATGCTCCAACGGCCCGTATGCTACCCGCCGTGCGTTCCATGATGTGTATTATGTACAATCTTGGCAAAATCAGCATCATCATCGAAGTTCACCGAAAGAACCTCGTACCTACGAGGGCCATAAAGCCTACACAGCTAGCTCTTTCAACGTTTTGAAGTCACTGAATGACTTTCACCATGGTGTTTTTGCAACCGTCTAGGCTGCAGTGGGTGAATTTCTCTTTTTTTACTTCATGTGAGACCTCAAGTCGGGTTCCTTATCAAGTGAGCCATGCGCGGTTTTAGAATTAACGCGGAAAAAAATTGCCGCCTATTGGCAAAGATTTGCGCGCCTGGATTCATTTGCCCCTTTGGGAGAGTCAGTATCTCACAAATCGTTCACAAATATATAAGAAGCAACAAAGACTCATCATTAGGTGAAAATTTCTACTTCGAAAATAAATCGATTATAATCAATCATGTCTGATACTGTTGGAAAGGTATGTTTGCAGCAATTATGATAGTCGAATCCCTGATTGGGTACTTGATGGCCGTAACTGGCAGTCGTTACTACTCTGGTGTTACCATTTCGGAAGATGGATGTTATTGGCTTAAATTACCAAATGGGAATCAACGCTGAATGTCAATTGAAAACTTACTAACATTCAGACCATTACTTGTACAGCTGCTGTTGCCTGGGAAGCAGGAAAGCCCCTCTCCATTGAGGAAATTGAAGTTCTCCCCCCTAGAGCCCACGAGGTTCGTATTAAAGTGTTGCACACTGGTGTTTGCCATACCGATGCTTTTACCTTGAGTGGACAAGATCCCGAAGGTGCTTTCCCAGTTGTTCTTGGACATGAAGGTGCTGGTATTGTTGAATCCGTTGGTGAAGGTGTTACCAATGTCAAGCCTGGTGATTCTGTGATTGCTCTCTACACTCCTGAATGTAAGGAATGTAAATTCTGCAAGTCCGGAAAGACCAACCTTTGCGGTAAGATCAGAGCCACTCAAGGTAAGGGTGTTATGCCAGATGGTACCAGCAGATTCAAGTGTAAGGGTAAGGAGTTGTTACACTTTATGGGATGTTCCACTTTCTCTCAATACACCGTTGTTGCTGATATTTCAGTTGTTGCAGTTAACCCAAAAGCCAGACCCGACAGAACTTGTTTATTGGGATGCGGTATCACTACTGGTTACGGTGCAGCCACCATCACCGCAGATGTCAAGGAAGGCGACAATGTCGCTGTTTTTGGAGCTGGATGTGTTGGTTTGTCGGTGGTTCAAGGTGCCAAGGAAAGAAAGTGTGGTAAGATCATCGTGGTTGACATCAACGATAAGAAGTCCGAGTGGGCTTTCAAGTTTGGTGCTACCGACTTTGTTAATCCAACCACCTTACCAGAAGGCACCACCATTGTTGACAAATTGATCGAAATGACGGACGGTGGATGCGACTATACCTTTGATTGTACTGGTAATGTCCAGGTTATGAGAAATGCATTGGAGGCTTGTCACAAGGGATGGGGTACCTCTATCATCATCGGTGTTGCTGCTGCTGGTAAGGAAATCTCTACTCGTCCATTCCAATTGGTCACTGGTCGTGTTTGGAAGGGAGCTGCGTTTGGAGGTGTTAAGGGAAGAAGTCAATTGCCAGGAATTGTTGAAGATTACATGAACGACAAGTTGAAGGTTGATGACTTTGTTACTCACACTCATCCTTTGGAAAAGATCAATACTGCTTTCGAAGACATGCATGCTGGTGACTGTATCAGAGCTGTTGTTAATTTGTGAAGGCCGAAACCGAGCCATCATCTATGAAGGTTCGGGCGCAACAGGTGTACATAAGCAAATGTCATGAATAAACACGACCAATACACTATTAGTAAGCATTACTACCGATGATTTTCAACTCGTTGAAAGACGGGATCTCGTATATTATACTGTAGCACGGACCAAATATGCCAAATAACAATAGGTGACAGTCAAAGCCCCATCTCAGCATTCTAGAGAGGCTACGTCCGGCTCGTAATTACACGAGAAACCGAATCGCAGACTTTCGGAACCCCATTGGTGCCCAAGCTCCCCATTCGTCGCACGACTTCCCCTAGTAGTCCCATGGCTTTCCCAATCGTCCCACGGCCTCTCTCAATCAGGGCGGGTTCGACTAATGTGTTCAATGGCTACATAGGCTCAAGGGCACCCAACGCGGACAGACTATATAGCCATCTCGACGCCAGATATTTTTTAAAATACTGATAAAATATTTCCAAATGCACCACCGTCACGGAGGACAGACTTATGTTTACAATGCCGGGGCCAGATAATTTTGAGAAATTTGAAAAATATCATCAAACGCCTCGCCGTCATGTAGCCAACTCCGTTCTCGATACTTTTCAGCTAATTTGTCTCATTTGGGATGGTTGCCAATTATAATGAGTATTAAGATTCATTCGCTGATTCCCCACATTTCATTACTCCTTCACATACGACGCAGACAAAGTGAATCTGTATCGCGTCGCGAGCCTCATAGGCACACCACCTGTTTGGTAGTAAAGAGAAATGAATGGCACGAGAAGAAAAAATATCATCGAGTCATCGGTGAAAACGGTTAGCTAAAGCACAGGGGCGGGAATTTCGTACTGCGAATACCGTCACAGCAATTATTAGTTTTAGCTACGGAAATTTTGGCGTCACATCATCATCAACTGTCAAAGTCCGCTCAATACTACCTTGACCTAGGCTGACTTTATGACCAGTCACCATTGAAAGACCCTCGTTGACCTCATTTGGCCAGAATACCATTGTTTTAGGAGTGGCTCTTAGTATGCCTTGTTCGGTGAGCTGGCTGAAAAATTTTTTCGGTCGCGAAAAAAGCTCATTTAGGAAGTCCTCTGGAATCTCATAATGGGTGGCAACAAAGACATCTCCCCTCCACCAAAAGAAGTGGGTGGGTCCAAACCATCATCCCAGGAATCCAGCGTTCTTCGTAATCGTTCTTCGTAATAGCATCTTGATCAAGCGTAGGTAACAACACGGAATTATAGGTAATTAGATCAGGGTCACGCCTCCTGGTTTAGCGGCCTGCAGACTCGTCCAAATCGAGAGATTTTTTCGCGTACATCGAGGCCACCAGGTTGCAGAGATACGACGTAGCTGGTCGAAACATTTCGCCAAAGCAAACCTTCCGCATTATTTGCTGCATGTGAACTACAAAAATAATGCACGTCCTGACGATGCTTACTGGTGTAGACTTTTAGTCTCAAAGTGAAGAAATTGCACAGTGCCTGAAATTTCTGTGGACATATAAATATAGGCCCCAGGATGGAATTAATGCAAAACTCCAACCTAGCCCTTCTCTAACTTTGTGATTAATCACGTCCATTCGTTCAATAAGCTATTAGCTAAATGTTGCCATTCGTTTTACTTATGCTCGTGGCCACGGCCATGGGATTCAGTGCTAGTTCTAAATCCAATGTTGCAGTGTATTGGGGTCAGAACTCCTACGGGAATCAAAAAAGACTCTCTTACTACTGTGACAGCGACGATGTCGATATCATTCTTTTATCTTTTCTCACCGGATACCCCAAACTCTCGTTAAATTTCGCCAATGCTTGCTCAGATACCTTTTCCGACGGACTTCTTCATTGTTCTCAAATTGGAAAAGACATTAAAACTTGTCAGTCCAAGGGTAAGATTGTGTTATTGTCCATGGGTGGAGCTTCTGGCTCTTACACTTTAACTTCGGACGCCCAGGGTAAAAAACTTGCCAAAACGTTGTGGAATAAATTCGGAGGAGGTGATGACGATGAAAGACCCTTCGACGATGCAGTTGTTGATGGGTTTGACTTTGATCTCGAAAACAAGGACCAAACCGGCATGGTTGCCTTTGGTAAGGCATTGAGAACTCAATTCGCAACCGATAAGTCCAAAACTTATTATCTTTCCGCTGCTCCTCAATGTCCATACCCTGATGAATCAGTGGGGGACTTACTTAAGAAAGTTGATGTGGACTTTGCCTTTATCCAGTTTTACAATAACTATTGTAATTTAAAAGGAACCTTTAACTGGGATACCTGGGCTAAATATGCTGCCAACACTTCACCAAACAAAAATATCAAGCTCTTTGTTGGATTACCAGGAGCTTCGTCCTCGGCGGGGTCTGGATACGTTGACATCAAAACTGTGAAGCTGAAAATCACAAGTGCGATCACTGGTAGCAAACACTTCGGAGGATTTTCATTATGGGATGCCTCGTCTGGCTTCAGCAATGACGATTATGTGGGTAAACTTAAGCTGTACATTGGCAAGAAATCGACCACAACCAAGAAATCGACTACCTCGACCAAGAAGGCGACTACCTCAACCAAGAAAGCAACGACCTCAACCAAGAAAGCAACGACCTCAACCAAGAAAGCAACGACCTCAACCAAAAAGGCCGCTACCACGACCAAGAAAGCGACTACCACTACCAAGAAGGCTGCCGCTACCACGACCAAGAAGGCTGCCGCTACCTCAACCAAGAAAGCAACGACCTCAACCAAAAAGGCCGCTACCACGACCAAGAAAGCGACTACCACGACCAAGAAGGCTGCCGCTACCACGACCAAGAAAGCGACTACCACGACCAAGAAGGCTGCCGCTACCACGACCAAGAAGGCTGCCACAACCACGACCAAGAAGGCTGCCGCTACCACGACCAAGAAGGCTGCCGCTACCACGACCAAGAAGGCAGCCGCCACCACGTCTACCAAGAAGGCAGCCGCCACCACGTCTACCAAGGCTACCACCAAGGCAGCCGCCACCACGTCTACCAAGGCTACCACCAAGGCAGCCGCCACCACGTCTACCAAGGCTACCACCAAGGCAGCCGCCACCACGTCTACCAAGGCTACCACCAAGGCAGCCGCCACCACGTCTACCAAGGCTACCACCAAGGCAGCCGCCACCACGTCTACCAAGGCTACCACCAAGGCAGCCGCCACCACGTCTACCAAGGCTACCACCAAGGCAGCCGCCACCACGTCTACCAAGGCTACCACCAAGGCAGCCGCCACCACGTCTACCAAGGCTACCACCAAGGCAGCCGCCACCACGTCTACTAAGGCTACCACCAAGGCAGCCGCCACCACGTCTACCAAGGCTACCACCAAGGCAGCCGCCTCCACGTCTACCAAGGCTACCACCAAGGCAGCCGCCACCACGTCTACCAAGGCTACCACCAAGGTCACGACACCCACGACACCCACTACCACGTCCATCAAAGCCGCCACGACGCCCACGACATCCACTACCACGTCCATCAAAGCCGCCACGACGCCCACGACGTCCACCACGTCCATCAAGGTCACGACACCCACGACGTTCACCACCACGCCTATCAAGGTCACGACACCCACTTTGTCCACCACTTTGTCCACCACCTCGTCCTCCACCTTGTCCACCACCTCCGCCGCTAAGCAGGCCCTCCAGGCTGCTGACAAGGAAGCCACTTCCACCACCACAAACTACGGTCACATCTCCGGGACCACCTTCAGAACTGTAACGGTCACCAACAAGAGCACCTTGTACGTTCAACACACCGAAACCTTCTAACACTGATGTGCCCCATGTATTAAGTCACATGTCTATTTTCAACTATCACACGATCTAATACCTATGTCTCTTGTTCAATTGAACTCTTACTCTTTTTCATAAGCTCATTAAAAGCCTCACGGTGCTTCTTGACTTAGAGCTTGTATTATGAGGGAGAAGGCGAAACCAAATACACAAACTTTATTAACTGCTTATCCTTAATTCGATTATAAAGATGAAAACCACCACGCCCACCAAAGCCATCACTAAGTCTTTCAAGGCCACCCTCACCAAGGCCACCAACGAGTCCACCAAGACCGGCACCAACAAGTCCACCAAGACCGGCACCTTGTCCGGTAAGACCAGCATCAAGTCCGGCACCTTGTCCGGTAAGACCAGCATCAAGTCCGCCAAGGCCACCTTATCAATTGTAACTGTCTCCAACAAAAAAATTGTGTACGTTTAGCACCCAAAAACCGTCCAGAAAAAATTATCAATACCCCATGTATTAAGCCGTATGTCCATCATTAAGTATCACACGATCTGATGAATATGTCTTTCGCTCAATTGGAGCCTTCTTGTGTTTCATAAGCTCAAAGTGCTTTTCCATCCGTAAACCCTTAAGTAGATCTCTTGATGCCCCATTCATATACACCGATTCTAATGAATGCCCCGACCAACTATCAATATCATAAACGTCATCGCCTACTAGTTGCATGGGAAGAATCTTGGTATGAACAATGGGGATCTGGGCAGCGTCAACTTGACTTTGAGCTTGCTTGGTAAGTGGGTATGGTGAAACTAAAAAGACAAAAGTTCTCAATTGTTCATCTTTGTTTCGAATATGATGATGAAAAATTCCCACAATTTCTCGGATGGTACTGGCCTGTATTCGCTTATTATAGTTCTTACACTGGACCAAGATGTTGATGTCGTGGGAAAGTGAAATGGGATTTCGAGCACAATCTCCGTACTCAATGCTTCGTTTGAGCAATGCTTTGGCGGAAGGTTTAATCAAGCCTTTCAGCCCAGTCAGCCAGAATGACGAAAGATCCCATTTCCCATGAAGATCAATGCCGCCATCAAAGGCTCCTCCTACTCGGTTGAGTTGATGACATCGAAAGAGATGCTCGAGGTATGCTTTAGTGGTATACTCATAGAGAGTTCCTCGGAAAACAGGAGTGTGTGGCACAACCTGCTTAGAGTGACACGATCGTAGGTATCCAGCACAGTCACTGACCTTGGGACCAGATCTTAGATAGCGTAGGAATTGAACAGATCCAACAACCATGGCCGCGGTGCGGATTGTGATGAAGAAATCATAAACCTAGGTGGAAAAAAATAATCCAACTTCCTTGTCAATCTCTCCATGAAATTTATTTTCTATCTTGTGGCCTACGGCTTGGCCTTTCAAATCAGCCTACAGGCTAGGCTGATTGACGGAGGAGAAACTTACTCTGTTGGCAGCGTCGAATATGACGAGGTGTCTGATACGGCGACGTTGCTTACGGGTGACGATGTTCCAGCCGGAGATTATTGCATAGGCACCGAAGATATCGACGGCCACGAATGCTTTTCGTTTACATCGATGCCTAAAACAGGACAGCTTCTTGGCGATAAGAAGGTGGTGGTGTATACGAGAAATGGAATTGACCGTATCTCATTGTTAAAGCATACTCAGGCTGAGGTGGTGGTGGAAAAGGTACCACCACAACCTGTGCCTAATCTTTCTCCAGACACTGTTGCAAAGAAGCAACCAATAGAGCCAAAGGTGGATGAAGAAGGAAACGCCGTTGACGAAGAGGAAGATAACCTGTCGTGGATCCAAAAGAACTGGGTTTACGTGATTCCACCCCTATTGATTTTCATGATGCTTCTTCCCGAAGATAAAAAGTAGCCAGATTCTGGTCTTAGTTTACGTCTGTAATGAAATACAGCCACTTATTGCACGAGTGAATGTAGCGTTCGTTGATGAACGCTGGAGGTAACCGAGATTTGACTAACGCTTGGTCGGTGTCTTATTACAGCTATTATTCCCACCTTGCTGGGTTTTGTTTCACCGCTTGCAGGGAGAGCTAGAGACTTGTTAAGTGTGGTCGCCATTGTGGCTACTAAATAGCCAGTGACCGGTATTGTGACCACCCATTTGCACCCATGGTCCACATTGCCCGCACGGACCATGGGCCCAGGTAAGCCAAGGTGGGCCCAGCGCTCAGGAATGCCTCCATAAACGGGCGAGCCACGCCAACAAAGGCGCCCCACAAAGGATCCAGCTCACCATGCCAGGACAGGATGTCCTCACAAATGGTTGCAACACAAGGTCTTTCTCAACAAGCAAAGACCACATCCACATATCTCCCGACCCAAATTCTATAATCTTGATGTAGATCGAAATTCCACATCCCAGAGTGCCCATCTACCTTTCCAACTAACCCCCAGTAGCTCCTGCCGACATCACCCAATGAGCGCACGGTTGATGTAATGTCGTGACCCCACCGAACAAGGCCATTATGTGCAGGTTGAAGTGGGATAGAAATTTCAGCGAATCAGAGTGAGAATATTGGCATTACACTGGCTTTTTTCCTAAGGCTGCGGGAGAGAAAACCAATGGGACTTTTTTTAACTGATTTGTTGTGCTAGAGTTTTCATTAAACAATTCTCCAAGACCTTTTTCGTTTTTTTTTAAAACTTGTTGAATTCCCCCGTCCCTTTACTTTTCATCTTAATTTAGTATCAAATATTCAAGATGCTTGGGGCAAGGTTGATTGGAACCTCCAAGCGTTATCTTTCTAGCAGTTTAAGAAGATTGGCTGAAGTTCAAGTTACTGTGGATGGAAAAACGGTGAGTATCGAGGCCGGCTCCTCCATCATTCAAGCCGCCGACAAGGCAGGTGTTACTATTCCTCGTTACTGTTATCATGATAAGTTGGCCATCGCGGGTAACTGTCGTATGTGCCTCGTTGATGTTGAAAGAATGCCTAAATTGATTGCTTCCTGTGCCGTTCCCGTTCAAAACGGAATGGTTGTTAACACCACTTCTGAGCGTATAACAAAAGCAAGGGAAGGTGTCACTGAAATGCTACTTGAAAACCATCCTTTGGACTGTCCTGTTTGTGACCAGGGTGGAGAGTGTGATCTTCAAGATCAATCTCAAAGATACGGTTCTGATAGAGGTAGATTCAAGGAACTCATGGGTAAACGTGCCGTTGAAAATAAGGCCATTGGTCCTCTCGTGAAGACCAGTATGAATAGATGTATTCATTGTACCAGATGTGTTCGTTTTATGAACGACGTTGCCGGAGCTCCAGAGTTTGGTACTTCTGGTCGTGGTAATGACTTGCAAATTGGAACTTACATCGAGAGAAACATCAACTCTGAGATGTCGGGTAACATTATCGACTTGTGTCCTGTTGGTGCCTTGACTTCTAAGCCATATGCCTTCAGAGCTCGTCCATGGGAATTGAAGAGAACCGAGACCATCGATGTCCACGACGCTGTTGGTTCGAACGTCAGAGTGGATACCAGAGGCATTGAAGTCATGAGAGTTTTGCCAAGACTCAATGATGAAGTCAATGAAGAATGGATTTCCGATAAATCTAGATTCGCTTGTGATGGTTTGAAGACTCAAAGATTGACCACTCCTTTGGTCAGAAACGGCGACAGATTTGAAACCGCCACCTGGGATCAAGCTCTCTCCACCATTGCCGCCGCCTATAATAAAATCAAACCTCAAGGCGATGAAATCAAGGCCATTGCCGGTGCATTGACTGACGTCGAATCGATGGTTGCATTGAAGGATCTTGTTAATAGACTTGGTAGTGAAAACACCACCACCGACGTTCCATTGCTTGCCAATGAACATGGTGTTGATGTCAGATCTAACTATATCTTCAACTCCACCATTGATGGTATTGAAGATGCCGACGCCATCTTGCTCGTGGGTACCAACCCTCGTCATGAAGCTGCTGTGTTAAACACCAGAATCAGAAAAGTCTGGTTGAGACAAGAGTTGGCTATTGGCCATGTTGGTCAAGAATTCGAATCCACATTTGACCTCCAACATTTCGGTGTCGATGCCACTTCATTAGAATCCACTTTGAAAGGAGACTTTGGTAAGAAACTCGCAGGTGCCAAGAACCCATTGATCATTGTGGGATCTGGTGTTGCCGGATCTGAAGATGCTGGTGCCATTTATAAGATTGTGGGAGACTTTGTTTCAAAGAATCAAAACTTCCTCACCGGTGAATGGAACGGTCTCAACTTATTGCACCGCGAAGCCTCTCGTGTTGGTGCATTAGACGTTGGATTTCAAAACCTTAACGCTGATGGCTCTGCCAAGTCTAAGTTCATTTATTTGTTAGGAGCTGACGAAATTAAGAACAAGGAGATCCCAAGAGATGCTTTTGTCATTTATCAAGGTCACCATGGTGATATGGGTGCTTCATTTGCTGACGTGATCCTTCCAGGATCTGCATACACTGAGAAATCAGCTACTTATGTCAACACCGAAGGTAGAACACAAGTCACTCGTGCTGCCACCAACCCTCCAGGATCTGCTCGTGAAGATTGGAAGATCATCAGAGCTTTATCCGAATACTTGGGTGCCGCTTTACCATACGATGACTTATATGCAATCAGAACTAGATTGGGACAAATTGCTCCTCACTTGGTCAGACATGAAGTTATTGAGCCTGTCTCCTCTGAAATTGCCAAGATTGGTTTCTCCAATTTAGTCACCAAGAACAAGAGTGCAGCTCCCATTGGCGTGCCACTTAAGAATCCTATCGACAATTTCTACTTTACTGATGTGATTTCGAGATCCTCGCCAACCATGGCTAAGTGTATTGCTTCGTTTGGTGCCAAGATTGACAAGATTAAGGACCCTAAGCCTGACCTCAATGACATCTAAGTCCCCCAAGAGGAATACCCCCCCAAAGCTACTCCTTCCCCTGCATTCCCTATTTATTCATAGAAATGACTGGTATGAATAGGCTCTTGTACCATTAGTCTAAGTAAAAAGCATGTTAAAAATATACACTAACATTTAGTATTAATTGATCATGTGACTGGCATTTTGGCCGATCAAACGGGAGTGTATAGATCGCGGAGATACCCTTGGCTCGATAATTAATGAGTGGGTTTGCAACCAGATGGCGACAACATAAGAGCTGTGCCCGGTGTCATAGGCTCAAGGTGAAGTGTAAATTCGAAGACCCGTCCCACACAGCATGTATGAGATGCTTTTCAGCTGGTGTACAGTGTTCTCCAGATGTTGATCCCACCGCCCAGTTTGCAAGAAAAAGATACAGAAGAGATCAGAGTGACGATGATAAGGAAGACATGGACGAATTTAAGGGCGAAAATAAAATTAAGCGGGCCAAGCAGCTTCTCCTTGAAGCTCGTGAGCTCCTCGATGAAACTAGCCCAAATAAAGCAGGTCTAATTGCTAAGGTATTAGATGGCCTCCAGGATGGAAAGATTGATATCCCGTTTGAACAAAACATGGCTAAGGAACTCATTGAAGAAGGCATCATTTCTATGAGTGAGTGTAAAGAAAGATATGAATATTTCAAAGTGAACATCCATGCCTATTATCCGTTGTTGTCATTCTCAGGAGAGATGCAAAAGTTTGAATATTTATTGGAGAATGCTCCATTGATTTTACTTGCTTGTGTCTATGCCACTACCATCAATGAGACGCCAGAAGATAACCTCGGTAACGTGGTTCGGTATCATATTGACCGATACTTTTCTCATGCTATTTTCGTTGAAGGAGGCGGGTTTTCTCCTAGCATTGCTTATTCGGCCTTGGTGCTATCTTTATGGTGTATTCCACCGGTAAAGCCTGGCCATTTCAAGAGTCAAATTCATACTTTGACTGCCTATAATCTATCACTATGTCTAAATGTTGGGAACTCAATAACTGCCAACAACAAAGACGATGTTAGGTTATTTTTAAGTATATACTGTTGCTGTGGATCTTTGGGGCTATCACTTCCCAAGTATAAGCTTGTTTCGTGGTCTCCCAACCATAGCAAAGCTCTTTCCATTCTTCTCAGAGATAAACACAACCGAAACGATCGGTACATTTGCTATTATGCCAAGTTGATTTCCCAGGGCCAGGAGATGCTTGACTATTTGGATCTTTCCCATCATGGTCGCAACCAGGCAATTATTCTCGACCACCACACTGCCAGATTGTATCTGATACTAATGGACTCCGGATTCATGTCAGGAAATGGGAAGGAGAAACACTTGTTGTACATGGCATACTATCACATTCTAATGATTGTTTACGACAACGTTCTCAATCGACACGGCAACATCTTTGTGGAGCCGGAGCCCATGGTTTCTGACGACAGTTGGTTGATGAACCTTCAGTATATTGATAAGCTTGTTGGCGTTTGTGAAAAGATGCTAGATACATTTCTTGAGCTTTGTTTTCACACGTACAATTTTCCTACGTTTATTCACTATCGAGCCATGAATGCATTACTATTACTCGTTAGAATGAGGCTATTGGTGAGGTCTCACAAGCAGAAGATTGAGGTCGACGTGGAAAAGTACTTTAACCAGGTATCCACGGTTATTTCCAAGGGAGCCCACAAATCAACGCCATGCGCCCGGATGACCAAATCAGTGGAAAAGATTGGCATGTGGATGAGCATATCGAAAACATACCAGCCGTCGTCGGCTCTTCTCAAGCTCACAGAACTGAGTAAAGATCAGGAAATCGAAAAGCTTCCTCTTCCCGATGCGCAGACGTCGCGTGAAGATAAGCCAAAGGACCCAATCAAGGAGCTTGAGATGGATGTTTGGAACTTCCTCAACCCATTAGAGTCCAACTTCGACGCATTGTTTTCATTAAACGAGCCGTCTATGGACCCACTTGCTCTTTATAACCTTCCACAACAGCAGTAGTGCTAGCCGGTTTGGTGAACTTCGACAAAAATATTCCGTGAACTTCTTATATATGTTAGAATTTGAATTTTGTAGGCCTCTCCTCGGCCATGGGCTCGGAACTTTGCTGCTGGCTCTGCTCGGCAGGAGTAAGCACTGTGGAAGTGTCGACAACGGTGTAAAGCTGCTTGGGGGAGTCATCAGTGGGTTCTTCTGGAGCGTCTGTTCTGGAATTACCAAAGCGAGAAAACTCGCTGATCTCCTTTCTATCACCTGCTTCTTCTTTCTCATCTTCGCCTTGGCTCACTTCACCATCTTCGCTATTCTCATGCTCTGGGTCAAATACTTCTTCTTCCTCGTCTTCCAGTTCTTCGGAAACCTCTCCTTCTTCGAGATGACCCCAAGGCTCCTCGTCCGGTAGTTGGTTAGCGTCTCTGGTCTGATATCCCATATTGCCGTACTCAGTATCCAAGCCAGGAATAATTAAGTGCTTATATGCGGGGGGCTTTCCGATGTCTCTCATGATGGTAATCCAAGGAGGCGCCACATTCTCCTTATCCGACATGCCAAGGGCCTGTCGAAGCGTCTTCAGCACCCTACCAGGCACAAGGTCCGAGATTTCCTTGGATATATCTTCGCTTAGCTCGCGGCCTTCATAGTAGACGTCGCCGAACCCAAACAACCGGGGTTTGGTTTGGAATTTGAAGAAAGCATCGTGCAACTTCTGATAATCAATATCAAGCTTTCCCATCTTTGGTTGAACTCGTTCACGCTGCAGCTGTTTCAACGTCTGTGCATCAGACATGTCTCTCATTTCCTGTATACCAGTTGCAACAATATACTTGGGCAATCGAAATGGCATCCTTTCGATACCTCGCTTACCAGCCAAGTAATCACGTTTCGCTTGCCAATGAGACGGAACCTGGACTATATTCGGCTTGGACTTGATATTTATAAGAAGATATGGATCGGGAGCATCGGCATCATACCATTCCACGAGGTGAGGGTTGGTGGAGGAAGCCCTTATAACACTCAACGGGACTTTATTCTTCTTTTTCATTTGTCGTTTTGTCATTTGCTGGCCCTCATCATCCAGGTATTCATCTGACAGCTCGGAGCTCAGCCCCGACTCGCCATCGTTATAGAAGACCTCGCCGTTTGTGAGTTTCTCGGTCGACGATACCTGAAACTTATCTAGTATATCTCCATATTCTTCGAGAAGCTCATCGGGGACGGTGGTTTCTGTCTCCACCTCCACCACCTCCACCGATATGGGAGCCACAGGAGGTATTTTGGAAGTCTTGCTGTTTGTGCTGACTGCCTCCACCTTCCTTAGCTTGGCTTTTTCTCTCCGTATCTGGTTTTTTGACCTCTTTGCCATGTAATCGCGTTTAATAATGTTCGCAGAGGGACGATGATGAGGACGAAATATACGCAATGCACCGATAAGAAAGCCGGTCTTAAGTTGAAACAGCCAAAACTAGCCTAGTCACCATACTGAAGTCTCACGCTACATTATCGGGTGATAAATACATTTATTATGCTATACGCCAACTTATGGGGGGTGGAAATGCTCATCATACGTTACCCTGTTAGTTCTTTCTCAAGCTCCACAATTTTTTTGGAAAGCTGTTCTATCCTCGAATTGACCTCAGCGTCGTTTTCTTCTATCTCTTGGTAGATGTGTTTTAGCTTCGTCTCGATACCGGAGGTGAAATCCATCAATGTTGTGGACGGCGCCGACTTGGATGTGTTAATCTCTGTAGTATTGGCAGAAACCTCTCCACCATTCAACTGGGGAGTGGTTAATCCTGATACACCGGGAGTATCAGTCCTGCTGCTGCTCTCGCTTTCTTGGGACATTGACTGCAAAACAAAGGAGGAGTTGAGGATTTACTCGTAGCCCGATTCTGGTGAAGCAGACGGGTCTGAGATGTGTATATAACCGCATATCCTGCATAGTGGGGTAATTAGACCATTATCTGGTGTAAATAGAGCTGGCTGTCCAGACTAGCTCGAGGAGGAAAATCTCTAGGACCGACATATACTAGCCGTCGGTGTTAGGGTCTCCGGCTCAATACATATCACTAAGTAAGAGTCTAGCCCAGCATGGGGCAAATTTACCGTCTGGTAATCCAAAGAGCATGATAGGGCGCTGCCTAAAAAGCGCGACCTACCTAAGTCTCATCAGGTTCGTGCTTGCTAAACTACATGCACCTTCTTCCTTTTTTGACGCTTTTGTCAGTTTGTCTTGGGCTATATGACGAGAGCCACGGACCTAAGTACGATGTCAAATTTCACTACGCTTACATCCCCAGTTCAATTGCCGACAAATTCATCTCCAAAGGTGCCGATTCATACGGGGTGACGTTTGAGAAATTATCCATTGACCACGACAACTCCACCACTGATTACATCTGTGAACTTCCTTCTCCTGACCGATTCGGTACAGAAACAGAGGAGGATCTCATCGACTATCCTGTGGTTCTTTTGAAGGCGGTGGCCGAAGTTCAGAAATCCTTCTCCACCCACCAATGTCTCTTTGGGTATGAGCTCAACGGAAACTATTGGTCGTATGCTTATTGTTTTGGGGATAAAATCATCCAATACCACGAATCGATGGCTCCTCATCTACGTTCCAAGGAACATAAACCCGAGTACCCTGCGTATGTGTACGTACTTGGAAGACAAAACCGGTTCTCCAAAGAAGCTTTGAATTTTCTCAACCAAGCCAATGGCATGGAATACAATTTGGACGTGAGTGACTTCATCATCGCTGATGACACCGGCAGTCCATTTACGGCAGACCCTAAAAGACCGGCAGTGCGTCAACGAGTACTTAAGCACCGGATCTATGACGGTGAAGTGTGTGATTTAACCAAGGAGCCCCGGTCCATTGAGGTTATTTACAAGTGCTATCCTCATAATGATCGGGGCAGCCCGGAGCTCGTAGAAGTGAATGAAGTAACCACTTGTCAATACCAGATGATCGTCAACACTCCCCGATTATGCCGTATCAATGAGATGGTCCCCAAGTCCAACATCGAGGAGGAGATCATTGACATAGATTGCAAACTCATTGGAGAAACCGACGACCCAATCGACGAGAGTTTGGACTTTCATGCATACAACGACGTTGCGCCGATATCAGATACTCATCTACCGGTTCCTCCCAATTATAAGATTACGTTGTCGCAGTACGATATGTCAGCGTTGGGCCAGGGGTTCTTCTTTGCTAGACAAAAGGAGAAACACCAACCCACCTCCAACAATGTCTACTACAACTCCCGTCATATCTTACTTTACAATGGCAACTACGAAAACCTCGTAGATCTAACTGTCAAGATGGGCAGGGTTTTTGCGCAGGGCATTCTGAAAATCATCATGGCACCCTTGCAGGATGAGAAATCGAAACAACGGCCACTAAGCTGGGACGATTCCTTCACAATGTGGTTTGAATTGTACGGATTCAATGGCCAGCTAATTGGCCTCGCCCGAATCACCAGGGACGGTACCATAGAGGCCAAGCAAATCTTATCCCAAATCGTTGATCCCGGTACCATGATCGACGCGGAAGGTGACCAGGTGGAAGACATCATTTTCGATCCTCAGGTATACCAAGCTCCCAATGGAGCATGGAACTTCCAGTACTTTCACCCTGGAACATATTTGGAGCGTCAAAGAATGGGAACTAACGAGCCTACTGAGCCCACTGAGCTCACCGAGCCAATCGAGCCCACCGAGCCTCAGGCGTACTCGGCCCCACAAGAATACTCTAAAGAAACCTTGGAAGTCACTGTTTTTGAAACCGCCACAATTGTATCGGGTGAAGAAGAAAGAGCGGACGAAGGTTTGGACCAATTCCACGATGAACTATAGTCAATGCATAACGAATTAGGATCTACCGTAGGCAGGGCGAAAATTGAAATAGTGCGCAAATTTTAAAGGCGAAGAAAAACGTTGCTTCATACCTTACGATAACATGTTGATCGTACGGTTGCCGACTAATTTGTTGAAACATGGCGGCCATCGAGTTGTTCATCAGTCAAGACAGATTTCATTTCTCAAGAAGCTTTTGTTTTTGGACTCTCCCAATGATAACAATGAAGCGGACCATCCTGTATATCTGTGGGATGAGTCTCCCTATGAAGATCTTCGAACCCGGGCTGCTTTCATTCGTACCAAAGCTCTTTGTCCCGTAACCAAAAAACCCGTTGACTTTGTTTGTCCATATTCGGGGATTCCTACCCATCATTCTCGTGAAGCTTGGGAAGCAGATGATGAATTTCACCGGAAGAAAACTTATGAACTTTTGAAAAAAGTTAATTTATATGAACATGATCTTCGTTCTGGCAGAAAATTCGATGAATTCATATTCCCCGGTGAACAAGAACAAGACTTTGTCACCAACTTTACCAACTGGGATACTTTCTTCTACACGCGTGACTTCAACCCCATGAACACTGAGTTCAATCTCGCAGCTGCCAGTAAGGTTTTGACATATCCCATCACCATGGGAGCCCTTTTACACCGCTTTTCTCCCTACGAATTCGAACCCAAAGGTCCCGTCACCCTTGAAGGTTTACGATCCTTGTCAGCGTTAAAATATTCCTTATATCCACCATTCTCCAAGCACAAGGATTCTTCCGCCGTCACTTTCAAAGACCGCCCAATGAGAATCTTTATTCTTGGCTCCAAGATGGAAAGCATGTTGCCAGGGTTTGTATGGAAACAATTTGGCTATCTTTTTCCCGAAACAAAATTTGAATTTCATTTCATTGGTCCTGAAGCTTACTTTGACACTGTCACTAAAAACTTTGTTCCCACCGACCAACCCCATGGACGCCCCGTTGTGAATGTGTATGACTCTCAAATCTCCATGCACCATCACACCAAGTATTTTCACGAAATCTACGATACCGGTGATCTCTTTCCGTTTGACCCATATCTCGATGCGTTCTTCCTTTTTCACCCTGGTTTCACCACCGCCGATGAAATCCACTGGGACAAGACATTGAAGGGACTTCTTGAATCAAAATGTCCAATTTACATCACTGGTTATCACGAAAAGGATATCCAGAGAGAGATTGACTGGCTCAATAACCACAAACTCAAGGATGAATTGGACGTGATCATGAAACCCACAAACAATATTTTTGGATCCACAAAATTAGATCTTGTTGATATCAACCCCACTGAAACATTCCAAGCTAACAGTCAAATCTTCGGAATCAGAGGAAAGAGATATCACGCCATCAAAAAGTAGGAAAGCATATATCTTGTATATAAATAATTAATGCGCGGAATTGACACCTCACCATGGATTCACCATTTACTCTCCCACTACGAGTTGATACCATAAATCAACCTCAAGATGGTCACTATCTATCGCCTGATAAGTATCATGATGATGAATACCATATCAACTTGACTCTTGAACACAATGTGCAACACATTAAGGAGGCCGTGTGGGAGCAATCCATAGATCACCGTCTTCCTCCCCTCTTTGTCAAGGTGGTTTACCAGGGAATCCCATGCCAAGATAGCGAGACAGTGGGACAAATCCTCAAGATTCTGAACGTTTCGTCTTCAATCACAGGATTCAAGCTTGTAATTGACTACACTCTCTTCAATAAACCCAACATTCCTCGAAGGGACCCCATCCCTGAATATTTCAATCTTCTGTTCGAAGGAGAAGATAACTTTGGTAACAAAATCAGCATTTCAAGGAGAGAAGCACTAGCCAGTACCATCAAGTCCATCAAGGAAGAACTTTCAGAGAAACTCCATATATCTCCGTCGCTAATCGACTTGTTTTACAACGAGGTGGAGGCGGCAGACCACAAGAATTTAGCAACCATCATTGGACTTGATGTCATCCCAGTTAGAACCATCAAGTTCACTGTTGGTATCAAAAGAGAGCCCAACGTAACTATCAACGACTTTCAGAGAAGCCGATTCTTTGTGAAGTTGGAGTCTGCCGTCCCTAGTCTACAAGAAAACAATCTCTTTGAGATGAGATGCGAGACTCTCATGATGGAGTTCAAGCAACTGATTGTTGATCGGATTGATGAAGACTCCGTCCTGAGAACTTTCTTGGACCAGGTTCAGCTATCAAGGGACGGCCAACGAGTAGATGTACCTGGTGACTCTCGGATCACGGTGCTTGATGCTCTTGGCCATGAAGAAGCCACCGCTTTTAGTGGCGCCAATCCCAACATCATTCAGCTAAAACTTGAGATTGGACCCCATCTTGCATCAGGAGGAATCTTTTCCCGCCAGTTTTGGAATGATGTCCGGTCGCCCAACCGGTTTGAGTTTCTTCCCAACAATAATCATGTTTTAGCCATCGACGGTGGCGATGGCAATGGAAATCTACAGACAAACATTCATCTTCCACACTTGACTACCATTCGTCGTGGCCAATACACCGCTACTGGAGAAACCCGCGAGGTGTTTAGAAATGAATTGGGGGAAGAAAGAAGCATGGATGATTCATATTCGTGTTCCCAACTATATGTGTTTAACGCAAATGGAGAAGAAGTGAAATTAAACACTTCACAATGCATAATCATGGACAGAGGCTCACAACGGTATATCATGCTAAACCCCAGTGCAGTTCATAAACTCACCAGACTTACATTGAATAACGGTGGCCCCGCTGAAGACGACCAACCAACTCACGAAACACTACATGCTGAACCTCGTGCTTCTACCCCTGAGCACCCTCCTAACGAGAATAATGAAAATAATCCGGCACGTCAACCAAATCCCGCTCGTGCACGATTGGCTCGGGCCCACGCTCAAGAAGGAGCTCGAGCTCGATTCCGCGAAGACATTAGACAAGCAATGATAACCATCGTATCCACGATTGTTAGGCTTGGAATCCTCGGTTATCTCATTAATTTCGAGCACCACTTCATGACTCTCGTGTTACCGGTACAACTCTTTATCACAATAAGTGCATTGTTGACTTTTTTTACGTTTCGTGGCGAACGAATTGCAAACTGGATTCGCAATGTTACACAAGATGTGCCTCCCAGCCCCTTAATCCGAACCGCCACCAAAGTGATGCAAATTCTCGATAAAATATGTGGTATTCTTGATGCGATCACCAACACCATTTCCAACTTTTTTGTGGAGCGGGCAGCCCTCCGTCGACCTCAAACTTGGGAGTATGTTATTGCAATTTCCATTAGTGATTATCGATGGTTATGCAGCTACCTCATCAGCATCGCCATAAGTGACATCTATTTCTTGGCGGCCAGCTTCTTTCCTTCAACGTATCAAAAGGCAATGGAAAGTTTCCAAACCAGAGTTTCCCGTGACATGGACGATTTATGCGACCATGTTAGACATGAGTATCGCCTCATTGAATCCACCGTTCTTAAAGACGACGACGATGCACACAGGCACATATCCGATGTCACAGGCATGCATCTCGACCAAATACTCCCCAATAACGTGGAGGCTCCTCGAGACAGTCTGGACTCAATCGAAGCATATACACACCTTTTGACCTACGCGGTCAAATTGCACCAATTGCATTGCTCATTACGAGCCTCGGGATACTAAAAGCGACTAAAAAGGATTTTTTTTTTCTTCGGTGTTTTTTGCTACCTATATACATTCTCCATCCTTCCTCAATACCGACAACTTGACATTATTCCAGAGCCAAAAAAGTAGCCGTAGATGTAGCCGTTTTCCAATTATAGACCGCGTTCCAAATGAATCTGCTCTTCCTAACTTTTCGTCCTATTGATATGACAACACCGCGTCGTCTGTCCATACTTAATTTTTGTTATTGTGTAGATTTTCCCCTTTTAACTTGTTATCGCTTGAGCTGCTCGGCTAAACTTTTTAAGCCATTTCCTATTTAGCACTCGCACTCAAATATTTTTGCATTATTTTTCATTGCTTTTGCTATTTGTTTACATGGCTACACGAGATAATCTAGTAATATATAAAGCACCGTAAAATCGGACCGTAAGTTTACTTTTTCTCTTATTCTTCATTATCATCCAACTACTGTCTTTCGCTATGCAATTCTCCACCGTCGCCATCTTCGCTGCTATCTCTGCTGCTGTTTCCGCTGCCACTGTCACTGAGACTGAATCCACTTCTACTTTGGTTACTGTTACTGACTGTGCTTCCACTGTTACCGACTGTCCAGCTCGTTCCGCCGTTGCTTCTTCTTCTGTCGCCAGCAACTATTCTTCTGCTGCTAACATTTCTTCTGCTTACGAAGGTGCTGGTGCCAGACACTTTGCTGCCGGTTCCGTTGCTCTTTTCGCCGGTGCCCTTCTTGCTTTGTAAGTTCCCTTATGGATCTCTTAGCTGGTTTGTTTAATTTAGTATACCCCATGATGAATCGTCTAGTACTGATTCAAATGGAATAAACAAGTGGGTTTAAATAATTCTTTTTGGCATCATTTTGTAGAAATTGAGGGTTATTGTGAAAAATTGCTCTTGATATTTTTGAGAGCGAAAACAATTTTTGTGTTCATGGACATTGAGTTTTGTTTAGCGGTCTATGATGCGGTCAGGCTAGTACCGAAGGGCCGAGTCACCAATTATGGCCATATAGCTTACTTGATTGGAAAGCCGAATCATTCCCGTCATGTTGGCGGTGCTCTTAAAAACTTACATTCTATAATGGAACAAGTTGGCGAATCGTGGGATGAAATTCCCTGGTGGAGAATTGTTTCGAGCTCTGGCAAGATTCTGCCCCGAGGAGATGGCTATGGTGAATTCAGACAAGCCGAATTGCTAAAAAGTGAAGGCGTGACAGTTTCATCGTCTCGAATGGTTGAAATAGATCTGTATGGCTGGTTTCCTGATGACATTTGACAAGCGTGCTAACTTACGAAAGAAACTCCTACGAAATGGTCAATCTTGATAAATTATGATGTACGAGTACTACTCTCCCGACGACGAGGTTTTGGCTTTTTCTTCTTGTTTAAAGAAAAAGTATTCATATCACGCTGAACCCGAGCCGCTTCTTCCTCCCACCATTTGGCAAATTCTTGTTCCTGCTGAATCTCTTGAAGAGTCTGCCGTTGAGACTCTCGATACTGTTCTTGTTCTATCTTGAGAGATTCTTGGAGCATGATCTCCGTTAGTGACGGCGTGGGCGAGGTACAGGTAGATGTAGGTGTCGCTGCCCATACATTTGACAAAGACCCAACCGACGACAGTGAGCCCGATCTTGTTTGTGCAATTGGAGTTTTGACAGGAGGAATGTGGGTCGTTGAAGAATGAACCGTTCCTCCATTCTGGGCTAACCGTTTACGTTCCTTTTGGGACAACTTATTCATAGGTCCCTTAAATTTGGCAACTGGTGCCGCTTGGGCCAGAGACCCCAATATTGATTTGCCGGTGGATATGGAAGCCCAGTTAGAGTAAGGGCTGAGTCCATTTCCTGGCGGACTGATACGACGAATAGGCTCGCGAGGCTGCGAAATAGTGGTTGCACGTGTGACTGGAGCCGGCTTGGGATTGACGGTGACACCTCGAGGCTTTTCTTGATTAAGTCCAGGCACCGTTTTGTCTACTTTAGGCAACTCAGCTCTCTGTTCCTTTGTAGATGATTTCCGACGCCGTGTGTTCACTACCTCAAATTCATCATCAATGGCATTTTCAATGACATAGCATTTCTTTCTCAACTCGGTAGTATCAACAGGTAGTAGTTTGGAGGGTCTTCTAGAGGACAGCGAAGACTTCCGAGACTTCCGATCAGGCTTTGCCTCGTACTTACCATCCACGAGTGGCTCGAACGAGCAACACCCCTTTCGATCACTCATGAAGTTCTCATTGAACTGGGACATTGCTGACGTGAACTCATCCACCAATATATTTGATGAGTTTTCAAACCAATTCGAAAGAAATTTTTCATTCATTATTCCCTGATCCATCATAAAGTCTGGTGACTGACACGCTGCAAAGACGCGGAACTGCTGTTCTACCTTGTGAAGAATCTCAAAGTCGATATCTCTGAAAAAGTCTTCAAAAATTATCACCTCAAGGTTATTGAAAATATACCAGCAACAGTTCTCGAAGATCTTTTGACAAGAAAGATACTCCGCATGTATGAGAAGAATCTTTACATTGTCGATGTTGATAAGATCCTTGATCACTAGTTGGCAAAGATTTTTCAATTGAAAAAGGAGAAGCTCGTCTGCGATTCCAATCAAGTCCAACACGTTATTAATGTAATCATCGATGTTGGCCAAAGTAGAAATTTGGTCACAGTAAATATTCATGATTTGGGTGTTGTCCACACCATAAAGATGTAGAAGAATAATCTTAAACTGGAGCTTGGAAATGGTATCAAAGTTAAGGTATTTCTCATCATCAATCACCTCGGCCTCGGTGGTATCCCAACGATTGGATAATATTGTTTCAAAAAAAGCAGATCGTGCAATGAGAATACTGGAGTGGGCATATAATTCTCCATCTTCCAAACGGATAGCCACATCTCCTCCGTTGGTAGCATCCTCCGCTCCCTCGAGGAGATTGTGAAGCTCGTATCTATCTCCAATCTGAAATAACCGAAACAAATTATCAAAGTCACATTTGATACATTTTATGTCAGGTGGACAATGAAGTCCGCCAGGGTAGTCATCCCAAATACTCAACACCTGTCCTGTATAGATATAATGCACCAAGATAAGAACGCTTTTGTAATTGACATTACTGTCAAATATAAGCCGTCGCTGCTCTGCATCATAATGCCCCTCGATACCGTTGCCAATAAAATATTCATCGTTGTCTAAGGGGTTGAAGAGTCGCAGGCATAACAGCGACCGCAGAGAGAATATATGGATATGGAATCCAATCTTCATTCCATCAACATCGATATATGCGTCATAACTTTTATCCGAATCTATGTTACCTGCATTAAAGTCAGCTCGACAATCATGCTTCAAATATACAATGAGTGATCGTATATCTTCATGAGGTTGTAATGTCTGATGCGCTTTGGTCCGCTTATTCAATGATGTGTACTTCCGCTTGTGCTGCTCGAGTAGAATGTCCTCATACTGTTGAGTATCATCGTCATCCTCTTCCGCAACCTGCTCGGGATAAAGGAAATCACCCACATAGCAGTTTGTGTCGTGGTCGATATCCAAGAGTTGGTCTTGCTTCCGATATAAGTTAGTCTCCACAAGAGGACTTAGATAGGCAATATCAACAAAAAAATCGTTCTGCTGAAGTTTTAACGGAATGAGGTCAATGTCATCTTTGATGAAAAAGAACGAGGTAAAGTTATCGTCACAGCACACCCTCATAACTTTGTTAAGATTCTCGAGTTTCTTGAACTTATTCTTGATTGGAATATGAAGTGTCAGCTCCGACATCGAGCCTCGGTAAGTGTTGGATTGGTTGGCCTTCATGAATGTGAACCCATTGCGAGTACATAGGACGATGGAACCGTCATACGAGATATCCATATCAATGGCAACCATATCATTGTCATATGCTCGCCACACATAGGAGTATTTCACAGACTTGGGGTCACCAATAGCCAAATTGAAGCTCATAACGTCCCCACTAGCTAGAAGCACCGCCACAAACTCGTGTGATTTCACACTGACCTTTTTGATATCAGGAGCCTGAGTAAGTCGGGAGGGCTGGAACTTATCGAACCCACCATTTCCTCTAGAGTTTATGCGAAGAAGCTTGGTATGGTGGTAGTCATAGTAAACATGTATGTCGTTAGAAGTGGTGACAACTACTGTGCATGTTTCACAGGTTTCCACTAGCTTGATATCCTCTCGAAGGTTAATCGATATGGGATTAAGCTGAATACTTCCTCTATAATTCGTGTCATTGACTCGGTGAACGATATCAGCTTCAGCACTGATTCCCATCTGGCCGATGTTGAGACCCCAAAAATAAATGTCATTTTTAGTGTAAGCAATCGAGTGAATTTTAGAAGCACACAATCCAATGATCGTCGTAGTTCTGTTTCGGAAAAACCCACCGGTGACTTCCCTGGGAGCACTTTCAAACTCCTCGGTCCCACCCACTTGAGAGAACTGGTTTAGCCCCCACGCGTATACGCTGTCTTTATAGAGAGCCAAGGAATGATAATTCAGAATGGCCACCTCGGTTATTAGATCTCCATTGAACTCTTCAATATGCTTAAATGTGAGCTGGTTAGTATTGGTACCGTGGCCAAGCCGTCCTCGCAGTCCAATTCCACACGAAAATAAACCTTGATCCGTCAAAACCATAGAATGGTATTTTGAGAGAAGTACCTGGCGATAACGAGGTTTAGATAGTACTGACTCAACATTACTGCCCCCTTGACTAGTCTTGAAGTGTTCGTGCATCAACCGAGTGGGAACACTTCGATTAGAAGTGTCCCCTACACCCAAATTATTGTTGGTATTGGATCCAAGTACGTAAACCTCAGAGCCTCCTCTCCGCCACCAATCTGGAGGGCATGGGACGGCCTTTTTATTTCTATACCTGTGGACAAAGTGGTATTCATCTTTCTCGTTGATGTACTCTGGAAGCCAAAACATGTCTTTGTAGTCATTATTTAGTAATTGCAACGGAGTTTGCTTATTTCTGTCTTTAGTTTTTAGCAAGTCATAGAATAGCGTGTTAACAGCCCCGATGATGGTAAGCTGAGGCAGATGTAGTGAAAAGTATTCAAGTATGACCTTGTAACAGGTTATTTTCTTGTGATAAAACACGTAATGGAGAAGGTTCCAACCGTTTTCGTAGTCCACGTTTAAGATGATGTTCTTGATCTCCGGGTTACGAAGAACTTGTCTTAGAAGATCATATCGTCCACAAAGAATGAGTAGATGAAGTATAGTCCGTCCGAATATATCCCTTTGCCTGAGTTGAGAAAGGCTAAGACGATTTAGTGGGGCACATGGTGAACTCATGCTGGAGATTAATAGCACATGGTGTGAGGTTTTGCGACTTTCAGCGCGAGTTCCATACATAAAGGTAGGGAGAAGCTTTACATCATATACTCACTATGTGTTGGATTAATGTAACTGGTTATACCATGGTGCCCTGAGATTCGATTTTTACTTCCAGTTTCAACTTGATGTTTTCATCAACCTGTTGATCATCGAATTTTTGAGGGTCTAGAATATAGCGATGACTAACGATTTTCTTTTTGACCGAAGCGATCTTGCCGGTGGGGGGAAGACGAGGACGGGTGTTTCGTTGCTTCTGAGGTAATTCTTCATCCTCAATGAGAACGAGCTCTCCATTGGGGGGGAGATCAGTGGCCTCTCCCTTTTTGCGCTGGGCCTTGATGTAATGGGTGCGAGACTTTTCCAATAGCGTCTGGTAGTAAGGTTGAAGGACACCAATTTGTTGAGGAAGGTCGGCTTCCTTGAGTTCCTTCACCTCCCACTTGTGGAAGTCCTCATACTTGTTATGCTTGCTGATGGCACCGGAGCTGGAGTAGGAGGTATGGAGTCTAGAATGAAGCAAGTAAATGGGGATGGAACTGCTGATCATGTTGAATTCCTTGTCGAGACCCAATTCCTTGAATCCGAAGAAATCGTCACCAAGATCACTGGAAAAATCTCCCGTCATGAACTGCTCGCTGTTATCTTCAAAGCTTCGTTCGTTGAAATTCTCCAAACCTGGACGAAGTAACTCTTTTAAGAAGTTTGAAAGCTTAGATCGCAAATCCTTGAGACGATCCAATTGCTTGACAATACGCTCTTGCACATAGGTATATAGGTCATCAGGCTTATCAATACCGTTTTCAAGTAAAGAAAGGAGAAGGATTTGGGCCTCACTTAGGTGCTTGGAGGACATGGATTCCGAGTGAAGTTTGATTGTTTTGATGACATTGCTCATGTATGTCTCAGCTACCTGGGTCAATGTATCAAGGGCAAATGGTTCAAATCTCTCATAGCCTGTCTGCATGGCCATTTTGGCCACATTTCGCCGGAGCACGGAATACTGAACGCCTCCACCAAAAGGATCATGGTTGGGTAATTTGGATACCGGATCCACATCAACCTCACGAATACGATCGATCTCGGGTTGCTTCATTTGGGTGTGGTGAACAAATTGCTGGGTTTGCATCTGGCGAATAAGAGATATCTTGAAACAGATTTTTCGAATCTCCTGGATTTCAGTAATGTTCTTTACATAAAGCCCATTCAACCCCTTATCTTCTGGCAACACAAAGCCACTCTTAATTTTGGTGGGATCTCCTCCTGATTGTTGGAGAAAGGTATCCACCAATTTCTGTTCACGGCGTTCCTCTTCCTCTTCGTCAACACCTTTATATTTGAGACCTGGAATACCGCCGGTGATATCATACTCTAACAAATAAGGCTCGTCATTTTCAAGGAGGTTCTGACTCTTGGACACAACTTCCTTATTATCAAGGTAGTGGTTGAAATTGATCATTTCGTTAGACTCCCGAATGATGGCGGGTGCATCTGCTCGTAGCTTTCCATTTTCATCGAAAAGAACAGCCCTGGAAGCGCAGTAATGAGCTCGCAGTTTGGCCGTTAACAAGCGCCATGCTTGTAGTTCTGGATCAATTTCCCCATCATCGTCTTCATCGTTTTCTCCACCTACAGCACCACTTTCTTCTTCCTCATCCTCTTCTTCGGGAACATTGGTAGTGCCATTAAGAGGCTGTTCTTCTGGCTCGACTGTCGGGGTAGAAAGTCGATTTGGGGTGGCAGTGTTCAGTACACTCTCAGGGGTGTCATCTAGTCCTACTTCTTCGGTCTTGATTTGATCCTCCCGAGTCCGCTTGCGACCCTTCTTGGATGATTTTCCGGCGGATGCCCCAGGAGTACCTTCGGCAATCTCAAGTTCGGCCTCTTCTTTTTCTATATCGGCCCTGTTTCGAATGGTGATGTCAGGGATCATTGGGATAAGCTTTAAAGTTCTCTTCTGCATGGAAATAGCATGGGCTCGAAGGAAGTGCTTGGGGTCAGCGTTATATGTGAGGCAATTCAGCCAGATTAGCATTAAATCATCAACAAACGCCTTTTTAGAGTTGTACTGCAAGCCCTTGAGCTTTTTAAGGACAGTATTGAGATCCATTGGTTTTTTGATAATTAAACCATAGTTGGGAGCTTCCCTCTTGGAAACTTTATTAAGAAAGGGAGTGGAGTGCTCAGTATATCCTCTAAGATCCAATACTACCTTCTCACATGCTTCGTAGAGTTCTTCTTGTCCAACACGTTCATCATTAGCCCACTTTCCTTTATTTTTTCTAACGTCCATGAAGAGAGTTCGGAGTTCGTAGTCATTCATAGGGATTTCGTTTCTATTAGTCTGAATCTTGGATAAAAGGTGCTTTAGACTTAATGAGCCCAGAAGGTGGAGACCCATACTGTTCTGCAGGTTCAGAGATTCATCGTCTTCTTCTTTCTTCTGGTCGTCCCCCTTCTCAAACTGCATATCTGATTTCTCAAGCTTTCTTCTTTTAGCGAGCGTCTCCCGATCATATTCAAAATTATGATATACCTTGTTAAATTCACGAATGATGCGTTCTTGGTCTTCCAATACTTGAGTGGATGTACCATTAGGTGTGTTCTCAGCTCCACTTAATTGCGAGGGGGCTGGTGTGATAGGACGTGACTCAGGCTTCTCAGTGTAATCAGATGGAGGGGTAGCAGCTTTGCTGAATATCGAAAGAGGCATCTCAACAACCACCCTACCATCGTTATTAGTTTTAAGAGCGCCACTCTCATCGACTTCCATATCATTACTAGTGTCTTCGTTTGCTTTTAAATCGGGTTCATCTTCGTCTTCATCATCATCATAATCGTCATCTTCTTCTCGAGCAGGCGCAGGGGAAGGCAGAGCACCTAGCTTTCCTTTGTTTGCTGTATATATTTCTTCGCCATCATCATCAAGGCTGTCTATCAACTGATAGTCATCTGTCGCTTCGTCATTATTGTTGATTGAGTCTTCTAGATTCGCATAGTAGAAATCTATGGCCTTTTCCCATAAAAGGTATCTTATATGGAGAGCAAGAAATTTGAGAGGCCGACTTCCTTCCTCAACTTGAATTGAGTCATCCACATCGTCAGAGCTTGGATTCCCTTCATTCTTATCCTTAGATTCGCCATTTGATTTTTCAGTTGCATCTTCCATATTGGCATCCAGAGTATCTGATTGATCGGCCGATTTAGACGAAGGAGTATCAATGTCATGAACGATACTCAATGATGTGTTACCTTCTAAAAATGCTTTCCATAGCTCCAAATTATCTTTCTCTATTATATGACTGAGTATCTTGTACTGTTGATCATTGAGAAACACTTCAAAGAATTTCCTGGTATGGAATAGAACCTTGGCGAGCCGAAACAATTTGTCAGAATCACTTGTTCGAAACGTTGCTAGTTTCTCCATGGTCTGTAGTCAACGTCGATTGATGTAATGAAAGTCGGACGTGACTTTGTGCACGTAAAGTTTCAACCGTCTAGGATTCTCGGGGGATATGGCAGGTAGCCAAACGAAAAATAAATGAATAGAACCGCACTTCAGATTCAAAGTGAATACGGACCTTCTCAAAAGACCGGGTAATGGATTAGGTATTTATGGATGATAAAGTACGTGGGTACCGGGTTTTGGATATGCCCTTTTTTCATCGACCCGCCTGCACACAGAAGCGGTGTACAGGTTTCATGGGGCTACATGGTTACTAATGATCTACTCATGCAATTTCTAATTAGACGGCATACTTCTTGGTCCACTCCTTGGCAGTGGCTTCGTACTTGGCCTTATCCAGCTTATAGATATGAGCTATTTCGGGCACCAAAGGATCATCTGGATTTGCATCAGTTAATAAGGAACAAATTGATAATAAAACCTTAGAAATGGTCAATGCAGGTGACCATTGGTCCTTCAATATGTCCAAACAAATGTTTCCGTTACCGTTGATATTGGGGTGATAGATCTTGGTAGTGAAGGCAATCTTAGGAGGCTTGAAAGGGTAGTCGGTTGGGAAATGAATAGAAAGGAAGAAAACACCTCCGGCATAGGGAGAGTCGGGAGGACCCATAATACTTGCTTGCCAATGATATAAATCATCTCCAACAGGACCAGCAGAACATGAAGATGGCGGATCTCTATATTGTTAGTAACGTTGAAAATGCCTCTAGAACAATTTGCCACCGACATAGCTGGCACATCATCTCCTGGTAGAATAACCATCCATGAATCATCCTTCACCTTCATCACATTGTAAGATCACGACAATGTGTACCATCGAGGACGCAAGGGGTATGAATGGTGCCGCTGGAAACAGCGCTGTCAACTTGGGCGATCAGTCGTCGAGTCACACTATCACTATATCGGTGTAAGAGGCCACCTATTGGGGAAAAAAACATACCTTCCAAGATCAGCTAATTCTTTATTAATACGTTTTAAAGACATTTCGGATAAATTTGATGTATTTCTGATAGGTTGATAAGTTAAGGAAAAAAAAGAAGAGGTAGATAAGTACACTGGGGGTAGGGAAAATTCGAGCGATAGAAGTTACTGGAAACCGGGCGGGCGCGGGTCGTGCCGTTACCATGGTGTGGATCAGAAACAGGGATTGCGGGTTAGCGCCGGCTTTCGCTACTGTTGCAGTTTGGCGAGAGCGGCATCACTGGCGGGAATTTCGTTAGTTCATGCCGAAACAGGAAGATATGGTCGTGCGCGGGCACGAGTATATGACCCCATACGAAGAGTCTGAGTTATCTCCCCCAAAATCGTTTAGGTATAACTGATAACCACATTTGTCGCACTGGGATGGCCTCCTCAATGTATCAACCACCCAATCTATCTAAAGGAGAGGATGGTGGAGATATTCCGAAACGGTCCCGGAAAGGCTGCCTTACGTGCAAAATACGCAAAAAGAAGTGTAAGGAAGACCGCCCAGTATGCTCTGACTGCAAACGACTTAACAAGGAATGTGTATGGATCGACTCGGAAACCATGAGCGAAGATGACATCAAAATAATCAAGCAGAAGGCCATCGAAGATGAGCGGGTATCCAAGGTTAGGAAGCGAAAGAGCGAACCTAGACCCGTCGATGAAGGAAAGAAACAGAGACAGCAGAAATCACCTCAGGCACCATCCACCCATAAGATGCACGTGTTTGTCAATGAAATGGTGGGATCTCCCGGAAAACAGTGGAAACTTGCCTCCCCTAGGGAACCGTCACTTCCTACGGTTGCTCCACATCTTTTGAACCCCCAATTGGAGGTCCATCGGCAAATCAACAATGACTTTCAAACAAATCTACATTCAAATGGCATTTCAATTCAAAAGAAGCCTCCTCAACTCGCATTAAACTCGCCATTCAACCTGGCGCTACAAACAGACACGGTATCCTCGTCGTCTTTACTTCATGACTCGCCTGCAAGACACAGGGATGAAGAGCTGCCACCGCCTTTAGACATCGAACATGGCTCCGAGACCGACACCAAAATACCAGGGTCGCCGTCGGCGTTCCTATCATTTCTACGTGAGCTCAGGCACTATCAGCACGCGCCTGATAAACCGGAGATGGGTGAAGACCAGAAGCAAGCTTCATCAACCAGTCTCGTCAATGTCTTTAATAGCATCAACTCCCCCCCAGGACAGATACCGCTTTCGCCTGACTTCAACATCCCATCATTTTTGGAGAATGTTTATCACAAGAGTCCCCACTACATGGCCCAGTTGGCATCCAGCTTCAACGCAGTATTTCTACCCGCACCGCAAATCTCACCGCCATCTCACCCCGATCTTGACGCGGATGGACTCTTTCTCTACAACTACTATGTCAACACGCTTTCTCAAAAAGTGTCTATCGCACCTTTGTCACAGAATGAGTCCAACTCATATCAAAAGGTCTTTTTGCCGTTAGCGCAAAGGGACAAGGGAGTGCTCTATGGATTACTTGCGTGGGCTGGGTTCCACCTTGGGGGAAAGTGGCTTGAGGAAGGTACCAAGTACGCCAATATGGCACTTGACCACGCGGATCTGTCATTGGATACATTCAAACACAATCAGTCGGCAGCGGAGACAAGTGAAACCGGATTCTTACTGGAAGAAAACCGGCAGTCAATTCTCAATAAGCTTGCCATGTTGCTCATCCTCTGCGGAGCAGAAATCTGTCGAGGCGACGTCAAGAACTGGTCAGTGTATCTCTCGTGGGGGTGGCGAATCTTACGCAACCATGGGGGTATCCTCAATTTCAATCTGAACAAGGAGGAGCATTGGCTAATCTCTAACTTTGCCTACCATGATCTTTTGGCCAGCTCCACGTCGGAGCGAGGCACCTACTTTCCACTGTCCACGTATGACGCTATCATCAACGATATCCACGGGGTGTCAAAGGGGAACCTCAACCCGCTTTTGGGCGTGTCCAAGAAGCTATACAAGTTCATTGGCGATATTAATAACCTTGTATACGAGAGTAAGGTGGCTCTTCAGCAATACTACAACCGAGAGGCCAACCCCGAGGCTAATGTGGTGGGGATCTCCAAGTCACCGGTGATGTTGGTGGGCGAGGACGTGGACATTGAGAAAGAATCCGAGACTAGCAATCATGGTCGGTTGGGTAAGGTGCTTTCTTCGATAATAGAGAAGTCGCATCATCTCGAGATGCAAATAAATGAAGCCAAGCCGGAACTTCATGACCTCGAGAACCTATCCGAAGAGGACTTTGAGCTTCAATTGACTCTTTTTGAAGCATTCCAATTAAGCTCTCGGCTCTTTTTAAGACAATCGTTGATGAAGTGCAATCCTTCGAGTCTCGAGTCGCAAATGCTCCTCAATGATCTCATCAAGTGCATAGACATCCTCATTGAAACGCAAGTCCAAGCATCCTTAGTGTTCCCTGTGTTCATGGCCGGTATTCACTGTGTCACCGAGCATGACCGGTTAATGATGCGTCAACGGGTTGGCAAGTTTATTGAGATGTACGGACCGTGGAACTTAATCCGGACGAAGGCTATTATGGAAAAGGTATGGGAGGAGAATCTGCAGGGCGACCGTGTGGTTGATTGGCTTTCGATAATCAAGGATCTTGGCTGGGACGTTAACTTTGCATGACTGAATGAATGACGATATTTTTTAGGCCGAAGATAATGGTACGGGTGGGGAGGGGCACGGCAAAAAGTTAGCAACATGCGAACGGGCTGAGCATGGGTGCCATCCTGTATATAGTGTGCTAGACGTCTGGGGTTGATCATAAGCCTCGCGCCATTAAGTAAAATACGAGAATTTTTTAGGGAACTTGAGCACGGACAGTTGCCCTATTGGCTAGAAAATGGTGTCATTGCTAAAGTAGCATATTTCACAGCCTGCAGGCATAGTATTTAGGTGACTGTCAGATGAGGGGCGTTTGTATAAATACAGCAGGAATCATCATCACGTATCAGACTTCACTAAACCCTATTCTCCCTATCAACAATGTCTACTGATTCGTTCGACGCTCAAGAGTATAAACTCAAAAAAAAGACTCCTATCTCTGATGAGATCACTGAGAACAATAAGGAACCTTCAAAGTCTACCACCGTCAATGATGGCATTGTCAAACAACCGGGACCACTTCACCGACCAGAGTACGTTGCGCATAATTTTGCCAGATCCTACGAGACCCCCCAGGGGAATTGGTATCAAAATATGTTGGAAGGATTGGGGTCATGTTTCGGAGCAATGGGTACAGTGTTGTGCTGCTGCTCAAATCCCTACAAGGAAGTCCAAGAAGGAGAGGTTGGTATGATTACTACGTTTGGTAAGCTCTCAAAGTGTGTGGAGCCAGGTCTTAACTATGTCAATACCTGGTCGGAAAAGCTCATACGAGTGAATATCAAGACGACTATTCGAGAAGTCCCCGCCCAAAGTTGTTTTACCCGTGATAACGTTACGGTTGTGGTGACGTCGGTTGTCTATTATAACATTGTGGATCCGCAAAGGGCCATTTTCGGTATTGACAATATTCACAACGCTATCGAAGAAAGAACGCAAACCACTCTTCGTGACGTTATTGGCAACCGAATTTTGCAAGACGTAGTGGAGAAGCGGGAAGAGATTGCCGAAGCCATTGAGCAAGTTATTTCCACCACTGCCCAGGACTGGGGTGTCAACGTGGAGTCAATTCTTATCAAGGACTTACAACTTCCGAAGTCGGTGCAAGAATCGCTTTCTAAAGCCACCGAGGCCAAGAGAGTCGGAGAAGCCAAGATTATTAATGCCAAGGCCGAAGTCGAGAGTGCCAAACAAATGAGAAAGGCATCTGATATTTTGTCATCTCCTGCTGCATTACAAATTCGTTATTTGGACGCTTTGCAGAATATGGCTAAGAGCCCAGGTACTAGAGTTATCTTCATGCCTTCGGCTGATACTATTGAGAAGATTGTCCACAACGCTCGTGGCCCCGGACAAGGTGCCGAGCGTCTTTACGAAGAGCCTACTGGCACGGGGAACTCGGAAATGGCCCAAACTATTGCTCTCCAGGAAGCCACCCGTGACTGATTCTCGCGTGAAGCGTAATTTAATATGACCCTAATAAATACCTGTTTTCAATGATGTAGCCCACCCGTCTTAAATTCCGCTCTTCTTATATGCAGAGTGCCAGGGGTGACTGGTTTAATGATATCTCAGGCCACAGTCAGCATGACAGATTTGGCCCTACACGTCAAACGGCTGTAAGCAGGATTACTAAATTCGGATCGCCCATTGAATGCATCCGTCGGTGCACTCGTCGATGCGCACGTGACTGGTGGGCGCACATCCGATGAGAAGAGAAATTTTCAAATCCCATCTCACTTTACTTCCATCCCTGCACCACCACATATCATGGCTGTCTTAGATTATCTTCTCTTTGAAGAAGCAGCTGGTTACGCCATCTTCAAGGTTGTGATTCAGCAGGATGATATCTCTGCTCGTCTGAAGGAAGTTCAAGAAGCTTCCAACGATTTCAGTAAGTTTTCCAAGATGGTGGAACTTGTATCGTTCGCTCCTTTCAAAGGTGCTGCTCAAGCCCTTGAAAATGCCAATGATATTTCTGAAGGTCTTGTTTCTGACTACTTGAAGTCCGTTCTTGAACTTAATCTTCCTAAGGCTACTGAAAAGAAGAGAATTACTCTTGGTGTTTCCGATAAGAATATTGGTCCATCTATTAAGGAATCTTTCCCTAACGTTGACTGTTTGTCTAATGAAATCGTGCAAGATTTCCTTAGAGGTATCAGAGTCCATGGTTCCAAGTTACTTAAGGAGTTACAAGATGGTGACATCGAAAGAGCCCAATTAGGTTTGGGACACGCCTTCTCTCGTGCTAAGGTGAAGTTTTCCGTTCAAAAGAACGATAACCACATTATCCAAGCCATTTCTTTGTTGGATCAATTAGACAAGGATATCAACACCTTCTCTATGAGAGTTAAGGAATGGTACGGATGGCATTTCCCTGAATTGGCCAAGATTGTTCCTGACAATTACACCTATGCCAGATTGGCCCTTGCCATTAGGGATAAGGCATCTTTGACTGACGACTCTTTGCATGACATTGCTGCTCTTTTGAACGACGACTCTGGTGTTGCTCAAAGAGTTATTGACAACGCCAAGATCTCCATGGGTCAAGATATCTCTGAACAAGATATGGACAATGTTTCTACATTCGCTCAAAGAGTCGTTTCTATTAGCGAGTACCGTACCAAATTATACCTGTACTTGACTGATAAGATGCACACTGTTGCTCCCAACTTGTCTACCTTGATTGGAGAGGTTGTTGGTGCTAGATTGATTTCGCATGCAGGTTCTCTTACCAACCTTTCCAAGCAAGCTGCTTCCACGGTTCAAATTCTTGGAGCTGAAAAAGCGTTGTTCAGAGCCTTGAAGACCAAGGGTAACACTCCAAAGTACGGATTGATTTACCATTCTTCTTTCATTGGTAGAGCTTCTGCCAAGAATAAGGGTAGAATTTCCAGATACCTTGCCAACAAGTGTTCGATTGCTTCCAGAATTGATAACTACTCCGATGAACCTTCCACTGCCTTTGGACAAATATTGAAGAAGCAAGTTGAAGAGAGATTGAACTTTTACGACACCGGTGCTACTCCCATGAAGAATGCTGATGCTATCAAGGAGGCTCTTGCACTTGCCGGAGATTTGGGCGAAGACGAATCTATGGATGTCGATGAACCAAAGGTCGAGAAGAAGGAGAAGAAGGAGAAGAAGGAGAAGAAGGAGAAGAAGGAGAAGAAGGAAAAGAAGGACAAGAAGGACAAGAAAGAGAAGAAGCGCAAATCCGAAGACGGTGAATCTCCCAAGAAGAAGAAGAAGAAGTCCAAGGATTAGGGCGTGTTTTGTAAACTACCTGCATGTTAATAAAAAGCTGATTTGATTAAAGAAACTTTGTATTCACTCATTACACATTACTTACAACTGGGGCCACGGGCTCTGGCTCCGGGGCGGAGGACGTCTTAGCATGACTACGACTGATCATGTTATTGACCATCAACACTGATCGAGCAAGCTCACTCGAGTGGTCATCAGAAACCTTGGGAACTTCGGGGAACCACACCTGAGAAAATCTTTCAAGGCTACGATTGACAGGACGCACAACTGGATCCAATTGAGATGTCACTAGACCTTTGCCGTTATTATCATAGATGACTGTGTTTAAGCTGTAGCGCCAGTCATTCAAGGTTTTGGCCGTTGGCTCAATCACATTTTTGGAGATGAATGAATGGACAGACTGGAACGATCTTTGCGAAGCCGAGATGGCAGTGCGGGTGGGAACCACCACGGAGTCGGTGATATCATGCACCTGCAAAGTTTTCAAGCTGGGGGCCATCAGATCTAACCGCATCAAGAGGTCATCACCCACCACATCTCCACGGTCCATCACCGATTTGACCGAACGAATGGCCCTGATCGCTTTTAAAGGTGGAACAACGACCGATATAGCCTGTTTGGTTAATGGATTGCTATGCAAAGCATCACGGGTGGATGTGGCAATGGGATACATCCGGAGATGTTCGATGAACTTAGCTTGAGGGCTGGAGGAAGCTTCGGAGATGACGGTAGTGGACATCTGATGTAGCAATGGATAAGTGAAGTAGGAGGAGAAGAAGAAGAAGAAGGAGAAGGGAAAAAAGAGCACCAGAAGGTCTCTGTGGTCGTGGTTTTATACCTGTGCAATAGTGAGCTGCGAAACCACAAACAGACACTGAGGCGCGCAATGGCTGCGAAACCACGCTCATCTTTACGAAAGCGGCGAGAAGGAGAACGGTGACCCCAAGCATTCGGAGGTCGAAAAGTCCGTCAGCTGGAGGTCGTTCTTAGCTGCTTGGGAGTTCTTATTGCTGCGGGGAGGTGTCATGGGAGGCGCAGAAAGGGACCCACATGTTCGCTTGGGTCTTTTGCGGCGCGACGACGAGGTGACCATGTCGGGAACGTAGTCTCCGTCAAACTTGTAATCGTGGGATTTGTGAAACAAAGCAGTCTCCAATGAGTAAACGGTATGGTTGAGGCTGGACTCATTAATGCGGGTGACCATTGGTGGGGCATCGCTGGCCCGCATTTGTACCAGGCCCAGATTTACCTTACGGATTTCCGCCTCTTTGAGAAGCTTGAAGAGTTTTCGTTGGTTATGGTTTGTGTTACCGTAAAACACCATTCGGTCGTAAGCTGCCAAATAGTAGAGCTCGTCTAAGAATCGGACCATCACTTGGTTACCGTTGAACAATACCCTGGTGCGATCTCTCAATACCAATAAGTCAAAAAGAGGGTTTCGCAAAATGGCAATCAACACCCCAAGACGGCCTTGCTTGTCGAGATGGTCTGGCTCAATATGATATACTGTGTCTGGCCACCATGGTGGCTTGCTGTCGTCGTGGAATTTATAGGGGAAAAGAGCCTGTTTCTTTGGTTCCGCCACCTTGATCCACTCTTTGGCCACAATCTTACACGCTGACTGCGTCAAAGACACGAACAATTGCTCGTATTGTACGAGGAGAGACAAGTCGCCACCCTGTGAAGTGGAAATGGTAATGGAGCGGGTAAACAGGTACGCAGGGCAAATAGTAGTGATGTTAGGTTCCGCAAATCCCAACCCACCCGTGGGTCTTCGAGATATTACATCAATAATGTGTTGTCTCTGGCCATCATCCACAAATCTCAGATGCGATACTTTGAGCTGAGATCCCGGCTTGTTTGTTTGAGTAGCCAAGAAGAATTGGAAGCCCGTCTCGCGATGGAGACGAGTGAGGGTTCTCATAATAACTTTTATTTCAACTTCGACCGAATGATCCGAGTTACTCATGGCTGCTAGGGATGGGAAAAAAATATCAATCTACGGCGGCACAAGTCACTTTAATATTCATCACATCCATCCATCACTTCAGGGGAGGTGACTTTACCCCCTTCTGGTAGAGTTGTGAATGTAGTCCATGGTGGGCGAAATGTGGCATGCGAATGTTTTATAAATGCGCCGTTCAAAATAGCCAAGGCGGTGAGGGCTACACCTGTCGGAGGTTTTCGTTCAACGTAACATTATCTTACACAAACTTCATACTTTTTCAACATGCTCAATGGAAAGTCTCTTTTCCTGGACCGAGATGTGAGCGGCAGTATTGACATGCGAAGTATCACCAAACACTTCAGCCACTTCTTCCAATGTACAACCGGAAGTTTCTGGGTAGAAAAAGAAAATAACAACCAATTCCACAGCAATAATACACACATAGACAATGTAGTATTTCCAGTCAATGGCATCCATGGCAATGGGATTTACGAAACCATTGTAAATTAACACCACTTGCATGACAAATTGGAAGATATTAATACCCTTGGCACGATGAGTGTAAGGGAGAATTTCAGTGATGTAAAGGTATGGAAGACCATTGGCACCGATATTGTAAGAAAAGTAGTATAGGAAAATCATGGCAAGAACACCATTACCAAGAGCCTTCTCCTCAAAATTTCTTTGTTGATTAACTGCCGAGAGTGCCGTCCAAATGATATAGGTCACCAACATTCCCACCAAACAGGTAATGAAAAGGGTTCGTCTTTTGAATCTAGGAGCGATCCAACACACTGCAGCACAAACAACGAAGTTATAGATCATAAGACAAAGGTTGATTTGAAGTTGTTTCTTTTCACTGGTGATACCAATAGAATTCAACACCTTGTTGAGATAGTAAGAAACAAGACCATTACCAGATAATTGCATCATAACGGCAGTAAACACAACAAGAAAAAGTCTCTTTCTGTAAGCGGGCTTGGTAAAGAAATCGGAATACTTAGTGGTTGCTGCAAGTTGTTCAGCGGCCAAGGCAGCTTCAATCTCTTTGAGTTCGAACTGGACGAGGGCAATATCACGAGGATCAGTAGAGTCTCCGGTGTGATGTTTTCTTAAGATGGCCTCGGCCTTGTCAATCTTACCTTTAGCGACCAAGTAACGAGGAGATTCGGGAATTTGCCAGATGAGAAGTAATTGAACAAAGGGAATGAGACCTTGTAAGTAAGAAGGAATTCTCCAGCACCAATCAGATTCAATGAGTCGAGTAAGATAAACAATAATCGAACAAACAGCAGCCCCAAGATACCAGCAGATGTTGTAACTAAACGTACAAATTTCACGGTGGGGCGGATAAGAAAGTTCAGAAATCAACGTGGGTGCACCCACAGTAGCAATACCGGAACCAATACCAATGACAACTCTGGACATCAAGAAAAATGCATAATTGGTACTCAATCCTTGTAAAATACCCCCCAACACGCATAAAGCCTGTCCGAGTATAACCACAAACTTACGACCATACTTGTCGGCCATAAATGGAGCAATGGGGAAAATGGCCACGCATCCAAAAATAGCACCATTGGAGAGAGCACCCAAAATTTGACCGGTAGGATGATTAAAGTAGTCTTGCCAATAGCCCATCGATTGTAATCCATTCAAGAGAGAACCGTCAAATCCATTGTTGGTGGAAGTAAGGGTAACGAGAAAAATACACCAATTCAACCACCGAAGATGAGGCACTTTCCAGAACGGCCTCGTTTCGTAAATGTAATCATTGATGTCGACTTTTTGTTCGACATCAATGATTTCCAGACTGCCATCTTGGGCAATCTTCTCGCTAAGTGAATCACTGTGATTTTGAGACATGCTTTTCCAAAGCCAAAGCCAAACTAAATCTAAAAAGAGATAATGAGAGTCGTTGATGACTATGATAAGGGATTTTCTCTAGGTTTATATCTTAATTATTCTCAGTTGCAATTACCCCAGTTGCAGTGCCCCACAACAGAACTCCTGCAAACCCCACCACACAATACGGGAGAAACTAGAGTATTTTTTTGAAATCCTGCGTGACGTGGAACTTGAAACCGCTTTTCACCACCATTCACTGGTGGTTCCGCGAATCGCAGCCCGGCAATCCCACCGGCAGCAAGGCTGGATGTTTCCCCAGATTTTTCGTGCGTCTTTTTATTTTGTGACATAATTTGGGTTACCGCGAAAAGTCATGCACTTTACGCCATAGTTGTGTCCTTGGCATTCCTCAATACGTGCCGTCGGTTGGCAATATCCTCCGTGTATCCACGGTATTTAGAAGTGGGGGTGTTTACCAAAGACACCGAAAGACAAGAGATTCGGAAGTGATCATTTCGGTTTCGCCCCACAACTCTCCGCTCGTCCATGAGATCCCAACTAAAACCAATCTTGCATCACAGGATAAAGGAGGGGCCAGGCAAACCCCACATAAACCCCCGCGCGCAGTCCGTTTATAGCAAAGGAGAGACTTCAGTTTTAGGAAGTGACGGCAGCTTTTCTGTTTTGAGAGTTCTAGCCGATGCAACAAAGCCCGTAACTCCTAAGTATATAGACTTGGCTGATCAACCCCACCGTATTCCCCAGTAAGCTATCAGTCGAAAGAAAATAGCAAAGAAAATTAATTGAAAATATGACCGGCTTCCTTAGAGTAAAAGGTACCAAGATTGTGGATGAAGAAGGAACCCCTGTGGTGTTGAAAGGCTGTGCCACTGGTGGTCACCTTAACATGGAGAACTTCATCACCGGTTATCCAGGACACGAAACCGAACATAAGAATGTTCTTAAATCTAAGATTGGCCAAGAAAAGTTTGACTTTTTTTTTGACAAGTTTTATGAGTACTTCTGGACGGAGAAGGATGCTGTCTTCTATAAGGAAGAACTCAACTTGAACTGCTTGAGAATTCCCTTCAACTATCGTCACTTCCTCGACGATGATGGAGATCTTTTCGAAATCAACCCCAAAGGATTCCAGAGGTTGGATGCTATTGTGGACACCTGTTCAAAGCATGGTGTTTACACCATCTTGGATCTTCATGCTGTTCCTGGTGGACAGAATCAAGACTGGCACTCTGATTCTGGTATTCACAAGGCCATGTTTTGGGACTTCAAGGTTTTTCAGGATGCCATTGAGAATCTTTGGGTGAAAATTGCTGAGCATTATAAGAGTAACATCTATGTGGCTGGTTACAATCCATTGAACGAACCTGCCTCTTCTGATCATTCCAAGTTGATTAACTTCTACAAAAGAATTGATAAGAGCGTTCGGGCTGTTGATCCCAATCACATTTTGTTCCTTGATGCCAACACTTATGCCATGGACTTCAGACAGTTCCCCGAGAAGGCTTTTGAAAATACCGTATATGCCATCCACGATTATTCGTTATACGGATTCCCTAACGAAGAACGTTCTCTTTATCAAGGTACTGAAGAACAAAAGGCCAAGATCCTGCAGCTGTACTACCGGAAAATTGAGTATATGACCAAGCACCAAGTGCCGGTCTGGAACGGTGAGTTTGGTCCCGTTTATGCCAGTAAGGAACGTGGTGATGTCGATCCCGATACCATCAACGATGCGAGGTACCAGGTTTTGAAGGATCAATTGGAAGTTTATAGGACTGGAGATCCTTCTGGTGATAAGTCTCCCATTAGTTGGTCCATCTGGTTGTATAAAGATGTTGGTTTCCAGGGTTTGACGTATGTCAATCCGAATTCCAAGTTTTATGAAGTTTTTGGACAATGGTTTCTCAAAAAGAAGAAGCTTGGTCTTGATAGATGGGGCAATGACATTGCTCCCGAGAATGCTGCACTCTACACCGCCTTGGAAGAGCATTTCAAGGAAAATATTCCTGAAAAGTATCACAAGGTACTTTACCCTCATGTGTGGACCATTAAGGATTATATTTCTCGCGTCACCAGAGATATGTTGTTCTCTCAATATGCTCAACACGAATATGCAGACTTATTTGTGGGATTAAGCTTTGACGACCTTGACGAATTGGCTGCCAGTTTCAAGTTGGAAAACATGGTGAAGAGAGAAAAGCTCAACGCCATCTTGAAAAATTACTAGCTAGCTTAGTTATGACTTATCAACAACTCCCTCATAAGTCAAGCATAAAAACCACCTGTGCACGCCAAAATCTGTTCCGTAGTCCTACCTTGTGTTCACATCCATTGATCACATTTGCAATACCAAGAGCGCTAGGGAAATTTTCTGCTTTCAATCCCCCATACAATTCATTGTTACATACCCCACATTGCGGATGAACTGAAGTCATCATAGGTCGTGTAGACAAAATAGGAATCGCTTCCGAGAGGGGAACTAGGATAAAACGTGGGAAGCACTCGCCTTCTGATCTGTTGAAATGCCTTTGCCCCACTCGATACCACTACTCTCAACGCCCCACTAGCTTTAACGGAAAAAACCACGGTTCCGCATACGGCGGGTCACGTCGTTAACAAGCGTAAGTCACGTGCCATCGTTGTGATGTCGAAAACCATCTGAATGTCACGTGATACATGACATTTTCCGACCGACGCCGCTGTACCGCTTTGTTATTGATACTAATGCTTCCAGACGGCGAGATCCTCAAGTCCTAGTGTAGTTCCCTTCTCTCCTAATGTGTATCAGGAAGGAATTCGAGGGTAAACAGCTGAGTAGGGTTAGTTGGGTGATTGCGGGTGATAAGATTTCCCGATCGGGAAATTTATAAACAGATACAAACACCAAGACACAAACATTCTTAGGTCTTAGTAAAAACCCTTACCACCCCAATGTGCATTTGAGAAGATTCACTAACATTGTTTACTTTATTAATTTGTTTGCACCTACCCTCTACCATCATCTTTTCAAATTCCTCCCTGAATACTTGTTGTTGGTGAGTTATTTTTGACCACAAAAACCATCGTTTAAAGGCATTCCAATATTTGTTATGAAATTGGAGCTCCTGAGCAGTAGCAGCTCTGATGACTTCGATACCAATAATCTTCTTGAAGAAACCGCCATTGACTACAATGATATCCTTGGAAATATGATGGGACCTGAACCCACCCATATGAGCCCGTTAAAGAGAGCATCGCCCAAAAAATCCCTAGATTCATCACTCAAAGCTGACCTTTCACATCCATTGAGTTTAGATAATCCGAACCTACGATTGAAACCCGCAGATTCTACCTCTGTGGCAAATACCCTCTTTCTGGTAACTAAGCATCTTCGGCATGAATCCTTCCATCGTCAAGATGATTTGTTTGGTACAGACAACTGCGATGACGATTTCTTCTCGGGGAAGAAACTTGACAATGACAAGGTCGATAAGCTTCTTAGTCAATTAAAGGAAAAGGACGAAGACTTTGAGTTAGATGATCAGCTTCGGACTCGTGTTTACAAAGGTCGCTTCAGTCGCAACTTGCCCATGGACTCACTTGACCTTCAGCTTGATTCTTACCTTCATCAAGACTCGTTTCCCAAGAACAATGAAAACAAAGAAAACATCACTCCTGTTCCTGATCCTCTCAAAACCAAAAAATCTCTCCGCAAGAATAAGATGTCCTTCAAGACTCCAAAACGAAGTGGGCCAAAGACACTGATCCCCATTCTTAAACCACTAACCAACCTCACTAATGTTGATTTGAGAAGATCTGATTTCCTCATCAAACCTGATCCACAATCTCTGATTCACAAATCTCCCATGAGAATTTGTACACCCAGAAAGGTGTCTCCCCCGCCTCCTTGTATTAAGCTAGTCTCCAACCATAACATATTTATTGTGGATTCACTGACAGGACATGTCAACGATGCTACTCATTTTGGTACCGAGCTAAATGCATCTAACTGTGAGGGATTTCCGTTACCTGAAGACACTAATGAAATTGTTCAAATTCCCACCAATGAAGAAACTTCCACCAAACGAACCAAGGCCAAAATGGCCATCATCAAGGCATTTCACAACAAGCGATTTTCTGATCCTTCTCGAGTCTCTTCTCACAAAAAAGTGGGATTTTATTCCAAGGCCGAGTTTGTCAAGTATAAGAAGCATTTGGATACCTCTTCAAGCACTTCCGACGTCAAGGTGGTCTCTCAGGTATTTCAAGAGATTACCGATTCGGAATCTGATTGTGATCAGCCTCCTAAGAAAAGACAGTGCGTTGGTAGACGCAAGGTACGCTGGGCTGACGAATTGGAATGGTGATGATAGACTGTATAATTAATTAGCATACCTGCTTTGCAGCCCAATTTTAATAACATGAATTTTCGCAATTTTTACCGTAAATTTGACAAACCTCTCAAAACAACTCTTTTAGGGACACTGCTGCATGAACCACCTGGTCCTCTCTAAGAACAATAATCTGACCGTTGACAGCTACCGAAAGCTTCCATTCCTGGAACATATTAACAACTCATCTTTTTACTACCCACCCGCCATTTTGAATTTCACCATGTTTGCATCACGTGACAACATTGCCTTGCTGGAACTCGCGTATTCGTTGGCATAAACACGGCTATCATCAACTTTGTCTATCTAAATAAATTTACACCATGTCCACATTTTTCGATGAAATGAAAAAGAGCTTTGCCGACGTCCCTGTGATCGATGGCAAAGTCGATACTGCCTCTTTCCTTGAAGCCTCTGAATCCTTGGTCAAGTTATTTGACTTGCTTGGATCTTCAGCCTTTTCTGTTGTTCAGAAGGATATGACCGGCAACATTTCCAAAGTTAGAGCCAAGTTATTGGCCGATCCTGCTGGAGCTTCCACTCTCCAGGACTTAATTCTCTCCGAAGCCAGTACCAAAACCAAGACTGCTACCCAAGGTTTGTTGTGGTTATCTCGTGGTTTACAATTCACCGCTCAAGCCATGAGAGAAACCGTCAATGATTCCTCTAAGGAGTTGACTGTCACTTTTACCGATGCTTACACCAAAACCTTATCCAAGTACCATGGTATGTTAGTTAAGCCCGTGTTCAAGTTGGCCATGAAAGCTTGTCCATACAGAAAGGATTTCTTCGCCAAGTTGGGTGCTGATCAAGATAAGGTTGTTCAACAATTGACGGCTTGGTTGGAAGCATTGGAAAACATCGTCAAGATCATCGTGGATTTCTTTACTTCTGGCAACTATGGTAAAGGATTGTAAGTTAACGGTTTATTAGAATATATTAAATCAAAAATTGATTCAGTTTCGACCATGAGTCGCTCGGGCAAACGTAAAAAATATAGAGTTTGGGGCCTTGACCGTGGCCGATGGGTGTACGGATGGCAGAGAGAAGAAAGGCTCACAATATTGAGTTCATGGCTTTCAAATTCGCCTCGCATACGATCTCAATTTAGCAAATGATCAAGATGATTCTATGGCTAGGACGAAAACTTAGTGTGAGGAGAGTATTGACACTAACCGCACTCCTGGTGGTGTTGTTAATTTCATATGCTCATATTTTTCGACTCTCGCTGTTGGAGGCAGATTTGCCTGCCTTGAAGGAAGAAAATCATAGTGAAAACCGCTTGGCCGGTGATGGGAGAGTGGAATCTGCCACAGGAGGAACCTTCAGAAAAGGAAGAAAGAAGACAAAGCCAAAATCCCCCAAGGAACCTGTCGAAATGCCAAAGTTAGAACCTCCCCGCTTACCTGATTCACCTGTCAATTATGTGTTTTTGGATAATAATGTGAACCCTGTCGCACAAGACGTGGACTATGATGACATGGAATTGTTCAGAGAGTACAAGCTTTGGTGTAATGGTAGGGATGCTGGACGAGTTTCTACCGGGTATTTTCAGATCAATAAATCAGAGGTGGATCCGAATTACCAGCGAGAGAATGCCACTTTTTTCTCGTTGGTCCGAAATGAAGATTTTGAGGGCATATTGGGAGCCATCGAGTCTGTGGAGAAACGATTCAACTGGAGATATAACTACGACTGGGTATTTGCTAATGACGAACCCTTTCATCCTACATTCAAAGAAGTCGTTTCTCGATTGGTGAGTGGAAAGGCCATTTTTGTCCAAATCCCCCAGGAACTATGGGGGTACCCCGACTGGATTAATAAAGATAAGGCTGACGAGGTCCGGAGGGAAATGAGTAAGAAGAAGATAAAATACGGGCTGTCAGAATCTTATCGTCATATGTGTCGATTCAATTCGGGGTTGTTCTATCGATTACCGGAAATGCAAAACTTCCGCTACTATTGGCGAGTGGAACCTGACGTTCGATACAACTGTGACATCGATGATACTGACTGGTTCAAGTATATGAGACAACACAACAAAAAGTATGCATTTACGCTAGCGCCACTAGAGCTTCATACTACGGTGGTGGGACTCTGGGACGCCGTAAATGCCTTTGCCACTCAAAATAAGCATTACGTCGCAAAAGACAACAACATGGCATTTTTGTCGGAGGATAATGGTAACACTTACAACATGTGCCATTTCTGGTCCAACTTTGAGATTGGCGACATGGACTTTTATCGTCTGAAACAATATTCGGATTTCTTTGATCACTTGGATAAGGTAGGCGGGTTCTACTACTCTAGATGGGGAGATGCACCTGTCCACACGATGGCTGTATCACTTTTGTTGCCAAAAGATGAGCTTTTCTTTTTGCAAAATACTGGTTACTACCACAGTCCCAATGGTGACTGTCCATATGATCCGGAGGTCCGTCGAAATAGAAGATGCAACTGTGATGTTGCTCAGGACTTTACCTGGAAACAAAGTTCTTGCATACCCAAATGGTTCGAAGTTCATGGTTTTGAAAAACCAGAGCACGTACCTCATTATGACTTTGTCAACCAACATCATCCTGATCCGGAAGTGGAGAAGGAAACTTTAGATGACTTCGATGACGAATGATCCTTACACTTGCATCTTTGTATAATATGAATGATAAATACTATTTACATGAATTACTGTAAACCCCCCAACTTTCGGGTTTCTTGCATAAGCTCGTATAGTTGACTCACTTGTTCGGGTGACATCTTTTCAAGATCTTCCTTACTTAACTTTCCATCCATCCAGCTCCCTCCATCAAGTGTTTTCAAGTAATCTTGCCAAGATGTTAAGAAACCCACAATGTGTAAAGGATTATCAATCTTTTGATGAGCCCGGAATTCGGCCTTCACGTACTCATCACCTAGAGGCCGCAATTCATTCGGAAGCTTGTGGACATGAGCTCTCAAAATGGATCGGTAAAGCTTGAGGGGAGGGAGAATGGGATCTGCCTTACGAACTGGTCGCCGGGGACGAACGAGTCTCACCAATGATGGCTTCATGTGGTTAAAAAGTGAATGAAAACACCCATACACCGCACCATTGAAATAATAACCCCTGTCCTAACAAATTATTCAGCAAAACCGACCAGTTTGGTACTCAAAACACGTAATGGTTGCAGGAACAAGTATGGCTGGCACGCGAGCCACGAAATCGGCCTCTCTTCGTTAGAACAGGTATGGAGACCGTATTACCTAAATAGGAAACAGTCGTGGGCCCTGTGCAGGATGAACCATGCTTGGTTTACTGGATAGAGCAGTGATGCAGACTGAACCTGGTTGGTGGGGTAGAGTCAAGAATTCATTATCGAACAAACCCAATGCCGCTACATGCCTGGACTTTTGATGGCCCTGATGTCAAGAGTAGAAGTTGAGGAGGTTGAAGGGTTCGGCGTCACAGAAAACTCAAAGCAATGTTAGTTTGAAAGAGATTACATCGTATCGCATACACCTTGGGCCATGGAAATGCAGATCCCTGTGCCTTTCTTCGGTCTGAGGATTTTCAGTGTATACATTTTGGAGGTTTGTAGTTTTTCTAGTGCTGCAAACATTCTTAGTTAGTTCAATAAAAAATTACCTATTTGGGAAGTGAGACGAATTTCCTATTTTGTATGTATCGTTTTTTTTATATATACCTAGACTCCACCTCCACCAGCCAGAAATTTTCCCATCCCTTAATACTTATTCCTTCGTTTCTGGACCTGATACCCTTTTCATTTGACCTCACAGTATGAGATTCGGATCCATAGTCAGTATTGTGACACTTGTGTCCAGTGCACTTGTCGCAGCCGCACCTGCCAGTGGTAGTCGGGAAGCCGTCGAATTACAAGCCAGAAGTGAGACGGTCCCATATTTCGATATCGAACTTACTGTTCGTGAATTGAAGGACCTCAGTGCAAGATCTTCTGACTCTCAGGCATTAACTAAAAGAGACAACCAACTCATTGATTCGTTACTTGGACAATTAAGTTCTGCTAACTTAATCGAAGAATTTGCCAGCAAGCTTGCCAACTCTTCGTTTTCTAAAACCGTTATTAAAGAAGTGGAAAGCTCCCTTTCAAGTATAAATGTGACCACCATCTACTCTGCTCTCTCCGACAGCGACCTTCTTGGAGATTTCTTCTCGTCAGTTATAGGCGACAGTAACTCTTCTTCCAGCCTTCTTACTTATGCCAAGAAGCTATGGAAAGAAGGAGAGTTTTCTGGCTCAACAAAGAGATCTGATTCTCTCGACTCTGAACTCTACGATTTTCCCGTTTATAATCTCAACAAAAGAGATTCGGAATTTCTCACCAAAATCATCGACTCACTCACCGATTCTGGATTGGTATCCAAGGTTGTGAGTTCTATTCTCAATAACCAAGAGCTTGTTAACGGAGCCAAGACTTTGGTGGTGACTGTGTTCAAAAAGATCGATTGGTCGTCTCTTTATACCACTATCAAGAATTCAGGTATCGTTCAGTCATTGTGGAAGAAGGCCCTTACCTATGCTGAAGGAAAATCCTCTTTTGTTGCTAGCGTCGTGGATGCAACTTCCTCCAACAAAGTGAAGAGAGCCGATGCAGTTGCATCCTTGGCCATCGAAGCTCTTGCGTCTGCCACACCCGACTCTACTGATGATGGCACCGCCACTGCTTTGTCGTCGGAGACTTTGTCGACTGAGACCTCAGCTGAGACCGATTCCGGATTGTCTAATCTCGTTGACAACTTGCTTGGAGGAGATTCTGACACCGCCAACAGCACGGAAGCTGAAGAAACCACCACTGCCGATGCCACATCCGCTACAGAAAGTTCTACGACTACCGGCTCTTCGTTGGGTAGCTTAATTGACAATCTACTCGGTGATGACGACGACGATGCCACTACCACCACGACCACCAGCGACGACTCCTCAGAGACTGACTCTTCATTGAGCGACTTGGTCAGTGATTTGTTCGGTGGTGATGACGATGCTTCCACCACCATCACCACCACCAGCGACGACTCCTCAGAGACTGACTCTTCATTGAGCGACTTGGTCAGTGATTTGTTCGGTGGTGATGACGATGCTTCCACCACCATCACCACCACCAGCGACGACTCCTCGGAAACCGGCTCAACATTGAGTGACTTAATCGATGATTTATTCGGAGGTGATGACGATGCTTCGACTACCACCACCACCGATTCTTCCGCTGCTACTGGCAATTTCTTTGATGAACTTCTTGGAGAAATCTTTGGTGGTGATTCCACAGCCACTGCTTCTAGTTCAGAATCTACTTCTACTGGTTCTTTGCTCAAGGAAATTTTTGATGAGCTCTTCGACAGCAACTCATCGTCTTCCTCTTCATCTTCATCGTCTGGTAGTTTTCTCGATGAAATCTTGGACATCGCCGAATCTGGTATTGAAAAGTTGCTCGGCGGTGATGATGATTCAAACAGTACTTCCTCAAGTGGAGGATCTTTACTTGCCGTTCTTCTTGGTGTTGGTGAAGAAGTCATCGACGACCTATTCAGTGGTAACAGCACTGGGTCAAGTCTTCTTGCCACTATTTGGAACCTCGCTGAAGATGCATTGAAGGAATTATTAGACGGCGGAAGCTTTTCCCTTGAAGACTTTATCACGAATCTCATTGATAAGATCTTTGGAAGCTCTTCTTCTTCTTCTTCTTCTAGTAGCAGTGGTGACAGTCTTCTCAGTGAAATCATTGACTCAATATTTGACGGAGACTTCTCTCTTTCCAGTTTGATTGATGAACTAATCGATAAGATCTTCGGAGGCTCTTCATCTTCATCTTCATCTTCAACATCTACATCCTCGTCATCTTCATCCTCATCATCTTCTTCCGGAAGCAGCAGCGTGTTCAGCTCCAAGAAGCAAAAGTGCTGTTGCAGCAAGTCCAAAAAACTCAGAAGAAAGAAGAAGAGACAGCTCAAGAAGCACATGAAGAGAAGCTTGAAGAAAGCTATCAAAAAGAGAGCTAAGATTGTTTCGGTTGAAAGAGAAATTAATCTTCATGCTCGTAGTTTGATCTGATGATACGAATATACCCCCTTCACATGTCATGGATGTATTGACCATGAAAAAGCTCATCTAGTTTAATGTACTTTTACCACGTTTAATCATCACCAAGTAAAATATCTCTTAGCTTTTCCATAAGAGACCGAGAATACATCCGAATTGACGTGAAGAAAGCCCGCTTTGTTAAAAACCAAGAAAAGCTCCACATCGATTACTCAAATAGGAAGATTCTACGAAGCTTCTGGGTCAAATTTAGATCTCACCCGGGGCTTCGCTAGGCACGTCCCCTCATGAGCCTATGCCTGTCTTGCAGGTAACTATTCCATACAGTCTCCTCTTTTGCGGCCTCGAACGTGGCTAAGAATACACAAAGCATTCACCCAAGAGTTTTCGGCTTGCTTCTAGATGTCATGTGTAGAGTGGCTAAAGGTGGCGCTGTGATGCTTCGATGGTGATTATGTTAAGTCGATGGTGTGATTGCCTTCGGTCCAATCAATCCCGTTGCCATCTCCGATCGTATTCTCTTCCTTTTTGAAAATCAGAATTCCCTGCAGTCATAGTAAAGGTGTTGACGCTGTGGGAAGGAGGGGAGTTTGCATCAATTGCCATATGAGTAGATGGACGCGCAGCCAAACTCAACTGCCATTTCCGAATAGGGAAGGCAAACAAGTCGTGCGCCGACCACGGCCTCATAGTTAAGCTCGCAAGGTGTTGCAAGGAATTTCCTGTTTGAGTTAATGGCGCACCATTCTCATATTGTATCCCAATACAGTAATTGTGGTTTACCACCAGTCTTATATATCTTGTTAAAATGCCCACCTACTGGATACCTACTCTTTTCTTCCTACTAGAAACTTCCTTGCTCCATTCATTCGTTTACTGATGCACATTTGAAGCGGTTGCCACCATGAAAAAATCAACTGTCTTCAGTACCGTCTTAATATATGCTGCCTTGGCTCAGGCACTTGACGAAAGTGTCCAAGAGCTATTGGCCAAACGATTGGACATAAAAGCCCTACTTGGACTTGGAGATGACGACACCTCAAGTGCTGTTGCTTCTCCAACTGATACCCTTGTCGCTTCGTCATCCACAACGGCTGCTGCCGCTGTTGCTGCTGCTGCCGTTGCTGTTACGATTAGCGCCAGTTCCTCCAGTTTAATTCCATCCAGCTCGAGCTTGGCTTCTTCCAGCTCACCATCATCCAGCTCGAGCGCTTCTTCTTCTTCTAGTGCCACTGCTACATCCACTGACTCGATTCTAGATGATATTTTTGGTGATAATGATTCTTCTAGCAGTGCTTCCAGTATTGTTAGCTCTTCTGCATCATCCACTGAGACTGAGTCTACGGCTAGCTCCTCAGCTTCTTCCAGTGTTGCATCAACCACAACCAAAGCAAACTTTTTGAAGGGTTTGCTAGATGGTGATGACAACAGCAGTTCTGCCGCCAGCTCCAGTGCCACCAGCTCCAGTGCTTCAAGTTCTAGCTTCGTGGGCTCTTCTTCTGAAGTATCTAGTGCTAAAGCATCCACTACCGACGAGTCTTGGTTAGACAAGCTTTTCGGAGATGATGACTCCTCGTCATCTGCTTCAGCATCTGCATCCACTGATGATGACGAAGAGTACTGTGATGAAACCGAGACCGATTCTGCCACTTCGGACGATACCACTACTACTTCAGACGACGCCGCCACCACTTCGGACGACACTAGCACCACTTCCACTTCTGATGATGACATATTCTCAAGTCTCTTTGCTAGTGTGACTTCAATTCCATCTTCATCGGCAGCCTCTGACGATGATGACGAAACCTACTGTGATGAAACCGAAACCGAAACCGATTCTGGCACCACTTTAGACGATCCAACCACCACTTTTACTTCTGATGATGACATTCTCTCTAATCTCTTTGCTAGTGTGACTTCGGTTTCCTCTTCATCGGCAGCCTCTGATGACATATTTTCAAAACTTTTTGCTAGTGTGACTTCGGTTTCCTCTTCATCGGCAGCCTCTGACGATGATGACGAAACCTATTGTGATGAAACCGACACCGAGTCTACCACCACGGATCTCGTGGATACAGACACGAACATCGACCCTGCCTCTTCCACTATTGAGTACTCAGCAGACCCTATTGTGACTAGTGTCGAGGCTTCCTCCACTTCAGATGATGATGACGACGACTATTGTGACGAAACAGACACTGACACCGCCACCGATGATCCAGTCACCGCCGTCGATCCAACAGCCAGTGTCGATCCCACCAGCGTCGATCCAATCATCACCAGTGTTGAAACTGAGGATCCCACTTCTATTGTCACTTCCGTCGCAACGTCTACCGATGATGATGACGATGATGACGGAGATTGTGACACCGAGACTGACGTAGTGACCGCCACCGCTGATCCTATCACTGTTACCTCAACTAAGAAGGGAACCACAGTGGCTACAACTGTCACCACTTCTGTTGCTGGCCAAGCAACCACTGTGGTCAAGTCGGTGACCGAGCAAGACACGGTCGTTACTACCGTGGTTGGTTACTCATCCACGGAAACTGTCGAATGCACCGATGATGAAGATGATGATGATGGAGATGATGGAGAAGACAGTGAAATCGTTACTGTTACCAAATACACCACCATCACTTACACCAGCACCTACCAGGGAGACGTTACCACCTATGTCACCTCGCTGGCATACATTACCACTACTACCGTTGCAGCAACTGGTGAAGACGAAGGTGACGATGATGAAGGTGACGATGATGATGATGACGATGAATCGTGTGACTCGGACAGTACTCCAAGCGATTCGTCCTCTTCTGGATCCACCATCGTCTCTTCCAGTGACAGTGACGGTGATAGCGGAACCTCTGGTGTCTCCAACGGAAGCTCGAGTGGATCTAGTGGATCGAGTGGAACCACTAGCACCACCACAACCGCCAGCTCATCCGATGAAGATGACGATTGTGATGACGTCGACTGTGATGACTATGATTGTGATGATGATAGTGATGACGAAGACGACGACGACGATGATGACGACGATTATGAAGATGATGATGATGACGAGGACGACACTTGTGTCGAAGAGTACACTACAGTTGAAACCATAGCTGGAAGTGCCACCACCGAAGTCACCACGAAGGTTGCCGCCACCACCAAGGCTACCACGAAGACAACAGATACTGTTGCTGCTGAATCTGTCACTACCACCACTTCAGACATTGATGACGACGATGACGATGAAGACTGTGCCACTGAAACCAGCCTGACAAAGACTGCCACCACTACATCCTTGTTGTCTTCTTCATTAACCAACTCGACCATCACCGCTGCAGCTAGAGATGTTAAGATTGTTGCTCTCGCCAGCAGTTCTTTAAATTCATCTTCTGCTACTCTCAAGCAGCAATCTGAAAATGGAGCCACTGTTGCCCAAGTTGGTACCTTCCTCACTGTTTTATCAGTGGTGTTGACTACTCTCTTCATGTAATCACACGAAGGCACAATCTATGTACCATATATTGCAGGGCAATATGCGTTTGCATTAATTATACCAAAAGTCCAAAGACTATATACGATCTGCTCGAAGAAAGCTGTAGAGTAAGTGCGCCGAAAAATCGAATTACGCCAAAAATCGGATTGCGCCAAAAAATTGCATTGCGCCAAAAAAACGGCCCGCGCTCTTCACCTGTACACCCGTACCGCTGCCGCGGGCAAATACACCTTACTGACTACTCCTTCGAACAAGACCTACAGCAATGGCGTTATTCGATCGTCAGACGTTGTTCTTTATGATATTCATGTTCATATTTCTTCTGTTACCGAATGGAAATGAACTGCCACATTCGGAAATTGAAAGGGATACCCTCAGGTCATACCAAGAGTCCCTCGTGAACTACCAAGACGAACTTGGTCGGCTGACGTATTACCTGGGATATGGTAACATCACCGGATTCCTTCTATCATACCAAGATTATCTAGACGGCAAAAATGCCCTGATGTGGCCATTACATGAATACTCTAAAGATCATCCTTGGCAGGAAGACCAGAAGTTCAGTTTACTCCCAAACGAGGTCAGTGACGACGTCAAGCAGTTTTGGGGGGCGGATAAGGTGGTGGACGACACGGAAAGTGCATATCTTCTCAACATTTCTGGTAGCGTGTATGGGGAAATCACCAAGCGCAAGACCAAGGTTACTCCCTTAAACATGTTTCTTCCAAAGTATTTACAGGAGCAGTATGACCGGTATACTCAAAATCAATACGAGGAGGACAAGGAACGGTATGAGCTGGATCCTGAAAACAACAGTCCTCCTCAGCGGCCACAAGAGCCTTCCAAGCAAGGTAACATGTCATTTAATGATGGAAAGATCTCCGTCAGCATCAAGAGCTACGACTACAACTTCCAGGATCGCGAAATGAGCAAGTTTGCCACCAAGAAAATCGATGACGCTGTCGTGGTGAAGGTGAATCTCCACATGAAAGACCGCCCTGAGATCGAGTCTCATGAAATAGAAACCAACGGGATCTACTTCCAGAAAACAGGCTCCATCTTGGCCATCACACGGTCAGCCAAGTTCAGAGGTCTCGAGGGTCTTGCACATCTCGCCATGAATGAAGAGAACTTCGAAAAGGCCAAGACACTTATTGGTGAACTTTTTAATACCACCGATATTCATAAAGAGGTCAACATGGATGACATGAACAACGCCATCTTGGCCGCTAAGCACCAATGTGACTATGTCAGCTTCATTCAACTCGAGAAAACCAGGTACACCACCCTGCAACTTCGGTTGATTGACGAGGAGTTAATGAATCCTTCCGGCATCCCTCTACCTCACCCAGTTCCTGCCATCGAAGTGAAGGAAGCTTTACTATACTCCCCCGATTGTGGAATCGTGCTTCGGTCCAAACCACAGGCCGCTTTCATTGGAAATAAGAAGGAAGTAATGAACTCTCATTTAAGGAAGGTGCTTAGTGGGTTTTTGTTTTTGGCGGTGGCTCAACTATTCATCATCATCAACCAAACGAAGACCAGTCGCACGCCAGCCCAGCTCGCCAATATATCGTCATACACTATTTCACTCATCACTTATGGCGATTCGATTGTGATGCTTCTATTCCTTGTTCTCTCCATCATTTCAAGCGAGTTATCTCTTGTACTTGCATGCGTTACGGTAGTGATGATGTTAATGGCGACGATTTTCGAGCTTCGACTCTTACTGACAATCGTCGCGTCGCAGGCCAACGAGAGAGGTACCAGCTGGTGGGAAGTGCTTCGCGGATCCCGTGAATCTCGTGAAGAAGGACTCCCTCTCCCAGTCACTGCGGGTGGTCCGGGTGCCATCCAGCCGCCAGCCGGTGGGGCCACCACTACCACTACCACCACTGATAATACTGAAGAATCTCGTTATCCCAATCCAATTGCTGGAGGCGGAGCGACACTTGCGGTGGTGACAATGTTTTTGATTTTCAACGTGCTTCTTTGGCGAGTCAAGTTCCGTAGGATCTTTGAATACATTGGGGTGATTTTTTTGAACCTGTATTGGTTGCCCCAATTCTCTCGAAATACCATCAAAAACCGGAGAAGATCACTCTCATGGGAATTCATGTTGGGAGTTTCTATTATCCGATTGGTTCCAGTTTGCTACGTTTGTCTCTATAAGCAAAATCCGCTTCGTCATCATTATGACCCCATACTTGCACTGGTTGCCAGTGGCTGGATCAGTTTACAATTATTCGGTCTCTTTTTACAAGACCGCTGGGGTGCCCGATTCTGGGTCAACGATCAATGGTTGCCCAAGGCCTATGACTACCATTACCTCCTCAATATCAAGAATCTTGAACATGGAGGAGGATTTTCCTCTGATCTACTCAACAGTATATCGTCTGATGTTAACGATAATTCTGAAGGCATTGTGGAATGTAATGTCGACTGTGCCATTTGCATGACAGAGGTGCCTCTTCCCATCAGCACTAATGCCGATGGAAAACATGCTCATATTGATCGAAACAGACTCAAGCAGTATATGATCACTCCCTGCCATCACGTTTTCCACTCTGAATGTTTAGAGGACTGGATGGCGTACAAGCTACAATGTCCAGTATGTAGAACAGGTCTTCCTCCTGTCTAATGAATGAAATGATATGTCAAAGAAATTTTAGTAACGTTACCCAAATCGGAAATTGCGGATGTCCCGTGGGAGTCATTCACGATTAATTGCCCTCTGCCAAGATAATCTGAATGTACGATCATGCCTGGAGCAAAATATCTTAATTTCGTAACGTGTATCATAAAAAACTGGCTCAAATTACAAATATATCAGGTAAAGTGAACTTTCCTGGAGGGATGTTCCAACTCAAAACTAAAGGCATCGCTTGAAGCTCTTGACGTATTGCTCTTGCTATAACTCAAGGAAACGTCAATGGTTCCCAAGTATTCCGCCGTTCGATTAACCGGTGGCTGAAGAGCAACAATTTTTGGCGGACTAATGGTGTAGTTATGAGGAGAAGGGGTCACCTCAACTCGAGGAACCTTCACTGAAGCGTGAGATTGTGAAATGCTGGAAACTGAAGATTCATCGCTATTGTTTGCGGGGCTAGTTGGACAAGATTGAATATTCGAGGTGGTTAGTGGACACATGGGATATGAAGATCTTTGAAGGGCGTGAGATGACGATATACCTTTGACTTGACTTCTAGTGACTTTGGTATTTCTTTGACTAAGAGTGCGCTTAGGCTTGATGCTTCCAGCACCGGATTCACTCAGTGATGGCTTCTTCAGCCAGAATGGAAGCGCCTTGAACAAGAAAGAGCCAACTACCATAATGAATGTGATGAGAAGGGGAGGAAATTGAAGGCAAATATGCCAAATTATATGACATTCGTATTTACGGTCCGGTTTTATCGTATGCCCGATGAGAATGCGATTTATTTCCCTGTTGCGGTGTCGGCCGAAGCATAGACGCGCAAAAACCTAATGATGCGCTTACCTAAGTAAATGGAGGCCAGAGTTATGCTGACAATTACGCTTATGTCAGCGGGTCGTCGATTGGTGACAACAGGAACCAATTTCCCAATTTGGCGTTGCGCAACAGAAGGCCCATGCTATATGGCACGTGAAGATTTGAGAGTGCGGATCTGTTAGGTTGCCGTTTTGGATGGCGGCAACCAGTAGCCGCTAAGCTGGATGCGGTAGCCGCTCAGGTATAAAAGCTCCCACATTGTGAAATACTCTTCAATACTACCCCCTCCGATGGCGCCCACTCTCAAAAACCCCGATTTGATTAGACATCAGCCATTCATCAACGGTGAATGGTACGAGTCTAAATCCACCAAGACCTTCAAGATCCACGACCCTGCTACTGGCGAATTTATTGCAGAAATACCAGATCAAACCCCAGAGGAGATTGATGAGGCCATCAAAATCACCGCTGATGCTTTTGACAGCTACCGCAAGACCAACACCTACGATCGCTCTCGTTGGTGTAGAAAGTTGTACGACTTGATGATTGAGAACCTCGATGACTTGGCTGCCATTATTACCTGGGAAAATGGTAAGGCTCTTGCTGATTCCATTGGAGAAGTCAAATATGCCGCATCGTATTTTGAATGGTTCGCAGAAGAAGCCAAGAGAGTCTATGGATCCACCATCCAACCTTCTAATCACAACAATAAGATTATTACCTACAAGCAACCCGTGGGTCCTGTGGGATTATTGTGTCCCTTCAACTTCCCCTCAGCCATGGGTGCCCGTAAGGCCGCTCCAGCATTTGCAGTTGGGTGTACTTGTATTCTCAAGCCCGATGCTCAGACTCCATTATCATCTTTGGCACTTGCCTACTTGGCAGATCAGGCTGGATTCCCCAAGGGATGTTTCAATGTGGTTACTGTTTCTGTGGAAAATACCCCAATGGTTGGACAAAAATTCTGCGAGAGTGAGCTCATCAAGAAGATTTCTTTCACCGGATCCACTCCCGTTGGTAAGTTGTTGATGAAGCAATCTGCTTCATCTCTCAAGAAGTTGTCGATGGAGTTGGGAGGGAATGCGCCTGTTGTGGTGTTTGATGATGCCGATCTTGATCTTGCAGTTGAACAAGCAGTTGCATCCAAGTTCAGATCTTTAGGTCAAACATGCGTTTGTGCTAATCGTTTGTACATTCAATCTGGCATCTACGACCAATTCTGCGAGAAGTTTGCTGCTAAGGTTAAGCAGTTCAAGATTGGTAACGGGTTTGAAAAGGGGGTTACACACGGTTGTTTGATCAACCAAAGAGCCATCGATAAGGTTGAGTCGCACGTTGCCGACGCCATTGAAAAGGGAGGTGAAGTGCTTGTTAAGGGAGGTAGATTACCAGAAATCGGTGAAACCTTTTATGCTCCTACTGTTATCAAGAACATCACCACCGATATGAAAGTTCTTCACGAAGAAACATTTGGTCCTGTCGCTGCATTGGTTAAGTTTGAAACCAAGGAAGAGGTACTTCGTGAATGCAACAACACCAAGTTCGGGTTGGCCTCATATGTTTTCTCGCGTGACTTGAACACTGTATGGTATATGTCCGAGTTCTTAGAGAGTGGTATGGTTAGTGTCAATACCGGAATCTTTACCGATGCTTCGTTGCCATTTGGGGGTGTCAAAGAATCTGGTTTCGGAAGAGAAGGTTCGCTTCACGGAATCGACGACTACACCGTCATCAAGTCCATTAATCTCGGCAATGTGTATATGTGATTTTTAGACTCTTTATCCACGGTAACTCATGATCAAATTGCAACCAGGCCACACTAGCGCCGGAGGGCCCGGGACGTGCGCGCACCGATAACAGCCAGCACTAATTACTGTAACAAAAACACTGACAATCGTCCCACCATGTGTATGAGAAACCCATTGACGTACCACGAGATGAGCGAGTCACCTTTTCACGAACAGATTCCCAATGCTGTCAAAATCAACGAGTCTCGCAGTACCAACGGGCCATCTCCGGTGGAAGAGGGCCAGTTTGACGAAATGGAGATGAAGCTCCTCGAGACAAAACACATGTATGAACTACCCTTACCGGTAAGTCACCGTCCTTCTCACAGGAAGCCATCTTTTAATCGGTGGGCATTGATCATTAACATCTTGGTGTTGCTGGTGCTTTGCAGTCTCACATTTATCCATCATCATGGATAATTCAAAGCCTCCCGTATAATCTCACCTCGAGCATCCCTCACAAGTGATACACATCCCGGGTATTGCCGTTGCTTTCAATATGCCCCGAGCTACCACATGCTCCATTTGTTTATGCCTAGAGCAATGAATAGTCGGGTCGGTTGGTTGCCCATTCAAGGTGGGCAGACCAATGGACTTATCAAATCATTGTTCTGGTGGTCTTACTAGTGCCTGTTCATGGCTGGTACCATATAGAACCTCATCCTCGTTATTCACTTCTCCTAATGCCCTTGGGCCTTAATAAACACTATGTAATCAACGTCCGTTTCATCATTATAGAACCAGGGAACCTTTTCACTCTTCACCATCGCTGGGTCCCAATTGGGATGCCCCGCATCTCTTCACGACACGAAAGGGCCTTCGGTGATTGAAAAGGAAAAATATCCCAGATGCGGTCTAGACCGGAGGCGCGGCGCGTGCCTTTTTTTTGGTTGTGTTTATGGCTTTATTTCCTCGTGTGTTTGATACACGACAGAATTCTGTTTTATAACGACACTGTAGACGATAATCTTTCCTCCCACCATCCACAAACAGGAAATTCCCATCCGCCTGGTGGCTCAAGCCCCACAAAGTGCATCACGTCATGTAGGAGGAGCAATGAATGAGCTAAAAAAAGAAGACGCTCAAGACAAAAGTCACCCAAGTAGAAGTAAAACAAAATTTGTAGACCTAGACCTCCAGGCGCCTTACGTTTCTTTTTAAATCAATTTTCCCACTTTGATCACCGCACCTGGCAATCTGGGAAAATCATAATACTTGGACCAACTCTTCCTCCTTCCAATCGTTTAGTTTGTGTCGTCCAGCACCACACCCCCTCTACCCAGTCCGTTCATTTCATTTCCCTACGCTTGTGAGATCGGGCTGCTAATTACCTGATTGTCCCTTTCTACACTCTTTTTTTTCCCGTTCCAAAAATAAAAAAATTCTCTCCTTCTTTACCATGAACATCACAGCCCTTCTGGCTCTACTACTTGTTCTAATACTGAGGGTCATTGCTGATAGTGCTTTGGGATGCTACTCGTCTGTGGATATTGCAGACACAGTGGGTTATAACCAATACCAAACCTCGTCGTTGTGTCAAAGTTCTTGCTCCAACTACGCGTACATTGCCGTCAAGAACGGAGGATACTGCTATTGTTTGAGCTCCATGCCCGACGATGACGAAGAAACAGACTCTTCACTGTGTGACGTGGTCTGTAACGGTTATGGAAGTCAAACCTGCGGAGGTAAGTCGGCTTACAGTGTCTACAAAGGCACCGGTACCGAGGGAGCCGATTCCCTGGATTCTAGCTCAAGTTCTTCGGAATCCACCAAGTCTTCCGATTCTTCCAGTTCATCATCCACCAAATCGTCCGACTCCTCGTCGGCCACTTCGTCATCCGCCTCCTCCTCCGAGGACGAGACAACATCCTCATCTCAGGATCTGTCATCAGTGACTGACGGACCTTCATCTTCGGACTCATCTTCAGAAGCTTCCACCACGGTGATCACCACCTCTTCATCAAATTCCAACGGTAAAGTGGTTTATAAGACCGTGACGCAATCTAGCTCGCCAACGTCGCTGAGCGAGAGCGAGGCATCTCCCACGGCATCAGACGATTCCGACTCCAGCTCCGGCCACAAATCCAAATCAAAAGTCGGATCCATCGTGGGAGGTGTTGTGGGAGGTGTCGGTGGTATAATCATCATTGCCGCTCTTGCATTCTTTCTCATCAGACGTCGTAACAATGAAGATGAAGAAGACGAGGAAGAATTCTATGATAAAGACTCTTCCGGTTTGGGTCGTGGTGGTACCGCCAAATCAAGAAAAAACAAGGTCCCCGCTGCTCTTGAAATGCCCATGACCAATCCATTCGTGCATCCCAGTGAAGATTTAACTGATCCTCGACTCAATCCAGTGATGATGGGCCGCCGCCGCTTAAGTGAAGGCTCCTTGGCTGATGAAGCCGATTACTCCAGAAAAGTTCTCCAGGTTGCCAATCCTGACCACTAGTATGTATAATGAATGAGTGTGAAATGAAGATGCAATTGTAGTTTTACTTGTTGGGCAAGTGTGGGTCACATGTCTTATCATGTATCGATCCGCTCAACCCCGGAGGCAACTATTTTAATTTAGTAACTTGCGACTTTTAAAATTTTATCAGAAAAATAACCTTCTCCCTAAATATCCGTTCCCGCCAGTAGTCAACACATTCAAGAGCATGACTAACAAAACAATTCCGGCGGTCGAGAAATCATTACATGAAAAGTTCCAGAACATATACAACCAACTTTCTGACCTCAAAAATAACAGGAGCAAGTACATTAATTCCAAACAGGTTTACGCTATCTATGATGAATTTCTTACGTTATTACACGAACTTACATTGACCCGGAAGGATGAGGAACTTAAGGGAATGAACCTCAACCTCCCCAATGTCAATGATACTCTCACGGATGACATTTGGCAACTTCTATCTCTTTGCTTTGTGACATGTGGCCTCACGAAGTTTGCCCCTGCGACATACTCTTCATTGAGCACTGTGAACAAGTTATTAGCCCATCTCAAAGAATGCCAGGTTTATACCATGGATGATTTGCAACCCATCAAGAGTCGGTTGGAAGAGATCAGAACCATTATTGAGAATAGCGAGAACCAGTCCTTTGACACCGATGAAGACGATCAACTGATCAATGCTTTCTCCACTTCTGCCGACAACGAAACCCAAAAGGCTATTAATCACAAGCGAGAGGAAAGTCTCTTGTTACGCAATAAACTCAACAAATGTCAGCAGATTTATCACGAATTGGAAGACAACTTTCACCAGATTCCCGAAGATCTCGAGCCAGTGTATCATGAACTCATTCAAATTCGAAAGTCGCTCTTGAACTACCTAACCAATTCCATGGAAAAGAAGGTTGATGATAAGTCTTGGCTTTCCCATAAGGTGGCGGACTTGAAGAAGCAACTTCGCACCATTGAAGGATTGCGGGACGAAGAAGGTAAATTTACCAGTTCATCCGCGACTGCTTCTCAATTGTGTTCCACTCAAATTGTCCTTAATGGATTACTCGACGATTGCAACAACTTCATCAATGATGTCTCTATTCAGCAAGATACTCAAGATATCTCCAGCCTTTTTAAACTGTTACTGGTCTCGGAAGATGAAGACATCCAAAGTCTTAAGCTGTTGTACAATAGCCTTATTGATCTCAAAATGACGTTGGATAACTTGATCATCACTCGTCGGTGGACGATGAGAGAAACCGATCTCTATAACTACCAAAAAATGTTGAAGAAAATTGACGACGACCGAGTTGAACTTAACAAAAACATAAACCAGAAGTCGCTTGCATCATCCACTTCCAAGAACATAAAGAAACTTCAGGTGGTGATTCTTTATTTATTACGTCGCTGTTACTCTCTTATTTATAAGCTTTTGGAAAGCTCCGAGCCGGTGTCGGAATCCCTCCAACCTATCCATAATCAATTATCCACGGTGAGAAGGTGCTTGCTCGAAATCAAGAGAATTGATGGTTTAAACAACCTTCGTGAACTATACCCTTTCCAGTTCAAACTTGCGTCCCTTGACAATTTGAGAAGTGATGGCAAATTCATCATCCATAACCAAATTCCTGAAGGCCAAGGAACGTTGAATGCGTTGTTGGCCGAATGCTTTGATATTATGCACGAGCTCAAAATTGAGCTTGAAGAAAAAGAAGACGAGGACAATGACCTGAAGCTTTCGTCTCACTCTTCCGACAATATCACTGATGACGAAGACATCAAGTCCGACGATGAAGTCGAACTCAAGCGAAATCGCTATGTTGGTTTCAATGAGGCTGATTACGACCAAGACAGCGAGAGCGATTATGATGCCAGCGCCAGCGAATACGAAGATAACGATTACTATTGATTAGTACGACTGTATATATTTGATGAAACCTGAATTAAAATTTCCCATACTGCTCAACCGTAAACCACACCCCAACGGTGACGTCGAACGCCCGGCATAGATGCTTCAATTGAGGTACGGGTGCACTCTTGTATTTTTTTTTTTCGCCAATTTTATACCCCTACTGATGATGTCTACTGGATTTGCATGGAGTTCCAAGGCTCTTGAACCCCCTCCACCCCCCGAGATGTCATCGCATGCATCTAAGGACACCAGAGATATGCGCAAACGGCGCTTGGACGATGATTTTGATGAGTATTCCGTGAAACCTGATGGTGCCACCCGTAAGCTCGTCACGCCCACTGTCAGCAAGTTCAAGAGGACCCGTACTCCCCGGATTTTGGGCCAGACGCTTCCCATCAACCGGTTGGTGGAAGTTTTAGATAGAAAGTCCCTCCAGGCTTTGTTGAATGATGTCGTTAGCCTTCATCCTGAAGTGGCCCAAACCATCCAGAAGCTCAGCTCTCGTCCTTCCAACAAAGAATCCATCGCATTAATCCAAGAGAAGTTCACCAACATAATTCAGCATTTACCCTACAAATGTGATGTGGAAAGTGACTATTCATACCTTCGTATTAAGCCCCACTTAAGTGAATTTTTGAGTTGCGTTTCTGATTTTATTCTCAATGTTTTGCCTCCTATTGAAACCAACATCAACAAGTCGGTTCAGTTCTTGGATGCCGTCACCAACATGATTCATGATATCCCCAACTTTTCAAACAGTGAGTTCTTATATATCAAGACTATGGCTTATGAACAAATTGCCAACACCTGGATGATTGTCCTTGGGCAGGGAATCCAGTATGAAGAAGATGAGTCTCTGACCAATCAATTGGAAAGCTCAGTCAGACTCATCAAGGTTGTTGATGAGTACAACCTCCAGGAGAGATTACATCGGCACAACGAACAGTCATTGGGAAAATTCAAAATGGTTGCCGACTTCATCAAGGCTGAGCTTGAGAAGCACGATACCTTTGTGCAAAGCGTACACGACAACCAAGGCTCTTCATTATTAAGTGACATAATAACGGTTGACTACTCCAACTATTCCATTTCAGCCCGAACCTCTCACTAGTTCCAGTGCTGCCAATTTTTTTCTGCATTCATATGACTGTATCCACAAATACACCATCTCTCTTTCTCTCATTAATTTATGAACATACACACCACAAAATTTTGTAGGGCCGTTTTCAATTGGCTTCTGTTGTTCCCCCAGTCATCCTTCCATGTCGATGAATATGCTGATATGTGCCTGGTGGCCAATATATATCACATGGCTGAGTTCTTTCTTCCTGAGGTGGACTGGAGTGACCATACTGGCGCTGACCACCACGCCCACACTCGAGCCTCTGAGTCTTCCATAGTCATATCGTGGGGTTTGGAGTCACACATTGAGAACATCAGGTCCATCTTCAGCGCTCATGCGGCTAGGTTGAAGAATACAGGTCATTGCCCCCAAGCCTCAGCTCTCATAAACCTTGAGGCATCCATCAGCTACGAGAAACTAATTGTATTCCAAAACTTGGATGAGATCTTCAAATTCCTGGAGTTAATTATCAGGATTGGCTTGCTCACCTCCAAAGACACCAATTTGGGATTGACTATCTACAAATATCTCCAAGAAGACGAGAAGGAATATATCGATTGCCAGTTGAAAGACAGCACAGCAGTGGTTACTCCCGCCACTAACGTCAAGGACTCCTTATCCGAATCTGCTCTTCAACAGGCACTCGAATGGGAAACCAAAGTACTCAAGCTTGTGATTAGTGGGTTGTGATTAATGTACATCTATGTAAATCTCGACAATGCACTGTCAAGTTCGTCCTCGTCTTCATCGGGGTTCTCTCCCCGATTGATACGCTCTCTGGCATCCTTCTCCAACTGGAGATTTCTTTCTGCCCGCATTGTTCTCTCGTCAATCACGTTTTGTCTTTTCTTTCTCATTACCTTTCTTAATGCAGAGTTGGCTGGCTTGACATCAGGTCTCACCTCCAAGTTATCTTCCTTGAGCTTGCCGCTGGCATCGATACGTAAGGTGTTGGCCTTGGAGTCGACGGTTCCGATGACGTTAGGATCTAAGGTAATTGTGTCAGGAGAAAGTTTGTTGATCAACCCCTTCACCTCTGCCAGTTGTCTTTGTTTGGCAGTTTCGTATGGGTTCAATTCAAGCGAGTCGTAATTAGCCTCACCAGATCCAGGAATGATTAAAGACGAGATTCCCTTTTGATGAGCGGCTCCGAGAATATCCTCAAATGGCACGTACTTGATCTTCTCGATGCGGCTCCCAGGAATTAAATGGGTCATGTATGGTTCATCTTGATGCTTCTTGAAAATATCCTTCCACACTGTCACATGTGGCCCCCATCCAACTGACAAGAGCCCGTTGTCGGAGATATCCAAAGACGATGCAGGAGTGGGAGTCCAGTAGGTGTCTACTTCTTTGAGCTTTCTCAAATCCCAGATCTTGAGCGACCGGTCACTACCACTGACGGCCATGTACTTACCTTCCCGATCAATGGCCACATCTCTGATGGGACCACGAGAAGATTGTATCTTGACGAGGGGAGTCACCATGCTGGGGGACCAGAGAGAAACGACACCATTGCTATGGCCTAAATGCATCACTGCGTTCCAGGGATTCTGTTTCATGCATTGAGTTGGGCCCAACTTGGTTCGAATTTCACTCACCATTTCTCCCGTAGATACATCTTGGTAGCGAAGAAACCCTGATCTGCCTGCGGTGGAGAGCAACAAATGGTAGGGAAGGAAGTCGAGCAACGTACAGTCCACGTGCTGCTTCATGCGATGGAGTTCGAGACCTTGCTTATCATAAATGAAAGTATACTTACGTTGGGCCACGGCAAAGTATTGGTCATTATGAAGATACTTGACGCCGTGCACAGTTTCTCCAAGGTGCAATTCACAGTCCAAGTTTCCTGTCCGCCAGTCCATGGATGCCACATGACCCTTGCGTCCTCCAATAAGTAAGCCTCTACCGTTCCGGGTGTAATCTAAAGTATAGGGACCAAACTCGGTGAGCTTGAGTTCAAATCTCTTGGTAGCAGTGGAGTGGTCCACTTCTTTGACGATGTCATCTTGCTTATATTTGAATGTTTTTTCCATGGGGCTTTCTGCCTCCAAGTAACCAGCTTCTTCTTGAAGCAAGAGATCAGTGCCGGCAGCACTTTGAACGGCTTCCTTATACTGACGATCCACTCTCTTCAAGCCAGCATTAAGCCGCTTGTTCTTGGTAGAATATCGGGCTCGCTTGGCATCACGCTCGTACTTTTCTTGCCCAGGGCGCTTGGGTTCTTTAGAAGGAGGCATCTCGTGGTGATGGAGATTTTTCGAGATGAGCAGATGTATGGGTTTTTCACTGGGCCCCGAGACTCCTCATTTTCAGTGGCCGCACAATCACCAGTATTTTGACTACCATGTTCCGTTTCTCACGCTTTCCCAGGGTTACGAGAAGAAAGCCTGTTCTTCAGGCCAATGTGTTTCCAAAACCAATCCTCTTGGTGGCAGGATTGGCGGGCGCTACTGTTGGAGGAACTTATTTATTTGACGCCCGTTCCGCTGTTCATGAATATGTCTTGTGCCCGTTGATAAGGGCATTCACTGATGCTGAACAAGGCCACAAGTTGGGAGTTGCGTTCATGAAGTGGGGATTGGCCCCGAAGCTAAGAGAACGGGATGATAAGAATGCCGATGTTCTTGGAGTTAACGTGTTTGGAACTAAGCTCAATTCACCCATTGGTTTGGCTGCTGGATTGGATAAGGATGGAGAGGCCATTGATGCTTTGTTCGACACTGGATTCTCGTACGTGGAAATTGGATCAATTACCCCTGAACCCCAACCTGGTAACCCCCAGCCTCGGTTTTTCCGTTTGCCGAAGGACGATGCTGTTATCAATAGATACGGCTTTAACTCCACCGGTCATTTCAACGTGTTGGCTACCCTTAAGTTGAGATTTGAAAAACTCATCTCTCAGGTGCCTGGGGCCACCTCGAACTCGTTCAGGGACAACAAACTTCTAGGAATTAACCTTGGTAAGAACAAGACTGGAGACGAGGTCACCGATTACGTCAAGGGTGTCAACCGCATGGCTCCTTATGCAGATGTGTTAATCATCAACGTTTCGTCGCCCAATACCCCCGGATTGCGGGATTTGCAGAGTGAGTCGAAACTTACCAACTTGTTGGCCACTGTGGTAGCCGAGAGAAACAAAATGGAAAAGAACCTACTCGGGAAAGTACCACCAGTGTTGGTCAAGGTTGCACCAGACTTGACGGAGCCAGAGATTGAATCTATTGCTTCTTCTGCCAAAAGTGCTAAGGTGGATGGAATCATCATTTCCAACACCACCATCCAGAGACCCAAGCAGCGTCTCAACACTACCGATGCAACCCTCGTCAACCAGATTGGAGGATTGTCCGGAAAACCGCTTAAGCCGCTATCTCTTCAAGCCCTCCGCTACTTGCGTAAGTATACCAAGGACTCTGATCTTGTATTGATTGGATGTGGAGGAATCTCTTCTGGAAAAGATGCGCTAGAGTTTGGTAAGGCCGGGGCAACTTTTGTTGAGTTGTACACCGCATTTGCCTACAAGGGGCCTGGGTTGCCAGCCAATATCCGGGACGAGCTTGCCGCCGAATTAAGAAAAGAAGGCAAGACCTGGCAAGACATCATCGGTCAAGACGACCCGTAGTTTATGTGCAGAACTATGAAATATATAAACAAATCCATAACGCGCCCTAGCTTTTATCTTTCTTTCTTGTCCATGTCTAGCACGCCGCGTGAAAGACGACTTCTGCGCCGGTCTTCGGGTGCCCACAAGATTCTCCCCCAATCTCCAAAAGTCCATTACGCGGTGGACCCTGATCATCTACCATTGGAAACTGAAGCAAACAAGGAAAAGTTTGAGCTCATGCTAGATCAGATGCACTCCTTGGAAAGTCATATGGTCAATCTCAAACAAATCCAAGAGGCAATCTCAAACGGGTTCAATGAATCATTTGCCAGTTTCATGTATGGGATGTCGATCACGATGTGGTGTAATAACTTTCCCCACTGTCCTCTGCAACAGCTGTGGGAAAAACTCAAGAGCCTTGAAGGAGTTGACAATCGAATCGAAGAATTAACCAAGAAGGTACAGGCCAGGAGAGACGAGAACCTACGCTTAAAACAAAAACTCGCCTCGGTGCAACCACTGCCAGCACCTACCCCAAGAGCACGGCCCCGGCCCCTTCCCGCGGCTGCCAAACGACCCATTTCCAGACTACAGCTTCAATCACGGCCAGCGCCTCCCTCGTCGGACGATACCGCTAACACAAATGACTCGTTTGTGGATGCCCCCCGCTTGTCAAGAATCCCGCAACCCCCTCGAGGTATAAGGTCGCAACGTGGTCCCAACTTGAACCAACCACCTCGCTACCTCCGAGGATTATTTTCACAGTCTGATAAACGCATTGACAAGCCAAGGATCTCCCAGCGTAGCAGTCTCAGCAACAGACCACCATTTCGGTGATGTAACATATGTATATTAGATTACAAGATGCTTAACGCAGAACATTAACGTAGCCACCAGCGGTGCTTTGGCCATTATCGGTAGCCAGCTTCCAATTGAGCCTACGACAGGTTGCATCGAGCAGCTACGCGTAGAAAGAAGACCCTCATCGTCTAGCAATGTGGACGTGGCAGAAGTAAATGCTCAAGGTCCCTTATAGTTCCGTCAATTTCATCATGAGTTCGTATTTCACTTGTTGGACCGACTTTTTCTGCTGGCTGGCAAGCACAAGAAGATAATCCTTGTTTTCTAAGGAATTGAATATGGTCTGGCGGCGAATTTGCTCCTGGTAGCTTAATTGAGGTGTAGTCATAACCGCGATAATTAATTTTTCTTCATTCCTCAACCATGTCTCAAGCGGAGCTCTCACCGGAAGATAAAAAACGGATTCTTCGAGAGCGGCGGTTGGCCAAGATGAAACTGGGTCAGGCGTCTGCTCGTCTTAATAGCATTTTGTCTCTGGGTTCATCCGTAAAGACAGACTCGGTAGTCTCGGTACTTGAAAAAACTGAACAAGCTAAGACTGCCCGTCAAGCAGCAACTGAAGCTGATCCCGATATCCAGGACATTGGTTCGCTCGCAAATCTCCCACCCCTTGGGAATAGTTCCAATCAAGAGCCTGATTTTGATGACTTTTTGAAGCAATTGTTGGGAGGATCCGCCCCCACCAGTGGTGACCCAATGGCCGACAACCCACTTGCACAAATGATGGCTCAAGCCCAGGCACAGACAGAGGGTACAGAAGATATTTATGACAAGGAAATCCATGAATATAATGCTTATCAGAAAAGGAAATGGAAGTTTCGTTTCATGGTGGTGCGGTACCTTGTCACAATTGCCAACTTTGCGTGGTTTTATATGACCCTGTCCGCATTCATGGCAGCGCCATGGCTGTATTCACGGCTGTTGAAAGCTGCTGATACTCACTTTTTTCCGACCTTTCTTGCCTGCGAACTCATGATGTTGACCAGTTACTACTTAGTAGCTTCTAAAAACAATCTTCTCCGCACGGCTGGCGAAGGCAACGGACTTATGACGATTGTGAACTTCGGAGCTCAGTTGGATCCTCGCGTGGCAAGAATTAAGCCCGTGCTTACAAACGTGTTCAGATATTACGAAATCATCAGCATCTTCATCGGAGATGTTCTTCTTCTAGTGTTTCTCTTTGGGCTTACTAGTCTAGAAGTAAATAAATCTCACCCGTGAGGGTATCGCTGGCGGAATCATGGCTTATTAGGTGCTAGCACAGCAGGTTTCTCGGGAGGTGAATATGTGGCAGCCCAAGCCGGATGGTGTTCTTGTTGTATTTAGAAAAATAACTATGTACGGTGGGACTGACCTATATACAGTAAGAGAAAATCATCCAGCCAACGCTCTAGTGGATCTGGAGTTTGAATGAATAGCCAAGTCCCTCTTAGCCTAAGCGCTCCTTCATGTCCTTTCTCTTTGCTTCAATCACCTTCTCGGCACTGGAGAATTGGCGTTTTTTCCAGAAGGTGTACGCAAGCAATCCAGAACTGGCTATGGAAAGTCCAAACCACGTCACAAGGTACTGCAAGTGGTTGTTGCTGAAGTTTACCTTGGGAATCGTTCCCACTGGGACTCCCTGATTGATGAACTCAAACTCCTGGTACTCCATGGTCGAGTCATTCTCATTGGATGCAAGGAACAACGAGTCTTCATTTTGTTGTGATTTGGTGAAAAGTCTCTTCCACATCGGTATGGATGACTCCTGTTTAACTTGGTCAGGACTCTTCCATTCTGGATGGTCCTTCAAGCTGTAGATGAGCTGCGAGTAAACAGGAAGCGAGCCTGATTGCTGGGCCATGGCCGCAACATCAGGAACATGAAACAACCTGGATCCGTCGTTGTGCTCGAACTGCAAGGACGAGCGAGTTGGCATCACCCGGAAGAATCCATAGATTTCGATCTCTCCTTGTGGGAATGCTAAATGCGATAAGTACCCATGGGCTCGGTTCTCGGGAACCACTTTATCCTTGCTGATCCAACCACGCTCCACCAAAATGGGATCTCCACCTGCTGAGCGAGCGAATGGAGTCACCAAAAGGTAGCCCACCGCTCCATTCCTCATACGGGGGCCCAAAAACATCTCCTGGGAGTAGTCAAAGTGGCCCTTGATTTTAAACCGGCGGTACTCAAAGTTGGTGATGGCTTCGGGATCGAGCTGGGCAGGCAATACCTCCAACGGGGGACGGGATAACAATTCTTCACATTTGCTGATTAGATCCACCTTCCAGTTCAAACGGCGGACCTGCCAGCACCCAAGGAAGAAACTAATGACGGGCATGGCCACCATGAGTCCCAAAAAGAATGTCCGAAGCACCGGCATCTTGGACTGGTGTTCTGCGGTTCGAAGATTGGTCACCGTACTAGTAATAGGCTTCCAGTCTGTGGTGGGTGTCTTGACTCCACGACGAGCCATTACCCATGGGTGACGGAGGGTCTGCTTCAATGGTACTCCGACTCGAAACATGATGGGATGATTTTGCGCGGTGCGCCAGTTATGGACTACGGCAGGTGCTGGATGTTTACTGCGCTGTAAGCTCTTTACTGCCAAATTCTAGAGCTGCACCAACATCACCGCCGATACAAATGCTCTTCCGCTACTGTCATAACTGTCGACGTAGCCTGCAAGCTGATCCTCCAGTCGTAGTATCAGACGGCGATCTATAATGGTGAAAGCATTGATACGATACCTCGGAAACTACGCCTGAAAGAGTTCATGGTCATTTGTATTGTAGCTGGAGGCCTCATATACATGGAGCGTAGGTGCAGCCATCATGGCTGCATAGATGCAGATGTTTATGTCTGAGTCGTATGCCTGGGGGATTGGTCGATAGTTCCTGATCTTAACACAGTGATTGCTAGTCACTCACGCTGGTTCGTTGCTTAATGTCAGTGACTTCATCCTCAAGACGGGGGAATTCCTTCACCAACTTGTCCCCCAACACGTCTCGAAGCATTTTGAAGCCGTTCATTTTACCCTTCAACCGAGCATTGGACTTGGAATTAACCTCCACAAACTCCCGCGTGTAGATATCTGGGTTACGTCCCTGCTCGATGTATGCAATCACGTCCACTGGAATTGGATACTGTGCTGTCTGTGGGTTATTGGATAACTCGTGCAATTGCCCTATTAGCTGGTTAGTTTTATGGGTCAATGCTGCATGTGACTGCTGGGTACCCTGGTTGTCATGTACCAACACCCCAAGTTCAATGTACGACTCTATAAGGCCCTGTAGCTGGGTTAGCACCGCTTTGATGGGCTCGTTGTCATCACCTGGATTGACCGAAGATGTGGTCATGGTGTTAGTGTGGAGGAGATTTTATTTTATTTTTTCCTCTCTACCGTAAGGAGGCGAGGAAGAACTTTTCCCTGATGCAAATTTCGCTACCGGCCACTTTTTTTTTGCGAGCGATCCCACCCACCTTCTTCCTAGGGATATCATTGTCTATTGTGACGCCATGAGTGAAAACTACTTCGTCACTTTGAGATACTCTCCAGAAAAAATCCGTGCTTCTTCCCGGTTAAGCCCTTTAAAGAGAAGATCTCAGGTCGAGTCTCCCCCTCCATCCAAACTCGTCAAACTTCACAGCTTCCACGACCAGTCCCACCTACTATCGTCTCCATCTCGGTCATCTCAGCGTCAACAGTCTCGTCAATCCACGCCACCTTGGTCGGCGCTGTCCGGTAAAGACGTCAATGAGTCCAGCCAGCTCTCGGGCTCCTCCACGCCCCAGTCAACCCCGGGCGACACGTCTCTGGCATCCGCACCACCTCGCATACGGTTTCGTGACCTCCAAGGAAGAACCTTGTCCCAATCGTTGGAATCTATGAAGAGCTACTCATTTGCCAACCAACTGTTTGAGGACGTGGAAAAGATATGGAACTACGATCTCCAGAATGTATCTCAGCGTCTTCATTACCTTCGTGAAATACACCGAGCAATCCAGACGCTCAAGAAAAGGAAACCTCGCAGAGAGAAGTCGGTGGAAGAGAACGGCTCTAGTGCATCGGTTCCTACCCAGCTGGATGAAGATCTAAACTCCAGCCAGGCCGGCAACAACGAGGAAGAGGATGAGTCTGATAGCCACACAGAAGTTCTCAGCAGCTCTCAGTACTCGCCATCTTTGGAGAGACGGCCCCGCCATCTTCTGGCGTGAACGCTAATCCCCTTCCATCGTGCATTCTTTACTTCTTCTCTCGCATTATACTCAACATTTTCATGGCTGATTTTGCCGTTGTCTCCCTTCACAATCCGTAACTCTATACATTACGTCTCTTTTACATGCCGTAAACACGCTATCCACTACAATGCTAGCTTTCGCCGGCCATGACTACTTTGGTCCTCCATACCATAGTTGCAAAATCAAGGAGCCTCCTGCATATATGGTGCGCCATGGGTGCCTGCATATACTCTCACGACGCACGGGACAAATTGATAGTCAAGAAACTAATTCTTCCATTAGTCCACCATCATGAAGGCAGTTGTTTCCACCGGTAAAGCGTACTTCTGTACGATTTTATCCAGTTTTGCCATTGTTATCTTGTCATTCATCGGTTACCTCTTCAAGACCGGTCATGAGTCTATGATGGGTTCCATAAATGATCCTGAGGACGGAGCCGCTGTGGCCAAAACTGTGTTTGGGGCAGTGTTTGTCTACTTGGCATTCTTCGTGTTCTGTGGATGTCAGGTCCTTGTGATTAAAAGACAAAGCCGGATCCAATTGAGCTAACATCTTTCGAGCATCTCATGACCTTCATAAATTTATTGTATACATATACATTGCTTTCAATTAGTATGAGTGGCTATATCCCCAATAAACGAATTCCGCCACCTTACACTTCGTAAACTTCAGTTCAAAAGTAAATTAAGCCAGAATTGATCGTGTTTAGTACTATTTAATTACAACTTAGGAATGGACTCTTTGCCGCCTTTCCAGGTAACATCACCACTCCAGTCGCATAAATCAAGCACAAGGTTGCTTAACTCACTAAGTTCTTCCTTAGAAGCACCCTCATTGATGGCACCTCGGAGATGGCCCTTCAACTGAGGATTAACGTCCTGGGGGATAAGGCACGAAACTATACACAAGGAAGTTTCCTTGGCCAGGACTATATCAGTGAAACTAAGCAAGGGCGAGTAAACATGATGGAAAGTGTACTGCCACAAATCAGGGTAGGCAGTAAACATTTGCCGCTTGATTCTGGTGTTGATCTTGTTGGTGTAGACAGAATTCCAAAAGTCACTGCCTCTTTTCAAATTCTGAAGCACTTCCTTTGAGTTAATGCTCTCTTCCGAGATGGGGCCATCAATAGTATCATAAGCGAATTCTCCATCCTTCTTTTCTTCAAACAACGTTCCTGCTACATCCTCCAGAACGATGTTGGAGGACTTAACATGACCAGGGAATACGATTGGGTTCCTAACGGGGCTCAACGGTGGCTTGATATTGGTGGGAGTGACACTTTTGAGCAACATCAACGCATTAATAGTCTTGGGTAATCCTGCAAGAGCGGTACTCTTCAAGAGCACTTCTCTTATCTTGCTAGCAATGATTAATTGAGCAGCGTGAATATCCTCCGTCTTGGAATACTTAAACCCAAGCGGCAATTTGTCGTAGATTGAGTATGGAATCAAAATATCGGGCAAGTTGACACCAACTGCTGTAAAGTCCTTATACTTGTCAGAAGAAGTAATAGAATCTTGAGCAAGTTGTAGCATATGCTTATCGGCCAAGAGACTAGTTGTTGACTTGGGACTTTCCAAGAGTTGTTGTCTTAAAGCAAAGTGAAATACTTTGGCAATCTCATCTGGACGATTCACCACGCTCAAAGCTGCCAGTGCAACAAGGTACCAGGTGTTGTGGAGACTCGGATACTTATACGCAAGACGTAAAAGTCTGTCGGGAGTTAAAATGGGCATAGTATCTTTTACAGTCATTCGAATAGTTGTAGGATGTTGGGTTTATTTAATACGGACTAGAACGTGTTAGGGTACACTGTGATTTTGTGGGGCGCCCTTACTTTTCTCAACCGAGGCTTGTCGATACATGAGTTATTTCTTTTTAACCCTTGAGTTGACCACTTTGACGTGACTTGAAGTGGCCGGCTTGGTCGGTTATAGCAATTTACCATCCATATGCTTAATCGGCACATAGGTAAATATGCCAATCAGGACCCTTTGATCGTACCACCGCAAGGCTGGGGCTTATATCCAAGGCTTTTTGACCCTTGGATAGAGCTTCGTCCCGATATAGCCGACTAAGTAGGGGGGGGGTGCTTACCCGTTATATGATGTAAACCAAATACCTAACCGTTATTTATTTTTGAAGCTTGATCGAATCCACGAAGCAGCAATTGAGTCCTTCAATCGTTTACCCTGTTTAGAAGACCAATTTCCCATTGCCCAAAAATGTTGAAGACTAGAGAATACTGGTGCAATCAGAGAATTGAAGAGACGAAACGGCATGTTGAACTGATTTGAAACATTTCGAGGAAGCTCGGTGCTTAACTTTTGTTTGATTTCTTTGATGGAAGTCTGATCAAGCAATTGACCAAGATCATCTCCATTGTAGGTGACGGATGATGTGGTTGCAAGGTTGTTGAATGTCTGCTCCCACGGTCTCATTGATTCATCTATAGGAACCCATCGACTTTTTCTCCATGCTTCAGAGCCCACCATTTCTTTAATCCGTGACACTGCTCGTTTGTAGGCAAACTTCTCGTCTTCACCAGTGAAGGCCTTGGTGTTTGTAAAATCGAGGGCTTTCTTAAATTCCTCGACCGATTCATGTTCAGGCTTGAATATCTTGCTGTAGTCATCATAGGACTCGGTATGTTTCTGGTCATACGATGAAACATTGGGTCTGTAAGGATTGGACATGGCAATTGCAGTTTTGGCAAACATTTCTTCGTCTTGCACTTCGAGTCTATTAACCTCTCCCTCTGCAGATTGGGCATCGGGGAAAAATAGATAATCTATGGGGACATCGCTCCGCATGTAGAATTGACATTTGGCCTCGTAGATGGCATCAAGGAGCGTGATGAAGCGCTTGGCCTCGTTTTTCATCTTGGTGGTGAGTACTGGCACATTGTCTAGGATGATGGTCTTAAATCGAGAAGCCAACGTAATGTAATCGGAAGATGAATAAAGTCCCTGACAAATCTCCTCAAAGTCGAGGTAACATATGGTCTTAGCTTTGAACGTTAGCGGAATGTGAGTGGTACGGTTGTACACAGTAAACGATGCTGGTTGAGCATCTAGCTCGTGGATTTTGATTTCCTCTTTACAAAGATGGGAGTCTGCTTCCACTTGTAAAGCCTTGGTCTTGATAAGCTTTGTCCATGCTGCATCGTGGTTTTTGTCGTCCTGCTTTACCACCAAATTAGCCTCCTTGGTCTTGGCAGCAAAAATCGATCGATAGTCCTTATTGGAACGCATGTCGATCGTCTGGCATCGGGCGTTCAAGATTGACACGAATCCCTTGAACTTGGTCTTGTGGAACTCATTAGCATAAAGCTCTTCTGGAAGCTTGTTGGACGTAGCCACTAGAACTCCACCAAGCTTAAAATAATAGGTGAACAAAATCTTGATGATATTGGCAGAAGCAATATCTGGGAGCATGAACTCATCCAACATGAGCACGGTATTTTTGCTGATCATCTTCTGGGCCACTTCAAATAAAATGAACTCATTCTCCATATTCATCTGCTGCTTGTTCATACCATTGGAAATGGTGGCCGTGAAGAGCCGCTCCTTTTGGATCTTGTGCATCTCGCTGTAAACCCAGAGAATGAAATTGTTGTAGTGCCATCTCATTTTGGACTTGTGGGGTAAGGAAGCTGCAAAGATATCCATAAGCATCGACTTACCGCATCCCACTTCTCCGTGGATGAGAAGTCCTTGCGGAGACGCGAAGTTGCTGAGTTCCTCCTCGTCAGTGATAAACCTCACAAGCTGCATTTTCTCAGCATTCGGGTCCTTACGAAACAAGTTGTGGATGGCATTAAGCCTGAGAGGCAGGAATTTTCCAGCGTTTTCTCGGGCTATGGCCTCTGCGTGTTTGATCTCGATTTGCCTTAGGATAAGGCTGATTTTGATTGATAGCTCTTCAGGGGGCGTGTAATCAACCACCCGATGGTAAAGCTTTTGAAAGTCCTTCATCACCCGGAGCTGAAGCTCATCCTTCTCGAGAAGTCCTTGTGTTATGTAATTTTGGTAAAGGATGAAAGGATCAGTAATCGATACGCTGGTATTGGTAACGGGCCGTTCGTGGGGTTGGTATTGCTCTTCATGAAGAGGAAAGAAGGGGAGACGGCCCTCTACCCCATGAGGACCAGAACCTAGTGTCATGGCCGAGTATGATCTGGTTGCTAGACGAAGACGAGCTTTGAACATGGTCTGGGATAGCTGACTTGATACTAATACTATTTTTTTTTCTGGTCCAAGCATGCGTTTTATCTTTTTGATCAGGCGTCGCATTCCCGGACCCCGGCATTAAGCAACGGGGCACAACCACGCGATTACCACCATCTCATCGTGGAAAAAGAAACGTTACTGGGTGCCTACAGATTGGATGCTAAAATGCTATTCTATATGACTGGTCATGCTGGGCTCAGGCTCTGTTCTCGTTGTAGCTTCATTTGGGCAAATTTCCGATCAAGCGAGTTCAGCAATCCATTCATTTCTTCATCCAGACGACCATACAACTCGTACCACCACTTGACCTCTGTGTAATTGAAAAATACAACGTCATTATCTTCACTGGGCAGGTAAGCGCGATTGGCGAATTCTTGAGGACGTGAGTTAAAATAGTCCCACACAGACACCGTTTGAGATGCAATGTTAAGTTCGTTTAGTTCACGCTCGGAATCACAAAGAAACGACCCATACTGACACGAGTAGTAGTGATAAAACAATCGCTTGAGGTATCGAGCATTGAACTCAAATTGTTCGGGATGTTGACGGAAGATCTGGTAGACACAATCCAAAAACTGATGGAAAACGGGCGATCTCTCGTTGCTACCAGAGTAGGTGGAGACGCTCTCACTGGGTCCTGATTCAGGGGTAGACGATGATGCTGTTGCCGCATTCTGAGCGGTATTCTTGATATGATTAGCAGCACGTGCTGCTTTCTGAAGTAGCAGACCCATGCTACCCTTATCATCCAGTTGTTCCCGACCCAACCCATTCTCGGATCCGACCTTGGCAGTAAGTGCCCCGATGCAACCGCCGTGGTCTGCACGAGTGTTGAATTTAAACCCAAAACTGACCCATTCTTTTTCCACCAAGACCTGGAAACCTTTGGTGGTACGATAATATGGATCCAAGCATAGTTGTGACAATGCAGATACTTGAGAAGTTCGATCCCATCCGTCCGAACAGTGAATGATCACGTTGGTGTTATTGAGATGAACCGATTTGGTAATTCGATCTACCGATTGAAGAATAATCGACAACCGGTGTAGCCATTGAGACTTGGTGAGTCCTTGTTGAATGAATGAGTTGATGCTGTTGGGATGTTTATCCCAATCATTTAGCACGGAGGTAAGTTTGGTCAAGGATTCTCGAATGACGTGAATGTTGTCAATATTGCAGAATATCTTGTCGACGTTATAAACAGCCGAATCCTTATCTGACTTGCCTCGGTAGTTATCTATGTTTTCGGTACCGGCCCCCAAGGCATGCTGCGCCATGGCGTTTGTCAACGGGCGCAAATCCACGAGTAAATTACGCTGGGGCTGATCTCTAAAGTCATTATTTTCGATGCTGGCAAGTCGTTCCTTGTTTTGACACTCAAAGATTTCTAGAATCAACTTCTCATCTTGAATCAGACGGTTTTGTATGTTCAATCCCACCAATGGCTGTGAGCATCTTGCAATCACATTGCCATTGGGACCGGTGCGGTGCTTATAGACAACTGCAGGTATACGTTGTTTCGATCTGAACTTACCAGCGTGCTTCAAGACATTATCTGATATTGACGCAGGGACAATCAACGTTTCAGGATATGAAGGACAAAATTTGTACAGCTGATTGATTTCGGTAATTCTCCAGAATGGAGACTCGTCTTTAAATAGGTTTTGTCGTTTGTACTCTGCGATTGGATCGTAAATGGTCCATCCGGATTCTTGTAACTTTTGCTCTAGCATGTTGGGCTTGTAGTCAAACGCATATAGCGCACGGAGATTTGGCAACTTGGGTGCAGTGATGAGAAGACTTAACTTTCGATATACCTCGGTACATAAGGTATCATTAATAAAGTCAAATGAGTAATAGGTAAAGTCCTTGCATTGAATCCGAATATGAGACGCTGAATAGAGATCGACTCCTTTCTCTTCTCCTTCTGATGACTTCACACGTGCAGATCCTCTGCTCTTATGCATTCTTTCGATAATTGGATAGCAAATCCATATCTCTTTATAATTGGAAGGTTCCTCCGAGCTGGGACTAAATCTGAATACAAGATGAAATGGTGATAGAATAAGAGTGCCCTCAATGCAATAGCCACGACGGACCAATGCCACATCATCCACTCGGGATATATCCATCCGATCCATGTTGAAGTGACAAAAAGTGGAGCAATGAGTTTTGACCAAGTCCTTGCGATACAAAAATTGTCCTGCACTCGCGCGGCATGATAACAGCCTCCAAAAAATACGACACGGCCCCACCCCCATTGCCCATTGCAACAAAAAGAAGATCCAGGTTGCCTTCGTGTCCAATGTTTCGGTTACTCAGATTTCTCTGGTCCCTTTGCTCCCCTGGCCCCTTTGCTCCCCTGGCCCTCTTGTCGAACTTCTCTACATTGAGCACTCGCTACTTCTATGCTTCGCTAAAGTGTGTGGCTAAAAATCCTCGGCTTAACCGTAAAAGAGCTAAGAGCTATAAAAATATGATGCCGTTGGCATGCGTACGAAGATGAATTGAATCAAGCACTTGGTTCTATGAACACTAATTTGAAAAAGTGTGTTAGGTATTGGATACTTTGTTAGATTTTCGTAAATTTCGCAGCTTTTCACCAACATCCGACAATGATACATAAATACCAATCAGAGACCATCAAATCTTCGGATCCCTGGTTCATGCAGCCTCATGTTCTTGAGCTGTTTCGCCGTCAATTGCTTGGCCTTCTTCTGTTTTGGCTGATCCTGCTCTTCCTCTTCTTCCTCTTCTTCCTCTTCCTCAGTCTTAAGCTCTTTGTTGACATCGATGAATCTCTTCTTTGGCTTGATACTAAGTTCCTTCTTGTCAACCTCATCATCAGAAGCCCCATCGGTGTCATCAATGTCCTCATTTTCATCAGAAACTGGAATGTCTTCTTCATCGTTACTTCCATCCATTGATGAGTCGGTGTCATCCCACGGATCGGACCCGTCCTCATCTTCACTCTCAACGGCAGATGCCTCTTCATCCTCCACACTTTTATTGGACCAAATCTTTAATGACTCCATACCGGCACTTACTAAACGATAATCGTAATCGATATCTAAAATTCCCACCTCATCTAAAGCACCGTATTTTCCTCCGGGCTTGGAATGAACTCTTGTTTCCACGATCTTTCCTTTCTTATAGTTAACCCGGTGAAGGAAACCTTCACTATCACCACACCACACAGAGTTGGTCATGTCGTCGGACTCGTTGTTCATGGAAGGAATAATCACATCTACAGAAGAGTCCTTGCTGATTCTCACCCGTGAGAGTTGATCCATGAATTTGTTTTTAGAATTCTTCCAGATAGTGATGATACCTTCTCCATGAGAGACCAAGACGGTGTCATTATTGTTGTCATTGATATGGTCGGTGGCATAACACATCGAAAGAAGTTCATCGGCCTGGTCATCCGACTGGGTGATGATTCCCTTTCTGATGTCGATATGACTGAGAGTAGTAGAGCCAAGCGTCAAGTAGTGGTATGCAGAAACTGCTGGCATGGGGAGAATGTCATTGACGGAATCTTCGTGGGCTTCTGCCACCTTAAACTTGATTGCATTGTTGAGGTTTTTGCTATCGTAAATAAGAACATGCCCATTTTCGGTACCAGACAATAAGAATGGATGGGTGCTAGAATGACAAAGTTTAGTGATGTGATCTTTCTTTGTGGGATAGTCTTTATCGGTATTTGTTTTCGAGATGACCTTTCCCGTCTCGGTATCTGCTTTTTTTATGATATGGTCTGTTCCAACCGAGAAGAGGTTTTCTCCAGCACTTCCTTCAAGAGGATCGAAAATGACCGACCGGCACGAGCCCTTGTGACGCTTGGTCTTCCACTGGGTAACAATACTACCGGTGGTGGGATCGGTGTTATCTTGAACCACGGTCCACCAAGCTCTCAGCTGACTAACAGAGGAAATGGATTTCTCCTTGTGAAGTTTTGTAAGAGATTCACGGGCAGCGTTGGCCTCATTCTCAAGACTTTCTGCGTCATAGGTGTTACAGTAAAGATGTCCGGTAGCAAGTCCAGAAAGGATGATTGGTTTTGTAGGGTGAGCTGCAAACGAAAAGAGGGGATCTTTGTAATTGATTTCCACTATTGGGGCCACAGCTGACTCGAATGCAGATGCTGAGGCAGAAGAGGTTTTCTTTTTGGCCATTATTCACGATTAGCTAGGTATACTGTTTTTGAGATGAGATGCGATGCGATTCGCGACAACAAACCTACCAGGCCAACTTTATCGATTGAATCCCGCTAATACAATTAAAGATTATAGGACCGAGACAGCTAGGACAACATTATCCAGGCCAAATGTCTCATCGACTCAAGGGGAGAGGACAACCGTAGATGTGAAACGAGCCTCGAACTTCGGGGAGAGCTGGGGCGCGAGCCAAACCATCTCTTGGCGTCCGCAGTATGCAGCTGTCATTCTTGAAGCCAATAGATGCAATGAATGATTCGAAACGCTACAATTCATGCTGTGGTCACTTATTAATTAGTTTTAGTACAGCATCTATGCTTACAAACTGAGAATTTATCTACAAAAGTGGTTGTATAGTGTAGTGGTTATCACTCCAGATTCTGATTCTGGCAACCTGGGTTCGAGTCCCGGTACGACCTTGTATTTTTAATATTGTTCATTATTTTTGTTCATTATTTTTTATTGCTATTTATGTAGTGAAGTACTTTCATATTCTTATATGCGTATATGCGTATACTTAGCTAGAACTACCTTTGACCTTAAAGTCTTCATTGTCATCGTATGCATTGTTCTCAGTGTTACCGACAATTTCATTGACCACTTCTGATGGAGAGTTCTTCTTCTTGGCATTTTCGATCTCTTTGCCAACCACGGCGTTCTTAATGCTTTCCTCGCTAACTTCAGGATTAGATTTGGGCACCTCTTCTTCAAATTCGAGAGCTTGCTGAGTATCATGCACATCATCGGTGTCAGGTAAACCGGCTTTTTTTTGTTGCTCATCAGTCTCTTTGGTGATATCCACTATTGGCTCTTTCCCCTTAACATATTTACCCTTGGGAGCGATGATATCGGAATCTTTGGACGCTCTATAGCTCTTGCCTTTCTTAGAATTCACAAGCGATTCTTCATCGTTCCCCACAATGGGTGCTTCATTGGCAATTCCTCCCTTGGGAGCCTCAAGAACTCCATGACCAATCTGACCATTTGAACCCTGAGCTAAATTTTTGGCCAATCCAAGCTTCTCAGATTCCTTATCGGCGTTTTTAACAGAATCAACCATGTTATCAACGTTACCCTTTGCCAGACCATGGCCTTCAGTCGAATGAACCAACTCATAAGCTAATTCTGGAGTTGGCTTCAAATCTTGGGACATCATATAGACACAGCTTCCACATAGGAATAGAATCAACATATATCCAAGAGCCTTTCTTCTATTGGTGTTGAAAAATGAGGTGGCCACTTTATTGTAGGGTGAGTTCTTGCGGGACAGAGGCTTCATGTAGTAAGGTCTGGGAAGACCATTCTTATGTGTTCCCTGCATTGTAATTTGTGGAGTTTGACTATAAACAAACGAAGGGATATGATGGCTAAATTAGTAGATCTTATTCACACCAATGGCGGTAGAAGAGGATATTATCTTGTGCCCCGAAATATTTGAATGATCGCGCCCATTACATAATCACTTACCTAACGTTACATATCTACGTGCCTAACGGTATTGATGAACACTAAGGGAATGGCCACTTTAGGCTAGGCCTTAATCGTAGACGCCTACAACTTAGAAGACTGTATCTGTGTTCATGCATGGGCGAATATAAACTATGAGCGCAAAACAGGTTGCTGCAATATGTTTACAAACACGATTGGTGTTTGAGTACTTAAGGAGCAGTGGTGAGGACTTTCCTTGTGGCCAGCAACTTGTTGATGAAAATCTTTCGTCTTTTCTCCCTCTTCTTAACCTTGTGTGCAGCAACCCCACCAGCCTGTTTCCTTAATTGTCTTGGGGAACTCAGCCGGGGATGCACTTCTGGTCATCATGACTTAAGATGCGTCTGTGGAAACAAGATGGCACTCTTTGAGTGCTTGGTGGACATCTGTCCCTTTGGGCATTTCGAACCTTCACGGGACCATTTCCTTGGAACATGCATAGAGCACGGGTTCCCAGGTCCTATTCCTCCACCGTATCACCCCGACTTTCAAGGCAGGCCATTCTTACCACCGGGAAACCATCCAGCTCCTAAGCAGCCTGATGAGCAGCACCCACAAGACCCAACTGGTCCTCACCATCCAGGGGTTGAACATCCACAGGATCCTTACGCACCCAAGCCCCACGAGCCCCACCAACCAGATAAATACCCTGATCCTTACGAACCGGAGCACCCAGACGAGCCTTACCTGCCACACCCTCCTGTGGATCAGCCTGATACACCAGACCATTCCCCACCGGATTATTCTTCACCGGACCATAGTCCTAAGTACGGTGGTGATCAGGACGATGGCTGGGAAGATGATCCACACCAAGGCGATGATCTGAACGAAGGGACCGACTGCGATTCCGACAAGGAATCTGACTCAAAACATGATGATAAGTGGGACGACAGCGACAGCGCTAATGATAATGAAAACCCAACTGAGAAGTTTAACGACGTCCACTCAACCTCAGTCTTGCGGAACGTGATGAAGAAGTTGCCAGTGATCAAGTATGACACCCGAAGCGAATACGCCACTTAGTGTAGTGCTCTATTTAGCCAAATATCATCTTATGGTTTCTTTTACCGATACAGACTCGTTCAATGGTGTTTCGAGGAACACTGACGAGCCCCAACTCTCGCTTCCGGATCTGCTCACCGTTAAGTCGATCGACCGACGATTCATAAGTATTGGATAGTAAGAGATTTCCAAATGGATCAATTACCGTCAACACTCCTTCAAGAAGACGGTGATCTTTAAGATCAACTCTCAATGTGGAGCCAATGAACTTATCTGGAGTTGGCATGGTGAGTGTGGATGGTGGATTACCCGCACTCGATCGCTATAAAGGATAAAGTTTTTTCGAGGTAGAAATTTTTTTTCCTAACATCAATCGCATGTCCGCCCTCTGCCAAGTGGTGCCCATTCTCGATATTGGTACCATGGGAGGTTTATCAGCGGATGAAAGCGTAAATAAACCATTAGTTTGGGGCACGTTTCTGGGCGCCCGGTGTTGACACTCTCGTGGAACACTGGGAATCAGTTGTGACTAAATCTTGTAGCGAGCGACTAAAATATTTTTCTGTTGTTACTTCCATAGGGTATGGATTCTAGCCAGCAGCATCATGAATTGACAACCATGTATCACGAGTACCGGGAGTTCTTTGCCAAGTGTGAGCTAAAGTTAGCTGATGGAGCTACTCTAAAGATGGCATCCAACGATGTTTATGCCCGGATCCTCAGCAGGAAGACCCCCACCAGTCATATTCACATCGTCACACACGAAGGCGAGACCATGGATGTATCGGTCGATACTCGTGGCTGGTTTGTGGTGGGACAGACCCGAGCGTATGAAACATTCGAGGCCTTGATGATGGAGTTTTCGTCCTTCCAGGCAAAGTTTTCCCTGGAGCTAATTTCCAAGCTCGAGAACCTCGAAGCCACTCCTTAGTCCCCAAGATTGGCACCTGCTTATACGAAGACATAAAATATGAACGTGATTGAGTATATGCTATGTACAGTTAATTCTTCTTCTTAGCCTCTTGTCTGAGGAAAATATCAAGATCTCCCACGTCGTACTTGGAGTTTCTAACGTAGTAGTGCTTGCGTCTGGAGAGGTATTCGTTCGGTTGGTAGACCTTCTCTATGTTTCTGATGTTGGGGTTGAACAAGGGAATTCTAATTTCCACTCCCACCCGGTTGACCTTGTTTCTAATCAAGATATTAGTACCAACGTTGTTCTGACCTCTTTTGATGGCGAGAACCCGTCCAAGCACACTGGTTCTATCCAAGTACGTGACTTTGATAATGTCACCAGCACGCAATCCGGATTGTGGATGCACCAATGCTCTTCTCTTACCAGTAGGATCATACTTGTCGAGGAGTTGCTTGTGTAGAAATGAGATAGCATTCTCGCCACCTCTCTTGGGCTGTAATGGTTCAAACACCTGGGGGAGCGATCCCTTCAAAGGAGCGAAAGTCCGGACCGCCATAATGGCCGTGGGCATGCGCTTGACCACTGTTCTTGGAAACATGATGATAATTTTGAAACCAACGAAGAAAAAAAAATTCAAAAATTTAGTGCGCTAGATTTTACATGCTATGACGAATAATGTACATAAATGCAAAGATAGATGGAATGCTAAAATTTGGGCCGTCTTTTTCTGGCAGTGAATTTAGAATCATGTGCCACCTTACGACCTCTCTTTCTCATGGTTTCCTTCTTTCTTTGAATGAAGTCTTTGCTGGATTCTAGTTTCTTCATCATCTTCTTACTCATTTTCTTCTTTGATTCTGGGGCATCCATTTGCGCCCCTGAAAGATTGATGTTTCTTTCTGATTGGCCCGCCACCAACACAAGATAGTACTTCTTATTTCTCTTACTTTCGGGCTCGTCGATAATCAAACCTCCTCCAAAACCAGCCACTTTGGCAGATTCTAAGATGGACTCAGTTTGCGATTCGTTCATGGGGTAAAATTGGGCCACAAACTTGCCTCCTCTCTTGAGAGATGCATAGAGGGTGTTGAAAAAGACCATAAGTCTCTTCTTGGGATCGACGTTGGAGCTATCGGCGTTACACAACCATTGGATGGCGGAAATAGAGATGGCAGCATCGAAGGTACCGGCTCTGAATGGCACCCCATTACCCAAATCACTGAGAAACAAGTCCCCCTCCACCTCTCTGTCCAAGCCGGTAGCTAACATACTGGGAGAAATATCCATGCCAATCCAGTTATAGCCTTCTTCTGTTAAAATCTCTCCTGAAAGTCCCGACCCACATCCTAGATCAAGGATAAAGTGAGGAGTGTCTTGCTCGAGGTTGAGAAGTTCCAAAGCCCGGAGCGTCATCTTGGCTTGGATATGCTGCACACGTGTAGACGACGTGTATTTGAAAGATTCAGTATCATTGTAAAAGACCTCCGGAGGGGCCAACTGCTCAGGTCTACTCATGGTTGAGAATTATAAAAGAAAATGAGATGGCCTTGTATGTACGGGTTTTTATTTATTTTTGGCTTCATATGCACTCAGAAAATAAGATAGAGGGTGCAAATGAGAGAGGGCCCACTTATGAACCCGAACCAGCATATAACATTTCCAAGCACCTTTTTATCCCGCATAAACGGAGTTCTACTTATCATCACCAAGGGAATCTGTGACATTTGGAGACAAAGAAGATAGCCTCTTAGTCTTCCAAACACCACAAACATCGCCAATTCGTGAACAAAACTGGAGAGAATAAACGTCATCATAGTGGCTTGTGACTTGCTGAACTGAAATGCACTGATGGACGAGTGATAGACATGTCTAAGGAGGAATTTGTGAACAGGAACATTCCAGATACGAGCATATTCGGACCAATCAGTACAAGACCACCAAGGGCCATAGAAGTCGCGGTCGGCGAAGCAGCTCAATTCAGCAATGGAGTTCAAAATGGCATCCCAGATGAGAAAGAACGTCAAGAGGTACACCAATAAGAAAGGTGGAATCATGTCCATTAGGATGAAGATGTAGGCCTTTGATTTTTCGGCCACAGGGAGCTCTCTTGCGGCCAATGCTCGCATCACCACGGGGTAGAGATAATTCTGAGACACGAGGATCATAAGAAAGATGATTCCAAAAGTCCCAGTAACTTTAGTGGCAACATAACGCCAACGGATACGTGGGGTGCGGGGGAAGTTGAGAGTATACACCAAGGTTGGGAACATGGAGTATTCGAAGAAATTAAAGAGGTTAATATTTTGGGGAAACTGCACATGGTTCATTTTCTGTAATTCGTTTAGTTCTTGGTCCACATCGCTGGAATCCACATGGATATCGGCATTGGTGGAGGTGGCTTTTGTTTGGTACTCGAGTTCGAAGCGGCAGAAGGCAATGCTATCGAGAAGAGTTTTTTTGGTGGCGGCGGCGTCGGTTATACTCAAGGAGCCGGCTTCCAATTGGGTGAGGAGTTCTTGCGAACTCTCTAGCTCATTGACAATTTGCCATAAGTAACCGTTGTAGAAGCCGTAAGAGTGCATCTTCATAATAAACACGAAGTTGTGAAGGAACAAAAACACCTTGGCAATCCATGGAAAGTCCATACACCAGTCACTGGCGAACCATAACCAAAATGCCAAGTGAACTAGATCATAGAGAATTTGAAGGATCCAACCAACACCATTCCATGATATCCATTTGTGGAGACACCCATACTGAATGAAGTAGGCAACGTAGATACTCAAATACATTGCCAAGTCTGTCAACCCCACCTTGATAAGATCTTTGCGAAGGGTCTGCACCACCGGCAGATTCCATATACATTCTGACTGGTCAAAGTAAGAGTGCACTATACTGTTCAACATGATGAAAGCGGTTCCAAGCCAGAAGAGTACGTAGAACCCAAAGAATTCACTTTTGAAAAAATAAGGGGCATCGAAAATGGTGGTGCTAGTGACAAACTTGACATCGTCAAACGCCGACTTATAGTTGCCACTCTTGGCACGTCTAATTCGAGCGTGGTTTACCTTTTCAATTTGCTTGAATGTTTTCTTGATGAGGTTCCGATCGTGTTTGGCCTCTGTTTGAAGCTTGGGAATCTTTCGATTTCGAAGCACACGTTCATCTTTGGTCTCCTCCGCCTCCGAGCTATCAGTGTCAGTTGGCAGCACCGGAAGACTTCCTTCGTCATAGTCATTAGCAACCCCAAGCGGTTTACGATGATGGACTCGCTCGGAAAGGATCGATAGATCTTTATCGTTACGTTGATGTGCCATTGGAATAGATAAAAAAGAGTTAGAATTGGATAAGCCTTATTTAATAGTGTGCTTAAGTGAGCATTATGCAGGGTCGCCAAGAACACCCCCCAACCGATCTAGCCGGGTTTGATGAGGTAGTGGATGACCGCCCAACTTACGGAGATACTCTTGATAATAATGGAAACAACCCGAATGGTGTTGGTGTTGGTGCTGGTATTATGTACATGGTATTATCTATAAACCCTTTCAAAAGGCCTGGTGTCATTGAAACAGGACTGCCATACCGAGTTAACGGCTTTTTCGGCTTCCTGGACATCTTTACACTTCGGATTAGCAGACACCGACAATACTGCTCTTCGCTTGATACAATTTTGGAACTTTGAGCCGAAGTTAGCCAAGCCCGTTTTCCTGATCTCATTGAACATTCGACATTCTCCACTGAGCATGGAGGCTCTTATCTCTGTACAAGCATGATGCTTCAAGTTAGATAGATCAACCTTAAACTTGAGATGATCGTATGCATGCACAAGCTCATGGGTAAGAATGTCTTCAAGTTGCCACTTGTCCCTGATCCAATTGGCACACAACAAGATTCCCAACTGGGGGTGGAACCCTCCTCCTTGTAAATCGTTGCACATATCGCACGTAATGTTTGAAGAGTTGAGATTACCACCGAGCTTTTGAACATGGTCTAGCATAAAACGAACCGAAGGCGAGTACCGAAACATCCAGTCTCGAAATTCGTTACAGCTATCACAATTTTTGGGGGTCATCTTGTAGCGGTAGTCGTGCTCAAATTGAAGCCGTTCATCTTCAGTAAGACCCATACCGGTTCTATACTGTAGTGACCGCCTCCACCATTCGAAGCCCGTGATTTTTCCTGGGGGTGATGTGGTGAGGTTATCTTGAAGTGGATTAGACATGTTGACCGCGACCTCATCACAAATTTTCCAATTTCTCATTAGCGAAATGGTATCCAACATCTGGGTGGCGGCTGCAGACAATCAGGTGCAAATCGTTGAAAGTCATATAGATAGCGGAGAATTCTCTGCTAACTCCAAAGATCCCAACGGCTACACTCCCATCCATGCTGCAGCATCATATGGCCATGTGGGCCTCCTTAGAAAATTGATTGCTCGTGGAGGTAACATCAACATCCAGGATAATGAAGGCGACACCCCATTACATCACGTGGAGGATGTGGCCACTGCCAAGGTGATAATAACTGAACTTGGTGGAGACTACAAAATCAAGAATCATGACGGCCAAACCCCAGCTCAGTACGTAGAGGAAGAGGATGAGTTTCCTGAATTAATTGCATATCTCAAATCACTTGCTCATGATAAGCCACAAGAATCATCGGACGAAAGTTTCTTGGCCAGCCTTCCACAGCCCGGTGATGTGGAAGGTCATGAAATCAAGTATTCGCTAGAAGATGATGTTTCTGAGGTGGATGAGGATAGAAGAAAGAAGATTGAGGAGATTCTTAATAGCGAAAATCCCGAAGAAGCACTCCGAGACTTGGTGACGTCTGCCGTTAGAGAAGGGTTTGCTAACTACAACAGCGAAGAACATTCGGTTAAGAGACAACGGGAATAGAATATGTACACTACTATAGATGATGCGGCCGTATCTGGCTCATAGTCCGATCTTGTATATCTTGGCCACGGCACGCCTCGTGAAAAATTAACCTCCACCCACCACACCATGTTTGATTTGTTGAATTACTTCAACACCGCAGTTGCTCCTGGAACGTATGTGTAAAGTTTGAAATCCATCAAACAACCTTTATTAACATCCTAGCAAGTTTTACAGTCAATATACTCTTGATGAGTTGACGGCAATGACGTTGTGGGAAAGACTCCAATTACATAACTGGGGTCTTGAAATCACCACCCTTGCTTTCACGCTTGGATTCGTTGTTTTGTTCAAGCTTGGTGACTGGTATAATAAATCCATTGTCACAAAGTTTTTGAAAGGGTTGAATGACGTGTTTACTGCCAACTTCTTCCAATACGGAGTGAGTGGTGATGAATTGTACGTTAAGGATTCTTCCGAGAATTACTCATCCTACGCCACCGGTAGAGTCAACATTGATAAAGTTAACATTACCTTTAAGTTGAAGCCAAGGCACAACTTTTTTGTTTGGGTGATGGAAACCGGATTAAGTTTCTTCACTGACAATGTTCCTGCTCCCAGCGACCGTGTCGACATTGTCATCACTCCCTCTGGTACTGCCGGTTACGACAACTTCATCCAAGCAATTGTTTCTAAGTTTGGTATGAACGACTACAGAAAGTTTAACTACTTCTTGTCGTTGACCAAGACCACTGATTCTGCTGAACTCCCTCCTTCGTTCGTGTACATGACTGAAGTCAACGAAATTCAAGAAAAGGTTACTGGATACTCTATTGCCAAGACATTGACCCTTGAATCTGCTAACTTCGTGAGATTCATTGCTTTCACTGATCAACCTACTGAAAGGCCAGAAGCCTTAAAGGACCTTATTCCTCACAAAAAAGTTATCTTGTCCTTGAACTTGCCTACCGGTAAGTCTCAATTAGAGCAAGTGAGTGCCATTCTCGAGTCCATCTTCTCCACCGTTGACAAGTTGTCCAACAAGGCCATTACCTTGAAGCCGGAGACGTTGAAGAAGGTTGTGAAGACCAGAGAGAATGAAGTTGGCAAGATCCAAAAGCTCATTGACTACGCTAAGGAGCAAGCACTTGCCGAAGAAAAGGCTCTTGCCAAGCAACAAGAGAAGGAAAAGTTGAGAAACTTGTCTAGAGAGGAGCAAATGAAGTTGGAGAAGAAAGCCGCGGAGAAGAAGCAAAGAAAGCAAATGAAGAAGCAAAAGGTTCGGATGTAATAATGTATATATCTGTAATTTCACATCTATTGTCTATTGGTGACTTGTAAGGCAGCATTCTGGGGTTTTGTAGCAGATCTGAATAATTGTCTTCCTGAAGGCTTTGAGTTTCACTCTTGAAGGTGACCTCACCATGCCCCTGTACCACAAATAAAGGCACTCTGGCCGAGTGGTCTAAGGCGCCAGGGTAAGGTTACCTTACCATACATTCCTGGTCTCTTCGGAGGCGCGAGTTCGAACCTCGCGGGTGTCATTATTTTTTGCTATTCATTATTAGCTAAAGTTTACCTGTAAGTTTCCAACCCCTACCAACTGGGGTGTTAAAGACTTCGACCACCCCAGATCCCAATGCATCGGCAAGTATCCAATGGAGATCGTAGCCATAGAACGGTTTGCGGAAATTTGTTAGTTTCGCAACACTTTGCGTGGGCCCGCTTCCTTCCCACTTATTAAAAATATCCTCCTCTAGAAGTTCTTTAAACTTGGTCTTGCTTAAGGTCTTGACGATCCACGATCGGCCAGCATTTATGAGTTTGAGAAATGACCCACAGTTGGGGTATGATATAGAGTATTGATGTGACTCGATCTCATTGAGATGATTGGAGGTGAGGGTAACATAACCTAGATTTATAAGCGTTGATGCCTCGTCGGGGCTCACGCCAGAGTCGGCACTGATGAAGAGAGAAGATGTGTTTTTTTCCACAATCTTTAGAAACTTCTCCAATGCCACAATTTGAAGCATTTTGGCTTCTTTTGTGAGGGGATCTTTGAGTAGCTCCAGTTTGAGATTTGCCAAATCCCCTTCGATGAGGCGAGTGTAGTCACTGGTCTTGGCGATCACGCTGGCATCTTCAAATCCGTACGAGACCTTGCCAGTCTGATACTTCTGAGGAGACCTCAGAATAATGGGAGACGCATTGGTGATGATAAACTTCATTATTTGGCCCTTCCGTATTTGCACCTCAAGACTCTTATCCACAAAAGTATGGCCCTGGTGTTCGCATATAGAATAAAGCTGGTTTAACGTCACCAACCGTCCGTTCAAATAAGTTTTTCTGTACTTCAAAATGTCGGCCTTCGTCTCCATACTTATGCCTCTTAGTGAAAACAAGAGATCCTGGTCATTCTGCGACATAGCGCGAGCTTGCGAAGAGTGGAAACGCTGGTGAAGTTTAGTGCTCTCTGCCCACTGGTTGGCGAGAACCGTATCGATGGCCACCATGATATCTCCATCTTGGGGAAGCTGGAAATCAAGATAAACGTCGTAGTTCAAAACTGCAAGTCTCATATCGTTAGCCTCAGAAATTTTGGGACTGGCACCAAGCTTGGCTTTGACGTTACTCACGTACTTAGACTGGGACGGAAGCATCTTCTTTAGCTCTGCACGGTGTTTCTTGATGGGCGACATGGCCGGCCGTTTTCGAACTCGACTGGAGTTTGCTGCTGTCGATCTGATGTTGTGCATGAAACTAGTTTATGAAGCGGTGGCGTGCATTTGCAATGAGCGGAGCGCATTTCCTTATATAAGCTACGTTCACCTACTTCAGGCAGTAAGGATGACTTGGAAACCATGCCGTATCGAATGATCCATTACTAACTATATACATTTCTCTAGTTCTTGACAATTAGCTGTCTGACAACTTGGTCGTTTTCAGCGGGAACCTGGATGGTCCATCTATATTCACCAGACTCGTTCACATCGGAAATGGGGTCCTTTTTAGCATTGAAAAGCTTGATGTCCTTGGTAGGAACTTCTAATCCACTGATTGTGAAAATCTCGGATGCCAAGTATTCTTTGGTGATGGGGAATGTAATGCTTTCAGTGATGGTGATGGTATGAACACGGGGAATGGCTTCATTCAACTCTGCCGAGGTATACTGGAAATTTGAGGTGTCCGCTTGAGTCATGGACATCTTGGTGGCTTCGGTGGAGGTGGATCTGCGACTCTTTCTCATGGTGTTGAATAAGCTGGATAATTCGTTGAGAGACATTGCCTCAGACTTGGGCTTTTCCGCCGGTTCTTCTTGAGCAGCTTCCACCTTCTTCGTGGCTGTAACGGGAGCTTCTTTGGTCTTCTCCACCACGGGAATGCGAGGTCCGTCGGTAAGATAGCATGCCTTGTTTCCAACATGTAAGTATGTTCTCATGAAAGCAGGACGAACCTTGACGATCTCTCCCGCAACTCCGAGAGTGGGGTGGTCCTTCAACAACTGAACGGAAATCTTCTCAGGAATTCTCCGCTTGGCAGAAGAGGCGTGTCTAACAAAAGCTTTGAGCATGGTTGGTGGAGCAGAAAATTGAATGGTGAGGATTTTATATTTTTCACCTTACGTAAGCTCGGGTGCAACCTCTTCTTCTCATCCCCATCTGCAATGGAAACTTGTGATATCTGTCAGGAGGAGAAGCCCAAGTACAAGTGCCCGGCATGTGGAATACGAACGTGCTCATTATCATGTGTGAATCGACACAAGAAGCAAGCGGAGTGTACGGGGGAGGTAGACCAGACCAAGTTCATTCCTAAGAAAGACTTGGGTGAATCCACAATCCATGTTAACCGTGATTACAACTTCCTCCTGAAGTTTGGTCGCCAGATCCAACTTGGAAAACAAGACATTAAGGCCAATGCACGAAACGTATTCAAGCGAACATACGCTCAACCCCGAAACGTCAAGCGATTCAAGAAGGACGAGGACCCTCGACTCGATGCTGTGAAGCGAGCATTCCCCAACGGTCCTCCCACATGCATTAAACGAGAGAATACCTTGGTGATTCAGTTGCCTCAGGGAATGAGTCGGTCTGCATCCAACAAGACCGGGTTTGACAAGAAGCTGGGCGTCTTCACCTGGACCGTGGAGTGGGTGCTCGTCGATAGTAACGGGACTGAAGTTACCAGCTTCATCAGCTACCGTCTTAAGGAGCATCTCAAGTTGATGGACGCGGTTCCCATGAACATCGTCGGTGATCGTCTTAAAGACACCAATATAACCAAGGATCATCTTACTTTCTATCTTGACAATGCGGTGAATCTTCAAAAGCCTCGTAAGTCAATCATTGCGCTTCAGCTGGATCAGACGCTTGCGCAGAACCTCAAGGATAAGATATTGCTCGAGTACCCCAAGATTTTCATCATGCTAGACCCCAAAACTTGGGCAGACCATGTGGACTCTATCAGCAATGCCTACGATATTTCTGAGTCTGAGTCTGAGTCCTCTTCTGACAGTGACGACACAGACTCGGACACAGACTCTGATGACTCTGACACCGACAGCGACCAGGCTCCCGAGGAGGAGTCCTCTAAGGTGCCGCTGAAGATTGTTTTCGATGCTCTGCCTTCACCTACCTCGACAGAGACTGCTGGCCCCGTCACGGCAACCGAAGTGCTTCCTGACCTTGGATCTGTTGCTGAGGCGCTTTCCATGGACGCTGGGTTGGAAAAAAGCGAGCCCATCAACGACGATGAAATCGACCTATCTCTTTAGCCTCATCCCGCATATAGTACGTACGCATAATCTCACCAAAACGCGAACTCATCTCCTCCAAAACCATGGCCGCCGTCATTCGACGTAGCGCCGACAACGACAAGAACGTCCAAGCATCTCTCTACTTTGGAAATCTAGATGCCCAAGTTACTGAGGCCCTCCTATATGAACTTTTTATTCAGTTTGCACCGGTGCGGTCGCTCTATCTTCCTAAGGATCGTATTCTCAAAACCCACCAAGGGTACGGCTTCGTGGAGTTCCGAACCATCGCCGATGCCGAGTATACCCTAGACATTCTACGAGGCGTTCGTCTTCATGGGCGCATGCTCATTCTCAAAAAGGCGGATCCATACAAGACAAATGATACTGGGACTGCTGGTGCAGTTGGCTCGAGTGCTTCGGTGGACATTGGTGCTAAAATCTTTGTCAACAATCTCAATTCCCTTATAGATGAAAAGTATCTTCAGGACACATTCTCCAAGTTCGGAAGTGTCATCCGTCTTCCACAGATTGTTCGTGATGAAGATGGCAAATCTAAAGGTCACGCATTCATTACGTTTGATGATTTTTCCAGCAGCGACGTGGCCATAGCCAAGATGAACGGATCCGTACTCATGAACCAAACGATATCCGTCAGTTACGCCTACAAGGATGACAAAAAGAAAGTCCGTCATGGAGATGGGGTTGAGCGACGTCTCGCAGAAAGTGCCAAAATTAACCAGTCTTCCAAGTCAAAGGTCACTAAACCAAAACGCAAACCAAAAGTCAAATAAAGCCCTCATGTTCTTCTCACCCAGATCAAATGAGCCCGTTCTGAGTGTTTATCACCATCGAATGTCCCGATCAACGCGTTCCGTTCGCCGCTCCCATTATACACTCAGTTAAATTAGGGCTAGCCTCACAATGCATGAATTTTGCCACGGGGGGTTGCATTTTGGTGCTATGGCTATGGGGGGGCATTTAATAAACTGTGTTGGCCAACTACGGACCTCCACAGTCTTCGGCCGTAATATTGCGGCGCACCACAGATCGTTCCGCATCTAATCGGGTCGGTGCGAATTCGCCATCTTAGTAACTGAGAATATAAAGCGACCGGATTTTCCATTCAAGTTCCAATTCAATTGTATGCCATGAGCCTTCCCAGAACCCAAAAAGTATCTTTATTTGAAGAAAACAGCGAGAGCTTGGACGTTATCAAGTACACCGATTACGAAGTTCCCCAGATCACCGATTCTAATGACATTATTGTCAAGAACGTATATGCCGGAGTCAACTTCATTGAGGCTTACTTCCGGAAGGGTATCTACCCCAGCAAGTTGCCGTATGTCTTCGGCCGTGAAGGTAGTGGAACAGTTGTTGCCGTTGGCGATGGTGTGAAGAACTTCAAGGTTGGTGATAATGTAGCCTACCTGGGTCCTGGTGCCTTTGCCCAGTACACCAAGGTTGTCACCCATCAAATTGTCAAACTTCCGGAAAATGCCACTGATGAAACATTCAAAATCTACGGATCGGTATTAGTCCAAGGTCTCACTGCTCTCACCTTTATTCGTGAAGCTTATGAAGTCAAAAAGGGCGACTATATTCTTGTGTGGGCTGCTGCTGGAGGTGTCGGTCGTCTACTTGTTCAATTGATTTCTCAACTTGGAGCCCATGTCATTGCAGTGGCTTCCACTGATGAGAAGTTGAAGGTGGCTAAGGATCTTGGAGCAGAGTACGTGGTGAAGAGCGGCGATGACGTTCCTGCCAAGGTGCTTGAAATCACCAACGGAAAGGGTGTGGCTGCTACTTTTGATAGTGTCGGAAAGGACACCTTTGAGACCTCGTTTGCGTCGCTTGCCGTGAAGGGTACGTTTGTGTCGTTTGGTAATGCTTCAGGAGTAGTTCCTCCGTTTTCTATCAACAGATTGTCCCCCAAGAATCTTAAGATTGCCAGACCTCAAGTCACTGCTTATGTTGGTACTGTTGAAGAGTGGGAGAAGTATACCACCGAGTTGTTTGGCTTGATTGACTCGGGCAAGTTGGACGTGGAGATCTCTGGAGTATATTCATTGGCTGACTACAAAGAAGCTGCTGCTGCTCTTGAAGGTAGAAAGACTACTGGTAAGCTTACCCTCAAGATTCCACAATAGAGTTATTTTATAATGCAATATATTTTGATAAACTGATTGACCCATTGGTGATGACGGTAGTGATTATAGTCTGGGACGTGAGTTTTCGTATTTCATTAGGTCTTCAGGAGTAGCCACTCCATAGACAAAATTTTCATTGGCATTGGTGATGATTGCAAAGAACATGCCCTTGTTGAAGAAGGCTGCCAAATCTTCCAAGGGTGTAAGAGGGGTAATAACGTCGAATTTTTTTCCCCGGGGTTTCAACATCTTCGTGTTCTGGGACGTCTGCGTTTGGGCAGCACCTTCTTGTGAATCCCGTTCGTACTTTTCTCGGGTCTTTTGGTGGAACCAATGCATATAATTGAACACCACTGGCTTCAAAAAGCTTCTTTGATGGCGAGAAGGATCTTTTTTGAGGTTTTGCACATTGAGAATCCCCAAGAGTCGTTTGTTGGACTCGTGGATTACTGGCAAGTATGTGAACTGGTTTTCAAAAGCAAGCTCTAGCACCTGCTCAAGAGGAGTGGAGGGGTTTACCGACACCGCTGGGCGTATATCAAGATCCTCCACGGTAGCTCCACGATAGTCTCTAGTATGAAAGAGAACGGGAGAAGTCATTGGTATGAGGAGATTTTTGCTTATTTTTTTCCTTCTGTTCAAGATTCGCATAATTCATTAGATATATAAATAAGATTGGGTGGAAAGACTCACGCGGCTTCGGCCGATCTGTAAGATAGTTCATCTTGTCTTCGAGAGTCAGAAACGGTGTTCTCCTCGCGAACGACACGACGCCATACATCTTCGTCATTTCCTGAGTCCAACACTGCAATTCTCATGGTTGCCAATAAGTTAACTGCAGCAGTGGAGTGACCATATACACCACCATAGAATGCACCGGTGGCATCTTTGCCTCGTGAAGCCTTGAGAAGCGGTACACCGCCTGGATGCTGGTCCATGAATGGAGTAATATCATGGATTATATTCTGAATCACGATGTATAATCGATCCAGGTGCTTAGGTGACTCAATTAACAGATTAAATTCGCGGGGACTAATGATTGGAAGTTTGGAGATGGGAGTCCCCCAATTGAGCTGGCTCTTCATGCGGTTGATAGCTTCCTGCTGTTGCTGGATACGGAGTTGCATGATAAGATCCTTGGGAGTTCGACAAAGCTCTTCCACTAAACCAAGTTGATCTAACGTCCAGATGAACCACTTGGTAGGATCAAAGGCAAACAATGAAGAACTTCCGCGGTAATCATGCGGAAACTCGTGGTGGTAATTTTGTTTAGCCTGACCAAAAGTGAGAAACAGAATAAGGGGGTTGTTGCAGTTCAACGATGAGTTTTTATCATTGAATGGTTGAGTGGGAAATGTGACTTGAATCTCTCTGAAATGGCACACGCTCTCCGGGCTTAGCATACACTGCTGGCTCAAAAACATTCTGATGACACCGGGATATAGGAGACCGTGCATCCAGGTGTCGTGGCAGCAGAACACGGTAATGACACACGGAATTAGTATGGTGGTCAAGACAAAGAAAAGTGGGTAGAGGCGGCTTTGCCAAAGAATTAATGAGTGAGTATCGGTGGAGTAATTCTGACGTATGATGTCTTCGTCTTCAAACTCAAAGTCCTCGCCTGTATCACCATGAAGATGCTGTATCTTGGAAACGAGGTCTTCGTTAACGCGAGACCGAGGAAACTCTTGTTCAATGAACTCGTCGTAGAAGGTGGTGACTTTGGGCTTCTTCACAAGCCATCCCCAGTGGGCCCAAAAGAAACCCCGCTTTATCGAGAACGGGTCCTTTTCGGTATCATCCGTAAACTGGTGGTGAGCACGATGGAGCGATGCCCACCATCGGATGGAACCAAGCCCTACGCTCGCACCAAATATCGCAAAGTAAAGTTGGATCAACCGGTAGCGCGGGCGGAAACAATTATGGGCAAAGCACTTGTGGTAGCCCAGTGTGAATGCCAAAAGGGTAAAGTGGAAGTAAATGAACGAAAAGATCAACGTTTGTTGATTCTCAGGTAGAATGGGAGAGCCGCGCCGAAGCATATAGAGGATTGCAAGTGCTGGGAGCACCACGGTGGTGAAGGTATGCTGATAATTGATGCGGGTTAAGAAATCTCGTTTACGTTTCTGCATTTCGTTGAAGTGAGCGTTCTTGATCTGGGAAGCATTTTTGAGGAGTTGTTCTTTATCGCCTCTACCGCGGCGTTTGTGTACCTTGATCCGGCCGGAGGGTTCCATTAGGAGGAGAGGTTACAACAGAAAAGATATTTGTTGGAGCGACATTGCGACATTTGCGCCAGGTGGAAAAAAACATTACTCAACGTCTACTATTCACAATGGCTCAAGTTCCTCCCCCTATGCAAGGTGTGCCTCCTGGTGCCAATCTTCAGGCACAGGCTCCACCTCCTGGTGTCACTGCACGTCCCAATGGAGGACCGGCTCCTGCCATTTCATATTCCCCCATTGATGTGACGATTCCTCCTTCTTTATATGACAAGGTGCCCAACCTAGAATTGTACAAAAAATTAAAGGAAGCTGAACGCCAAGTGGATCTTCTTATCACTAAGAAAGGCCTTGATTTTCAGGCAATTCACTCGAAGTCTATACAGCCCTCTAATTTTAAGAGTGATCACGGCACTCTTCGCGTGTTTATCTACAACACCTGTGAGAACCAGCCTTGGCAAAAACAGTTAGCACAAGAAAGTGGTGCTCAGTCGCTAGACTCAGGTGATTCTACATGGACTCTTAGAGTTGAAGGAAAATTTATTGGTGATGGTGATGTCAACGTCGATGAATACAAGTTCAGTTCGTTTCTCTCCAGCATCTCTATTGACTTGGTGGCTAACCCCGACTATCCGGAACTTGAGGCCTCTCAGTTGAATGTGATTGAATGGAGAGATGAGTCCGGCAATGTTGTTGGCCAAAATGCCTTCAATGGTCAGAAGCGGGCGCAATTTGATGGGTTCGATGTGAAAAGACCCGGTGTCTTTAACATCAAGGCCAAGATTGCGTTAATGATCAAGGATCATTCCCAAAGGTTACGCCTCAGTGAGTCCATGGCTCAGTTTGTGGGAAAAACCGAGGCTACTCAACAAGAGCTCTTGTATACAGTGTGGCAATATGTGTTGTATAAGGACTTGTTCAAGAAGGAAGATGCATTTGCCAAGGTACCTGCGGTGTCCGCCTCCAGTGCCAACAGTGGTACTATTGGTGGTCAAGAAGAACAGGATGACTTGACATTGATCGAGAGTGACTCCATCTTGAAAGAACTTTTGAATGTTGAGGTGTTCAAGTTTACTGATCTTTACAAGTTACTTCAACCGCACTTCCGTCCCCACGAGCCCATCATAATCGACTATGAGATCAATACCCGCAAATCCACCACTCTTGGTGACATTGTGCTTGATATTCCAGTTGAGCTCCCTCTTGACGTTACCAAGTGTCAACGCGATATAATCGAGTCAAACAAGCAGGCATTTGAAAGTATGACCAAGGCCGATGCCACCATTCAACTCTTAAACCAAAGAATCTCTCTTGGTATCGTGAGCTTACAGACTGCAAACTCCAGGGAAGTGTTTTATAGAGAATTGTCTCAGGATCCCGTCAACTTCATTAAACAGTGGCTTGAGAGTCAATCAGAAACTCTCAAAGCATTGAAGAGCGAAGAGGGATATGATGAGGAGGTGGTTAGACGGGCCAAGTTTTTCGAAGAGAACGAAGATTTGTTGAAGCAGAAAATCGATCTTCTCTTGGGAGCCCAGAAGTTCTGATGTACATTATGTAATATACCTATAATTTGAAGTCTATATAGTCACTCGTCAGAGTAGTCATCGTCACCGTCATCGTCGGGTCCAACCTCATAGAATTCATCATCAATATAGTCGGTGACGTCGTCAGTTAATTGATCCATTCGGCGGGATGCACTTCGGTCGCTGTAATCAATGGCCCTGTTTCTGGTCGAACGCTCTTTTCCCAACGTAAGAGATTCCTCTTGGCGATGGAGAAGGTTCACCATGCTGGATAGGTAATTGTACAAATTGGTCAATGGCTTATAAATCATCAGATTAGCTGAAATGGGGTTAGTGTCGCCATGTAATCGAGCCTGGAGATGATCCACAAAGTGAGAGAGCTCATGAACGTTGGAAGCGACCTCGAACCACCACCCCGATGGAGATGACACCGACTTGGAGCTTACTTCATTGCCCTTGCTGTCAAATTCAATACCATCGGCTGCCAACAGATTTTCAAGCATTGTGTGGACATCCTGGACATAGAGCTTGAATTGTGAAGGAGGAATCGTGACCTCAGAGCTCTTATTCAGCCAAATATAATTCATCTGGTCAATAGAGCTCAATCCTCCATTCTTTTCATCGGCCATCCTGACAAAGTAAAAGCGCCCAATGTGAAAGCCGACGTCGCCACATACCATTTCATCAAGACGAAACCGCATACTGTGGTCAAGAGGATTAGAGGTAGGGTCGACATACTTTGCCTCGGCCTCATTGGCGGCAGTCTTGCGGCGCTTGAGCTTGATTTCCGCTTCTTTCTTGACTTCTTGAGTATGCTTAAACCCCTTGAGGATGGCTCGCGACGCATAGGATGTTTCCTTGTCCCCAACTATATCTTGATTCTGGATGCTTTGCAGTATAAATGTCTTAATGTTGTTGGAGGTGGCAAACGACCATTGAATTAGCATGCGTAGCATAATGAGCCGGTCATGGGGGGAAAGAGCTCTTATTCCCACCAGATCAAAGTCGGAAGATTTATCAAAGGGGTTGGGGCCGGCTTCTGGTGGGTTGTAGTAGTGAATTTCATTAAGCACCAATTCAGGGTTATTCGCATCGACAGGTTCGTCAGTGACAGGGATGGTGTCGACGGTGAGTACGTGTTCCTGGTTAAGCCAGTCACCAGGAAGTCCGAGAGAAGGCACCAATGCTTTCAACTCAGCCATTGCCTTGCCAAGACTGTTGATTTGAACGGGCTTTTTCCGATTGAGGATAAGGGTCATGAGCATACAGAATAACAGCTCCATGAGGGGAGAGACGTAGTCAGGATCATAGTCTTCAATGGAGGCATCGAGGGCCAAGCCCTCTTCGATGTCCTGGGGCCCGATGTTGTAAATGTAGATGACGTCCCTAAACTTACTGAGGAATGAGACAACGTACACAATGTCACCGATGTATGACTTCCCCATCACAGGATACCCTAGCGCGATATCCTCTTGTGACGACGCCTGGTTCTCGGAGGCCCCTAGCGTATTATCATCGTATAGGTCGTAGTATAATGGAAGTAAGGGTCCCGGAAGCTGTCGGGTAATTTTGTGGCGATTATTGATAATGGTTGTTCGAGATGTAGACGATACCGTGGACTTTTGGTCCTTTTTCTTCTTGGATTCCTTGGGTGCTTTCTTGGGATCTTTGACGGCCTTCTTGGAAGCCGCTTCCCCACCGCCTTGTTTTTTCGATTTCGGTTCATCCTTCACCACTACACCATTGTCGGAAGACAGGGCTGGAGCCTCACTATCAGCCGACGATGCGTCGTCGGGGGAGTCGGATGTTTTGAAGAACTTCAAGAGAGACGCCTGTTTTTTCTTCTTGGACGATAGACCCTTGAGGGTCTTTTTCTCCAGGTGGCCACCTCGAGAACCAGGGCCGGAGATGGGTTTCTCGTCCAACCGAAACTTAGACAACACCGCCCGCTCGTGGTTGTCGAAGGAAGTATCTTCGTTAAATGCCAATGCAGTTTTGTTTCGAGGACGGCCTAACCGTTGAGATTTTTCACGGGGGGAATACGCCACCACCTTGATGTTGTCCGTGGAGTCCAGTTGCTCCACCATTTTTATGGCGGCCTCCGTGATGACCTCTGGTGACATGCTATTGTTCGGATGTGGAGGATTGGGAGATCTGTCGCTGGTTTCGGATGGTGGATCAAAATATGGTTCCTCGTTCATGCGTCGCCAACAACGCGTCCACCGGGCGCGCCCAAGTATGGCTAAAAAAGACTTCGGTGCAAGGCATCGGTCAACGAACAAAATTTTATAGTGATGGCCTGGCTGCTTTCTCCAACCGTCATTTACTTTGGGGGACAACACTCGAGAACTGATTTGCTGTTGTTTTTGGCTTCTCTAAATTGAAGTTGAATGCAGACTTATATGGAGCTGTATATCTGGGAATGTTGGAGAGAAGTGACCACGTGCAGGTCCTTATCAAGACATCGCTGATTTCACAATTACAGGCGCCATAGAAAAAGATACTTCGGAACGGATAAGGTCCAAAACGGAGCCCTTCCGAAATATTGTGCCGGTCGCCGAAGGGTCTTGGTATCATTCCCGACAAAGGTTAGGCTCCATGACGTGGCTGCTCGCATATATGCAGTCCTGGTCACATCCCCTAGTTAATGCCGAACATGCCATGCTATAGCCGTTCGTCGATGGCAATAATGACCACCCTCCACTCCTAGACTCTCTGCAGCCCCTTATTTACAGGGGCCCTGACCCCGCTTGAGGGGTAATCGACCTTGTCTTTTGCTGACAACTGACAAGTAGCCTGAATAGCAAGAGGAATAAGTTTCACAAAATTGCGGGCTATTTCACTTGGGGGAGGCCTAATAGTCCTCCAGGCAGTGATGATGCGCACGGAGCGTAAATTCAACGGGCCGTCCAAGCTTTTTTAGCTAATGTTATTTATTAACCCGATTGCGGAAAAAAACCAATCACCTCTATAAAAAGTCGGGATTGCCATAAATTTTCACAAGCGATTTCTTCTCATTTTCTTAATCTTTATTTTTCTCAAAGATGGGTGAACAAGATTCTTCATCTGGCAGTGATGCCACGGAAAGCAAAAATAAGTCGGCATTGACTGCTGAGAATGATGGTAATATTGAGGCGTTTCGGGGAGATATGGAAGAAGAGGCGGATGCAGCCAATGAAGATTTGAATCGGATTGAAAGCCATGTGACATCCACCCGTGAATTAAGTCGGAGAATGACGGGCTCGGAAAATTTGATTGAGGAAGCAAATAAAACCAATCAACCTTTACCACCCATGGGAGGTGGACGGGATTATCCTCCTCCGTTACCCGACAGAGCTCCCTATATTGTTACTTATGACGGGCCTGACGATCCTCTTCATCCTGAGAATTGGCCTCTCACAAAAAGAATTCTCCTCACTGCTAGTGTTTGCTTGAGTGCAATGGCAGTTTCGTTGGGTTCGGCCATTTTTTCGGCTTCAAGTACTTCCATTATGGAGCTTTATCATGTTGGTTATACGGTTGCTACGTTGGGTACCTCCTTGTTTGTGTTTGGATTTGCATCTGGGCCTGTTATTTGGGGTCCTCTTTCGGAACTTTATGGAAGAAAACCTATTCAGGTGATGTCCAGTGTTGGTTATATCGCTTTTTCATTTGCAGTTGCTACTTCCAAAGACATCCAATCTATCATGATTTGTCGGTTTTTTGCTGGATTTGTCGGGGCTGCACCGTTGGCAGTGTCGCCGGCAGTTTTAGCTGACTTATATGGTGCCAAATCTAGAGGCACTGCTATGTCCCTTTTTGCCATGGTGTTATTTGGAGGACCTATGCTTGCCCCAATTTTTGGCGCTTTCACCGCTAAGAATCCTCACTTGGGATGGAGATGGACCTCGTATTTCGCTGGTATTGTGGGAGTTCTTTCATTGTTGGGATCATTGTTCATTCTTGAAGAAACTCACCACGGACTCATCCTTTGTCAAAAGGCTGAAACCCTTAGAAGACGGACTGGTAATTGGGGAATTGTCGCTCCTCACGAAGAATTTACCCTCTCCGTCAAGGAAATTGTGGAAAAGAATGTTTCTCGTCCATTGAAGATGCTTTTCACAGAACCTATCCTTTTTCTCATTACCGTTTACACTGCATTTATCTACGGTATCATTTACTTGTGTCTCACTGCCATTCCATTTATCTTTACCTATAAGTATGGATTCGCTCTGGGTGTGGCTGAGCTACCATACATTTCAATGTTGATTGGTATTTTCTTGGGTGCATTTATGTGTTTGTGGTTTGATAAGCGCTTCAGCATTGCCATGCAAAAGAATGGTGGTAAACCCATCGCTGAAGAAAGAATTCCTCCCATGATGGTGGGTTCAGTCGTCTTTGTTGTTGGTATTTTCTGGACAGGTTGGTCTGGAAATTACCCTGAAAAAGTTCACTGGATTGTCCCCACCATTGGAATGGCATTCATCGGATTCAGTTTAATCACCATTTTCCTTCCTTGTTTCAATTACATCATCGATTGTTACTTATTCTACGCTGCCTCTGCTATGGCAGGAAACACTTTCCTCAGATCCAGTTTTGGGGCAGCATTCCCGTTGTTTGCTCGTCCCATGATTCTCAACTTAAAAATTCAATGGGCCATGACATTATTGGGATGCGTGGGAATATTAATGATTCCAGTTCCTTTCCTCTTTTACAAGTTCGGTGCTCAACTTCGTAAAAAGTCGAAGTACGCTCCAAACTTGTGGTAGACTCCACTAATGCTGAAAAGTCTGCCAATGTTAATTTATGCCAATGTTAATATATATATGATAAAATATGTCAGACGTGTTCCTGCATGTAGCTGGTCGCACGGCCAATCTATTTTGCCGGTGTGCCGATGGTGCGTCTGTCACCACTAAATTTCGTTACTTTGAGCCATCTTACGGCCGATAGACATTTCTTTTTTTTAATATCTCTGAGCTACGATGATACCCCCGCTCGTTTATCATTCACAGATTGCGATCTCTCATACCGGTAATAGCCCGAAAGAGGTAACAGCCCGAGTTTCATCACGGGTAGCTTATGTCAGAGATGATAGGCCATCGGCTTTATTTTCCGCTTATCTCCCACATAACGTCCGTTCGGGATGGGAATAACGTGGGGGCGCTTATATCCATATGCCCAAAAGGCTTTGCGAAGAGGCACTGCCTAATGTTTTTCCGCTGACTCAGCATTTCCATTATAGGTATATATATACATTAAATTTAATAAAATTCTTTTTTGTTCTATTTCGTTTTCCATCTTGTTATTAATAGCTGTCCAGTTGGCTCCTTGTTTTATTAACTTCTACTACATTTTTAATTTAACATGAGTTCGTCTGTCGAATCTCATTCGAAAAAAGAATGGGATGATGCCCATGATGATATCAACCTTGGCAATAATGATGATCAGAACGAGGTTAAAGCATTTGGAGGCGACTTAGAGTCTCAAGATGTCGAGCGTTCCAACACTCAATTTCTGGTTTCCAGATACGAATCTCACGGTGGTTCTAGTGTGATTAGTCGAAGATTGACGAATGCCGATGAACTTTTGAAGGAGGCTGCCGCTCTCGATACTCCGTTACCTCCAATGGGTGGTGGACGTGACTATCCCCCTCCTCTTCCTTCTCGTGATGCATATATAGTTGATTATGATGGGGAAGATGATCCTTTGTTTCCTCATAATTGGCCATTAGTCAAGAAGCTCAAACTCGTTTTCCTTGCTGGTTTCGCTGCATTTGGTGTTATTATTGGGTCTTCCATTTTTGCTGAAACCAATCCTTCTATTATGGCAGAATACCACGTTGCCAATGTGGTTGCCACTCTTACTACATCGTTGTTTGTGTTGGGATTTGCTTCCGGCCCGATCCTCTGGGGTCCTCTTTCCGAGCTTTACGGACGTCGGATCACCATGTTAATATCGTCAGTTGGTTATGTCTGTTTCACGTTTGCGGTTGCTACTTCTAAGGATATTCAGTCGATTATGATTTGTCGTTTCTTCGCTGGATTTTTGGGTGCTGCAAGTATTGTCGTCTGTCCTGCCATCATCGCTGATTTGTTTCCTGCTGCCACTAGAGGTCAGGCTGTTTGCCTGTTCGCTATGGTGTTATTTGGTGGTCCCATGTTGGCTCCAATCATTGGTGGATTCATTGTAAAGAATCCTAAATTAGGTTGGAGATGGTGTGGTTATATTGTTGGTATAATTGCTAGTGCCGCTACTGTCTTGGTTATTTTCTTCCTTGAAGAGACTCATCACCAAATTATTTTAACTTATAAGGCTGAAACCCTTCGTCGGAGAACTCAAAACTGGGGAATTGTGGCTGCTCATGAAGAGATTCATTTGAGTGTCAAGGAGATTTGTGAGAAGAACATTACTCGTCCGTTGGTCATGTTGTTCACGGAGCCTATTCTTCTTCTTGTCACCATTTACAATGCTTTCATTTATGGCCTTCTTTATTTATTCCTTACTGCTATTCCTTTAATCTTCATCGGGGAGTATCAATTCGAGCAAGGTGTGGGAGAACTCCCTTATATTTCCATGTTTATTGGTATTCTTTGCGGTGGTATCTGTACTGGCTTATTCGAAAAAAGATATGTCAGAAAGATGGAGGAGAACGGTGGAAAACCTGTTCCCGAGGAAAGACTTACTCCTATGATGATTGGCTCAACTGTCTTTACCATTGGATTGTTTTGGCTTGGTTGGGCTGGTAGTTACCCTGATAAGGTCCATTGGATTGTCCCCACTATTGGTGCTGCCCCTCTTGGTTTTGGTCTTATTACCATTTTCCTTCCTTGTCTCAACTACATTATTGATTGTTACTTGTTCTACGCTGCTTCTGCCATTTCTGGTAACACCTTTTTGCGGTCTGCTTTTGGTGCTGCTTTCCCATTGTTTGCTAAGCCTATGTTCGTCAATATGCAAATTAAGTGGGCATCTACACTTCTTGGAATTGTGGCTTTCTTGATGATTCCTGTGCCATTCCTTTTCTTCAAGTATGGACGCCGCATCAGACAAGGCTCAAAATATGCATTTGACCTCAACTAACTTAATTCAATCCGTCACACTTCCTTCTGGGTGTACCATAGACTCTTCAATAAATAATAATTTCAACTTAGTGCTAGAATCGCGATACAAAATTTACGAACTTTTTTTGCCATCGCTTGCCCCGGTGGGTGTCTGGGTTTTTTTCACTGGCAAGATACCGCGTCTTTAACTACGCGTCATGGATTACGGATACGATAACTACGGCTACAACGAAGGTGGTTTCAATGCTGATGATAACTTTCAGGCTGAGAGTACCAGTCAGAAACCCCAGATGCGTCAGCGCATCACGCCTGTCACTATCAAACAAATTAATGAAGCTGTACAACTTGTACCCGATGGAGACTGGACGATTCACAATATCGAGTTGAATATGGTTTCATTTGTGGGGGTTATTAGGTCCATTACTAATAACACTTCAAGTATTACCATTTCTCTAGAGGATGGTACTGGTGGTATTGATGTTAGAAGATGGGTTAATTCTGAGGATAGCACTAGTGATGCTGAGTTTGAGAAGTTTGCTCCTTATGAGAAGAAGTACGTCCATGTGAGTGGTGTGTTAAGGTCTCAAGGTGAAAGAAAGACGGTACAACATTCGGTCATCCGTCCCATTGAGGACCACAACGAAGTACTTTATCATCATTTGTCTGCAATTCGTGCTCACTTGAAAGCTCAAGGTGTGGCACCAACCAAGAAAGAAGAAAATGTACTTTTCGTTAGTGATGATTATAAGTCTAAAGCTTCCAATGACCCTAGTGCTTCCCTTCATGATCGTGTTGTTGCTGTTATCAAAGAAAATTCTGAATCCATGGCTGAAGGAGTCCATGTTGCTCTCGTTGCACAAAAGCTAGGTATTTCCGTTGATAGCGCATTACAAGTGTGTAATGAACTTAGTGAAACCGGAAGAGTTTACTCGGGTTACGATGAACAGGCTTTCTTGTGTTTATAAGCCCCTTTTATGTATGTCACGGCGATGTTTAAATATTAAGTGTTAAAATTATTCCTCATTTGGTTTGGGGTTCTCATACCCTTTCACCATGGGATTGGAGGTATTTCGAGCACAAAAGAACGCTTCCCACAAATCTTCGTTGGTGACCGCTTCTCCATCCCCTTGTTTTTTGCCGACCAAAGCAGCATTGCCCTCACTTTGCATTAGAGCCAAAGATTCGGCCTGGTTAAGATCCGTCTCCTCAGCTTCTTTACCTTCTTTTTGTATGTATCGCATTCTTTTCCTAGTGGATGTGAGTACAATACTTTCTTCCACCGAATTTTCAATAGCAAACATCCATACGGTCGTTTGTTTTTTCTGGCCAATTCGATGTATACGTGAAATGGCTTGAAGCTCCAACGAGGTGTTCACCAATGGCTCACATAAAAAAATATGCGATGCATTCACTAGTGTGAGTCCACTTGCTTGAGCTCTGGCATTGAGAAGAAAGCATGTAATTCCTTTTGAAGTATCCTTGAATTCTTCACTACTATCTTGAGCTTTCGAATTTCGACCAAGATCAGTGATCAACGTGCCTCGTGACCCCACAAACGTTATTCCATTGGCTTTGAATGCAGTACCGAGAATTATCAAGAGGTCTTGCCACAGACTGAATACCACAACCTGTACATTGGGGTCTTGTCTCTTTAAATTTAAGATCTGCTTGACAATAAGGTCAACTTTCAGTCCGTATGAGCTTTTGAGTCTAATATCCCTTATTTCATCACTAATGGTACTATCCAAAGGGCGATAAATTGAATATAGCTGCTTTTCTTCTGAGCGTAAGTTCTCCTCGACGGCCTGTGATACATTAGGCTTGTAGTGAGTGAAATGGTAAACAGTGGATCTGTCACAACGTGATTTACACGTCGGGCAAGTAGGGTTTCGCTTCAACCACTCTGCCAAACAATCTTGACAATATTTGTGGCCACAGGCAGTAAGAGTACCAACTGTAATAGCAGACCGACAAATAATGCAAAACAAATCGTCATCGTCATCGCCCCTTTTCTTTCGTGTTCCCAAGTCTGACAAACTGGACAAATATCTAAATTTCGTGAGGTCCTTAATCATCTTTTTGTTAGAGACGTCAAGCTCTCTTCGATAAGCAGCATTACGCAATTGTTCCTTGTCGGGTGTTAGTTCGTCAATGGTAAAAGGAAATTTTTTGGCTTGTACACTATCAGAAATTGACTGAAGCTGCTTGAAATACTCAATCCTTGAGTTGAACACAGCATTGAGATTCACGGTTACTTCCTTTTGGAATAATACTTGTGCAAGTTTTTCATTATCAAATACTTTGATGAGCGTTTTGCCAATCTGCTTAATGGCTTCGAGATCAGCAATCTCTTCATCTTCGTTTCTGAGCTCGGTCTCAATTACCTTAATTTCAGTCACGAGATCTTGAAGCGAAGTCTGTCCTTTTGGCTTGGCCCTTTTTTTGGACGCTTCGAGTTCAAGAATTACTTCTTGATTTGTGCTTGAATCAAGGTCCATCTTGAATCCCTGCTCCTGCTGTTTGCGGATTTCCTTGATTCTAACCGAAAATTCTTCCCCAAGAGTAGCTTCCTGTCTGTCAGTTATCATTCTTGGTAGCATCTGAAGATAGGCAGATGCTCTATCTTGATCTTTTAATGTCTGTTCGTACTCTTCACCATCGGGGCTTTTTCCCTCGGTCAATAAGGGCTTGCTGAGGATGTCAACCAAGTCCAGTGTCCATTCATTGATCAATCCTGCTTGTTGGTTTAAAGAAGTTATAAGTCGTTCAGATCGATCTAAAAATAAGCTTATTTTGAGTCTGCCGGCGAGATCCCGTAGTGAATTGACGGAGATTTCAGGAATCTTAATGAAGAGCTGCCTAGTGAATTTAGATAAGAGACTTTCTCCATCATTGACAAACACTCCACCAGCATAGAGGGGACGAGAGGATATCTTCTGTTGGACGGTTTTTTTGACTAGCTTTATGGATGCTCTGAGAATATAACGACGACAGTCCTCGGCAAGATCATAAAATTTAGATTCGAGATATTTGTGCACCTCTGCGTCCTCATTTTCAACAGGTGTATCAGGTGGAAGATTGAATTTCTCCATGTAGTCATGATGCTTGAATTTGATCATGTCAGCGGAGATGTCCAAGATGAACGCAGTAACCTCATCAGACAACTTCAAGCTTTCGCCAGTGACTTGCTCCACCTCCTTTGTAACACGGTCAAAGTCGCTTACCTCCCTTCTTGAAATGTATTTGCGAACCTTTTCTTGATATTCGGATTCGTATGACTGGAAATGAGAAGAGGCTAATAAAAAGTAAAACTTATGCAAGGTGATGTACCATGTCCGAAGTCTTTGAGAACTGCTGTTCTTTGCTTCTTTGACTTTAACAAAAGTGTCTATAGCGTCCTCTCTATTGAACGCTTCGTCCTTCACCGGTGGAAGTTCTTCTCCTTCTCCCTCGATGTCATCATCTTCATCGTCGCTATCAAAGCCTTTAACTTCGTTCAATTTCAAGACTTGACGAGCCCTTCGATACCGTCTCACATTTTGCTCTTGCACAATTTTTAGCTTGTGAATGATTCTCTCTGTCTCTTTAGCGCCAATTGTAAGAACTTGGGTGGCCACATTGGGTAAAAGAGCAAATTCATCAAATTGACCTATATCAACCACTAGTTGAATGATTTTCCGCTCACTGTCGTTAATATCCTCGAATGCTTTGCGCATCATATCATCGAGGACTTTCTCAAGCGTCTTAAGTTGTGGAGCGGTATGTATAGTGTTTCCCTGTCGATTTCTGGTTTTGTATCTATACTTCCCATGTGCAATTTGGCCGATCTGAGGGTTTCCACACACTTGTCTTAGCTTCACGAGCCATGTTCGCATATATGAAAGTATAGCAGGCGTGGGCTCCCAGTCATTGGTGACAGGATTGCCGTTGATATCGAGACATATAGCAGATAAGCACTCTTCAAGCTTCTGATTATAATTCTCTTGTTCAACTGCTGTTAGCGGTGTCGTTATGAGGGTTCTTCTCTGGGGAGGAAGCTGAAGCTCCTCTTGTACCATAAACTTCGTATGACGTAGACATAAAGAATTCCAGAGTCGGACAAAGTCGTTATCATTTTGTTGAGATTTGACAAACTCCCATACATACTTAGCAATTCCAAGATTGAAAGGAGCCACTCGAAGAAATCTTAACACAGAATGTAAGTCGTCAAAATTCTTTTTGATCGGAGTACCCGACACCCCCCACGCATGAAATCGAGGAATAAGTTCTGCACTTTGAAAAACCCGAGACACACTTGAGGAAACCATCTGTACTTCATCTAAGCAAACACGCCAAAATTGAAGAAGCATCAAAGGCAGCTCATATCCCTTCGTGTGATGAATGTTGTTTTGTTTGTTGTGCTCTATAGCAAGAAGGACCTCTTCTTCGGCGATTTGTTCAAAATCCTTACTTGTGAGGTTATCTCTGGATGGCTCATTAAGGGAGAGTTGGAATTTTGCTTTGTAGTCGTCAAGAATAGCTCCTTGGTCAACGACGCCGTCAACCATCGGAGAAGGATCCTTCTTGACTGGATTTCCATCTTTGGCAAATATACTGGATGAGCGCTGTTTGCCCTGACGGGTTAACTGGTGTCTTGAAGAATATAGTGCGTAGTCGAGTTCCTTGGAAATTGTAGAATAAGTTGTTAGCACAACATCAAATCGACTCAAATACTGAGCGATGTATTTGGCGTTGTTTTCTAGGGCGGGGTACTTATTAAGCCCTTTGTAGATGGTGATGTGTAAACTTGGAGCCAAATTCAGCAACTCTTTGTACCATTGGCGTAAGATTGAGTCAGGTGCAACAATGAGAGTGGTTCTGGCTTTAATAAGTGTTTTAAAATCACCATCTTCACGAAGTTGAACCTGAGTTTCTTCGTTGATTTCATGAGAAGGGCGTGGATTCAATAGTATAACGGCGGTAACCTCGACCGTTTTACCTAAGCCCATTTCTTCAGCAAGTAATCCTCTAGCTGGTAAGGATTCGTGGTATCTTTTTAAAAGAGACTCGTACATAAAGTTTCGAGAAACGAAGTTGCCGGTATACTTATTGTAC